>OX596076.1:59605975-60820141 GCA_951394005.1 Protophormia terraenovae
TTTAGAATTTCAATGGAATAAAAAGTACCAAAAAGGGGATAAAATCGGGAAATTAAATTTTATTCAAATTAAATAATGGATTTTTTATTACATTAAACTTACAGGCATGAACTTAAGTAGATGTAGTCCTAAGTAGAGTAAGAATTCACAAGAGGGGAATTTGTGGTACTTTTTTGATTTTCTAATGGTACTTTTTGAATTTCTACTCTTTTGTTCTTTTTTGAATTTTCTATAATATTTAATCTAAAATCATGAATTTAAAGATATATGGTCGTAAGTAAATGAAAATCAAAAAGAGAATATTTTGTGGTACTTTTGAATTTTTTGTAAAAATAATTAACTCTCAAAAACGAAATTAAAGATGTATTATTGGTCATATTTTTCTCTACTAAAATGTAATAGAAATAATTTGTTAGTTTTGAATCTTCGAACGTTAAAGTAAGATGTAAGAAAGTGATAACTAAAATATTTAAAAAGTTTATTGTAAGTAATGTTGAGAGAATACCAACATTTTAACTGTTTCCACAGGAGATGGGAATCATAGTGTAATTTTACGGATTTCTTAACTTTTAGTATTTCATTTTATTTTATTTTTCTTTTTCTAAGTTTTTATGTGACCTATGTAGGAGTACTGAAAGATCGTGTTAAATGCTAACTATAAAAAAGTAATCTTGTTAAATGCTAACTATATAAAAGTAATATATATATATTAGTTATGAAATCCGTAAAATATAAATATATATACTTTACACCTGTGGTGAGGGCTATAAGAATTACAATATTAAAAATTATGATACAAAAATACCATGCGATGTCAAAATTCTTAAAATTTTCTAAAGTGGGTAAAAAAAACTAACTATTTAGTTCATTTAAATCACTGATAACAATATATTATTTTTTTGGCCTTTTTATTAGCTAATGACAAAAAATCAGTTAAAATAGTTGTGGTTCAAATAATTCTTAATATATGTAAATGATATAGCGGGAAAAATGCTAATATTATTTTTCATCAGAACCTTGTCATTTTAATTTATAGATTTTATATTTATTAACTTTTATTTAACCCACTATTAAGATTTGTAACAAATAGTATCGCAATAAAGCTAAAGCTAAACAAATCATATATTAAATTTAATAAAAATTAAAATTTATTTAATATATTTTTTTAATATGTTTAATAAATTTTTAATGTTTTTACTAATAACGTATTTAATGGTTTTGTTTCAAAATATAGAATGTAATCATCGTAAAATGCCAACGAATTGTGCTCAATTGACATTCAATGACAATTGTTATAGACCACCTATCACATCTATAAATAAAAATAAATTGAAAAATATTAAGCCCTATCCAAAGGTAAAGTTTATTAATTTTAAATAGTGTAATAATTAAAAATATTTTTATTATAATTTTATTTATTTTCTATTATTAGGGAAGAAAGAAAACTACTGCTAATATTAACAAAACAAACAGAATTATAAATTTTTTGCTTAATAAAATATTAATTTTAGAATAATATTGCAAAGTATTAATTAAAACTGTATTTATGAAAAAGAAAATATTAATAATAATAATGTGAACTGATAAAGGCGTATAATTTCAAATTTTTTTAAAAGGAAACACAATGAATCAAGTCAATAGAAAAATTAATAAAAGTAGATGGAAATGTGCTACAGTAATGAAATTTTGTACAATGTATATATATGTAAATTTGTTCGTCAATTTCAAATCTAGTATACTCACATTTTTAAAATGATTAAAATTTGTTTCAATATGGGGAAAAAAATCTTACAAGTAAATTAATATTTTTCCATCAGGTCTGGATTTTTTTTTAATGCACGTGTCTAATATTTCGCCTATAATAAGATCAATCTAGTATATTTCACCATAACTCAAGAAAAGTGTATACGATTGACATAAGTGATACATAAAAATATGCGGACTAAAAATATCTTTAAGCCACCCTAACTATTTTTTGTTATTCAAAAATTAGTGTCCGAAAAATATTTTTCATGCAAAATTTACGATTTTTTTTACTAAAATTTCTTTTGATAAATGAAAACATCAAAAATTGTTCACTTTATCATCTTTATCTTAAAGCTGGTAAATGCTGCGAATAAAATAAGGCATGTATTATTGAAATTGATGCACAAGTCTTGATTTTATTCACAGTTAAGTAAAAATATCGATACATAATACACCAAAAGTTGCAGACGAAAATTATCTTCAAGTCAGGTAAATATTATTTTTTATTTGCTGAATAATTTCATAGTTATGGATCAAAATTTTCCCGATTTTTAAGTCAACAACAAATTATACGAATATAACTCAAAGATAATTTGAATCGCTGTCAATTGGAGTTTAATTTATCTAATTTGGATAAACCGTTCTTGAGTTATACAAGTGTAACTGCCTTAATCCACCTATTTTTTATTTAAGATGAAAAACAAAAAAAAAATGTTTGTTGCCTACCAGTGCACAGTGGGGCATAATCGAATATTTTTGGAAATAAATCTGTAACTTCTGATCGGCTGGTTGAAATCGAATTATGTATATTTGGTGTAGGCGTAGCAGAGGAGTGTTCAATTTTTATTTTTTAAGGGGGACCCAACAGACCTCTCAGGGGCAGAGCTAAGGGGGTTCAAAGTAGGATACCAAATTTTTGTTTCTCGTCCGATTTCTAATATTTATTTTATATATTATTGTTGGCTCTAATAAGACCTATAAAAAGCATGCTTACATGTCCTATTTATCTTTTACACACAGTGGTTCCAAAACTTGTTTTTTTGAAATAATTCAGTAAATATTGAACCGTTAGAGATATCTCAATAAAATTTCACATGGTCAGAGTTGAACTGTTTTAGAGTACAGGTTCCTAGCGGGTTAAAGGTGAAGTGGGTGGCTCTCCAAAGTTGGCCATCTCGGGTATGTAATTTTTTTGAAAAATTGCCAAATATTCATTTATGATATGACAGAAAATAAATTTTATATATAGATAGTTCTTGTAAATCTCTACAAAAAGTACGCTTACATGTGTAGGATATCTCTTTTAGTTTAAGAGATATTCGGTGGCAATATTTATTCACTGATAAACATTGTTTTTTGAACTGGGCTTTATCATTTGTTTAATGTTTTCAAAAGAAATCTTATTGTAAATGCATGTAAAGTGAATTCTGAGGAGTTTGGGGCAAAGGTGTGCCCACTAGCCCTAAGCAAATTTTGTCAATTTTGATAATTTGTTTATTCTTTCAGAGCCTTATCAGAGCCTACAATAGTATATAAAAATATTAGAAATCGGACGAGAAAATTTGGCAAGCGATTTAAATTTGTTTATGTCGGAGGTAACCTACTTTGAGCCCCCTTAACTCCGCCCCTGAGGGATCTGTTGGGTCCTCCTTCCAAACTTACATTCCTCTGCTATGCCCATTACTAAATTTTACAAATCCAACCAGCTGATCAGAAGTTACAGACTTATTTCAAAAATGTTCGATTCTGCCCCACTGTGCAGTATATCTTTAGTTAATTGTAGGCATATATATGGCTGTAAATGAAATCATGGATTGTATATCAATTTTGAAGATACTTAGCTTATTTTACTTGTAATCTTTCCAGATTTTAAATTAAGATGACAAACTGAAACATTTTCGACGTTTTCACTTTTCAAAAGAATTTCAAAACAACTCCGAAACTATTGAGCGGAAAAAAATTTAATATTACAACGATTTAAGCAAATTCATTCCTCATTAGAGTGTCCCGAGGATAGCCTTTTTCGAGATTTCGATGTAGGAAGATTTCTTAAAATTTTCTTAATACGAAAAAATTATTTAAAAAAATTTAAAATTGGTTTTCAATTCCCTACCAGCGATTTAAAAATCAGGGGTCCCATACATTTTGGTAAAAAAAAAAGTTTCGATTTTTTAATCGAAATGGGTATCAAAAAAATCGTAATTTTATGCTGATTATGGGAAAAATATTTTTAAACTTTTTCCCATGGGATTTTATTTCGCTAGAAGACTTTTGAAGGCAATTTGATGAACAATTTTTTGGATAAATTTGGAAAATTATTTATTACCAACAGTATTTACTAAAATTATTTCTGAAAGCCAAATTGTATTTATGCATATTCCCCCTAAAAATATATTTCACACTATAGGAAATATATAAATTACACTACATTACTATATTTGCTAAATAACTTTATCGCCAAAACTTCAAAAAAGTCAAACTAAGTGCTTCGTTAGTCATTATGATTGCTCAAAATACTAAATTCCAGATCGTTCTCAGCAACATATGTCCGGACACTCCAAAATATTATTTAAGGCAGGTTTTATAGCAAAATTCCACAAAAAAAAGCATGCAACGAATAAATAAATATCCCTCAAAATACCAATGTTGTTAGTCGAAACGACTAACGAGGCCCTTCCAGGGTTAAAATTTTTTTCTGGTTAAAATATTCAAACACAAACTTTTTGTATTCAACTATGTATATTAATCTTTTTATTGAATATAAACATAAAATGGTAAAACTTAAACTAGAACATGGTTATCATGAATACATTGTTATTAAAATTAATAAAACTTAACAATAAGAACATAATATTGTTGTAATGACAATGCCTTAACCATATTTTTTCTCTGCGTAAATTTAAATAAAATAATTTGTTAAATGATCCACAATGAACACTCCTCAAAGTTCATTTTTTTATAAATAAAGTCTAATTGTAAAAATGTGACACAAATTTTTTAACCCTGGAAGGGCTTCGATATTTTTAGCCTTCTGAGGGCTTCGTTAGTCGAAACGACTAACACAAATTTTTATTCCAAATATTTCAAGACATATCATTAAAATGAAAAATAAAACAATTGATTTTTAATTGATGAATTAATTTAAATAAAATAACAGCAAAAATTCCTAAATGCTTATCGTTGTTTTCAAAATATTAAGCAAAAACTGAAAAGACCTCAATTTTTTTACTTTTTTACAAATTTCAAATTTGTGATACTTTTTTGAATTTTTTTACAGTATCCCTTAGCAGTTCAGTGTTTTTTTTTAGCCGCAGAAGCTGAAAACTTATTTTTCTTTTTCTACAATTTATACTATTGTTTTAAATTTACCTGTAGATAAGAGATTTTCGACATTTTAGCGATGCTTGGTTGTTATTTTGGGAGTAGAACAAAGTCGATAAGACATTAGTCACTTAACTAGATCCTTATGCAGTTTTTAAGAAATTTTATAAAAAAAAAATGGTTCTTTAATTGTTTTTAACATATTTTTTGAATAAACTATTAATATAATTAATGTTTATTTTGATGCAGGAAATATAGAGCAGCACCGATATATCTTGTTTTATTATGATATTTCACTGCATGTTTGATCGAAAATATTAATCGAGTTTTATTATAGAACTCATAAGATGAAGTCGATCTGTAATCGTTAGTACTTTATAATATGGCTTTATTCAGTCTTCAGCATGCCTTTTCTATTTTATATAGGATATAGGCTTCCTCATCATCAATGCGTAATGTGACAAAAAAATATACTAATGTGTTGCTAATATTATTTCTGGAAGTCATATTTTATTTATTTTCCCCCAAAAAAATATATTTCACACTATAGGAACAAATATTAAATACACTGCATTACTATATTTACTAAATTATTTTGTCGCTAAAAGTTCAAAAAGTCACACTAAGTGCTTCGTTAGTCGTATCGACTAACAAGGTTGCTCAAAATACTAACTAACACTTCAAGGTCTTATTTACAGCAGGTGTTATACCAAAATTTCCAAAAAATATGCAACGAATAAAGAAATATCACTCAAAATAGCATTGTTGTTAGTCGAAACGACTAACGAAGCCCTTCCAGAGTTAATATACAAATATTTTTTGAGTCTCATGTAATATTTATGAAGCAGACTCCGCAGTTGACTGTAATATTACAGAAACTCAAAGTTAATGATAACTAAGACCTTTTTCTCACTATTGTATTTTTTTTTTCTATCAATTTAATATTAACATTTTCACTTGTTTAATGTCGTTTTTCAACAATTAAAGTTTAATCAATCAAGCTTTTAATTTTACAATTTCATAACAATACTCTTACAAATTTTGAAACAATTAAGTACATAATTATTAATAATTACAAATTGACACTATTGTACATTTACAATTTAACAATTCGTTTTAAATTGTTCACAAAACATAATTCGCCATTGACAAGTTTGTCAATTTATTCACTTGACAATATTTTTTGTTTTGTTTTTAATTGGTGACATAAAAAAATATATGAAGCCAATTTTTATAAATCATAAAAATATATGATTTATGTATATATGATTTCAATCGAAACAAAAACAAAATAAATGGAAAATAAACCTTTCAAATGCAATTGGAGTAGAAAAAATCATAAACTATAATAGTATAATTTAAAATAAAAAAAAGCAAACAATTTTTTCTTTTTTTTTTTTTTAAATAACCGAACCACCTATGGTGGGGTAGGACATAAATAGTAAAAGCCAACAACATAAATTAACCCAGCATAACAATATTTTACTATTTTCCTTACTTTTTTGTTGATTTCACGGCTCAGCTGTCAATATGACAATATTTGACATATACACAATACGATATATTTATGTAATAAAAAATAAAAAAATACTTAACAAATTTATGGTTGATACAATACTTTGAACATAAACCAATATGGTTAAATTACAATGCAGTAGGTTTAATACTTGTTTATTTCTAAAGTAAATATCCAACTATCTTAATCTTTAAAGATGATAAATAAAAAAAAAACTATTTATTATAACAAAATAACAAAATTTATTATTTTTCAACCATCATGAATTTGTTTGATTAATTTTCCTAAATAAAATAGATCTAAGTCATACTTTTAAATTTTGTTTACTGATACTTTTAGTTGAGGTTGTGGTTTATTATAATAGATATCACAATATTCAATGATTTGTTTCATTTTCATTTCTCTTCTAATCTTGTACATAAACAGTAGTAAACCTTAAGGATTCTTAAATTTGGAGTATTATTGAAATTTTACTTAGTTGTTTTCTTTATTTTTATGGTCAATATAAATTAAACATAAAATGTTATGAGTTTCAGTTCTCCTTTTATATCTACATAAAATTTTGTGTAAAAAAAAAACCGATGTTAAATTTTCAGGGTTAGTTTGTTGCACTTATAGTTGAATGAGCTAAAGAAAAGCAAATATTATTTATTTCAAGAGTTGCCAAAGTAACAGCTAAACATTTATAATAAAATAAATACCTATATTTAAAATAAATTACTAATATAAACAAAGTTTCACTTTTACCAATTGCAACTTGTTTATGGTCCTTCGAACCGTATACTGGTTAATTGTAATTACGGCACTAGATTATCTACCTTTTGGAAAGAATAATTGGCATTTATATAAAGATGTCAGTCTGTAATAGTATATTTTATCTCTTTCTTTTTCTCAACATGCTTACATGAATGGTAAACCTGTTGTGATGGCATTACATTCGATCATATATTTTATCGATAAATACTTCGAATATAAAAACTTAACCTTTGCATTCTTTCGATGCCTTTGCATTCTTTGATGGGAGTTAAAATATGTTTAAATGCAGAAATTGTATGCTCTTTTTAAAATTATTAGCAAATTTTAAAATTTTTAATTTTTTTAAACCAGTTATGAGGAATTTAAAAAAATTTCGAAATTGTTTGAAATCTATTTAAGTGTCTTGTATTGCCAAAGTTTGTTTTAAAATTAGGAAAACTGTTGGTGGCTTTTTATAGATTTTACAAAATTTTTTTTTTTTTTATACGTTTTATTTATATATTGAATCTGTCTTATTTTAGACCTCACAATATGTATTAAAATCTTAAAAACTAAATTAAACACTACTCGATCTCTATCGAGATCATTGGTTATTCCATGGTCCTACTATTAACGGGGTGGAAAGTCGGCTCTGCGAAGCCTTGTAGCTGACTGAACTTCAGCAAGAGATCTTGCGAGTGGGTTGGGGTGAGTCTCTAGTTTAAGAATGTATTTTTCTCTGAGCTTCCTGAACTCGTCTCTTACAAGTGGTACCTCTAAATCCCTATGGATATTCTCATTTCTTATGTACCATGGCGCACCCGTCATGGTTCTAAGAATTTTTGATTGGGCCCTCTGTATAATATCAATGCTCGTATTACTGGCTGTTCCCCATAGTTGGATGCCGTATGTCCAAATTGGCTTTAAAACGGTTTTATACAGGATGACTTTATTGTCAAGGCTTAGTTTTGAATGACTATTAATTAACCAGTGAAGACTAGAAGCTTTTAACTTCATATGAAGTCTCTTGGCTTCTATATGACGACGCCAAGTAAGTCGCCTATCTAAGTGAATACCAAGGTATGTAACATGGTCTGACTGGGGTATATTTATATCATTAAGTGTAACTGGAGGACAATTTCCTCTTCTCAGGGTGAATGTAACATGATTACTTTTCACTTCATTTACACGAATACGCCAGTTTTTCAACCATGTCTCCACACGTCGGAGATAAATATCTAGTTGGCTAGATGCTATTTGTGGGTTTTCATGAGAACTGAGTATTGCAGTATCATCAGCAAATGTTGAAATAGTCAGTTCATCACATATAGGTAAATCAGAGGTGTAGATTAAATATAGGGTAGGTCCAAGAACACTTCCCTGTGGAACACCGGCTTTTATTTCAAATTCTTCTGTCACAAAGTCATTTAACTTTACCCTAAATATACGGTCAGATAGATAGGACTCCAGCAATTTGTGGGTACATGGTGGTAGTAAACATTTAATTTTATAGATTAGGCCCTTGTGCCAAACTTTGTCGAATGCTTGTGCGACATCTAAGAAAATAGCTGAACAATACTTCTTTAATTCGAAACATTTCCTTATCTCTCCAGTTAAACGATTCACTTGTTCTATGGTTCCGTGTTTTTCACGAAAACCAAACTGGTGAACTGGGACGATATTTTCATCGTTCAAGAATGGTAGAATTTTCTTTTGAAATACTTTTTCGAACAGCTTTGACAAGCAAGAGAGTAAACTAATGGGTCTATAAGAAGATGCTATTGTAGAATCCTTTCCTGGCTTTGGTATCATTTTAATCAGAGAAGTCTTCCAAATTTTTGGAAAGACTCCTAGTTTTAAGATCGCGTTGAAAATAATTGATAACACAATTATTGCCACATTCGGTAGTTTTTTAATCATTGATGGTGTTATTGAATCATATCCAGGTGATTTTCTAACATTTATATTTTCTTTAATGATTGTATCAATGTCCTCTGGGCTAACAACAATTATGTCATCATAATTTTGTGTAGTGTCAAGAGTCTCTCCCAATACAAAATCATTTGTTTGGGGATTGGGTTGAAAGACTGTGCTTAAGTAGCATGCAAATAAATTGGCCTTATCTTCTGCATTTTACAAAATAACTAAGAAATTCTAAAATCATTCGCATACTTAAAATGTCACGGAAATATAGGAATTTAAAGCTAAAAAATGTGAAAAACTAAGTTGAAACTTTCGAGGATTTTTGGATTCATTTTGGTTTTGAACTGACAATTTTAAAATCTTTGTTTTAAACCATCAACCATTCGAAAGACAAGACTTACAAAATTCATTTGCTGTATAACAAGTATCCGGTTTACAATCCGTTGAAATGTTATGAGGGGATAAAAAATTAAACCAAAAATTTAAGATTTTTGAAATTCTGCAGTTATTTTCTTTTTATATAGAAAATTTGAGCCATTCAGTGAATTTAAATTGAAAGGGCAGAATTTTAAAGACGAAGTGATTACCTAAAGTTTAATGTATTCCTCGTTGATGTCAGGAAACCAGACATGGAATAGCATCTTCCCAAATGTTCATATAATTGGCGTTAATATTTGTAAAAGTACGTTTTTCGCTACTGACAAATTCCGCTTTTATAGAAATTGTTCAAAATATCGCGTAAACCGAATTTATTAATAATTTTAAATTTCATGATTTTATTGTAAAGTTCTACAACATATAATATAAAGAATCATCTTAATGGTAAATATTCATATTAAGATAAAAAAAAAAGAAATAAAGAAATGTCATTGATATCGGCTACAGCGACATTTATCTCCAAACACATTTCGCTAGCCGGCAACTATCGGGAAGTTCATTTAGTTAATATTGATGTCAAATGAAATCATTTTATTAGCTTAATCCTAAAATTTAGGTGACATCAATATATTTTAATGACTTTTAATTTTATGGATCAAAAAATATATTCTCAACCTCAAAAATCAGTCCTATATATTTCGCATTATTGTTCCGATTTTAATATAATAAAATTTATTTTTGATGTATCATCAAATAAGAAACAAGTTAAAATTCTTTTAAAATTTCCTTTTAAAAAAAATCAAACCGCCCTTTTTGTTAGTAATATTATCATGTGTAATAATGTTTAAACTACTATATTTTTCGAACTTGAACCGATAGTTTAGGTTAGATTCTACGGGCAGTGTCCTTAATAGACATCTCACGTGGGTTCATGATAAAATCTGATTCCGTTGTGGTACCCTAATATAGTTTCACAGTCGTCTGTACTATACTAACTGTATCTCTGCTGTATCAAACCATCTCGTTCCTATAAGAAAAGAAAGAAGTTACTTTAACTTCTGTTCGCCCAAATAATTGAGAGCAGGAGAGCCTAGCGTGGCAGTTCTTAGTTTTTATACCCACCATCAAAAAGATGGGGGGTATATTGATTTTGTCATTCCGTGTGTAACATATCGAAGGAATCGTCTAAGACCCCACAAAGTATATATTTTCTGGGTCCTGGTTCGATTCTGAGTCGATCTAGCTATGTCCGTCCGTCTGTCCGTCTGTTGAAAGCAGGATAGGGCTCGAACGGGATAACGTAGGGGAACGAAATTTGGCACAAATATTTGTCTTATATAAGGTTTGTTTGGGATTGAAAATGGGTAAAATCGGTTATGGGCTAAAAACAAGAAGCACAGGGTGTCCGTTTTATAGTCTTCTGCTGATATTTCTTCAACAAAAGCATGTACGACAACGAAATTTTGTACGTATAGTTCGGGGATCAATATAAACTCGAAAACCAAAAATGGGCGTGGTCCGCCCACTTTACCGCCCACCTCCCATATAAGGTGAAAATCAACGAAATTGTGTTCAAATAGTTCAAGGACAAATGTAAACTCGGAAACAAAAAATGGGCGTGGTCCGCCCACTTTCCTGCCCACTTTAACGCCCCCTCCCATATAACGTAAAATTTGAAAAAGTTGATGGTGGGTATATAAATTCGGCCGGGCTATTTTCGAAATCGTGGAAAAAAATAAAATTCAAAATTTATCTTTTCAGTGTAAACATTGAAGATTCTGTAATAATTTTGATATGTACAAATAATTCCTTTGAAGCTTTATAAAATCGCGTTATTTTGATTTCAATAAGACCAATGAAAGTTTCAATTTCAAACCTCTACAACTGTTGCGTGCACTGATAAAAGTGATTAACGAAATAGACATTGAATGTATATATATTGGTTAATATAACTCCAAAACAATGTTCGTGTCAAAAGAAAAAAAAACTTTTTATGTTTCTAATAAAAATTTTCAATTTGTTTTAAATTATACACATATCAACATAAGTACTTAGATCACCATGTATGTATGTAGTTAGTTTACCATAGTTTACCCTACAAAACTCAAAAAATCGTGAAAAAAAAAAAAACGTTCTATATTTTTTTTCTAAAATCACATGGGAAAAATTTTTTAAATATTTTTCCATAACCAGCTTAAAATTACGAATTTTTTGACACCCATTTTGATTATTGAGAGACCCATGATTTTTCAATAGCTGGTGGAAACTAAAAACTGACCAAATTTAAAAATTTGGTAAATAATTTTTTCGAATTAAGCAAATTTTTCTGCATCGTTTGAGGGGTCTTCCAATATCGAAATCTAATAAAATTCTTTCCTCGGAATACTAATGTATAACCACTTCGTTACAGAAGAAATCTTTTTTATATGTAAGACATTATTAAATTAAAATACCCTTAACTTTGTATGGTGGAATACTTATGGACCAAACTGATTTAAAGAACCGAAATTCACAAATTTTACAAGAACAAAGTCCATAGTCTACATAATAGCTGCAGAAATGGTAAAAACGCGTTTTGGCATATAACTCGGTTAATACTGCACCGATTTAGTTCAGTATTTTAACACAAACATTTTAAAAAATATTTCCGAATTTCAAAAAGTAAAAAAAAAATTCATACATATCATAGTTTATTGTTATTGTTTTTGTGAAATGCGCTCATTAAATAAATAAAGATTTGCCAATAACTCGGTTGTTTATGAACCGATTTAAATGATTCGAAAAACCGAAATTCAGCACCAAGTCCGTAGCTTACATAGGGCTAGACATCGATGCGTTTTGGCCAATATCTTTTCTACAAATGGACCATTTCTTCGACATAAAAATTCAGAAAAAAATTTCCAAATTTGTTTTGTAAAAACAAAGTTTTTGGCTTCTATAGAGTTTTCAGGAAATCGAAAACCGGTTTAAAAAGTTCCATAGAAAAGTTGTATAAAAAATGTCTGACGTTTTGATAAATATCGTATATCTATGTTATCGGAAGGCTTCACATACGCCTTTTAAACAATTTTTAAGTCGCAAAAAAACTACAAAAAAAACTGTTATTTAGCCATTTATGAACCGATTTTGCTGAATTTCAATAGCAAAGGTTTTCCGATAGTTTATATTATGTATGGCACTTATCAGTGGGCTTCATAACACCATTTCAACCGACGGACGGAGGAACGAAAAGACGGACATCGTCCTATCGACATTATTTCTTATAAGACTTAAGAAAATATAAAAATATTTGCTCTCCGATAAAAATTGTGGAAATTACAAACAGAATGACAAACTTATATATCGTCACCTAAAGTACAAATGGCCGTAACTACAATTTTTAATTTTTAGCTTTATAATTCAGAAATTAAGTAAAATTTGTAAATCAGTCACTTAAAGCATAAATATATAAAGCATAAAACATCTTTCGAACCAAATTTTCCTTAAATGGAACAAATTTTACAACTGTTTTTGTTTATGAAGTTGATGTTACGGTCTTTCAGCTTTTGTGATTACTGATGTCATTTTTGATGATATGAACATGAAATTTTTTGTGTAGATGTAGTTTGGATCAGTGAATTATATAAAAAAACGCAACATCTGACTGGTTACGGCCTTTTGAATTTTAGGTGACGATATACCCTTTACACCTGTGGTGAAGGGTGTAAAAAAATTGAATACTTGAATTTCATTTTTACTATATCTTTTATTTTATTTTTGCTTGATTGTATTAATTAAATTTTGGTGTAAAATGAAAGAACTTTGTTAATTTAAAACGAGAGAAAAAGATATAGTCGGTCAAGCCCGACCCGAAAACCTACACCATTGTGTACATTATAATTCGGGGAGGGGTCTTTTATTAGACTTGGAGTCAAATGTGGACCGACACTCAAAAGTGTAAAATAAAACATACGAATACAAAATATTACGTCGATACTATCATTTATATGAATTTATTCACTTTTGGGTGATTCCCTTATATGGGAGCTATGGTAAATTATGGACCAATCTTTATAAAATTTTGGCGCTGTCATTTATGTTTATATAAAACTTATTTGGATCGAATATTAACTTTATACTAACATTTTAATAGAATTTATGGCCGTTAAAGCGATTTTCTGAAAAGGGGTTTATATGGGAGCTATGAGTAATTATAGACCGATCTTTTTTAAACTCGGCACACTTATTTGGTCTTATATGGAACTTAAATGTGCCAAATTTCATTAAAATATTGTTATATTTAAGGGATTTATGATCGTTAAACCCTTTTCCGGGAGGACATTTCTATGGGGGCTAGGTGAAATAATGGACCGATCATAACCAATTTCAATAGGCTTCGTCCCTGGACAAAAAGAAAGCTTTGTACTAAATTTCATAAATTTTGGTTAAAAATTGCGACCTGTAGTTTGATTACAAGTTTTACATGGACGGACAAACGGTCAGACGAACAGACGGACGGACGGACATCGTTAAATCGACTCAGAAAGTGATTCTAAGCCGATTGGTATAAATTAAGGTGGGTCTTAGACCAATATTTATACCCTACACCACCATAGGTGGGGAGGGTATTATGCGTTTGTGCTGATGTTTGTAACACCCAAAAATATTGGTCTAAGACCCACCTTAATTTATACCAATCGGCTTAGAATCATTTTCTGAGTCGATTTAACGATGTCCGTCCGTCCGTCCGTCTGTCCGTCTGACCGTCTGTCCGTCTGTCCGTCCATGTAAACATTGTAATCAAACTACAGGTCGTAATTTTTAACCAAAATTAATGAAATTTGGTACACAGGTTTCTTTTAGTCCAGGGACGAAGCCTATTGAAATTGGTTATGATCGGTCCATTATTTCACCTAGCCCCCATACAAATGTCCTCCCGGAAAAGGGTTTAACGATCATAAATCCCTTAAATATAGCAATATTTTAATGAAATTTGGAACATATAAGTTTTATATAAGTCTAAATAAGTGTGCCGATTTTTAAAAAGATCGGTCCATAATTAACCATAGCTCCCATATAAACCCCTTTTCAGAAAATCACTTTAACGGGCATAAATCCCATTAAAATGTTAGTATCAAGTTAATATTCGACACAAATAAGTTTTATATGAACATAAATGATAGTGCCAAATTTTACAAAGATCGGTCCATAATTTACCATAGCTCCCATATAAGGCCCTCTTTCGGGAATCACCCAAAAGTGAATAAATTCATATAAATGTCAGCATCAACGTAATATTCTGTATTCGTATGTTTTATTTTACACTTATGAGTATCGATCCACATCTGACTCCAAGTCAAGACCCCTCCCCGAATTATAATGTACACAATGGTGTAGGGTATCATATGGTCGGGCTTGACCGACTATATCTTTTTCTCTCGTTTTGGGTGTTACAAACATCAGCACAAACGCATAATACCCTCCACACCTATGGTGGTGTAGGGTATAAATATAAGCTAAACATTTTTTCTGTGTAGAAACTTTTCCAAAATTTAAAACTTATGGCAATCATGTTGTAAAAAACAATGTTTATTTACCAAAAGCTCCAGTTTATACTTAACAAACACCTTTATATACATTTTTTTTTAACGAAAATCAACTAAAGAGAGATTTTTAATGAAACTAAATAAAGTAGAAGGGGATAAATGGCAAAAAGTTGTATTCTTTTTTTTTTTTTTTTTCTTGTAATAAAATAAAACACACATACATATATTTTAAGAAATTTCCCGCCGGCATTTGACGCTGTGTTTTTATACAAAAGAAAAGCACTGGAAAACTTCACCTACATATACATACATATAGAGAAATACATACACCCAATACCACACTATTAAAACTATTTGCAGTAAATACAAATACTTGTATATACCATCACATGTATACATATGTAAGTTTGTATGTATGTTTTTCATATATAATATATATGTATGTAATTGTAATTTATAGCGATCCCCTAGGTACTACTAGTGACTATATGTATATCCATATGCTTGATTTATAGCTGTTATTGAAAAATTGCAAGTACGGCTTTTAATTATGAAGAACGACATTAGTTGTTTGTTTTTCTTCCACTATAATTTTTACACAAATTCCTTCCTCTCATTCCAGGCTTTTTGGTTATGAAAACCTTTTAACTGACCGTTAGTAAAATTTTTATTTTTAGTTTTTTTTTTATTATTTTTATTTTTTGAAATAAATATCAAAATGGAGAATTTAATTTTTTTAGTGTTTTTTATGTACAAAAAAAGAATATAAAGGAACAAATGGTTTCAACAAATTTTTGTTAAACGTTTCTGTTGGCAATTTATATGTATATAAAAATATAGCCATAAAGTTATGACCATGTTAGCGGAAGGGAAAAATCCACATATACACTGGTATATGTTATAGTTTTGGCGACAAAACATGAGTTGGCAAATAATGGAGCGAGCATGTTTTAATAGAATTTACAACACTTGAGGGAATTTAAGAAAACATATTGAGAAATAAATGTAGAAAAGCTGGTGATATGCAGATATTTACACATACGGATATAAACAATAATAGATTTTATACATGAATGGTTAATAATAGTGAGTGAAGGTATTTGTACATTGACTGAATGATTTTTAGTTAAATTTAAAGAAAAAATTTAAAAAAATTAAGCTGGCGAGAATGTTATATCCGGCTTGCACTATGGTTTCGCCGACCACTTTTCTTGACCAAAATTAATTTTGGTAACAGTTTCTATTTGTGTTTTAATTAACGTAATTTTATAGCAAACACTTTAAAACGCCATAAAATTAAGTTTTTTTCTTACTTTTACCAATTTGTCTTCATGATACAACAGATCAAAGATGAGTTTCTTAAGCAAATTTAAAATATGTATATAAAAGGTGCCTTTTTTCAACGGTTTTCATTAATTTATAATTATTAAGTGCAACAATTTTTTAAATAAGTTTATTATGGAAAATAGATTTTATGATAAGTAATTTTACAATTGAATACGAAATCAATAAAAAAAATACTATGTGTTTTACGCAACACAAAATGAAATTGGATTCGTAAAAAAAAATTTAATTTCATTAGACCTGCAAATCGGTAAACAAAAACTCAACGGAAATAAATAAACATATACACCCAGAGAAATATCAATCACATACGTGCTGAAAACGATACCATTCTGTGTCAATAGTGAATCTACACCGTATGTGTTTAAATTAAACACTGCGTGATCAATTCTTATTGAAAATCGATACCTAATTGGCAACAAGTTGAAACCATTTCGGTATCAAATTGTTAAATTACATATGTTTTCTATTAAATTTGTTAACGAAAGGTATTAAAAAGCTGTTACCGAAAATTACCAATGTGAGCACAACCGTTGTTGATTTTGAATCGAATTTTATCCCTTAGTGTATCTATGCTATATTTTCCATATTATCTCGTTTTGCGTTTTTTTTGCGTTTTTCAAGAAAATCTATTTTTTTGTCGCATATGTTAGCATTGGAAATTCTTTACAAATAATAAAAATGCAAGGTAAACGAGAAGAGAACATTCGGTCAAGACCGACCATATGATACCCTACACCATTCCGATCCAAACAATTTAGTTTTTACTTATATAAACCTTATTTGTGTTATATATTAACATAATACTTACACTTCTGTCGGATTATGCACGTTAAAATAATTTTCGGGAGAGGGGTTTATATGGGAGCTATGGTCAATTATGGGCCAATCTTGATAAAATTTGACTTATTTGTGCAAAATTTCATTAAAATATTCCTATTTTTAAGGCTTCTATAAGTGTTAAAACTCTATTCCGGGAGGACATTTGTATGAGGGATAGGTGAAATAATGGGTCGATCATAACCAAATTCAATAAGCTTCGACCTTGTAATAAAAAAAAACAATATGTACCAAATTCATCAAAATATCTTTCAAATTGCGACCTGCATATTTCCCACAAGCTTTATATTGACAGCCAGCCGACCAGACGGACGGATGGACATCGTTAAATCGACTCATAAAGTAATTCTGAGTCGAATGGATGGGTGCCTGAAGATTATTTTTCTGCGTTACAATTTCTACATAAACACATAATACCCCAACCACCTATGGTGTTGTAGGATATAAAAATAAACCAGCAGATATTGCAAAAATATAGTTGCGTATCAAAATTAATGATTAGGGGGCGGATTTATTTATTTTTGGAAAATATGCGTCTATAAAATGCACTTAAAAATTCAAAATATACCCTAAAAAATTAAAAAATATGCATTTTTTTTTTTTTAATATTTATTAAATAAAATTAAAAATAATAAGTTATTCTATAAGAAAAAACAAAACCAATCCATCTTAAGCTAAGAAATGCAATAAATTTTGTATTTTTAAAAGTTAAAGTTATGTTTTAAAAGATCAATATTAGTTATTTGTACTTTTTTAAATTTGTACTCCCTAAGATCACATTTATATTAGTGACATTAAGTTTAATACAACCTTAGTTAGATAGGTTTTTATTTATATACACAAACATATTTTTTACTAAGTTGTCAAATGTAAATGAACGTCAACAGAAGTAATAGGAGCGTATTTGATAATTGTAGTCAACCCATTTCCGACCACTACCCGATTCCGTTGAGATAACTTTACAAAATTTAGCACAAAGTTTGTTTTTGTGATTGTGATAACAAATTAAGAAGATTTGAACGCCTAGATATTTTTCATTCCGAAATAACGGGCCTTGAAAATTTCAGAAATCGTACCATTTTTGGACCCGGAAAATTTTTCTGAACAACATTTTGAAAATTTTTTAGCTCAAACTTAAAGCTATTTACCTTTAGAATACACCCATAGCATAAAAGCACTTTCTCGGAAAGCAGATTTAAAAATATCGTCGAAATGACCATTGATGCGTTTTTGCAACACTGACGTTTTAGGCGTCTGTGTGGCTTTAACATCTAATTTTAGAGAGCCTATTTATAAAAAATTTGATTTTGATGTCTTATCCTTAAGACAACATATTAATCTAATAATAACTGTAAAAAATTAGCATTAACTGCATAATTAGTTAATTAGACTATGTTAAAAATACTGATAAGAAAACGCAACAGCGGTCGGAAATGGGTTAAGAAGAGTATTCTTCTAAACACGAAACATCATCTGAACGTAAAGTAATTGATTCTGCTTTTTTTTTTCATTTTCTCAAATCATTTATTTTTTTAAAGACAGCTTGCAACTTTAATTTTATTTTTTCAGCAACGGGGCCTTCTGCAGCTTCGATTTTTACAATAGCACTATCAATTAAACTGATTTGAGTACTTAATGAAACGAAACCCTCTAATTTAGTAATAGTTTCAGAAAGAAAAATTAAAATGACGACAGTGTTTGATTGAGAATAACCGGAAAATGGATGTTAAAAATCGCTAAAGCAACTGTTATGCAAATTTTACCAGAGACCGGATTTTAATACTAAAACAAAACAATATTTTTATTTTTATTTCAACCGAAAAACAATTGAAGATTCAAAGAATAATAAAAATCCATAATTTTTTTTTTTTTTTTTTTTTTTCATCATGATCGAAATAAAAAGAATAAATATCTTTTGTGATATTTATAACAAAAGTATAAAATTATTTTCAACATTTTTCATCGGATGAAAAAATTTTAAACAACAATTTCATTGAATAAAAAAATATTTTTGAAACAAAACAAAAGTATGAATAAAAAAGCATATCATTTGAAATTTGTTTCATACTGATACTTATTTTTAAAGATATTTATCGTTAAAGATATTTATTATTTTCATCATGATAGATATTTATATTAAAAAACAAAGATCCTTCACATATTTTTTCAACAAATGAACAATTATTTTTTGAACAGTAAAGATATTTATATTGATTGAAAAATAAAAAGTTTTCGGGTGCTTGCATTTTACCTCAAAATGAGAAATATAATAAAAATAAGATTGTAAAAAAAATTTTTAAAAACCAAAAAAAAAATATGCGAAAAAAATATGCATTTTTAGGTAAAATATGCAAAAATATGCATTTTCAACAAAATATACAAAAATATGTACTAACAAATGGATGCCATTTTTTAGTAAAATGTCTGATTCGGATAGATAACAACATAAGATCATTATTAAATGCTCCAAAAAAAAAAACATGCATTTGCATATAAATCCGCCTTTAGGTTAAGTTATAAGTGAAATATTTGCCAACTTCTTTTGGAATGACTTAAATGAATTAAATTTTTGATATACATTAAATTGCTTTGATTTTCATCCAAATTATATTTCAAACAAGACAATCAGTATTTTCCATTTTAGTAATTTTGGCCGAGAAAATCTTTGCCCATTTTCAATACTAAACAAACCTTATATAGAATAAACATTTGAGCTAAATTTCATCCCCCTAGATTGGCCCGTTCGAGCCCTATGCTGCTTTCAACAGACATACAGACGGACATAGCTAGATCGACACAGAATCTAACCAGAACCCAGAAAATATATACTTTATCGGGTCTTAAATGATTTTTTCGACATTTTACACACGGAATGACAAAATCAATATACCCGCCATCTTTTTTATGGTGGATATAAAAACAAACATATATCTACAAAAGATTCACTATCTCCACCATAACAGATTAATAACTGAAATAAATATATTACAGACAGTCATTAAGATATAATGAGAAAAAAGTCGAGCTATAATTCGAACTCTCATTGAATATATGAAAAAAGTTTATAGCATGAAGTGATGTACAATAGTCCATATCATCCCTTCTCCTAATTTCAACAGATGATAAAGGTTTTCAAACAACCAATATCACAAATATGAAGTGAGATCGAAAAAATCTTAACACACATTTTGCCTCTTAACTTTTTTCGGAAATAATATTTAAACTTTTTTTATTTAGTTTAGTTATCTTTGAAAAATATGTAAATTTTTTGTTGTGTATAAATACCAAAATATATAGCAAAGAATGTTTGTATAAAAAGCTTCTTTATTTCATAAGAGAGCACAATGTGTCTACATATTTTTGGTCCGATTTGGCATCATGTCACTACGGTAAGATAGCTTTGGAATTTTATACCAAGAGTGATCAATCCTCCAAATTTTTCAAAGCTAAGACCAGTGGAGAGAAAAGAGAATTGAAGAGCATAAAAAAGGTGTCCCAAAATATCGAAGATTTTAAAAGAAGATGGGCAAACTGTTTCAAAAGAGTGACTGAAACAAGTATCAAATCTCTAATGAAAGAGTTCTCAAAAAAGTTCCACAAGTTAATAAGTAGCGGTTAAAATTATAAAAAAAATATATTTTTTTGTGAACTGTAATATAATATCAATTAAATATAAAAAAAGCCAAAACTCTAAGATTAAACGTTTCCAAAGTATTGAATTTTATATATGTTAAAATTTTTTGGAACGTACTCCTTATAACAAACAGTCAGTCGCTTAATTACTTTAGGTATTTTACTAGAACTATATTTTTGTGTATGTCCAGCTACAGTCTCATGTTGTGAATGAATTCAGACCCTTAGGACTCTCTTTGGGGTCACGGCATTATACGTTTTAGCAAATTGTTTAACTTTCTTTAATTTACCTTAAATCCACTAAAAACTTAGCACAGTTTCAAAGTAAACATTTATTTCATAATAACCCAGCAAAAACTTGGTAATGGCATGTAGTTCCGGATGTAGTTACTTTTCAATGATAACAACATACTGTCTATATTACATGAAAGTAGATCAGTAACTACCTACTTTTAACATGATATGTAATCAATTACTGGAGATCAGATTTTTGAAAATATTACTTAATATTTATTTATTTTTTGTGTGGCATTAAGCAAAATGTGTTTTTAGGGCCTAATTCCTATTTTATTATGTAAGTATCCAATATGGACTACAAATTTTCAATAATATTGAGATCTGGTGATTGTTTAGGGAATGTCGTTAAATTTGGGCATTTATATATTTTCAAATTTCGCACAATACCAAATTTGTACTTCGGATCGTTATCTTGGTAATATCAAAAATAATATGCACTGATTTTCCGCACTCTGCAACAAAATATCCTTAAGAATTTAAAGGTATCTTATACTGTCCATTAATGCTATGATAATGATACCATATTGTTTTTAAAGTTTCTACCTACTGAATAGCTATGGAACTTTAAACATGAAAATATGTTCTACATAAAATAAGCTTTGAGTCACTGTATGTATATTTTGTTGACATTTGAAAAATAATTTTATTTTGCAATTTTTGTTTGTAAAAATACATATAAATCTTGAAAATAGACATAAAACATTTGTAAATTGGGGCATATTATTCAAAATAGCAATTTCGCTTGTAAGTATATGTTCCTCTACTAAATTAAGATAAAACTCAAGCATGTTTTAAAGTAAGTTAGTTCTTAGATTGCAACACTCTTTCGATTTCAATAGCATGGCAGATAATTATAAACGGAATACCATTCCCAGACAGAGAAACAATCTAGGAGAGGTAAGTACATAAAATCATTAACAATATCCCTCACATTGACTTAATTTTAAATCTATTTAATCAATTAAGTGGACAACAGTTCGATTTACCCCGGATGTTATGCTAATTTTAAACCAAAAGCTATAACCTTTAATGATACATTATTGTCCATATTACAGAACGTCTTTAAACCTTGGGTAAGAAATCTTTCACAAAACTTATTGTCAATATTCATTTGATAACACTTATTCATTATTTTTAGCTTATTTTCACCACTTAATCATCTATTATAACGCAATGCTAATCAACACTCTGAGCTTATCAGTTTTTACAAAATCATTTCAAAAGCATAAATATAGAAGATGGACCGAAATCGTTTTTGAGAGTATTCCTAAATGCACATGTTTATTAAAGCGAATTGCTGGAAAAAATGTTTTGTTATTCCGCGAAAATAAACCTTGGTGTGTTTTTTAATGTTTCTCAAAATATTTCTGGTCTATTGATGACTGCACCGATTTTAAAATACATAAATTGAAAAATCGGTCATTAGTAGACCAAACAAATTTGAGGAACATACGTATTTATTGTATTTTGTGTTTTTATCGTTAATAAAATTAATTTTAAAAAAGTAAAAATAAAATGCTTTATTATTCAAAATAATTATTTGTAACTGATAATGTAACTAGTTACTATACATTTGGCTAATAATGACTTCAATAATACTTTAAAATTAATGTGTTATTGAATAGCCTCAAAGTAATTAGTTCTTGCAATGACATCTAATAATAAAGGGTAAGTAGTTGCCTCTAATGTCATCACCGTGTTAAAATAATGAGTTATTCAGCTAATGTGTAAGTTCTGAAGAGCTATTATATTAGCTTCTTAACTCATTACATGGCAAGCAAAAGTTTTTGCTGGGAATTTAATTAATATATATTTTAAATCATTATGTGCAATTAAAAATCCAATACAAATAAAGCAAACAAAAATTTTATCTATTATTCTAAATCATGATAAAAGTAAATGATTTTATTAAAAAGTTTATTGTTTTAAAATAATAAACAGCCAAGTGACCACTTAAATTATTGTCAATTTTAAAATCTACTAAACTATATTTTAACATTTAAAATAAACTATTAATACAATAATTGTTATAGCGATATAAAACTGTCACACGCCCGCACACACGCGTACATATTAGGGTGATCGATTATTCGACTTTTTTGAGAAACCGGTTTTCGAATAGTTCGAATAGTTGGTATTTTAAAAAAACCGGTTGCACTTTTTGAAATTCAGAAAAAACCGGTTAACCGGTTTTTTGCAGAAGTTGATATTTATATCAAAAGACTACATTTCTTTAAAAAAATCAATTCTTATAATTAAGTTAAAATTTATTAAATACAAGCGTAAAAGCCTTACAATGTCAGGAAAAATAATATAATAATGAAAATATGCACAAACAAATCCGAAAATTAAAAGAAAAAAATATGAACAACATTTAGACACCTTCCTCTCCCTAATCGAAGTCAATTATTTGAAGACGTTAGAATTTATTAGGATAATATTGATTAAAGTTTTAAATTAGTAAACCTTTCAAAATAAAAAAATCGTCGTAAATGCGCTCCCTGGCCGAAATACAGAATCAGTTTTTTATAGGATTTGGAGAGCAAACAATAAGTATAGCAACTCAAAAGTTTTTAATACCAAAACAGACTTTTTGGTCCCTGATAGAAACATCTGGCACTGTTAGAACGATTATAGTTTCTTACGTCGTCTGGGAGCTTCAGAAAGCTCTGGAAAAGAAACATTGATTACGAAAGATATATTTAAATCCATATATATAGATCCACGTATTTTCGCTCCCTGATATAGATTTTAAAATCTGGCTCCGTTAGGATTTGTAGGACGAATAGGGTTATAATTAAGCTGAATTTTAATTTTCTATGTCTTCTGGGAGCTTTAGAAAGCTCTGGAAAGAGAAAAGATTCTTAGAAAAAGACGCATAAATTCCCTTAAATCCGCTCCCTAATAAAAAATTTCAAAATATAGCTCCATTAGGATTTGTTGGACAAAAAGTTTTATAATTAAGCCAAATTTTAATTTTCTTCGTCGTTTGGTAGCTTCAGAAAGCTCTGGAAAGAGAAAAAATGCTAAGCAAATTATATATCTAGATGACTAGAAGATAATTATGTTTCAAAATTGTAGAAAAAATCATCTAAATTTTAGTTAGCATAAACAGAAACCATGGTTTAATATGGAGATAGTATATTAATTAAGTCTCAATTGAAACGATTCTGCAGGTGAAACTTTTTTAACACAACACCTTAAAAAAATAAAGGAAATATTGGATCAAAAAAATTAAATTGGGTCATACAGGATATATATTAATTATTTATTTGTTTAATATTACTGAATAAATTCTAATTTAGACTTAAACTATATTTTAAAAACATAAGAAATCAGTCTTTATGAATATTTAAAAAATTATTCCTAAATTTTCAAATATCACTATCACTATTTAGTACATGTTTTCTGAAATAAAATGCTATTTTTAAAACCGGTTTTTTGTGTTTAAAAAAACCGGTCTATTCGACATTCGAAAAATGAACATTTTGAAAAAACCGACAGCACATTGACTGAAAAAACCGGTTGGAAAACCGCGTCGATCACCCTAGTACATATACAGTAAATATTATTTTGCATGTTCACTAAGGTGGCGTAAAATTATAAATGTAATCAGTAAAATATAATAGGTCATTTAGGAAAGAAACAACTAACAATTCAATCAGGAAAGAAGCAATTCGATCAGTAAGTAAACATCTTTAGTAAGGAAGAATTTTGATACCCATATTGTCTATGTTTTTACAACATTTTAAGTCAGACTGATTGTCTGATAAATAGCGAAATTGAAAGAATTTGCAAATAAAAATTAAACAGACACCAGCGACTCATATCTAAAAGCAAGTAAAAATTTAAAATTTTGAATTTTCATTAAAAATAACAAACAATATTTTGAAAAAACCTTATAAAATAGGATGTTTCGTGGAATAAAAAAATATTGAGGTCACTCTGTGTTTAATACACCAATGAACGCGCTTTTTAAATACCTTTAAATGATACCACATTTTCTATATATGTTACTATGGGTGAAAATGCAAAAAAAAAAAAGATAAAAAAAAACTAGAAAAAAGACGTTTTTTAAAAGCGGTCCAGCTCACGAATGGTTAGCAATAGAACCGAAATATTTTGGGGAACACCATAAAACATACCAAGGTTAATTTTGAGGGGGGTAACAAATTCACTTTTTTTAATGAGTTGCCTTAATCTTTACCAAAAAAAGGTCCTAGCTAAAGAAATAATTAATTGAGTAAGAGAAACTCATTACCTCCTATAGAACTTAGTAATTAAGCATTACTCGTAAGTTAAAATTATAATTACAATTATTTTATACTAACATTCTCATATTTGCATTACCTTAATGTTTATTTCCAAAAAAAAAATTATAATCTTAATTTCTCAAAAAAAAAAAAAAAAAAAAAAAAAAAAAACAACCACAATAAATTTTTTATAACAGGAAATTAAAAGTACATTGTATATATTTACCCAAACTGTATTTGTGTTTGTTGTTTTGTAGTTCTACAAATATCTGTTGTTTTTTATAATGTGAACTTTTTTTTATTTTTTTATTTTATGGTTGTTTAATAAATATTATTTATATACATATATACACACATATACAGAGAAAAATAAATTTTACTAATCCAAGTTTTATCACATTTAATATTTCAAATAAAGTGAATCGCATTTAATTGGTATAATGAATCGGACTATATTTATTATACAACTGAAAAGCTTTTCTTTTTTTATGCGACAATGAATTTAAATTCCAAAAAAAAAAAAAAGAAACTATTACCTATTTACCCCGTTTTGAGGGTGAACTTTTTTAACAACCGCGAAAAAGTAATACAATTTTTTTAAATAATTTTCAATGACCTATTTGACAATGCTAGGTCATTGCAATATTTGCAAAAAAATTGATAAAGATGTAGCTCTAATATACATACTTTTGGGCCTACTTGTGAAAAGAGCCAAACAAATTCAAAAGCGTCTTCACTCTATGTTACTCAAGAACTGCACAGAGAAAACAGATTCATTGTGGAAACCGAATTTTTTGCCAATCGAATTTTGTCGGTTACATCAACTATCGCTTTTTTCTGTTGTAATTACAGAATATTTCATTCGGGAATATCAATTTATTGAGAGAAGTGATCACTTTTCGTAGTTACGATGACTGAAATTTCAGTGGAGGCAACCTCAACAAAGGTCTAAAAATTCGATTCCGCAAACTAAATCATTCGATTAATGACAAAACTTCACAAATATTTTATTTTCATTTTATTTCTTATCATTTTATTTTTTAAACACACATTTAAAAATAAAAAATTATATTCATATGACAAAACATAATTTTGTCTTTTATTCTGCGTCTGGTCAACCGTTAACCATTAATTAGAGTTCCGTAATGTACTTGAAAGGAATTTTGCTTTCCTTTTCATACAATGTTTTTTCGCAAATTCTGTCCTGCTTTGAAATTTATGTGAGATTGTTGTTTCTAAAGAATCTGGATGCACAACTCGATCATCGCCTAAAGGACGTGAAAATAATCTTTATGAATATTTTATTTGTATGCATGTTTTTGCAGAATCTTACCATTTGTATGCGATTTCTCTTAATTTTCTTTAATATCTGTTGTTTTGAAGAATTTATAAATAAACGTTTCAATTTATTTCGAATTATTTTTAAAATATTTTAAAAAATGTGTTTGTAAAACGTCAAAACAAACTTGATATTAATTTTTTAACTACAATGATTATACAATACACCACCAATGGTGGTTGGGGTATTATGTGTTTGTGCAGAAATTGTAACGCAGAGAAAAAATCTTCGGACACCCATCTTAAAGTATACCGTTCGACTCAGAATCACTTTCTGAGTCGATTTAACGATGTCCGTCCGTCTGGTCGGCTGGCTGTCCATGTAAAGCTTTTGCGCAAAGTACAGGTCGCAATTTTGAATATAATTTGATGAAATTTGGTACATATGCTTTCCTCAACACAAGGACGAAGCCTATTGAATTTGGTTATGATCGACTCATTATTTCACCTAGCCCCCATACAAATGTCCTCCCGGAATAGAGTTTTAACACTTATAGATGCCTTGAAAATAGGAATATTTTAATAAAATTTAGTACAAATAAGTTTTATATCAGCAAAAATCTGTCTGCCAAATTTCATGAAGTTCGGTCCATAATTGACCATAGCTCCCATATATACTCCTTTCCCGAAAATCACTAACGTGCATAAATCCCATACAAATATTAGTATTATGTTAATATTTAACACAAGTAAGTTGTATATACGTAAAAACAAAATTATGTGGATAGAAATGGTGTAGGGTATCATATAGTCGGGCTTGACTGACTATATCTTCTTCTCTCGTTTTCTTTTGTACTAACTAAATTAACGAATATTAAACACAAGTAGATGTTTTTAGTACAAAATATGATAGTACAAATATGATATATAAAAATAATGATTTTACAGGCATAAGTATAGACAATCTCTAGAATTAATCATTTTTTAATAAGTTACATAGAATTACGATGAATATTATAAAATTTTAATTATCCTAACTGTTTTCCAAGCAATCTTTTTTCTGTGTGTGTAAAGAACCAATTGAAATTCTTTGGTAGCATAAAGCACAAATAAACGACTCAAAAATATATAAAACGAATCAACTGACCAACTAACTAACAATAGTAATGACTAGAGTGACTCCGAACGACTACAATATAATTGCAAAACTAATTAAATTAATTCTGAGCCGATTTTTAAACCAATTTTGTTCAGTGTACAGAAACTACCAGCACATACATATAGGTATAAATAAATATAAATTTAATTTTTTTATTAAGTTCTCTTTGCTTTAGACAACAATGTTGATATATCTTTGTATTTATAATAGTAAAAGTCTGTGCTCCAAAATATATATGAGGAAAATCCAAAAATTTTAAAATTTTAAGTAAAAATATTTTCAAAAATCTGTTCGCAAAAGCTGTGGAGGTTTGTATTTAAAACTTTAAAAAATCTTAAAAATTGAGTTTTGGCTTTATCAAAATTAAAATAACGCGATTCTATAGAAATTCTAAGGTACTATCAGCACATGTCAGAATCCTCAATTTATTTAATTTATTGAAATGCACTTAAAAGAAAAATTTTCAATTTTATTTTTTGCACAATTTCGTAAATAGCAAAAAAATAATATTGGTTTAAAATTTCGCAAAATTATGAGTAATAAAAGACATATCTTGGGATCATTTGCCGAAAAAATTAAGTGAATATCGATTATAGTTTGGCAAATATAGTAAAACATTACTACTCATAATAATATTCCTTACAAAAAGCGCGATTTTTTTTTTTTTTAATTTTTAACTTGCTTCTTGTTTGATGATAATATTTACGTCCAAAATTTATTTTATTATTTCAAAATTTGAATAGTAATTTTTGATCCATACAATTATAAGTCCTTAAAATATTTTGACGCCACCTGAATTTTAGTTTTAAGCATATAAAATGCTTTCATTTGACATCAATATTAATAATATCAATATTATTGTCAGCAAGCAAAATAAGTTTGGAGATGAGGTATCTAAATAAAATTTCACATGGTCTGAGCTGAGATGTTTTCAAGTTGATTTGGAGGAGTACAGGCCCCTAGCGGGTTAGGGGGTATGTGGGTGACCTTCCAAATTTGCCCATCTCGGGTATGTCATTTTTTTAAAAATCGCCAAAAATTCATTTATGATATGACAGAAAAGAAATTTTATATATAGATAGTCCTTGTAAATCTACAAAAAATACGCTTACATCTCTTTAACTTTAAGAGATATTCGGGTCGAAATAAATTTTTACCTTATTTTTAGCCTCGTTTTTTTTAGTTTTGTATGAGAAATAGCTTAATTTGGCTAGAGGAGGCCAAGTTTCTGTTGGGTTTTAAGCAAAAGTATAAACTTTTTATTCAAGTATTTGGTACCTAAGAAAAGGTTAGAGTATAGAGATCATTAATTAAAAAAAAAAATAATAATAATAAAATATTGGAATGTAATTTGATCGCAGAATTTTTGAAGGACTTAAAATTTAGCATTTTTGCGTTTTTTTTTTATAAAATTAACGTTTAAACTTTAATAAAATTTAAACGAATAGTGATATTTTATTGAAGTTTTAGTATAAAATATGTATAAACTTGTCCTAAAATCAGAGAATTAAAAAAATTCGAAAATACCCAAAATCCCAGTGCGTATAAAGGTGTTAAAAAATTGACTTTTTCCATTGAAATGGTCACCCTGTCGTTATAAGGGGCGTCCGTCAGAAAATACTTTTTGGGTGTATACCATACATATAGAGCTAAAAAATTAAAATAATTTTAAGTCGATCCCAGCTTTGCTATTTGAGAACAAAACAAAAGAAAAAAAGTTCCAAAATTTAAAAAATTTGGATAGGGCTTGTGAGCAGACCTTTGACCAAACTCCTCCGGATTTACATTAAGCTTTCTTTTGAAAACATTAAAAAAATAATAAAGCCCTGAACAAAAAACAGATTTGATCAGTTAATAAATATTGCCACCTTTTTAAAAAAAACCCAAAAAATGTAAAAATTTTTAAAGTTCCAACTTTAGGTTAATATAGCTTTTTAACGGATTTATATGTAAGGAATCTAGCAAATATTTTATATATTAAGACCGCCAAGTTAAAAAAATAAAAAAATAAAAAAAAACGAGGCTAAAAATGAGATAAAAATTTATTTTGACCCGAATATCTCTTAAACTAAAAGAGATAACCTACACATGTAGACGTATTTTTTGTAGAGATTTACAAGGACTTTTAAAATTTCTTTTCGATTTCTTTTTGGCGATTTTTCAAAAAAATTGCTTACCAGAGATGGCCAACTTTGAAAGGACAACCACTTCCCCCTGACCCGCTAGAAACCTGTACTCCTCCAAATCAACTCAAAAACACCTCAGCTCTGATCATGTGAAATTTTATTGAGATACCTCTAACGGTTCTTTAGTTACTGAATTATTTCCAAAAAAAAAAAACGTATTGGAACCACTGTGTGGGATATATATTAACCCTGGAAGGGCTTCGATATTTTTACCCTTCTGAGGGCTTCGTTAGTCGAAACGACTAACACTTACTTTTATTCGAAATATTTCATGACGTATCATTAAAATTAAAAATAAAACAATTGATTTTTAATTGAGAAATTAATTTTAATAAAATAACAGCAAAAATTCCTAAATACTTATCGTTGTTTTCAAAATATTAAGCAAAAACTGAAAAGACCTCAATTTTAGCCGCAGAAGCTGAAAACATATTTTTCTTTTTCTACAATTTATACTATTGTTATAAATTTACCTGTAAATAAGAGATTTTCGACATTTTACAATTCTTGGTTGATATATTAGAAGTAGAACAAAATCGATAAAACATTAGTCGCTTAACTAGATCCTTATGCAGTTTTTAAGGAAATTTTATTAAAAAAATGGTTCTTTAATTGTTTTTAACATATTTTTTTAATAAACTATTAATATAATTAATGTTTAGTTTGATGCAGAAAATATAGAGCAGCACCGATATATCTTGATTTATTATGATATTTCACTGCATATTTGATCGAAAATATCAATCGCGTCCTGAGGTTTTATTATAGAACTCATAAGATGAAGTCGATCTGTAATCGTTAGTACTTCATAATATTTATTTATTAAGTCGTCAGCATGCCTTTTCTATTTTATATAGGATATAGGGCATCCTCATCATCAATGCGTAATGTGACAAAAAATATATTTATGTGTTGCTAAAATTGTTTCTGGTAGTCATATTTTATTTATTTTCCCCCAAAAAATATATTTCACATTATGGGAACAAATATTAAATACACTGAATTACTATATTTACTAAGTTACTTTATCGCTAAAAGTTCAAAAAGTCACACTAAGTGCTTCGTTAGTCGTTTCGACTAACAAGGTTGCTCAAAATACTAACTTCCAGACCTCTCACAGCAATATATGTCTGAACACTTCAAGATTTTATTTACGGCAGGTCTTATACCAAAATTCCCAAAAAAATATGCAACGAATAAAGAAATATCACTAAAAATAGCATTGTTGTTAGTCGAAACGACTAACGAAACCCTTCCAGGGTTAAACTGTAGGTAATCACTTTAAATCTTTAAAGTTGTGCCCTCTAAATTTAAATTCACTGAATGGCGCAAATTTTCTATCAAAAAAACTGAAAAATTTCAAAAATCTTAAATTTTTGGTTTCATTTTTTATCACCGCATAACTTTTCAACGGATAGTAAACCGGTTACTTATTATACAGCAAATGAATTTCCTAAGTCTTGTCTTTTGATTGGTTAATGGTTTAAATCAAAAAGTTGTAAATTGTCAGTGCAAAACTAAAATGAATCCAAAAATCCTCGAAAGTTTCAACACAGATTTTTTACAATTTTTAGTTTTAAATGCCTATATTTCCGTGAGATTTTACGCGAGTGATTTAAAATTTATGATTTCTTAGTTATTTTGTAAGATCTACAAAGAGCCATCAACACTTTTTCAAATTTTAAAACAAACTTTGGCAATACAAGATTTTGATATTCCTCATATAGTTTATTTATTTTGTTTTTGTTTTTATAATGCAATTGTTGTAGAGGGTTTGTTTACAAAATTTGTTGTTTAAAAGCGAACAAATAAAATTGTTAATATATGACCACATACATACATTTATGTAATTGTAAATTATATTAGTATTTGTTTGTTCTTTTTATATAAAAGTCAATTTTTATAACCTCTCTTTTTATAAGCAGTTTTTCGTGGATTTATTTTAGTACATAGATGTAGTATTATTGTTCGTGGTATAAAACGATGACACTGACACCGGAAATGAACACATTTTCCGGTTTTAGTATATAAAACTATATATAGTACAATAACAATAACATATTACACATTTGTGGATACATAAGGGATTTTGGTGTAATGAAAACTGCATTTAAAAATAAACGAAACGAAAAAGATACGAAGATATTTAAACGAATATTGTAACTTATAAAGAAATATATAAGTAGAGTTTTAAATTTAATAAAAACTCTTTATTACAACAAATTTTTATTTAACTTTAATATTTAGTTATTAGTAAATACATATATATTTAAGTGTTGCAGTTTATTGGGGATAAATCCTTAGAGTTTATTAGAATTTATTTAAATTTTAGTACATTATGGTGTTTTTTTTTTTTTCTGATGTTTTAATTACAATTTAATTTATTATCCCTTCCACTTGTTGTTACTTAAGAGTAATCATTACTTTGGTATCCCTCGCTGCATATTTTAGCTCATTAATAAAGTATTTTTTAATTGTATGTATTTCAAGTAGAAGTTCTTGATACCGACAGTAAAAAAAAAATAAATAAATAACATAAACGTTGAAAAATATATAAATGTAAAGTAAATATAAGAGGAAATGTTACGATTGGAGGTAGATAAGTAAGTGTCGGTTGTTGTGGTAAAATAACAATTTTGTTAATTACTTGCTATTTTCAATTCATTATTAACATTTTTTAAGAAGGGGAGAAGGTTCTAGCCAGAGAAGGGCAAATTAATGGATTCTACAGATTTGGATTTATTTTGTTAAACAAAAAATCTGATATTTTATTAATATTTTGGAAAGATATAAAAAATATTGTTACAGTTTAATTACAAATTAAAAAAAAGTATACACTGTCGGTTTTTTACTCCTGCTATTTAGTTCATAATTATTGTTTTCTAAGTGCATAATGGGCTACTTTTTTGGTATCCAGGTATTTTATTCTTTAAATTAATATACAAAAGTTCTTAAAAATAATCTTAAAATATGTGTATTTCGCGTTAAGGGAAAAAGTGTTGTAGTGGTCATACATTTTATGCAACAAAATAAAGTGACACTTTACTTAATTTCTTTAATTTTGCTTCAAATTTTCGATATCGTACTAATTGAATTATATTAAAATTATTATTTAGTTTAAAAAATATGGATAAATACGGCCATATTATCGGAAAGTCTTCGAACGCCATCCAGAAAGATTTCTTGACTCTAGATAAGGAAAATAAGGTAAAATTAGTCTATTTGTCTTTAAAGTGCTACATTTTAAAATCTGAGACTAAAAGATTCATTTCGCTTTACAAAATAACAATTCATAACGAAATTTAGAAGATATTGAGAGGGCAAAAACCCTAAGACTGCGAAGTAAAATCGTTACGATATCAATATTCTCGCCAAAAGATAATGAGTTCCATCATCTATAGTTATAAAGAAAGAAGTAATTATAAATATATTAGCTTTTACTGCCAGGAAAAAGGTCAAATATGAGAGTTTTAGAAGTACCTATTCTAAGTAAAAGTCACATCATTGTTGTGCTAATACAATAAAGCGACCCGTAATAGAATAATAATCGTTAAAGTCCCAGAACCATTCTAAAATTGAGTTATTTGGATGAATAAACAAAAATCTTAAAAAAAAAAAAAAAAAAAAAAAACTTAAAAAAACTGAGAAAATTTTGGAAACTGCCATGGAAATGTCTGAAATTTAAAATTTTTCTAATAGGATATATGAAATTAATTTATCTGGACAGTTAGGTTAGTAATAATTAAAACTACTTCCTCATTTGTCTCTTCGCTTAAGAAAATAAGATTCTTTTTGGCGAGAATTGCGATATAGCTACGATTTTTCTCCGCAGTATTAGGGTTTCTGACCCATAAATTTCTTCTAATTTTCATTCTAAATTGTAATTTTGTATAATGAAATGGTTCTTTTGGACTCAGATTCTAAAAAGGTATACAGGTAATTACATTAATCTTACTTCATTTTCTCTATCTGGAATCAAGAAATCTTACTGGATTGTGGTCGAAAACTTTCAGAAAATATGGCCGGATCTGTACTTATTTTTCAAATGTAATAATAATTTGAATAGAATTTAATATATAGAATATTAAAATTAAGCACTTTTTAAGCATATGACTTTCATTTTGTATCAAAAAATTCGAAAATTGGAAGCCAAATTTAAAAAATTAAGTAAAGTGTCACTTTATTTTGTCGCACAAAATCCATGACCAACACAACACTTTCACTCCAAACTCGAAATACACATATTTCAAAAGCTTCTTTTGTTACTTAAGTTAAAGAATACAAAACGACAAACAAAAATGCAGACCATAATAAACCTAGAAGGTAATTATTATGAAATAAATAGAAAGAGTAAAAAACCGCACTTTATTTTGTCCGACAGTGTATAAACAATTCGTTTTCATGTTTTTAGTCAATAACAGACCCTTCTTAGAGCTTTCGATCTATCTAGAAAACATATATAATAAACCAGAAGTCTATTTTCTAGCTGACGTAATTCTTAACTATATACAAAATGTCCGAAGTTAACATATTTTTACAGAACCAAAACTATACTACTTTAAAATTTTAATTTTCATGAATACCTTTTATTGTTGTATTTTTTAACAGTTCAACTTGTGTCATTAATTTATGCATATTTGAGGCCCTCCAAAATCTTAACAATGGACAAACCTGTTTTAAAAACAGAATTTAACTGGGTTAATGAAAATCCCAACGAAAAAAAAAAAATAAAAAACTGTGCAAAAGTTAAAATGAAACCAAAGACGGACCTTTTTTGCAACCGAAAACGAAAAAATACAATTAAACATAAGATGAATTTTCTACAAGTACTTTTGTAAATTTTTTTTTAATTTCAATTCAATTTGTTAAAAAGCTTTCTTAAGCGTTAAAAATATTGTTGTAGCTGTTATTGTAATTGTTCTTGTTGTACATTTACCAGGGGGCCATAATAATTCTATACTAGTAAAACGTATTAAAGCCGAAGGTAAACGCCAGTTCGCCGCACACCGCAAGACCAACAACAAAACACATTAATAGCAACAATGAAGCTCAGTTTTACACAAAAATTCTTGCAAATAAACAAACAAAAACAAAACACAGAAAAAAAAAACTGAAAACGCTTTAGTAAAACATGTGGTTTACAAAGCAAAAACAACCACAAAAAAAACATCTACAACAAGGCTCCATTTCCATCCTTTTTGGTTTTGTGCTTTGTCACCTCAACGTTTTTTTTTTTCAAACTTTCTTCTTTCGTACTTTCTTTATTTAATTTTTTAGGTTTCATTTTTGAGTTCCCTGCCTTAGGGAAGAGGTTGAGTATTGTTTATGTTGAAATGGAATTTGCTGTGTTATTGTTGCTACTGCTGGAGCATGTAACTGCATTAAGAATTGCTTGTTGTTAGTATGTCGTGCAGGACAATATATGCAATATACACATAAACACACACACATATCCTTGCAACCATGTTGAACTAAAACTTTACAAGTGTTTAACATTTTGTTTACTTTCAACAAACAAGACAAAACAGGTGTAGATTTTTTTGTTTTTGTTTCTTTACTCTACGGATTTTTGTATAAATAAATATGAATGTATTTAAAAACGAGTTCAGATTGAAAAGTTTTTGTAAAAGTTTTAAAATTTTATTTTATAATTAATTTTTTTATTTTAAACTAAAAATATAATAAACCTACACACATTTCTTGTATAACTAATTGTATATTTTGGCACTTTTTAATTTTATTCATTTTTTAAGCTGATGTCGTTGTTCAAAGCCCACTTTTTTTTTTTTGTAAAGAAAACCGTATAAATGCGTTTAAAGTAAATGAATAATATATGTATGTTTTTTTGTATACACTTATAAGTTTTGTTGTACAAAATATTTTACGAATATACACATAAACTTTCGTAAAAGTGCAAACGAAAGAAAAATCTTTATTACCGCTAAAATGTACTAGAATTAACAAAAAAAAAAAAAACTAAAAAGTGCAATCTCATTAACTAATATTTTTTAAGCAACTTCCCTTTAGTCCATAATATGATTTTTTCTTATTTATTCGTTTAAAAGAAGAAAAATAGAACATTTTATAAAATTAAATAAAAATTATTTGGTAACCATAAAACATAAATAAAAAAAATATAAAAAAAACTATAATAACACTGGTCGACAAAAAAATACAACACCATATACGAATATTTGGACTTGATGTATTTTGATGTGCTAAACACAAATCTGCTTTCAGTTTTTTTTCCATCACGTCTGATTTTTTTTTTTTATGGGCATGTCAAATATTTCGGCCATAGTAAGGACATTACTCTAGTATATTTCCTTATAGCTTAAGAACGGTGTATACGAGTGTCCAAAGTGAAACACCAAAAGATGCTTACTAAAAATATCTTCACATCTCCCTAACTTCATTTTTTTATGTGCTCAATAGTTTCGAAGTTATTTTGAAATAAGTGTCAAAAAAAACTTATTTCGAAATATCTCCAAAACTATTGAGTGGATAAAAATCTGTTAGTAGAACGACTTAAAGCCAATTTTATTCCACATATTTTGGAGTATCTGTCTTTAACGTAGACATGATTTAAGTACAAACAATCAGATAAACCAAATTTAATCCTAAATACTCTGCATAATTTACTTGTGAATAGAATAAAAAGTGAAAATACTTTTTATTTTATTTCCATTTCTTATTTCTAATTTAAAGTATTTGTTAATCAATTTACTAATTTTAAAATAAAAACATTAAGTATTTATATTTATACAAAATCAATTGAATTTTTTATTATTTTGTAACTTATTGAATAAAAAAAATTAAAAAAGAAAATATTTTATTTAATTAAAATTAAAACAAATATTTTTTTTTAAGAAAACATTCAAACGTTTTTTATATGATTATTATAATCTTGAATAATATTCTGATGTATTTTATTTAAATACATAAGAAAAACCAAAAATAAAAAAATTTTTAGGATTTTTATTTAAAAACAATATATTCAAATAGAAAAAATTCAAATAAATATTTTAATAATTTTATTCAACAAAAACTACAAAGAAATAAAAATATTCAGCCACAAAAGGTTTGAATAAAAAAAGTCATATAATTTTTTTTCAAATATTTAAGTATAAAAAGATAATATCCCAGGAAAAATTTTAGAACATGTTCTAAAATCATTAGTTCTAGAACTGGTGTAATCAGAACCACTTCAGATTCTTTAATAACATCCTCAGAACTAGTGGTATCACAACTAATTTTGACACTAATGGAGTAGAACCTTATTATGATTCTAAATTCGTTTTAAGGAATGTTTTAGAGAACTAGTGCTTAAGAACTAATTCTGTATGACTTCTACATCATTTCTTAGAACAAATTACTGGTTCTCGAATGACTTCCTAGAACTATTTAAAGAACTTGTATAAAAAAAACTTCAAAAATTAAACAAAAAAAAAACAGTATTTACAAAATTAAATTGATTTTAAAAGCGGCCTTAGGAAACAGCCCAAAAAACAGGTTCTGAAACCGTTCCCTAACGCTTCTATAGAACTAGTTCTGAATGTGACAATTTCAACAAAAATCATTGATTAAAGAACTAGTTCTAGAACCGTTCCATAGAATGGGTACTACCTCGCTAACACTTGCCCACAACTAGTTCTGGGGGTGACAATCTCAAACAAAAATCATTGGTCGTAACGCCAAAGTAGAACAAGTACAGGCTATTTTCATGTGTTCTGCAACCAGTTATAGAACTAATACAATTTTTCCTGGGATTTCTTATTTATCCATTTTCAAACAAATTTAAAAATATTCAAAAAAATTTATGTTGAATAAAATTATTCAAAAATTTTCTATGAATAGAAAAAAATTAAATGTTTTGAAGCAGATTTTATTTAATTTTTAAAATAGTAAATAAAATAAAGAGTAATTGTATTCAAGCTAAGTAAATAAAATATATTTTCAATTTAGTTGAAGACTTTGGAATTTGATTAAATTTTATAAATTTATATTCGAATACTTCTGTGGAAATTTTTATTTTATCTGACTTGTTAACAAATGGAATAATATTTAAATAATTTTATTTCAAATAAATTTCAAGTAATTGAAAATCATATTACAAAGAGTACAAAATGATTTGAAACTATTTTATTCTAAAAATATAAATAAAATACAATAATAACCCAGCAAAAACTTGGTAATGACATGTAGTTACGGGTGTAGTTACTTTGTAATGACAACAACATACTGTTTGCATTACATAGAAGTTGTTTAGTAACTAATTATTTATAACCCTAATGTAAATAATAATTTATTATCAGATTTTTAAAAATATTAGGGGTTTTCATATAATCAAATAAATGCCTCGTGAAGCTCATAAACGGTATAAATATACAACCTCGTAAAAAATTTTTCAATGTTTGTTCGAAAAATTATTTACACAATTTAAAAATATTTACGCCTCAATTTCTATGTGTGAATGAGTTCGTAAACTTTTATACTTGAAAAAGTCAAATTTGAAGAAAGAAAATTGTTTTATTTTTTAATTTTTTTATATTCAAATCGATAAAAAACATAGAACTAGAATAACGAAATTGAAAACTTATGTTATTTGCCAAAATTTACCAATTCATATATTTGAGGAAGGGATACATAAATGAAAGGCAAAATTTGCGTATGAATCAATTTGTAATATAAAATAGTTTATTTTTATTAAATTTTTGGTTGTTGTTAAGTTTTTTAAATTAAAATTTAAAAAATCTTTTTACAACTACAAAAAAATATTTTATATCCTGACATTTCATTACTTATTTATAACCTAAAATATAACTAGTTCCTATTGTTATTACTTATCATGACTTCAGTAATGCTTTAAAATCAATGCGCTGTTTAACAGCTTGGAAGTAATTAGTTATTGTAATGACATCTAAGTAATGTATAGGGTAAGTAGTTGCCTCTAATGTCATCACCGTGTTAAAATAATGAGTTATTCAGCTAATGTGTAAGTAGTGGAGAGCCATTATATTAGCTTCTTAACTCATTACATGGCAACCAAAGTTTTTGCTGGGAATTTATTATATAATAATTTATTTATAATTTGCACAATTATAAATACATTTTTGAGTTAAAAAATTAGTACAATTTCAATTGCACCTCTTGAAATTTTAACAGAAGTTAATCTATATAATAGTTGTTGTTGTTGCTCTTATAATTGTATTATTTTAATGAAGCGGTAAAGCTTTAAAAATTGGACTACTTCTTTAGAATGAGTTCAAAAAAACCACAATGAAATCCTTTGTTAAACAAAAACAGTCAATTTTGCTACTTTCCTGATGACAATTCACATAAAATTTCACATATACAAAGAAGAAAATATTGTATATTATAAAATTTAATATGTATGGGTGCCAAGCCACTTTTTCGCCCAATGTTATTACACTGTGATATTTTCTTACCACTGTCATCAAATTGTTTATGAAGTTTGAAATTTACTTACTACAAATCAAAGCAATAATTTCTTTTAAAAAGTGGGCGTGGCATCCATTTAAGTATGTGCCATGTTTCATTTTAATCGGTCCAGTAGTTAAGACATAAGGTCGTGTAAAATAAAGTTTACAATATTATGACAAAAATGGACATAATAAGGAAGTGGCAAAAATCTAGAATAATAATACTAGTAGTCTATAGAACAATAAAAACATTTGAATTTAATAATTTAAATGATTTTTTTATGTAATTATATTAAAAATTCGAACTTCAAGAGGCCATAAAACCGAATTTCGAATTAACTTTGAAAAACCCTTTGGTAGTGCTATTGGTACACTTTTATTTTGCGTTGGAATTATTGAGGCAATTTTTTCTTTTTGCTTTATGTAATTTTACTCATATGTATGTGACTATGTTATTAAACTTTTCCTCCACATGCATTTTTTTGACGTCAAATATTAAATTTTATATTCACAATTTGGACATTATCAAATGGTGAAAAGAGTTACTGTTACTCCAACTTTTTCATATTATGACATGATTTTTTCACATCCTATTTAAATATTTTATCATGTTATTTTAAATTTTCATCACATTTTCTGACATTAAGATTTAATTTTTTCATATTATGGTCTGATTTTATCATATTATGTTTGGGTTTTACCATGTTATCATAAAAAATTTTATCATTATAAGTTGAAAATCACCAATAATATGCATCATTTTATGATCAGTCATTATTTATTAATTTATTAATTTTCGTAAATAATTTTTGGTGTTATTACGTATTGTGCATGACAGTACAAATATATTTTTTATTAACTAAATTATATATAATATAATTATATAAAATCAAATATGTAAACTTAATGAGAAATATAACAAAACACTAAAAAAATATGTTTAGAAATAAACAAATTATGATTTTGTCAACCATTATATTTCAACTTGTAAAAAGCTAATATTTATTTTAAAATTTCATAGTAATACCGACAATAATATTTTTATACAGTTATCATAGTTCAGTTTTATTACAACTGCCGGTGTGTTAAGTACTAACAGTTAGTGTCGGATAAAACAAAATTACAAGCATTTGCTTGCTTATTAAACAAACAAAACTCATTAATAAAAAAAAAATTACTTTAAATAACTTAAATTGTTTAAGAATAACGTAAAAAGCAATAAACAATAAATATACTGTTTTCAGTTCGATCTTCTGCCTAGCATCAGAATGATCGAATTAAGTGAAAACGAAGAAAGCGATAATGAAATTAACTGGCAGGTAGTCAGGCCAACTAAAAGAGCATGCACTAGATCCCCAACAAATCAACCTAACAAGAAGAGAGCGCTAAACGATAATAAACTCTGTAACAACATAAATAGGTATGAAGTACTTGATGACGTAGAAAATGAAGAGAATGAACTTGAATCAGACAGACCTACAACATCAAACTCAACTAATTTACCTAAGCCTCCTCCACTATTCATACCGAATGTAGAAAATGTATTTTACATGATAAAAGATTTTTGTAAAGTAATTAAGCCAACTGAATTTTCATATAAGGCATTAAAATACAAACAAATTAAGTTAATTATGAAAACTGCCGAATCTTATAAAAGTATAATAAGTTTTTGTAACAAAAAAGAAATTCAATTCCATACTTACTAATTAAAATCTGAAAGGGCATTTAGAGTTGTAATAAAAAATTTACACTATTCAACACCAATTGAGGAAATAAAACAAGCTATCGAATTAGATGGACATAAAGTTAGAAATATCATGAATATTCGCAGTAGAACAACCAAATACCCTTTGCCACTATTTTTTGTCGACCTTGAGCCCAGTGAAGATAACAAATCAATATACAACCTTAGGCATTTAAACTTTGCATCTATAAAAGTAGTGCCTCCGCGGAAAGTTAAAACATTAGTTCAATGTTATAGATGTCAGGAATTTGGACACACAAAAGCTTATTGTTCGAAACCATATCGCTGTGTTAAATGTAGTGCAGATCACCCTACTGCAGATTGTCAAAAGAGTGCAGAAACTCCAGCACGTTGCACAAACTGCAACCAAAATCACCCAGCTAATTACCGTGGATGTAGTGTGTATCAAAATATTATTAGAAATAAACGCGTTATGTTTTCACATAATTCAGCATCAAATAACACTCGTTTTCAACAAGCTTTTACTAATGAGAATCAATATCCACAAGCCAATCAAACCTCAAATAACAATAGTTATAATACAGGCAGATCGTATGCCGACGTTACAAAGTCAAATTCAAACGAAACAAATTCTCTTGCAAGATTAGAATCTCTAATACGGGATCAAATAGAACAGACAAACAATCTTTTGAAGATGATTACTCTTTTGGTTACTAAACTATGCAATTAGACCTAAGAGTAGCAATATGGAACGCCAACGGCTTATCTAATCACAAGCAAGAAGTAGAAGCTTTCCTCATCAACAACAAATTAGATATATTACTCGTTTCAGAGACACACTTTACAAAAAAATCATATTTTCATATCAGTGGGTACAAACTTATAAATACTATCCAATACTAACATATGGCTCAAATCTGATCAAGATAAGGCAAATGGTTTTGCTTCATATTTAGAAAACGTTTTTAAACCTTTAAGTCTTAACTCTGGTACGCCAGACGAAAAGTATATCCTTGATTATCTGGATTCAGCCTGTCCAATGGATCTTCCAATCAAACACATATCCCCAAGAGAAGTTCGTTAAGAAATAGATAATTTAAATACAAGAAAAACTCCCGGGTATGACCAAATAAACTCACAAATGTTAAAACACTTGCCAAAAAAAGGTTTATTATTTCTTACATATATATTTAATGCAATACTAAGAACAAGCCACTTTCCATCGCAATGGAAATGTGCGATGATTATTATGATACCGAAGCCAAATAAATCGGAAAATTGCATTTTGTCATATAGACTTCGCATAAATATTCGAAAGAATATTTATGCGAAGAATTGCGCCCTTGGTCGAAGAGTTTAATATAATACCTAATCATCAATTCGGATTTCGCCACAAGCATGGTACTCCGGAACAATGTCATAGAATTGTGCAATTCATTACTGAAGCCTTGGAGAACAAAAAAATACTGCTCTGCAGTATTTTTAGACGTTCAACAAGCCTTCGATCGTGTTTGGCATGAAGGATTATTGTACAAAACAAAAAAGCTTTTGCCGACTCCATTCTATTTACTTTTGAAATCGTATCTAACAAATAGATTTTTTTATGTCAAACAGAACAGTGTCTATTCTGATATTTTTCAAATTAAATCTGGTGTACCTGAAGGCAGTGTCCTTGGCCCTCTATTGTATACTATATACACATCTGATATACCAACATACTTTGCTAGCCACATATGCAGATGATACATCAATTTTAGCTGCAAGTAAATCAGCAATTGAAGCAACTTTTTGTGTACAAAAACACCTCGACAAATTACAGAACTGGCTTACAAGATGGAATATTAAAGTTAATTCAAGTAAATCCAATCATATCACTTTCACCTTGCGGGATCATAATTGTCCATCAGTTAAAATGTATAACGAAATAATACCTCAATCAAATTGCGTCAAATACCTAGGAATTTATATGGATCGTAGACTCACTTGGAAAAATCATATTAACATAAAACGACAGCAACTCGACAATAAATTTAAGAAATTGTACTGGTTACTCCGCCCCAAATCTTCCTTAAGTGTTGAAAACAAATTGCGAATCTACAAAACCGTCATAAAACCCATTTGGACATATGGAATACAACTCTGGGGAACTGCTAGCACCTCAAATATAGAAATTCTTCAACGTTTTCAATCAAAAACTCTTCGTAGTTTCTTAGACCTCCCTTGGTATGTCACAAATAACATTATACATCATGATCTCAACATGCCCAAAATTAAAGACGAAATCAAAAGACTTACGGAAAAGTATCTTAAGAGAATCAGTGATCACCCTAATATATTAGCAATTTGTCTACTAGACGAAACCAACGAAGTCAAAAGATTGAAGAGACTGCATATCTTGGATCTTCCGTTTAGAATATAAGTTACATATGTTCACATTTTATAATATTGTATATTATCCATTAACTTGTTTTATTTTATTTAATAGTGATATTATATAATGATATAATATACTAACTGTAATTGTCTATTGTATTTTAAAATTTTATCAAATTTGCTTAATATCTCCTGATAGATTGCAAAATAAATATATATTAAAAAAAAAAAAAAAAAAGTTATCATAGTTCATCCTAATCAAACAAAATATTAATTAATAACTTGTATTATCATAAACACAATATTATTAAATAAAAATTAAAATCATTTCTGCAAAAATATGATTTCGTTGTAATAATACCGCAACCTTGTTTTTTTCTGCTTGAATGCAACCAATTTTGAATCATATACGCTGGAACCTTAGAAAAGAAATCGATAGTTAATTTTGAAAAAAAAATAAAATAAATAAATAAATAAATAAATAAATAAATAAATAAATAAATAAATAAATAAATAAATAAATAAATAAATAAATAAATAAATAAATAAATAAATAAATAAATAAATAAATAAATAAATAAATAAATAAATAAATAAATAAATAAATAAACAAATAAATAAATAAATAAATAAATAAATAAATAAATAAATAAATAAATAAATAAATAAATAAATAAATAAATAAATAAATAAATAAATAAATAAATAAATAAATAAATAAATAAATAAATAAATAAATAAATAAATAAATAAATAAATAAATAAATAAATAAATAAATAAATAAATAAATAAATAAATAAATAAATAAATAAATAAATAAATAAATAAATAAATAAATAAATAAATAAATAAATAAATAAATAAATAAATAAATAAATAAAAAATAAATAAATAAATAAATAAATAAATAAATAAATAAATAAATAAATAAATAAATAAATAAATAAATAAAAATAAAGACATTTGTTTAAAGATAAGAATTTGTAAGAAAACTGTTTTATATTAATCATTTATATAAAATTTTAATACTAATAAGATTTTACTCTGTTCTTAAACAGATTGGTAAGATGAAACAATTCTTAAACTTATTTACCTATTTAATTTTTTTGTATATGTGGCATTTTAAATTGGGTTAAGAGATAAACTTTAGTTTTAGCAGTTATTGTATCTTTAAGAATTTAACTTTAAATGCATTAGTAATAAATTCTGCTCTGAAATATCAAAAAAGAAACTTTAAACATATTATAAAATTTTTATTTCATATACAAAATAAATTTGTCTTATAAATGTGCATATTTATGTATCACGCACGCATTATTAATTAATTATTTGTTTATCAGACTCCATTAGTTTCCGTTTTGAATATAAATTATTAGAGTATCCCTACTTAGCATATAACTAAAAACTGTCAATATAGAAATATACATACACATGAATATGATTCAAAATTTTCTTTAAGCTTAAAATATTAATCAAAATATTGGTTTGCCAACATTCAATTATTACTATGTAAGGAAACCCCTAAAAAATGAGATATTTTCAGTGTTAATGATTAAATTTTTGTATCGTATTAAAAATGTAATTAAGTCGTATGTAAATTTGTATGCAATTGATATTGTTGCAATAAAAATAGTTACAAACACAAATTATATATAAAGATTATTGTGATTTTAGTTTATTTTATCAAACAGGGTATTTGACCAGAACATAAAGCAAATACTTAAATCATACTGAAAGACTTTTAAATATTTACAACAAAATAATATATCTTTTCGAGATTCAAAATAGTAATGTATTCTATTAAAATTAAATATTTTGTTTTAATTAAATCTCTTATAAAAAATTGTTCACCCTGTTTTATTTTACATTAATTGGTTGTAGGACAATAAACTTAAAGTGGCACATATTTGCACAATATAAAGACATATTCATAAATATTTAAGTATAAAATAGTGTGAATATGTTTGAATCCACTTATATATTAAAACTTTTATAATTGTGTTTTAATTATGCAACTTTATTGTCCTGTGAAAATGTTCAGTAGGCCGGCATTGAAGTTGTTGAGTTAAATTGATAAAATTTTATTATAAAGAAAAGACATCTCTCAGTTGGCTATTTAAAGGCTTCTAAGAAATCAGTGTAAAATAAAATATACGTAAGTATTTTTTATTTAATTTTTTTCTTAATTATTTAAAATATTTTAAAAATTGAATTTATATTTATAAATGTTCAATCAATTGACTAAAAATATAAAAATATAAATCAAAAATATAAATTTAAAATTTATTACGAAATTTATTTTTTGCTAAGAAAAAAAGCTGCTCAAAAATATAATACTCATTTTTAAACTTTTTCTTCTTAATTAAATAATCAATTAATAATAATGCGAACAAAAAGTCAAATGCCAAAAAGTGATTACATGTCTTCATCAGTGATAAATAAGTTAAAGTAATTGTAAGGCAAAGGAAATTAAATTGAAATAAAACGTATGCAATGATTTAAATTAATTTTAATTGCAGCAAACTATTTTATTAACATGAAGTATTTAAAGAAAAATACTCATAACTCAATCACATTTAAAATGGGATGACCATACTGAATAAAATATCAGAAATTTACTTGGATTATATATTTTCTATAAACACACTTTTTTTTAATATATTGCGTAATTCAATAATATACAGTAAAAAGTAATTACACTATACTATTTGTTTGATTCAATGAAACATTTTCGTAGCACTAATGATTTGTATACAAATACGAATCCATAAAGTGTTTAGCGGTCTAATTAATGATATTTTTTAATTATTTTATTTAAATAGAACGCAATGATTTTATTATTAGTATATGCAAAAAAAAAAATATGGTTCTAGTGATCATAAACTAAGATCAACATACTATGATTGTAATATATGATTACAGGTAACAATATGTATATTTGTACGTAATCATTATTATAATTCTATTTTATAATTTATTAGTAAGGTATATAACCTTCCTAATAACTTTTAGTAAGGTTTATAACCTTTTCTTAAACATTGCTTTCAATTTGATCATGTTTTTATCATTTAATAATCCCATGTTATCATATATATGAACTAATTTCATCATATATATAAGCCCATTTAATCATATATATAATCCCATGTTTTCATATTTATATTTATTTGTACCACGTTATGTTGTACATTCTTCATACTGAATAAAAACAAACCTTGTCTATTTATATTTGTTCATATCTAAACTAAATGAGAATTAATATACTTACAAACTACTGGACTGATATACAAAAATGTGTATTGAAAAGTCATTAAAAGCAAATAAAAGTATTAGCTTAATGGTTGTAGAATTAATTAAATTTTTAAAATTAACTGAATGGTTGTAGAATTAACTGAATAGTTATAGAATTGACTAAATGTTCGGATTTTTTTTATATGATTTCATATAAAAATATTTAAATACATATTATAATTCAGTTAACCATATTAAAATTTTGATTGTGGGTAATCATTAAACGATCAAACAGATTCATAAACGTTGCTATCATGAACACGGTATTATTCAAATCAATTAAAAACGGCTATACAAACATTGAATAGTTGTAGTGATCATGCTGTAACCATGTTTTTTCTCTGCATATATAATTATTGAAACATGAACATGAAAACCGAATTATTATTTATTTAATAACTTCAAAAGGTCGAAATTAATGAAATTTGATAAATCATTCAGCATTAGAAAACACAGAAAACATTATTTATTAAAAAATTTTTGTCAGATTTTATATTACAATTTAATTATAAGATAAATTTATTCAATCAATTTCTTAATTGTTTTTAGTAATTGATATAATAATTTTGGTGAGAGGTGCAAATTTAAAAATGTTTTTAATTGAATTAATTATTACTAATATATTTGGTGATTGGTGGCTTTTTCTGTCAACGGAAATGTATAAGTATAAACAATGTATAAGTATAAATATACCCACCATCAACTTTTTCAAATTTTACGTTATATGGGAGGGGGCGGTAAAGTGGGCGGACCACGCTCATTTTTTGTTTCCGAGTTTACATTGGTCCTTGAGCTATTTGAACACAATTTCACCTTATATGGGAGGTGGGCGGTAAAGTGGTCGGATCACGCCCAGTTTTGGTTTTCGAGTTTATATCGACTCCCGAACTATACGTACAAATGTCGTACATGCTTTTATTGAAGAAATATCAGCAGAAAAGTATGAAATGGACACACTGTGTTTCTAGTTTTTAGTCCTTAACTTTTTTGTTTATTAACCGATTTTGCACATTTTCAATACCAAACAAACCTTATATAAGACAAATATTTTTGTCAAATTTCGTCCCCCTACGTTGTCCCGTTCGACACCTATCCTGCTTTCAACAGACAGACAGACAGACGGACGGACATAGCTAGATCGACTCAGAATCTAACCAGGACCTAGAAAATATATACTTTGTGGGGTTTTAGATGATTCCTTCGACATGTTACATACGGAATGACAAAATCATAATACCCCCATCTTTTTGATGGTGGGTATAAAAATATATATATTTTTTTTACTTTTCTTTATAAGCAACAAATTTAAATGTTCTCATATGGGCAATAAAATAGGTGTGAATTTCTTTAAAAAAAAAAACTGAACAATACCGAATTGTATAAAAAACAAAATTTAAAATAGCACATCATATGGAAAATAATTAAAAAAAAAAAACTATAAGCAAATAAAAAATATTCAAAGAATAAAGGACTTAGGGAAATCAAAAGAAAACAATTTAAGAATTAAATATTTTTTTAATTACCCTTTTTAATTTTGATTAAATTAAATATTAATTTTATTTTCATTTAACTTTTTAATTCACTCAATTAACTTACCACATAAAGTTTTTTTTTTTTTTTTATTGAAATTTTAAAAGTATTTAATGAAAAATTACCCCAGTCAAATACATAATTATATGTACATAACAATAAACTAATTTATTTTCTTCAAAAGTAGGATTTTTCAAATTTAAATCTATTTTATACTTTTTCAGCCTTATTCATAATCATTTTGAACAATTTATAAAAGGTTTTATAAAAGGTTAATAAGAAGTTTTGAAAATTTATTATTCATAATCACTTTTTTGTTTTATAAGCATTTAATAAAACTGTATAAAATTTAAAAAATTTTTGTTGGTGAGAACCTACTTTAACAGTTTGATAAAACAAATTTTTAGAAATATATTACTTTTTTAGCAAATTGAATGCATTGAAAGAAGTTTTGCATAGTTTTAAATATATTACTTTATATTTAGGTCTTATTGCACAGTTCTATATAGTGGGATTTATAACTGCATTAAAATCTTTTTCACAGACTCACGATAGTAATTAGATATACAACTGTTATATAACATATGGAACTATATTTTGCAAACAAATTTGAAGTATATATATTCTATTTTGCAAACATTTCGTTCAAAAAATGCAGAGTATATTTGTTCGAACAAAACATCAACGTTCTTTTAGCTTGTTAAAAGTAAGACTAAATGGACTTGCGCTTTGCTTGTTGCTAAAGCCAAAAAGGTTCGTATTATCTTAAACAAACCACCAAAAAAATCTAGCTACTATCTGGCCAAATACTACGAAATTAAGTGTCCGTGGTATTTCTAGTTGATACTTTTCCGCTGAAATCTCTTAGACAACAGCCAAAGAGATTTTGTATTAATAGTTAATAATTATCAAAATGAAGAGTGGGTGTGATCCGCCTACCTTCTATATAATTCTTCAATGAGTTATACTTGGTATTGGATCTATTAAAATTGCATATATTGATAAAAGTGTTAGTAAAATTGCTTATAGTCTAAACAGACTCGTAATAAAATATTCAATCAGCTTCCATAAATTTTAAAGGTGTTGTTATTTGCCAGTAATGAAAAAGTGCTAATAGCTCCATTTGCAAAGTAGAATATGTGAGTGTTGTGTTTAATGAAATAATTGCGTTAGCAATAACTTCCTAATTGCAATCATTGTTCCTTTTTTAAAAATATTTACTTGAAAATATATAGGTCTACCAGCAATGCAATTTGTTGATTTTAATTGGCGCATTTTACTTTAACTTATGTAAAATTCCCGTTTTTCAATAACATAATGTTTTATATATAAAATTTCATTAATCAGGCTTTGAATCGTCCCATTTCCTTTCAGAATGATTACACCCGGTGGTCAGTCGATAGACTAGGAAGGGGTTTTTTATAAATAATTCATAAAACATGAAAAAAAAATAAATAAAAACAAAATAGGAAATTTGTGATGTACATAAAATCAATCAAAACAAATTAATTATTCGAGTATTTAAAATATTTCACAAATTAATATACCAAAAGCTTCCATAAGCTATTAAATTTTTAAAGCATTGGATATATTTTCTAAAAAAAAAATGTTTATATTTTTGTAGAAAAAATGAAATAAAAGAAAAACTAAATTTTTTTTTTTTTTTTTTGTAATTGCGAATAAATTTTCAATATTTTATTTATCACTAATAGAAAAATGAGAGAAAATAAACATAGCATTGCCAGAACAAAACAAAAACTTTTTAATAGTTATTGAACTGTTTTTAATACATTATGAATAAAGTTGTTTTTATTAGAAGTTAATAAGGAAAAACAGTTTAATATCTATTTTATACAATAAACCTAAAATAAGAATTTATTATGAATAAGACCGTTTATGTTTATTAGAGCGTTATAAGTCAAATGAAAAATTTATTTCTTATGTGTATTTTGTGGCAAAATTTAATTAACTTCAAAAATTTTTCATAGAAAATAATTATATATGCACGACGAGAATTTTATAAAAATTCTTTATTTAAATAATGTAAATTTTCAATATTAATGATAGTTGTTAAGGAATTATATTGTCCTAATATAAAGTTACCAGATGCATCACTCGTGGTACCGATTCGTACTTTTTACTTTAAATATATAGGTCAAAACTGTAGTATACTTGTACAAAATCAATTTGAAACATTTAATATTGTCATATACATCAGAAACAAATCTATATATATATATATATATATATATATATATATATATATATATATATATATATATATATATATATATATATACAGTGGTGGCCACGAATTTAAGACACGACATTTCACTTATATATTTCTGATAATTTTTACATCTTATCGAACAAATTTTAGATCCATGTTATTTTTTAAAGATCCTAGTAATGTTATGAAAAAAAATCAATAGTTTGTTACCTATATTTAGTTTCCAATTTTTATTTACATATTATACAGATTAATACAAGTTTAAGCCTGGTCATGAATTTAGGACATAGGCAAAATAAAAGTTAATTCACAAAAGTAAAGCTCAGCTTCATAAAACAATATTAGTATTTGGTGGGAAATCCTTTATTTTGAATCACAGCAGCGCATCTCCTGGGTAAACTTTCAACTAAGGCCATACAGCGCTCCTTTGGAATGGCATACCAAGCCTTTTGAATTTCTTCCCATAAATCAGTCAAATTTTTTGGCTTTACTGCTCGTACATGCTCCTCAACATCATTCCACAAGTTCTCAATTGGATTGAGATCCGGGGATTGAGCTGGCCATTTCAGAACTGTGATATTATTTTCCTCTAAGCAACTCTTCACTAGGCGTGAAGTGTGCTTAGGGTCATTATCATGCATAAATTTCCACATTAGAGGCATGTTGTCTTCAGCGAATGGTATCATGATGCTTGTCAGTATGTTTTTGTAAATATGCTGGTCCATTTTATTGATAATCTTCTGAATGGGACCTACACCATGCCAGGAAAATGCTGCCCACACCATGACATTTCCACCACCATGCTTAACCGTTTTAAGGGTGTACTTTGGGTGATGCTCCAGGTTTGGAGGACGCCATACGTACTGTTTTCCATCAGAACCAAAGCGACAAAACTTCGACTCGTCGCTCCAAAGTATATTTTTCCAAAATGTCATCGGCTTATTGAGATTTTCTCTTGAAAACGCTAGTCGGGATTTAATATTTTTTTTTGACACAAGTGGTTTACGTTGTGCAATACACCCACGTAAGTTCTTCTCATTCAGACGTCTTCTTATTGTCCTGGACGATATATTAATACCAAAATCCGATGAAATCTCATTTTTAATTTTACTTGAGCTCTTGAAAGGATCTTTAGCAGCTGATTTATAAATTAAGCTATCCTCCCTGGGTGTAGTTTTTCGGGCTCTAGGGTGCTGTTTGACATTTTTGGTAGTGCCATGTTGCTTGATGTGTTCCAGTGCATTGTAAATCTTGGATCTGGAACATTTTAGTAGCTTGGAAATTTCCATTACTGTTTTTCCATCAGTATTCATTTGTTGGATCAATTTTCGCTCGGCATCCGAACTCCAAGTACCTCTGGCCATTTCTAACTAAATATTTTGATGTATTCTAACATTAAATGGAATAAAACATTCATTACTTACTTTTAGCTTCAAAAAACACCAAAAAATCACTTAAAAACCAAATATTTCTTATATGTTTTAAATTCGTGACCAGCTTCAAAAGCACGTTTTTACGAAAATATAATAAAAACAGCAACAAAATGTATACACAAACAAAACCAAATAACGGTAATTGATCTTAACATTACAGGGTACACTGAAAAATTAACAAAATCTAATTTTATATTGCAGGGTTGTAATAATTATCACAACTTAGTTCGTTACATGTCGTGTCTTAAATTCGTGGCCACCACTGTATATATATATATATATCTAGCAGATATTATTCTTTGGAAATCCTTATGTCATGAAGATCTGAGGATCATTACTGGTCGCTGCAGAAATATAATCAGCAATTGATTATGGGTTACCGCTCCTAGAATCATAGGAATTTTTCAGATTTTTTTTTTTAAATTTGCAACAGTATTATGATAAACATTTTTTGTATACACCATTTTGCGAAATTTTACATAAATAGTGGTCTTCTTTAATGATTTTTGCACTTCCAAGCGTCTTATATTCCCCAAATAATTTTAATTGGTTAAACAGTTCGAACTGTTGAGTAAAAATATCAATTTGCAACAGTGTTGCCAAAACCTAAGTCGGAAAAAGGGCTAGAATTTACTAAGAAAAGTGCTAGAAAGTGCTAAAAATTAAAGAAAGGTGCTAGAAAAAAGTGCTGAATACAAAAACTCTTTGTATTTGTTTAAAAAAAGGAATCTATTAATTATTTTCAGAGTTAAAGAACATTAAATAAAATAATAAAAATACATTCTAAAATTGATTCTTTGGAAATTAAACAAAATTTTTTGAGTGGATTTTCTAAAATTTATAATTTTATCATAAGTTATTTGTTATCTGAATTATGTGTCATCTGAATAATGTTTACCGAAAATTTGATTTTTAAAATTTCATTTATTATTAAAAACCAAATACAGTATAAACTCGAGAATCTGAATAATTATTGCAGACCTAAATCCGGATTGTCGAAATGCTTTTTTCTGGTCCACCTTTGTTAAAAAATTCTATCACAATATATCTTTTATTTATTATGTGAAAGACTTAAGTTATTAAGTTAAAATTTACTTCAACGAACATTTCATATTTTAGGTTATTTATAAAAAAAAAAAAAAAAAATCAGTTTGTACTCCTTTTACTGAAGCGTTTTTGAAACAAACTTAACTGAAAATTATGGAATTCAACTTTTAGATTAAATTATATCATTTCTTATTGTATTTTCTAAGTTATACTATAATTTTAATAAGAAAGGACTTTTTATTGTTTTATTCGCATTATAGTTATGGAATGGAATGTTAAGAAATGCCATCCGGATTACCGAATAATCCAGATTATTGAGTTATTACATTCATGAAATTGCTTAAACATTTTGTATTTAAATGAACCCTAGCCTTTTTGATTTTTAAAAATGCCTTAAAAGGGCTAAAATGTTTATATTTCAACAACGAAGACTATAATTTCTTATTTCCTATTATTAATTTTATTTGTATAGAATCATCCATTTTGTGTATTTAGGCGCAAAAAAATCAAGATTTTTTATATTGAACAGAAATTTTCGCTTCACACTCCAAATCTTAAATAACTTAAAAAAATTTATAGAAATATTAGGTTTTTTCTGGCCTTACTTTTTAGGGCATTTGGCCTTTCTGACCTTTTTTTAAACTCAACTTAGCTTCTTTTTTTCTCAACTCTTGGCAAAAATGACCAAGAGTTAAAATATAAAATAAATTTATATTCTTTTCACACAAACTAATCAATTTGTCTACAATTAGTTAACGGCCCTAATGTCTTGACTATTTATAATTGTATTAGTTTTTTCAACGTTTATTTTGCTAAACACACTCCTTAAAGATCGCATTAGTTACCATCGTCAAAAACATAAAATTTTAGTTGCCGTTTTAATTTTTGAAAAAAAAACTGATAATATTTTTATAGTACAAAACTACAAATTAATTTTTAAAAAATGTGCAAAAAAGTGTTAAAATAATGATCTAGCACTAAAAGTGCGAAATTGGTAACATTGATTTTCACATATAATTATTTTCTATTAAAATTTAGCCAATGATTTGTTTATTATAACGGTACATCGAATACAATGTCAAGAGGATCCTAATATTTTGCAAAAAGAGACAGTAGATAAAAATTAAAAAAATTATAAGCCAAAAAAACTGTTTATCACTCTTTGAATTTATAAAAACCAGAAAACAAGTATTGCACTTAAAATTATTTGACAAGGGTAATTTAAATAATTATTTTGCTGAGTTAAAAATGTATACAATGTTTTTATTGAAACACTATTTTAATAATAAAAATTATTTTATTACTTTTTCTCCACGCATCAACATGATATGATTGGAATATATGGTCACAGCTTAAAGTAGATATTATAAATCATAATTATTATGATTCCATTATATGATATTGTGTCTGATTTTATGGTTTGTTTTTTTCATTATTATTATCACATCTTATTATATTATGATTACATTTTATCATATTATTATTCCATTTTATCATGTTACTATCCAATATCATCATATTATTATATAATCTTATCATATTATGATTCCACTTTATCATATTATTCCATCTTATATTAAACATAAAAAAATATTTACTTATGAAAATATTATTTGTTCAATAATTAATTTTATTTATTTGTACCATCATATGTTAACAAGATAATACAATAATAATCAATATCTTTTATTACTTAAATCATACCAAATATAACAAGAACTTGTCTACTTATTTTAATTCATGTATAAATTAAATGAGAATTTTAATGAAGATGGAAAACAAACCATAAAAACAAAATATATTAAAAAACAAGGAGGTTATAAATTTTTAAATCATATTTATAAATAGCATATTTATTTGTAACATTTTATTGTAATGGGAATAATATTAATATGGTTTAAAAACAAAATATTTATAATATATTATACTTATGGAAATAATTATATATTTCATATTAATAATATTTTGTTTCTGGTAACAATATTCAAATACATAAAATTTTTGTAGTCAACTATATTAAAATTTTTACTGAATATAAACATTGAATGATAAAATTGAAATAAAAACTTTGCTATCATGAACACATTATTATTAAAATTAATGAAAATTAGCAATGAGATTATAATATTGTTGTAGTGACAATGCTGTAACCATATTTTTTCTGCGTATGCCTAGCGGTCGAGCATGACTGAAAGACATATTGTGTTATTATAGATAATATTTTATCAATATTCACAGATACGGGAATGGGATCAGAAATATATATTTTAAAGCCTTTCTCTATCGCTATGATTACCGGATACATGTCCAGTATTCTTTGCATATATAATCCATTAAATTTCGTTGCAAAACAAATCAATTTGTAAGCATTAAAGTCACCTGAGTTTAATTAATATTTCTAATAAGACAATATTAGCCTTGCAAATAACAGATAAAGTAAGATCCTAACAGTTGGTAAATAATAGGTCATACACAGAAAAATTTTTGGTCTAACCAATAATTGCTACAGAATTTTTCTGGGAAGAATTAATACAATATCTTTTATTTTGTGTAGGATATCATATCTTGGTAGGATTTTTCTTATATTTTTCTTTATAATCTTTTAGACTCATCACTGAGAAATCTAATGAATGTATCATAGTATCGATTAGTTCCATTGAAACTAATTATCTCAAAAATATATTTATTATTTAATAGGTTTTTCTTTTTCTGTTAGTAAATAATGATTTGACATTTAAATATTCTATATTTCAAATGGCCACCCTCATTTTAAAACACAATGTGAATTGGAAACAATACAGAAAAAAATTACTAAACATTCATCAATAAATACTATTAGAAGAAATGCACGAATTGTGTGTGATTGAAATAATTTTTCTCTTTTATTAAAAAACTGTTGAAATAGATTTGACTTATGAGTTATGGTTAATCAATTTTAGACGAAACTGCTAATATTAATGAAATGTTGGAATTTATTATAAAGAGAAATTCAAACAGTGAAAGAAACTTTAAACAAACCAATGTGAGATAAATTCTTAGATGTTGGGTCTATAGCTTCGATATTTTACTGCCAAATGTCAATTGATTTTTGACTCTTTAAAACGATCTATTACACAATTACCTAAGTTATTCAGAACTTTCGAAATGTCGATAAAAGCGAAAGGTTAGAATGTTATAGCTAAAGGGTTCATAATATATTTCTAAATTGTTTATTTCTGTGCCACCAATGATGAGCTCATTTTAAATTTTTTCATTAAAAACACATCTAAATTCTCCCCCTCATTGAGATTATATTTATACATAAAATAAAAATGAATTCTAAATATTTCTCAATATTTCCACAATGGGTTAATAGCATAATTGTGTGAATACGTAGATAGATGGATAAATGATGCTTCAATATTTAGTCTATTTTTCTTTTGTATTGTAATAACAATGCTCGATGTCATTTTCAAAAATACGAATAGTTAACTTTCAATGCACATGTTAGAGAAAGAATAGATAAATGGCTTCAAGATGTACGGGAAAAAAAGAGAGAAGGTGGAAGTAATGGTTTATTGTGGGTGGTAAATGTGATTTCTAAGTAGTGCGTTATTCATTTTATTTTTTCGATTTTTCATCGGTTTGTTTCACAGTTATGCTGATGATGCAGCTGTCATTTCCAAGTAATACGAATGATTGGTTGCTGCCATCAGTGCTCTCCATGCCAAGAGAAACGTTTATTTCAAATACTCATGAACAATTGTCAATATTTAACGTTTAACAAAAATATGAAACGTTAAAAATATCCTGCCATAAATTAATAAGTGGAAAAATAAAATAATTGAAGAGGTCATTTTGTTTGTTGAATGCAAAAGTAGCATTCAATTTTAAGTTTTAACTCACAAACTAAAGAGCTTTCAGAGAAAGTCATATAAATTGCTAGCACTTACAGCAATACTAAAGAATTGATTAAAGTTAATAATAGAAATGAAATTTATTTGTAAACAAAAAGAAAGGTAATTTATAAAATTTAAAAAGTGCGTTTAAAAAATCTTAATTTTTGATAGTTATTTGTATTTTAATTTTGTTCAGACATTTAGAGAATATTTTATTCGAGAATTACAGAGATTACAGCAAAAAGATCCACAATTTCTTATAAGGAAAATTAGAATCATAAAACGATCTTACTCTATCATATTATGATTAGATTTTTTTAAAATTGTATATAATATTTTTATTTCATTATGATCCGGTTTTTTTTACATTATGATTAAATTTCTCATATTATGACCCGATTTTTCAGTTTTTATTCAGTTTTATCACATTATTTACCACAAAAAATTAAAACATGCAGGGCTGCCAGATTTGGGGTTTTAACCCCAAATTTGAGGATTTTTAGATGCAGAAAAGAATGAAAATTTTGATTTGGGGTTTGGGGAATTGGTTGGGGATAATAAAATTATATTGGGGAATCTTTGATATAATAGCATCTTTTGATAAGTTAATAGAATTGGAAAAAATCTGTGTAATTTTAGCAATAGTTTAGATTGGTTTAATCTGGCATCGATAAATGCCTTATTTATTTTATGATATCATTCATATATTTGCATTTTTTACATTTTTAAAGGTTTGCTTAAACCAATTGAAGATGCTCTCGCCTCCTACAAGTTAGCAAATTCTTCAAGAAATACTTCTTGGTGTTCTATATGAAAAGTGACCTTATTATCAAATAAAAAAGATTTAAAACAATAATCAATGCAATTGATTTTGACTCAGAATTTGTAACGAGCTGCCAGTAGTTTAAAAAATTTATTTTTGAAATGGTGAATCGATTACCTGAAGTACATATGAATGTATTTATGTATAAATAATCAACCAAAAATAATCTCTTTTAATACAAAGTACAAATATTTTTTTAAAACAATAAAATTTAATTGTTTTGAATTATAAATCGTGTTTTTTTCTTTTTGGGTTTTTTTCGGGGAAATTTTTTTAAAAATTTGGGGTTGACCAAAAAAAGTATCTGGCAGCCCTGAAAACATGTTCAAAATTACTTATAACATGTTTCATTTTAATCTTTTTATGATAAATAATTATTCATTAATTGTTCCTTAATTAATTTATGTCGTCCAAGATAACATTAAAATAATTTTTATTAATTAAACTATTTAATAGTTTGAATCACCCCGAATATAAATAAACCTTGTCTTTTTATATTTATTCATATATAAACTAAATGAGAATTAAAATGATGTTAAACGAGAGTGAAACTATAGTTGGTCAAAGCCGACCATATGATACCCTACACCATTGTGTATTAACCTGTGGCCAATTGTAGACCAACACTTTTACTAAATGTAAAATAAATTATACAAATACAGAACAATGCATTGATACATAAATCTATATGATTTTGTGCCCTTTAGGGCGATTCCCGGAAGTGGGTTTATATGGGAGCTATGGTAAATTATGGACCGATTCTCATAAATTTTGACAATGTTGTTTCTACTTATATAAAACTTATTTGTGTCCAATATTAACTTGATATTATTTGTATTTTTATTAATGCACGTTAAAGTGATTTTCGGAAAAGGGGATTTATATGGGAGTTATGGTCAATTATGGCCCGATCTTGATGAAATTTGGCATAAATATTGACACTTATACAAAACTCCTTCGTACCGAAAATATTGCTATACTTAAGGCATTTATGATCGTTAAACCCCTATTCCGGGAGGACATTTGTATGGGGGCTAGGTGAAATAATGGACCGATCATAACCAATTTTAATAGGCTTCGTCCTTTATCTTTAAAATTGCGACCTGTACTTTGTTCACAAGGTTTACATGGACAAACAGCCAGCCAGCCAAACGGACGAACGGACATCGTTAAATCGACTCAGAAAGTGATTCTGAATCGAACGGTATACTTTAAGGTGGGGGTCCGATAATTTTTTCTGTGCGTTACAAACATCAGCAAAAACGCATAATACCCCAACCACCTATGGTGGTGTAGGGTATAAAAACAAACTTTAAAAACAGAATATATTGCAAAACAAACAAGTTATGCATTTTTCAACCATATTTATTAAATGCATACGTATTACTGTTATTTGCAGGGCAAGTTTTTATATGCACAAAAAAATTGAAATATGCGCTTGAAAAAGCACGAAAAAATGGTATAATATGCACAGAAATATGCAAAAATAGCATGAATATGTATATAAAAACCAACGAATTTATGCATTCTTATATATTAATGTGTAGAAAATATGCATTTTTAACCTTTTAATCTCTAATAGATTTCGATGTTTATAAAAATATAACTATCTTAATTTTAAGTATCATATTTGAAGCTTCCGAATTTTTTTTCTTTACAATATTTACAATGTACTCAAAATACTCCCAAAAACAATTTTAGAAATCATTTGATTGAACTCCAAAAAATCACGAAAAAATTGTGTTTTTGTTAAGAAAACTAACTTTTGTATGCATTATATGCACATTTATGCAAAGATTTAAAATATAAGCATTTTTTGTTAAATTCTTTTGAAATATGCAAATGCTTACTTTCCAAGCGAAAAGCTTGAAAAACTTGCCCTAGTTATTTGTAATATTTTATTATTATGGGAATAATTAATTATATTAACCCATTAATATAGTTCTAAAGTTTAGAACTATATTGTCAAAAAACGGAATAACGGAATTTGTAAAGTTCATTACTTGACAGCTTTCAAAAACTCGATTTTAACGGCAGGAGCATTGCAAAAAGGCTTATTATATGCATTCAACATATTTTAACGTATTTTTTTTTTTTTTTTTTTTTTTGTAAACTCAAAGAAAACAAATCAAATTTGTTTATTTAATTATTTAAAAATATATAAGGCGTGTCCGATGAAAATTAGAAAGTGGGAAAAAAGTGTTACGTATATGTAACACTGGGTCATTCTCAGTACTTTTTGGTCCCCACTATTTTCAATACAAAAAGGAAAAAATAAGTAACAACATTTTTTTTAATTGAATATACTATTTGAGCAATAAACACGATAATTTGTTTAAACAAGTGGTTATAGAACCGTCCTAGTTTATTATTAGCAGTCTGATAAATATTGTAGGTATGAATAAATATGGTGGCCTACGGAAAAATTTGCCTAGGCACTATATTCGCATTCAGGTCAGATCTATTTTTGTATATTCTTATTCTTGCGCTACATATCAGCATAAAAACGCTGATCATGAGGAAAATACAATCCTAGATCAAGCAGAGAAAGGCATTTTCGGTAACAGGAGGTAGTCACTTAGTCTCATATATGAATTTAGAAAATTTCTTCAATGATGAATTAGTACAAATGTTGTAAAAATTTAAAATTTTTTAGGTTTTGCTTATATAACCTGTGAAATTTATATAGAAAATACAGGATCCAAAAATTAGTGAGTAGTGCCCACTGTTTTTCAACGTCACAATTTTTCAACGTCAATGGGTTTATATGCCTCAGTTGACGTGTTGTTCTAATTTTTAAATCTCTAATTTGGATAGATCGCCGTGGGCATTAATAGGTTAATTAAGTTAAAAATCATGATATGGTTTAAAAACAAGGAAAAATAATGATAATATTTAATGGTTGTAAAAAAATGAAATTTTTTCATATTGATAAAATGTTGTTTCTGGTAAAAATATTCAAAACCATTAAATGTTTGTAGTCAACTATATTATAATTTTTATTGAATGTAAACATTAAATGATATAACTTAAACAAAAACATTGTTATCATGAACACAGTTTTATTAAAATTAATGAAAATTAACAATGAGAACATAATATTGTTCTAGTGATAATGACATAACCATGTTTTTTCTCTGCGTGTACATTTATATCAATAACAAATTTATTATTATTGTATTATATTTTATTTTAGTATTATTTTTAAATTTAATTAATAAAATAGGACCAAAACTTTTTTTAAATAAAAAATTCCATGAAATTTCCATCACCCCAAAGTGGGAAATTTTTGTAATTTTCTAATAATAACACTGGTCGACAAAAAATCTTCCCCGAAAGACGAATGGTTTTTATGTGCTAAAAACGAATCTGCTTTCAGTTGTTTTCCATCAGGTCAGGATTTTGTTTTATGGGCGTGTCTAATATTTCGCCCATAGTAAGGCCATTACTCTAGTATATTTCACCATAACTCAAGAGCGTGTATACGATTGACATAAATGATACACCAAAAGATGCGTACTAAAAATGTCTTTAGGCCACAGTAACTTCTTTTTTTATGTGCTCAATAGCTTCGGAGTTATTTCGAAATTAGAGTCCGAAAAATATCTTAAAAATGGTAATGTTGTGAATAATATAAGATTTGTATCATTAAAATTGATGCACAAGCCTTGATTTTATTCAAAGTTAAGTGAAAATACCAAAGTAGAAATACAGTAGAGGGCAAAAAACATTTTATTTCTTTATTCTTTAAACAAATAAGTGGACTAGATGGAATTTGACGAGCTAAACAAGAATATGCTTTCTCTTTTTTATATCACGTACTGATTTTTTTATGGGCACGTTATTCAGCGGTCACAATATAAAACTCGAGAATGGTTCGTTCAATTTAGACTATAACTCAAGAACCGTTTGCACAATTTTGATAAATGTTACACCAAAAGATGCCAGTATGTCAACAATATTTTTTATTCGCTCAATAATTTCAGAGTTATGGATCAAATTTCCTGATTAAAAAAAAAAAAAAAAAAATAATAAAAATAAAAAAAATAATTTTTTCGCTATTAATTACACAGGTCAACACTAAAAAAGTATCTGGAAAATCATATTGCAGATATTGTAGGTATAGTCATCCCAAACACCAGGAACATTTCAGTTTTTTTTTTTTCATCACGTCACATTTTTAACCCATTGAGAATCAAAGAAAATATGGTTCCATGATGAGTTTTTAGGTTATAAAATTCCAAGTAATAGGTAGAGCAGATTAGTTACTCATGTTTAATAGCCAAGACATGGGGCTACAAAAATGTAGTAAAAGTCAAGTCTCTAACTTGTGACACATAGCCCCTAGAAGTCTTTGAAGTTGTAAAAATCAAGAATTTCTCAATAAGCCCTCATAAAACCATGGAAAAATGAGGGGTAAGGAGTGGGTGTTTGGTTTGGTATAACAAACAAAATACTGTAGATCTCCAAAATGGTATAGTTTTTAAAATCGCACTGACATCAAAAATATGAAAAAAAATAAAAATATCAATTCAAACAAACAAAATTATAAAAAAAATAATATATTGTGAATAAATTGGCCTAATTTTAACTCCTTATACTAAATATAGTGCAGAAAGTTAAATAAAACATTTCCATGACGTCACAATTAAAAAACAAAAAATTTGTTTTTTAATTTTAATTTCATTGAAAAATATATGGTTATATTTTTCTTAAATTAGGATCTAAGAATGCACTATTATTAATTTTTTTCTTATATTAAAAAGCAGCAATAGTCTGTCACCAAAGTATTATTCCATTTCCCTTGATATAATCTCTCAGTAACAGCGTTGTGGTATAAAAGCTACCATTGTTCTTCGCACATTTTTCCTATCTTTTCAGTGATTTTAGCAATCTTAAAGACTTTTAGGCGCTATGGAGGGTATGTTAGAGAAAAAGCATGTTCTACACTTTTGTTATATTATTCCTTCTCTATAAAATACCGAACCATAAATTGCTCTATTTTATACCCAGAAAATTATATAACCTAAAAATTTCTTAGAGGTACATATTTCATTTGGTCATCAATGGGTTAAAAGTGTAATGTAATGGAAATGTTTCATGTTACTTTTTTCACTACATTTAGTCCTAAGAGTAAGAATTAAACAAAATTATTCAAGATATAATTTTTTTATAATTTTTTGTTAGCTTTATTTAAACTTGGATTTTTATTTTTCAAACTTTTGGTGTCTACGCATTTCCTGTCAATGCGATTTTAAAATTTTTACCATTTTTGAGATCTGCAGTCTTGTATTAGTTATATAAAATACAAATTTCCCATATACACCCAATCCTTATCCCTCATTTTTCCATGGTTTTATGAGGGTTAATTGAGAAATTCTTAATTTTTACAACTTTAACGACTTCTAGGGGCTATGTGTGACAAGTTAAAGACTTGACTAGTACTACATTTTTGTAACCCCATGTCTTGCTTACAAAACATTTGTCACTTATTTTTCTCTACCTATTACCTGGAAAATTATATAACCTAACAACTTCTCAAGGAAACAAATTTTCTTTGGTCCTCAATGGGTTAAAAATGTGACGTGATGGAAAATTTTCATTTGACTTTCTACACTATATCAAGCCTAGGGAACAATAATTTTGCAGAATTATTCCAGATATAAAATTTTTTTGCGATTTTGTTGACCTGTGTTACCTAATAACTACGTTATTATAAAGTCAGTAAAAAATTATGTGAAAGATAATTTGAATCGCTATCTATTAGAGTTTAATTTATGTAAATTGGACAAACCGTTCTCGAGATATATAAGTGTGACTGCCTAAAGAGGTCATAGTAGTCGTGCGATAACAGAAAAGCAATACGCGATAGAAGAACAGTGAAAGCTGATTTTTATTTAGCACGTTAAATTCTATTCTTTTCTATTTAAGACGAATATTTTTTATTTTTTGCCCACCAGTGTATCATTTAATTGCAGATATACATTGGTGTTTTTACTTAACTATGAATGAAATCATAATTTGTGCATCTATTTTGAAGATAAGTTGCTTATTTTACTCGCAGTCTTACCAGCTTTGAGATAACTCTCTTTGAATTTAAAAATTATTGTTATTTGATTACATAAACTTAAATTATATTAAAAATATATGACATTTAGAGGAATGTGTGTAAGAATATTAAAATCCTTGACTTAATTAGTTTAAATACTTTAATTGATTTAAACCATGATAGTAGAACACTATTTGGGGTTAAATGTAATTTTAGTATAAAGTCAGCCGGACGGACATAATATGACCACGGATAATTATATAAATTTATAATTATCCGTGGTAAATAGTTTATTATTTAACATTATCTCCTCCAGCTCTGTAAAAATTGTCATTGTAATGGATTAATTTCATTCTCAGATATTCATAAAAACCTTGTGATAAAAATGTTTTGGAAGTAATTTCATGTTAATTTAAAAATAAAAATATTCCAAAATTCTAACTCATTTTTATTAATAACTCAGAAATTAATTCAGTAATCATAGTGATGTATTTACAAATCTATTACGGTTCCACATACATATGTCTTCCTTGTTGTTTTGAACCATTTTGGTGGTATAATTACGTCCGTCCGTATGTCCAGTTCAGATATAATATTTAGTTATCTCCTGGCTACACCCGCAGATACTCGCAAATAAAATTTTAAAAATCCAATAGACAAGAATTAATCTTTCATTTTATAGAGGTAAAGAGGGCAGGAAGTACGCATTTCATTAAAAATTATTTTTCAACTAAAATATTTAAATGTAATTTGTACAAAAATTCTAACCACGGTTCTATTGATTCTGAAATTTATGTTTAAAAATAAAATCATCGCAAAGTTTAAAATGCAACAAAAGCGAATATATTCGGCCCGGCCGAATCTATATACCCACCATCAAAGTAGGCAGTAAAGTGGGCGGACCACGCCCATTTTTTGTTTCCGACTTTACATTGGTCCTTGAACTATGTGAACACAATTTCGTTGATTTTCACCATATATGGGAGGTGGGCGGTAAAGTGGGCGGACCACGCCCATTTTTGGTTTCCGAGTTTATGTCGATCCACCAAGTATACGTACAAAATTCCGTTGGCGTACGTGCTTTTATTGAAGAAATATCAGCAGAAAAGTATTTCACGGACACCCTGTGTTTCAAGTTTTTAGCCCATAACTTTTTTGTTTATTAACCGATTTTGCCCATTTTCAATACCAAAAAAATCTTATATAAGATAAATATTTTTGCCAAATTTCGTCTCCCTACGTTGCCCCGTTCGAGCTCTATCCTGCTTTCAACAGACGGACAGACAGACGGACAGACGGACGGACATAGCTAGATCGACTCAGAATTCAACCAGGACCCAGAAAATATATACTTTGTGGGGTCCTAAATGATTCCTTCGATATGTTACACACGGAATGACAAAATCAATATACCCCCCATCTTTTTGATGGTGGGTATAAAAATAATACTTTTTAAAATGTGCTATCTTTTTGTTCAGAAATGTTTAATTTCTAATATGCATATACTTCAAATTAAGCTAATATTTAAAGAAAATAATATTAGTTGAAATTTTGCAATATTTTCACACAATAGTTCAAAATATGTTAGCTTTACAGTAAATTAAACATTTTAAAAAATTCCAAAAAATATTTATTTATATATTCTAGTATTTTCCACTGTGCAAAATAGTGTATTATTTGTTATTTTTAAAAAGTTGATAATCGTTTTAGATAAAATATTTTACTTTATACTGCAAATTGCTTTCTAAACTTAATTTATTTTTAATTAATTCTTAAAACGTTATTACTCAAAATTGTCTGTAAACTAAAAAACAAAAGTCCAAAAACCAACTGTTGTCTAAATCATTAACCAGTATAATTGCCAAGTAGATATTTCCTGCTCTAAACTAATACGTGTTTTAAATATTAGATTTTATTTAACAACGAATTTTTTTCTTTATATTCACTAAAATTCTATAGACAATCTTTTTTTCTAACAAATAAAATTTAAAGTATTTGAGGAGATGAGACAGGAAAAGAAGCAAAAATTAAATGGCAACATAAACGACATAATGGTTTAAATGTTACAACACGTTACGATTAACACGAATCTCAGCGTAAACGTGATGATAATATAAATCAGCAAATGAAATACCAACAGATTGGCATTTCTTAACATTTTATAGAATATATTGGCCAAACAGCAGAAACAGGACAATGATGTGAATGTAATAGAGGATACAAGACATTGACTCCTGTTTAAGAATTTCAGCTATGATTTGCAGCATAAAATGGGTAATAAATGAGAACAGGTATTTTAAGAAAATGTTATTTTAAATGGCAACTAAAAGTTGAAATCTATGCGAAAGATTAAATACTGTCCAAAAACACACCTTCTCCTTTTGCTATCACAAAGACCTAGAGTTTATGTTCATAGTTTAGTTGAGAAAATATATAATAGACAAGAGAGAAAGAGTCTTTATTTTATTGTTTATTTTCTTTTGCTTTTAATTTTTTTATTTGCCTTTAGCAACATTAACATTGTGACCAATTTTTTCATCCTCTTCCTTTAGCTCTTCCGATTATAGATGATTTTTATTGTTCTTCCGTTTATATTATTTTTTTGACTTCTTTTAGCCAACGAAGAAAACGTGATTTAAATTAAAATTTAACAGATTCTAATATAAAATATTTATTTTCCCTAAGTTGCAATTTAAGCAACATTACAGTGTATCAATTTCACATCATCATTATCATCATCCTCAACAGTAAGAACGTTAGCATCGTTCTTTTCATATTTGAAAAGGTGTAAATTTATAGCAAGAAAAATATTTGTAAAAGGTTTTATTGTGCTACAAGTGTTTTCTTTTTTCTTTTTATTCTTTTTAGTCAATATTCTTAAAATTATATAGAAGAATGTTTTGTTTAAAATGTTTAAGGTATTTGAAAAATTCATTAATTCATTATTTACGTTAATTTAATTTTATTGTAAAAAAAATCTTAAGAAATTGCAAGTGTTAATTAGTTTTTTGGAAATAAGATATTATTTGAATATAAATTAATGCTATATAATTATATTAAATGAAGTTTTAACCTTTGTTTATCAATAGGCTTAATTGAAAGGTTTGTATCTATGCTTATATCTTCACGCAGAGAAAGTATATGGTTGCTGTGACCATAATTTAAGAGCAACATATTATGATAGGATGGACTATTTTGTAACTGTGAAATATTCATGTTCATAAACATGAATATTAATACAATTGAACTCGAGCCTGAATAATTTTCAAAAATAATTATAACCAAAAAAGTTTGAATAAATAAACAATTAATAATTAATCTTCACACTGGGCACAGCGTACTTGTTACTTGACTTCCCAGCTTAGTTGTATAAATATAGAAACAAGCAAAGGGACAAGAATAATAAAAAAAAAACAACATTGCTTCATTGCTACCTAATTGATAGCTAAAGCAAGAAAACAAAATTGATTAAGAAGAATACAAAATAATTGTAAAAGCTTTATCGTAAACCATTCGTCTAACTCAGAAAAAGTCACGGATTCCATTTCCCAAAAAGTTGTGAGTTAAATAGATGATGTTTACAGAGAACATCACGGTGGGACACTAAAGAGTGTTGATGACGGTCGTGGCTGACTAAAAAATGCATTACATTCTGCCGAGTATCCAATAAACTTCTAATTAATACAATTGAACTCGAGCCTGAATAATTTTCAAAAATAATTACATATAACCAAAAAAGTTCGAATAAATAAATATAATTAATAATTAATGTTCATAAACTTTATCATATTATGATCATATTTTTTATGATCGGATTTTATAACATTATAAACTAATTTTCTCATATTATGATTCGATTTCATTATATTATGAATTGGTTTATCATAAGTCTTGTATTAAAAAATATTCAAGTCCATTGGGAAAAAATTACAACATTACACATAAGGGCAACTATAAGGAGACCTTTGGCAATAAATCAAAAATGTGTTTTATGGTAAAATTTGTATGTAACTTTAAAGAGGACACTTTTCTACACAATGTTTGTTCACAACATTTTTCGTCAACGCTAATGTGTGGTCGTAACTGAAGTCCAAAGTGAAAGAAAAATTTAATATTTTTAAATTCATAAAATTTTTATTTTCATATATTTTTTTTTTTTTTTTTTTTTTTTCAGAAAATATCATCTGACATTATAATAGAAATAAAGATTTTTTACTATATATGATACCAAATTTTTATAAGAATTAGTGTAAAAAATGTTGTATAAACATGCAAACGTCAAGTAGTCAAATTAACAATTTATCAAAATATGTAGTATATTTGATATTATTTTTATTCAAGTATTAAAAATTTTGAAAGCAAGAAAGTAACATAAATATTCAGAATTATCCATAGCATTTACATAACCCTTAAAGACCAGAATGTCCGTTTGTACATATATTCTGTTTTAACATTTTACGAATTTCGTTTTTAAACCATTTTGAAATGTTTGATGAACCATGGAATTTTTTAGACCTTTTGAATGATATTTGGTATGAATGGTTTCGATTTCGATAAAATTTGACAATACTGCATGATTGGTAACCATAAATTACTCTACAAAATTTCAAAGGAATTGATCCACACTAGACCACATTGTACATATAAAGTACTTTCCAAAATTCACTTAAAGTGCATAAATCACATAATAATTTTAACATCAGGTTCAAATTTAGTACAACTAGCGCAACTATTTATAAGATTATGCAATTTTAGGGTCATTAAAACGTAGATAACTCAGTGGTATGCATGGAAAAAACAATTTTTTCCCAAATTTATAATTTCATATTATGTTGAATAAACTTCAGATTAGTACAATTTTTGACATGTATTTACACCTTTAATTATTGAATAATAAAATAGTATTAAAAAATTTCATATTCGCTAAAGAACAAAATTTAAAAAATAAACTATATGTATACTTTTATTATTTCTCCATTAATATTTTTCGGTGAGTTATAATATTAAAACATATTTAAAATCTAGTGAAAATTATCTTTCCAACGATACCATATGTCAAAATATCACGGTTTATTTAATGCCACGTTTGGTTTACCTTTACCCCTATGTGCATTATTGAAAATCAATAAAATCGAGTAGATGTTTAAATAATTTCGAACATGATTTTGTTTTAGACAAAAATGGCTAATAACTACATATAAGCAATCAAATTGAAAAGTTATGTGATCAACAGTCCTTATCGTTATTAGTTTAAAACATTAGAAAAATGTAATTCGCCAGGAACACAATCAGGACTACAAAGCACAAAAGCAAGACGATTTCTTGTGTGAATTTGGTTTTCTTGGCTTTAATATCGTATGGTCGGACGGGCCCATTAATTAATTGCAATGAATATAATAATGTGCAAAGAAAAAAAGTCCGAAAATAATTTTGTCGAATTTTAAAAGTTTTGCGTTTTTGTCCATGTATTGAATTATTGATACTTTTTCATTTTATGGCAATTGTTAATGTAATCTCTAAACAAGTTTGCAATTTTGTAACCTCAAGTAAAAAGTGGTGTAGTGCATGAATGTATTCATTCTCCTCTTGTTTGTTTAGTAATAGCTTTTTTAAAAACTGTTAAGTGATTCCATATCAAAACGGACAAAAAACGGGAATTTTCGGATTTGATAAGGAGAGAGATCGAAAAAATCTTAACACACCTTTTGGCTCTTAACATTTTTTCGAAAGCAATATATAAACTTTTTTGATCTAGCTATCTTTGAATAATATGTTAGTTATTATGTTTAATGACATGTTGATTTGTTGTTAGTTTGATCAAAGTAAGTGACTAATAAGAATTAAGTGTTAAAATTATTAAAAATTTTCAAAAGAATCCAAATTGGCTCTAAAAAAAATTGGCTAAAGAATACAACATCTGCCATCAAACTCTTTTCAATGTTATTTAACAGTATCAAGGGAATTTTACCATCGATAGGAAACCTTATTCGGGAAGAAAACAATCGAGAATGTTATATTCGGCTTGACCGAATCTATATACCCACCATCAACTTTCTAAATTTTACGTTATATAGGAGGTGGGCGGTAAAGTGGGCTGACCACACTCATTTTTGGTTTCCAAGTTTATATCATCTCGAACTATCTGTACAAAATTCCATTATCGTACATGCTTATGTTTAAGAGATATCAACAGAAAAGTATGAAATGAAGCTAAAACTGACACCATATGTTTCTAATATTTAGTCCATAACTTTTTTGTTTATTCAACGATTTTGCCCATTTTTAATACCAAACAAATCTTATATAAGATAAATATTTCAGCCAAATTTCGTCCCCCTAAGCTGTCCCGTTCGAGCCCTATCCTGCTTTCAACAGACAGACAGACGGACATAGCTAGGTTTTTCAACATGTTACACACGGAATGACAAAAGCAATATACCCCCATCCTTTTGGTGGTGGGTATAAAAAGGTCCACATGATATTGGAAAGGCCAAGAAACATCTGGTATTTAATGCGAAAAGTTAAAGCCAATATAAAGTCCAAAAAGTTCCACACAGGAATATTGCAAAAAAATTAGAAACCAAGAATAGGACACGGAAATTAAAATCAAATTTCATACAAAAATTCTCAAGTTGTATAATAGACGACGACACGTATGTACTGTCAGATTTTTCGCAGCTTTCAGGTCAACATATTGAAAACAAATTTTGGGACCCAAAAGTAGACAAAATTTCCCAAAAAAATTTAAAGATCTATGCAGTTGCATAATAAATACCGAAATATACATCAAAGATTGTTTGCAAAAAAGGCTTTTTCTTTTTATAAAAGAGCATAATGAGTCCACTTATTTTTGGCCCGATTTGGCATCATGATACTACGGTAATAAAGCTCTGGATTTGTACCAAAACAGTAACATAGCTTTTGTACTAAGAGATGCCAGTTCTCCAAATTATCCTGAGCTAAGACCAGTGGAGATATATTAAGATCTTGTGAAAAAAATTTAAGAGCACAAAAATGATGTCAAAAAAAAATCGAAGATTTTAAAAGGAGATGGGCAAAAAAGTGACTGAAACAACTATCAAATCTCTAATGGAAATGTTACCAAAAAAGGTCCACGAGTTCATAAGCAGTGGTTAGAACTATACAAGTTATATTATTCTATAATGAATAATACAATATCAATTTAATAAAAAGACTAAAAATTCTAATATCAACAGTTTTCAAATTATTGAATTATATATACTTATGTTAACATTTTTTCGATCTCACTACTTACATAATAATAACCTGTTATTATCTATCCCTTATGAATAGTTGTGAGTTAAAGTGAATGGGATTCAAGTGAAGATTCGGTCGAACATAGTATTCGTACTTGTTTGTCATTATTTTCTTGACTCTGTACCAATGCACAGTGTGTGATTTTGACAATTTAGCTGAAAAAAATTATTTATTCTCGTTAAAAACCTTCCAAGTAACTGAAAAATTAGGAAAATATTAAAAAAATGTTAACCGTTATTAAGTAACGGAACGTTGAACAGGACTGTTGTAGAAGATAAATTTAACACAAAATATTTTTTTGGTGAGAAGTTTAATTTTGAATAGTTGTAACATTTTTATTTTAAGTAAGATTTTTATGAATCTTGTTTTTGTTTTAAATATTGATGTATTATCTATAGTAGAAAATAACAATAATTTGAAAAAGGTTATTAACAAAAAATCTTGGAGATTTTTTCGTCTTCAACTTTTTTTGGCATTTCTTTGTTTTTTATATTAATTTTTATTGGACAAAAACTAAAAAGACCCACAAAGTCTCTTTTGTGACTCTTTTGTAATTGCTTATAGGTGGTCTTTCAAAATTCTTAGATTATTAATAACATCAGATTCATTGGAGCATACGATAACCACCAAAAACTAATAGGTCAAATGTAACAACCGCAATTTTGTTTCTGTTAAAAAGCCGTATATATCAGATAAATCATTTCTATTAAGATTTGTGTAGAAGTGATATTACTTTTCGTTTATCATTTAAAAACATATACCATGTGTGCACATTCTTCATAAAATTGCATTGAGTTATATGAAAAGTAGGCAGTTGTCCGATCACGCCCATTTTTCCACAAAAAGAAGCCTAGAGTTTAAAGAATGGTTTGTACTTAATTACAAAAATATAAACTTTTGATCACTCAGAATGCAAAAATCAAACACTGTACAATGGAAAAAACACTATATATTTCAATTATTTAAAAATAAGTATAATTTTTTCATTACGCAATATTTTCCATAGAGATGTTAATTTATCAATTAAGTCACTTTTAAATAAATATTATATATCAAACTTAAGTGCAAGAAATGTCTATTTAGCGCAAAATATTTTAATAAACCTTTATAAATATTTCCAGGTTTAGAAAAGGTTTTGAATAAATTAACTGGTAAAGTAAATAGTAAATTTATTAGCACACATTTTCATCATATCACAAAACTTTCTAATGATATAATACAAAACAGTGCTTAATCATATTATATCATTTTAAATAATAAGATAATATGATAAAGAACTTAAATGCCTTAATTTAATTATGAAAGTAAGGAACACATTTTTTATCTCAATTTATAAAATGTAAACTAATAACGTTAAAAAACATGTATATTGAAACACAAGTACAAATATTCTAAAACAAAAGTTATTTATACGGTTTTGTGTTTTTGTTTTTCATAATTATACCTTGAATTTAAAATTGTTAAACATTTAACAAGACCACTTTACTTTCAAAAAATATTTTAACTTAGGCCATTTTCATATAATTCTAACTTTAACTAAATGTGGCTGCGGTAACAAATAAATGTTTTCCTATTTGCTATTGCAACAACAATATTTCTGTATAAAATATTTTGTTTATTTATGTATGTTGTCATATTTAGCAGCATCATCATCATGATTAAAAACTTTTTAGTTTTTAAACACATTCCTACATACACTAAAATATAAGCACGATAAATAACGCAAAACAAACAAATAGAAAAGTTAAACAGCATAAAATTGCATTTTGAGTACATTTTTTTGTGTATATTTGTGTGTACACAGGTTGGCTTAAGTAAATTGTCATTTGGTTTTGAGGTAGAAGAATAAAAACAGTAGAAAAAAAAACTACGCAACTCAAACAAAAGTTGCATAAAATGATGTGTATGAGTGTACAACAGAGAGTAGTTTAAATGCATCCAGGATCTTGAAAACAGAAAAGTTTAGGAAAAAGTTTATATTTTTATGTTTTTTTGTTTATATCTTTACACAGCTAAAGTATAAATATCTTATACTCGCATCATGTCTCAAAGGAACTGTGCTGGCAAATAAAACAACAAACAAAAAATATACGATTTTTCCTTGGTTACATCAGTGATATTTGTTTTGGCAGATGTAAAATGTAAACAAAATTACAACTGCTATTTAAGAAAAAATAAATAAATAAATATGAAAAAAGTATTATGGCAATAAAAAAATATGATTTACTTTGTGTTGTTAAAAATAAAAAATTACTTTATTTTTTAATTTTATTTGTCCTGTAGTCAAATTATGTATAGATGTGTAAGTAAACTGTATTATGTAGCGTATGATTTATATGATTTTCAAATATTTCACCACCACAAACTAGGCACTACTTTTTCCTCTAGGTTTGTGGCTTGACTACATACGCTTAATTTCACCACAAGTACTACCAAATTAGAGTATCCAAAACCGAAATCGAAAACCGGTTAACCGGTTTCCGATTTTTTACAAGCGCTGTCGGTTTCGGTTCTTTTGTAGTTTTCGGTTTTTTTCGAAACCGGTTTTTTTATAGGCGGTTAACTGGTTTTTTAAAAACCCCATTTTATTTAACTTTTTACTAGGGTGATCGACGCGGTTTTCTAACCGGTTTTAAAACCTGTTTTTTCAGTCAATGTGCTGTCGGTTTTTTCAAAATGTTCATTTTTCGAATGTCGAATAGACCGGTTTTTTTAAACACAAAAAACCGGTTTCAAAAATAGTATTTTATTTCAGAAAACATGTACTAAATAGTAATAGTGATATTTGAAAATTTATGAATAATTTTTTAAATATTCTTAAAGACTGATTTCTTATGTTTTTAAAATATAGTTTAAGTCATGTCTGTGAAGATAAATTCGAATATAACTAGCAAAGACAAAAACCAAAATTTTTAACAGAGCGCTGTTAACAAATTAACAGAGCCACATTTTTACAATAGATGAGAATTCCTTAAGTTTTTCTGGCCATATCTGGAATAGGATGAATGGCTGGGATATGCCACTATATGGAAATGGTGGTCCTAGGGTTATACTATGGAACCATATTAGTTGTTTTTCTGAAATAATTTTGGAATTTCAGAAAATTAATTTTTTGTGAAAATTAAAATCTGGACAGGATTGGTGGATATTTCTGGAATTAGGTGAATGGCTGGGATATGCCACTATATGGAAATGGTGGTCATAGGGTTATACTATGGAACCATATTAGTTGTTTTTCTGAAATAATTTTGGAATTTCAGAAAATTAATTTTTTGTGAAAATTTGAATCTGGACAGGATTGGTGGATATTTCTGGAATTAGGTGAATGGCTGGGATATGCCACTATATGGAAATGGTGGTCATAGGGTTATACTATGGAACCATATTAGTTGTTTTTCTGAAATAATTTTGGAATTTCAGAAAATAATTTTTTTTGTGAAAATTAAAATCTGGACAGGATTGGTGGATATTTCTGGAATTAGGTGAATGGCTGGGATATGCCACTATATGGAAATGGTGGTCATAGGGTTATACTATGGAACTATATTAGTTGTTTTTCTGAAATAATTTTGGAATTTCAGAAAATTAATTTTTTGTGAAAATTTGAATCTGGACAGGATTGGTGGATATTTCTAGAATTAGGTGAATGGCTGGGATATGCCACTATATGGAAATGGTGGTCATAGGGTTATACTATGGAACCATATTAGTTGTTTTTCTGAAATAATTTTGGAATTTCAGAAAATAATTTTTTTTTGTGAAAATTAAAATCTGGACAGGATTGGTGGATATTTCTGGAATTAGGTGAATGGCTGGGATATGCCACTATATGGAAATGGTGGTCCTAGGGTTATACTATGGAACCATATTAGTTGTTTTTCTGAAATAATTTTGGAATTTCAGAAAATTAATTTTTTGTGAAAATTTGAATCTGGACAGGATTGGTGGATATTTCTGGAATTAGGTGAATGGCTGGGATATGCCACTATATGGAAATGGTGGTCATAGGGTTATACTATGGAACCATATTAGTTGTTTTTCTGAAATAATTTTGGAATTTCAGAAAATTAATTTTTTGTGAAAATTTGAATCTGGACAGGATTGGTGGATATTTCTGGAATTAGGTGAATGGCTGGGATATGCCACTATATGGAAATGGTGGTCATAGGGTTATACTATGGAACCATATTAGTTGTTTTTCTGAAATAATTTTGGAATTTCAGAAAATTAATTTTTTGTGAAAATTTGAATCTGGACAGGATTGGTGTATATTTCTAGAATTAGGTGAATGGCTGGGATATGCCACTATATGGAAATGGTGGTCATAGGGTTATACTATGGAACCATATTAGTTGTTTTTCTGAAATAATTTTGGAATTTCAGAAAATTAATTTTTTGTGAAAATTTGAATCTGGACAGGATTGGTGGATATTTCTGGAATTAGGTGAATGGCTGGGATATGCCACTATATGGAAATGGTGGTCATAGGGTTATACTATGGAACCATATTAGTTGTTTTTCTGAAATAATTTTGGAATTTCAGAAAATAATTTTTTTTTGTGAAAATTAAAATCTGGACAGGATTGGTGGATATTTCTGGAATTAGGTGAATGGCTGGGATATGCCACTATATGGAAATGGTGGTCATAGGGTTATACTATGGAACCATATTAGTTGTTTTTCTGAAATAATTTTGGAATTTCAGAAAATTAATTTTTTGTGAAAATTTGAATCTGGACAGGATTGGTGGATATTTCTAGAATTAGGTGAATGGCTGGGATATGCCACTATATGGAAATGGTGGTCATAGGGTTATACTATGGAACCATATTAGTTGTTTTTCTGAAATAATTTTGGAATTTCAGAAAATTAATTTTTTTGTGAAAATTAAAATCTGGACAGGATTGGTGGATATTTCTGGAATTAGGTGAATGGCTGGGATATGCCACTATATGGAAATGGTGGTCATAGGGTTATACTATGGAACCATATTAGTTGTTTTTCTGAAATAATTTTGGAATTTCAGAAAATTAATTTTTTGTGAAAATTTGAATCTGGACAGGATTGGTGGATATTTCTGGAATTAGGTGAATGGCTGGGATATGCCACTATATGGAAATGGTGGTCATAGGGTTATACTATGGAACCATATTAGTTGTTTTTCTGAAATAATTTTGGAATTTCAGAAAATAATTTTTTTTGTGAAAATTAAAATCTGGACAGGATTGGTGGATATTTCTGGAATTAGGTGAATGGCTGGGATATGCCACTATATGGAAATGGTGGTCATAGGGTTATACTATGGAACCATATTAGTTGTTTTTCTGAAATAATTTTGGAATTTCAGAAAATTAATTTTTTGTGAAAATTTGAATCTGGACAGGATTGGTGGATATTTCTGGAATTAGGTGAATGGCTGGGATATGCCACTATATGGAAATGGTGGTCATAGGGTTATACTATGGAACCATATTAGTTGTTTTTCTGAAATAATTTTGGAATTTCAGAAAATTAATTTTTTGTGAAAATTTGAATCTGGACAGGATTGGTGTATATTTCTAGAATTAGGTGAATGGCTGGGATATGCCACTATATGGAAATGGTGGTCATAGGGTTATACTATGGAACCATATTAGTTGTTTTTCTGAAATAATTTTGGAATTTCAGAAAATAATTTTTTTTGTGAAAATTAAAATCTGGACAGGATTGGTGGATATTTCTGGAATTAGGCGAATGGCTGGGATATGCCACTATATGGAAATGGTGGTCATAGGGTTATACTATGGAACCATATTAGTTGTTTTTCTGAAATAATTTTGGAATTTCAGAAAATTAATTTTTTGTGAAAATTTGAATCTGGACAGGATTGGTGGATATTTCTAGAATTAGGTGAATGGCTGGGATATGCCACTATATGGAAATGGTGGTCATAGGGTTATACTATGGAACCATATTAGTTGTTTTTCTGAAATAATTTTGGAATTTCAGAAAATTAATTTTTTGTGAAAATTTGAATCTGGACAGGATTGGTGGATATTTCTGGAATTAGGTGAATGGCTGGGATATGCCAGAAATATCCACCAATCCTGTCCAGATTCAAATTTTCACAAAAAATTAATTTTCTGAAATTCCAAAATTATTTCAGAAAAACAACTAATATGGTTCCATAGTATAACCCTATGACCACCATTTCCATATAGTGGCATATCCCAGCCATTCACCTAATTCCAGAAATATCCACCAATCCTGTCCAGATTTTAATTTTCACAAAAAAAATTATTTTCTGAAATTCCAAAATTATTTCAGAAAAACAACTAATATGGTTCCATAGTATAACCCTATGACCACCATTTCCATATAGTGGCATATCCCAGCCATTCACCTAATTCCAGAAATATCCACCAATCCTGTACAGATTCAAATTTTCACAAAAAATTAATTTTCTGAAATTCCAAAATTATTTCAGAAAAACAACTAATATGGTTCCATAGTATAACCCTATGACCACCATTTCCATATAGTGGCATATCCCAGCCATTCACCTTATTCCAGAAATATCCACCAATCCTGTCCAGATTCAAATTTTCACAAAAAATTAATTTTCTGAAATTCCAAAATTATTTCAGAAAAACAACTAATATGGTTCTATAGTATAACCCTATGACCACCATTTCCATATAGTGGCATATCCCAGCCATTCACCTAATTCCAGAAATATCCACCAATCCTGTCCAGATTTTAATTTTCACAAAAAAATTAATTTTCTGAAATTCCAAAATTATTTCAGAAAAACAACTAATATGGTTCCATAGTATAACCCTATGACCACCATTTCCATATAGTGGCATATCCCAGCCATTCACCTAATTCCAGAAATATCCACCAATCCTGTCCAGATTTTAATTTTCACAAAAAAATTATTTTTCTGAAATTCCAAAATTATTTCAGAAAAACAACTAATATGGTTCCATAGTATAACCCTATGACCACCATTTCCATATAGTGGCATATTCCAGCCATTCACCTAATTCTAGAAATATCCACCAATCCTGTCCAGATTCAAATTTTCACAAAAAATTAATTTTCTGAAATTCCAAAATTATTTCAGAAAAACCACTAATATGGTTTCATAGTATAACCCTATGACCACCATTTCCATATAGTGGCATATCCCAGCCATTCATCCTATTCCAGATATGGCCAGAAAAACTTAAGGAATTCTCATCTATTGTGAAAATGTGGCTCTGTTAATTTGTTAACAGCGCTCTGTTAAAAATTTTGGTTTTTGTCTTTGCTAGTTATATTCGAATTTATCTTCACAGACATGTTTAAGTCTAAATTGGAATTTATTCTGTAATGTTAAACAAATAAATAATTAATAATTATCCTGTATGACCCAATTTAATTTTTTTGATCCAATATTTCCTTTATTTTTTAAAGGTGTTGTGTTAAAAAAGTTTCACCTGCAGAATCGTTTCAATTGAGACAGGCTTCCATATTAAGCCATGGTTTCTGTTTATGCTGACTAAAATTTAGATGATTTTTTCTACAATTTTGAAACATAATTATCTTTTAGTCATCTAGATATATAATTTGCTTAGCATTTTTTTCTCTTTCCAGAGCCTTCTGAAGCTACCAAACGACGTAGAAAATTAAAATTTGGCTTAATTATAAAACTTTTTGTCCAACAAATCCTAATGGAGCCATATTTTGAAATTTTTATCAGGTAGAGGATATAAGAGGATTTATATGTCTTTTTCTAAGAATTTTTTTTTTCCAGAGCTTTCTAAAGCTCCCAGAAGACATAGAAAATTAAAATTCAGCTTAATTATAACCCTATTCGTCCTACAAATCCTAACGGAGCCATATTTCGAAATCTCTATCAGGGAGCGAAAATACGTGGATCTATATATATGGATTTAAATGTATCTTTCCTAAGCAATGTTTTTTTTCCAGAGCTTTCTGAAGCTCCCAGACGACGTAAGAAACTAAAAATCGGCATACTTATAAAACTATTCGTTCAACAATTTCTAATAGTGCCAGATGTTTCTATCAGGGGCCAAAAAGTCTGTTTTGATATTAAGAACTTTTGAGTTGCTATACTTATTGTTTGCTCTCCAAATCCTATCAAAAACTGATTCTCTATTTCGGCCAGGGAGCGCATTTACGACGATTTTTTTATTTTGAAAGGTTTACGAATTTAAAACTTTAATCAATATTATTCTAATAAATTTGAACGGCTTCAAATAATTGACTTCGATTAGGGAGAGGAAGGTGTCTAAATGTTGTTCATATTTTTTTCTTTTAATTTTCGGATTTGTTTGTGCATATTTTCATTATTATATTATTTTTCCTGACATTGTCAGGCTTTTACGCTTGTATTTAATAAATTTTAACTTAATTATAAGAATTGATTTTTTTAAAGAAATGTAGTCTTTTGATATAAATATTAACTTCTGCAAAAAGTGCAACCGGTTCTTTTAAAATACAAACTATTCGAACTATTCGAAAACCGGTTTCTCAAAAAAGTCGAATAATCGATCACCCTACTTTTTACTTAATTTGACTCAGAAAAACAGTAAAAAAATAATAATAAAAATAAAGTATGCAATAACAATAACAACTATGTTATTTAATTAAACAATTGTCTTTAAATAGTTGAAATAAATCGAACTATTGAGTTTGAATGAAAAATATAGTGCCTTAAAATGATTGCTTTATAAATTTTTATGTACATTGGAAATGAAAAACATTTATCATTATTTATCCTGATGTGGATCCAGCAAAAAAAGAACCGAGAATGTCATGATTTTAACATTGTGTTGTCATTGGAAGGAAGTACTTAGTGGTGAAAAAGAGTTGCAGATTTTTTTTTTTACCTATGGTTGTCATTGGTAGGATATTATTCTTTTATAATTCTTGTTCATCGTTTATGAAGCACTTTTCTTAAAACTATGTTTATACATTTTTTAAATAGAAATTCTGTTTTTGCCCTATTAAATAATAATAAAAATGCTTTAAAATTTGTACAACTTCAATTTTGTTAGAAATTATTATCATTCTTTCCCGATAAAAATTCATTTATTTTCACTTTTTTGGAAGTAATTAATAAGAACTTCCAAAAAAGTTTCAAATATTCATTTTGTTACACTTTTTTTGGAAGAACATTATCGGCTTTTGCTGGGTATGTATATACCAAAGTGCCGAATTGCCAAAAATCCTATCAATTAAAAAGTTTTGGGCCTTATTCAATAAATAGTTAAAGGATACTGAAAACTTAAAATTCTAGGAAAAAATTTAGCCAAATACATAGTAAAACGTATAAACCAGTAAGAAATCATTATCTCAAATTTAAAACTTTCTTTCAAAAAAGAAATAAATTCATATATTGGTTTAATTTTTATAGCTAGAATTTTATGTATTAGATTTTTTGTTCTCTCTACTTAGTATTTCAATCATAAAATTATTATTATTTTTTTTTTTCGGGAAGACATATTTTCATATACCAGGTTTAGGAATAAAGTATTAAAGAAAGGTAATGAATTAAAACATGTTTAAATACAAAGTCTATTTTAAATTCAAAAATATATAAACATACCTATATAACAAAAGTTGTAATGTGAATTAAAAAACTTTAATTTTGAAATTATTCACACCAAAATTTATTATTTTTTTTTTTTTTATTTATTTAGAGTAAAACTTATATGCGTATAAATTTAGTCTTTTATTAAACAAATCACAAAAAAACAATATTTTCTTCATAAGAAATTTAAATGACTGAAAACCGGTTAACCGGTTTTTTCTAAAATGTGATTTTTCGGTTAAACCGAAAACCGGTTTTCAAAAATATTCGGTTTTTTGGATACTCTATACCAAATACACTGAAAAATTCGCAAAAAATTCCCAATAATTCGCAAAGTTTGAAGAGTATTATTTTGAAATGACTCTAAAGAATATGATTTTTCATGAGGCATTATAAAATATTTTTTTCGTTAATAAAATTTTACTGTCTTAAGAACTTTCTCCTCTGTTCCATCTTTTTGATAAATAAAGGTCTATAATTTGTAAACTTAGAAGTACAAGTTTACAAATTATAGACCTTTAAATATTCAATATATTTCTATAATTATTATTACATGTTCGATTTAAATTGGAAGAAATTATAATTTTTATCAAAAAGTTGGAATCTTAAACATATTTTTATATTTGAAAAAGGCTTATTTAGCGAAGTCGGTGTTCGACATACCCAGAAGAGAAGGACTTTCAGCCCGGCCGAAGGCCGGCAACACAGAACCATTTTGTGTATCATTATCAGAATTAAGTATTTATAAATCAGTAGTCATGGTGATGGTTTATGCCGAAACATTTTTAAAATGTTAACTACTTTGGTACTTATTTCATTACATTTTCCAGTTATTACATTATTTTTATTTTTTTATTTATTTTATGTATTTTTATTATTATTTTATTAACTTTTTTTTTTTCATTAAGACTTATTTCATGAGACTTATTTCACTAGGTATTTTGCAATTTGGCCAAAATATATATATATATATATATATATATATATATATATATATATATATATATATATATATATATATATATATATTTACTATCAAAAAATATATATTTATTTTCAAAAAATTTATTCCAAAAATCACGCGATGTTTGGCATATATTTTTTAATAGTTTAAAAATATTTTATTTAGCTCTTATAATATACGTATTTTTTATCTTCCATATAAAACACTTTCTACTTTTGCACGACCAAAACGGTAAGAAAATAATAAGTGACTGTTTTGGAATTTCATTCGACTAATATCGACAGAATAAAAAATATTCAGTTAAATAACGTAATAAATTGTTGTTATCACAGACAAAAACCCAAAGAGTCGCAAGTAAAATGAGAAAAATCGATATAGAGAAAAGGGGCATAAAACTTGTATTAAAATAGTAATTTTTACTGAAATTTATATTTTAAATGCAAAACTCTTACAATCAATCATTTAGCAAAAATTCAATGCAAAAAAAAACTAAACAAAAAGTTATCTTGCTGTACTTTCCTATAAATAAAAATACTCAAAATTTAAACTACTAAAAAATTCTAAAGAAGAACTTTGTATCCGAAGGTTTCTATGAAAAAGCTGTTTTAATATATCAACCGATAATAAACATTTAGTACACTTTTTTACATTACTTTTAATAATATTAATCGAATTTTGCATCAATAAAATACAGTTCATAAATCGAAAGAAGGTATCAAAACTTACTAAACATTTGACATCATCGGTGTGTGTCAAGACTAAACGTTTTAAACAAAATTATAAATTATATTGTGAACCTACTAAAAAGAGCTTCAAATACAATGATTTAAGAATTGTGTTGTATTTGGAAAGCAAGAAACTTCCTGCCAGGAAGTTCTTAATACTAAAAAAAATCTGCATAAATAAAAATGTTAAACCATTAATGACATTGAACGAATGTGTCGTTATTCTTATTATACACGACTTTTGAATCTTAAGGCCTCATTTTGTAAAACGAATACAAATTTTGAACAAATTTTTGAACGTTTGAAAACGTTTCGTTTTACAAAATGAGGATCTTAAGTAATTTTTTATTGATTTTTAATTTAAAGGAAGCCTTATTCATTTTAGTTCATCTACAAACAGAGAAAAAATATGGTGGTTATGGAGATCATAATCTAAAAGCAATATATAATGATTAGATGGCAATTATAATCATAAAATTATATAACTTCATCAAATTATGATCAAATTTTTTAACAGTTAAATTATTTTTTTTTTACATTATGATCTGATTATTTTAATATTTTGATCCGATTCTACTTTATTATGATTGAGATTTATTATATGTTTTATAAAAAATATGATCAAAATTCCTCATAACATTTTTCAGATGTATCATATTATGATTAAATATTGTTGTTATTATTGTTATTTTTTAAATAATTACACAGGTAAAAACTAAAATAAGTATCTGGAAAAACATATTACATACATTTTTAACCCATTGACGACCAAAGAAAATATCCATTTCTGTGGAGTTTTTTGGTTAAATAATTTTTAGGTAATAATGTATGAATGACTAATATAGAAAAAACGGCCAAACATTTTCCATACAAATTAGAGTAATACTTCATATGAAAAATAACCCAAATTTGGCGGTCATTTTTAGACTATAATTCATTTTTGATAACACATTTGTACTACATGCATGAGAAGGCCATTCTATTCAGAAAAGTTTTATTTAGCGAAGCCGGGATTTGAACTATGTCAGAGTTGAAAGCCTCTACGTTCGGCCAAAGGCCTGCTGTGCAATTTTAATCTAGACCAGAATCCTACCCAGGTCAAAGTTAAAACTATAACCATTTTGAATGTGACTGATTTTGTCCATAATTTTATCATATAATGAATAAATGTTCATACCAGAAAGTGTCATAATGAACATTGGTTAAGCATGATTTTTCGTAAATATTTGGGTTTTTTTTCAGAAAATTTTCCATTTTTTATTTCTTTTGTAGTTTTTCATTTGGGTAATTTTTCTATATTTGATTTGGACGATTTTGCTTTAGGTCATTTTGCTGGAAGCCACAAAAATATAGTACAAGTCTGTGCCACACATCGCCTCTAGAAGTCTTTTAAGTTGTAAAAATCAAGAATTTCTCAGTTAACTCTCATAAAACCATGGAAAAATGAGGGGTATTTTATATAACTAACACATAACCATAGATCTCAAAAAGGTTAAAATTGTTCAAATCTCAATGACAAAAAATGCATAGATGTCATAATTTTGAAGAAAAATCCAAATTTAAATAACAAAATCTACAAAAATTATATAAACTAAATGGGAATTATAATAGGTCAGTTTTCTTTATAAAAGGACAACACAATATAGTTGAAAAACAAATATTTAAAACAAATAATGATATTTTCAACAATCATATATCTGCATGCAAAAAGTTAACAAAAAGTTTATTTGTAAAACACATGTTTATACAGTCAACCATATTAAAATACTATTTATTGCGGGTAACTTTAATATAGAAAAACTTAAATATAAGTATTAATGTCATTAACACAATAACGTATGCGGAATAAAATTGCAACAAAGTTTTCGGAGATTGAATAAACATTTTACTTATCATAAAGAGCTTTTATCATAAATTTTGGATGACCACGTGTCTTCTCATTATATTGTAAAAATTTTATGGATATCGGTCTTCTTTCTAAATATTGATAAAATGAGAACTGCTTCGAAAAAAATTTGTATTTTTTTCGATTATTTGTATATTTACCCCATAAAAAATGATTAATATTTTAATTCAGATGATAATGAGGGTCAGATAAAATATTTTTATCGATAGATATGAATGCACTGAAAATAACAGTACAAAAATATTGGCCAAAAAAACTTTTTAAAGAAAACATTTTTTATGGTTGAAGTAAATTTTTATGGAAAGCCTTTTTGGAAGTATTCGTAAATCTAATATTATTCAATAAAGGTATATCTTCTAAACTAAATATCGGGATGTAATGACAGGATGATTTTGAGGGGTTGGAAAAATTTCTATATTTCATGTAAATTCTAAAATTTCAAAATCTCCAAATATTTATAAATTAAAATTTACTAATAAGTTTTATACCAATTTAAATGGGGAAGAAATTGTAAAAACTTATAGATTAAATTTCAAGGTAAACTAGGGGATAAAAACCGAATAAGAAGACCGGAATATTCAACATTGAGTTTTTAAACTCATGATTAAAAAGTACTTTAAAACTGCTCTAAAACTATACAAAAGGGATCAAAATATTCAGCATATAAAACTAGCATAGCAAGTTAAATTTTAAAGAAGTTATTTAAGATTTTTGTTAATTTTTGGAAAAATGAGAACATTTTTAAATTTGTCGCAATTTTATTCCGTATACGTTATTATTGGAATCAACAATAATTTGTTTACGACTATTTCTGCTAACATAACAATGTTTTTTATCTGCCTGTAATTTGTATTTTAGTTTGTTTGGTTTTTGAATTGAATTTTAAGCTACATTTTATGTTTAATTTTTCCATACAAATATAATATGTCATTTACACCAAACAAAAACTAGTAGTTTTTGGCTTCATTTAGTTTTTGAACGAAAAACTACATAAATTTATTTGGTTTTTCCATACAAATCAAAAACCATTTTCATGTAGTTTTTGTCAAAAACTAAGCGGAAACTACTAAAATAATTGTTTATGATACAGCCTGTTCATAGGTTTTAGATCATTAAGCTTTCGTATATGTCAGTTGAAAAGAAAATGTCAAATTAATTGAATTAATTTTAATCGTTTTTTATATTTTTTAAACAAACAATTTCGAAAACATTATTAAAAGCAATATAAGAAAATAGAAGTGCACATAATTATAGTTTAAAAAGTAATTAAGAAATATGCAAACAATCAAAAACCTTACGGAGGAAAAGAAAGGTATGTAAACAGTCTGGTTTTTGAGATTCGGGCTTTCAAAAACCAATTAGTTTTTACTTTGGTATAAATGGCATATAAAACCATTTTCAACTAATTTCTATAAAAAACTACATAAAAAGTACTAAAATAAATATTTATGAAACCTCCCGTTCAAATGATTTTACAATAGTAAGCTTTCATATAGGACCAAAAAATTAAAAATTTATTTGTTTTAAATTTAGTTTTGACTAATTTGTTTAAAATATTGTTTCAAATCGTTGAAATAGAAAATGTCAAATTCAAGGAAAAGAAAATTAGTCAGAAATTCTTTACGTCAAAAAACTACAGAGGGATGAAAACAGGTATGTAGTGAACTTACCATGCATTTATAAATTTTAAATTTTGTTCCAAAGTTGTTTTATGCTTTTTAGAAATTTCTATTAAAAGGTAACGATAATCATTTTTACTCTTTTAATTTTGTATTCGTATTTAATTTTTTACGATTATTTAATTTCTTTTTTAATATGTATTATTTATTTTTCTTATTATTACTATTTTTTATTAATATTTAATTTATTTATTTCTTATTTTTTTTTTTTTTTTTTTTAATTTTTATTTCTATTAATATTCTATGATTTTAAATTATTTGTTTATATTGTAGCATTTTATTTTTGCAGAAAGATGTTAGCTTGTTACTGTGTCACATTTTTAAATTTTACCTACACTTTCTTATATTGGTTCCCTTTGAATAATAAAATAGAACCAAGCGTAATTTTGGATTTTTGGTGAAATTGTTGGTTTTTATAAAATTTCGAATTTTAGGTAATATTTTGATATATTAGTCAAACTTCGGATTTTTGTTGAATTTTTAATAACATTTCGGAATTTTCGTTAAATATTGACAATTTAGTGAAACATCAACTATATTCCAATAAATATTAAAAATAACCCTTTTACAGTAAATATTTTTTAGAATAGAACACAAAATAGAGAAAAGGGTAGAAAAAGGTAATATTTTAGCCAGAAATATTACTCCATTTTTTGTATTATTATATTTACTTACTTTTCTTCTTTTTATACATTCTCACATTTTTTTATATATTTTATTTTTATTTCACTTTTTATTTTATTATTTTACTGCATTTTATACACATACATACATATTAACTTTTTTAACTTCTTATATTTTTATTTATTTCTCATATATTTTTTTAATTTTTATTCACTTATTTTGTTTTTTGACTTAAATTTTTATTTAAACTTCAATTATATTTCATATTATTATATTTTATTTTATTTCATATTATATTAGAAAATAACCGAATACATGCACTTGCACTTTTATTCACCACTACACACATACACAAAATACCCAACACTAATTGCAACGATAAGAAAAAACAAGAAAACTTTAAGTTTAAACACATTTTTCTTTTAAAATATTTTATTATATGAAAAACTAATTGTATACACACAACGCTGATACTTTTATCTTCGATATTATACACTTTTCTTTAAAACTATTAACTTTTTACTACTAAAATTTGCAATTAATTACGAGACCAATTTTACTACCGTTTACCGCCATTTAACGAAAATTAATAACTGAAGAAATTGACAAGCAAGAGTTGAGTTTTATTTTATTAATAGAGATGGTAAAACTACGATAGCATAGTTTATGGGTAATGATAGAAATTTGCAGAGAGGAAGAAGAAAGAAAAGCTAATACTTAGGCCAATCGCCTTGCTGAACTAAATAATCACAAAATAAAATAAACAAAAATACTAAAAAAAAATCGTGTTTAATTATTGTATATGTATAAACATAAAATCTAAGTTAATAATTAAAACCAATAATGTCTTTGATTATAAATGTATTAAATATATTTCATTATACATTTTATCAAAGACAAGAACCCGGACATGTAATTATTATACTATACCTCTTTGTACAAAATACAGCACTGTATCTTCTTCTTTTCATTAGTTAAATGGCGGCAATTGCTAGCAAAAGTAGTCAAGTATTAAGTAATAAATTTCAGAGTTTTAAAGAGTATATAAATAATTTTGTATACATATAAATAAGCAGAATATGATAAATTAGATTTTATATTTCTAAAGTAAAATATTTTTTGTGAAAATTGTGGGTACATTAATAGTAATTTTTTATTGCTGCCTTTAGAGATGTGTAATTTTATTAAGTGGTGTGTACAAATAATCGGTAAATTTTCCAATAGAAAATAATTTTTAAAAGTTCGTAAAGGAAAAATAAAAAAAATGCAAATAAAATTGTAATTATTATCTAACTAAATAAAATTTTTTTACGACGATTTTTACAATATAATTGTAAATAAGGAATAAAATAATTTTCTAATAATAAGGGCTTAATTTTAGTAAATGAGTAATAATGTCTATTAATTTCCAACATTTTCTAACAAAAATAATAATAAAGGTATACAATACAAGTTTTTACATTTTCAAACATATTTCATAATTGGGAATATATTTTTTAATTATGGTTCAGCTATAATTTTCTATTATTTTTAATTTTTTATATGTATATAAGTTCCGTATACTTCAAAAACATTAATTTGCCATGATTTAATTTAAATCAATATATATCGAGAATATTTCATGTTTTAAATAATTTTTTATGATTTCGTATATCAAAATTGTCAATGTTTTCAAATTAAACATTTTTATCAATCCGGATTATAGAGTATGTGATGAATTGAAAAATGGCGTCCGGATTATCGAGTTTATACTGTATTTGTTTTTTATGTTTGATATATATTTTTCAATTATATTGAGTTTTACTTTAATAAAGAAGATCAACTCCTTTACAATTCTCATTTATTTTATATATAAATAAATAATATGAGTATATAAAGATTATGTTTGGTGTGATTTAAAAATTATGAAATATTAATTAACTATTAAATTATTTAGTTAATAAAAAAATATCTATATTATCTTGTACAATATATAATCGAATAAATAATGAATGAAAAAAATAATGTTTCATAATAAAATACATTTGAAACATGTTTTTCATAATGCATATAAAAAACGAATCAAAATAAAATAAAATAGAATCGTATCATAATATGAGAAAATTTGACCATTATGTGATAAAACCGGATCGTAACATGATAAAATTTTTAAATTTAATACTAAAAAAAAATAGGACCATAATATAATAAAGTTAGATAATTTTATAATAATTCAAAAATTTATTATTATTATTTATATTTATTTATGTTTATTATCATTTTTACAACAACCATGAAATCCAAGCATTTTATGTTGCTCTTAGATTATGGTCACCGCAGCTAAATTGTTTCTCTCTACAAAAAGTATTAATCGTGCTTTAATATTTTGATATAACATTTAAATCTTACATGGGTTGAAATTTAGAAGTACCTAAATACTAACATATCTTGAAAAGTTTTTATATTTCAATAATTGAGAAATATATAATTAAACTTTTGACATTTGAGAATATATTTAATTTGATATCATCATACAAGAGCTACAAAACACGAAAACTGTGATTTAAGTAATGTCGGTCTGCTGTCCACTTTTCCAGTTAGAACTAAGAATAGGTCACAATTTTATAAGTCAATATTAAAAATAAAATATTTCCACCAACGTATGAACCTCGATTGACCTAATATGTCATACATATCCTATTCTAAGTCGCTATCTGTTATAGTAGAGATCACCCTATAATACCCGTCAAAGGCTTATAATGGAAAATCAAATATCCTGCCAACAATTAGGTGATAGTTTTATCCACTATCAGAAAAATGACTCTCTTTAGTGTTCTCAAGATGTTAATTTCCTGACTGTAAAAACTTTTACAAAAACAAATAAAATTAATTTCGATTTTTGATCTATTTATAATGCATTTTGTTACTAACTAAAATGTCGAAAAAGTTACTTAAAAGTTAGTTTTTGGATAAATATAAAGTTACTAATTTAAAGAACAGTTTCCCATTAGTGTTTTTTAAATGTTATTTTTCTGATTGTAAACAATTTAACAAAAACAAATAACATTAATTTAGATTTTTCGAAAAATGTGAAGAAGACGATAGTATTTAGTTGGCGTTTACTTTCAAAGGCAACTAATCGATTTTTGAAATTTAAATTAAAAGCTGAATATAAAAATAAATAAAAATTTGAAGTTTCGTTAAATTGAAATAAATTTTAGAACTAATAAAGTGAGGCAATAATTCAAGTAAGAATAAAATGAAGCTACAATTTAACTCCTAAATGACACCATTTCGATACCCAAAAATTCATTAAAAAGTGCCATCTAAAAAGTATTAAAACTGTGGCATATTTCTTCCCGAACGATGACTCTTCTTCAATAGGAAAATTATATATTTTTATTTAATTTTTTTTACTATTTAGTCAGAATTGGATAGAAATATTGAGAATATTTAGTTAGAATTTCGACAGAAAATCTGCAGCACACTTCTTCCCGAACGGTGACACTTCTTGGATAAGAAAATGATATCATATTCTAATATTATTAACAACTTGAGGTTACTCTTTAGTACAAATTTGGATAGAAAATGTTGGCAGGTTAAATATAAATAAATAATTATATACAAAGATATGTTTAAGGTCTTTGTTGTGGACTATACATTATTCATAAACAAACGAATAAAAATTTTCCAATTAGTTCCTATCAAAGATACACATCACTAATTTCAACTACATCCGCCAATAAACTTTTTACCATCTCTAACTACTAAAAATACAACTCTGTTACTTCAATTTTCTTTAGTTTTTTATTCTCGTTAAATGGCGGTAAATGTTAGTAAAAGTGTTCTCACATTTAATAGCGTATTAAAGTGTTAAAAAGTGAAAATTTTGTTTAAAAAAAATTATCATTTTATAAATAAATGTTTGTATTATCTGTGTATGTAATTCTTTTGTCACATAGTTATTTTTTTTTTGAGAAAAATGTGTTTAAACGACGTAAAATTTGTTCGTCCATTGTCGTGTTGCATGTAATGTTGTTCGGTAGTGTGTGTTTAGTGTTGTTATTCGAAAATCATTTGTTTTCTAATAAGAAAATCATTTAAAGGTTTCGATGTTAAAAATCAAAAATAAATAAAATATTGAAAATTATTCAAATAATAAATAAATGCAAAAAATTATGTAGTTAGTGACCATAATTTTGAAGGCAGTTGCTTAAGGTATGTATATTTCCTTAATCACTTATTATATTGCAATTTAAAAAAAAAAAAAACATTGAGATACTTAAAATTTATAACCTTTAGTTGCACTTTTTATGGTCATTAATTTTGACTGCCGGTATTTGTCTTGGCTAGGAAATTGATTAACCACCAACTACATAAAGTGGCAACATTTGTTCTTAAACAATACCTGCATAAAAATTCCACCAGAGTGAGCTGCAAGCCATCTTTTAATACTTACTTTTCACGTCCGTTTCCAAGATTCGCCACCAGAACTATCCTAAAATTAAAAATCATATGTCCTCCACATTAGTTGTCCTTTCTTTTTCTTTATTGGTCACAATTATAGCAAATTATAAGAAACTCAATCAGCGTTTTTATTTTTTTTTATATTAAATTTCACATGCCAAGATGGTAAATGTTTTAGTGGTTTGTGTGATTCAGAGGAGTTTATGCAATATTTTTAATAAAAAAGCTTTGCGTATATAAAATCAAATTAACATACAACATTGTAAATAAAATTATAGCTAAACGATATCATTTCTTCTTGGCATCCTTAAGACCAGCACCGGCATTAAATTTAAAGAATATTATATCACCATCTTCAACTGTATAGTTACGACCCTGTTGACGATATTTACCAGCAGCTTTGCAAGCAGCTTCCGAACCTTCTTCCTTGAAATCCTTGAAATGCATAACTTCAGCCATAATAAAGCCTTTTTCGAAATCGGTGTGAATACGACCGGCAGCCTGTGGAGCTTTGGTGCCCTTTTGTATAGTCCAGGCCTTAACTTCATCAGGACCAGCAGTGAAGAAGTATTCCAGCTGCAAAGCTTTGTAGCCGGTAACAATAATTTTATCCAATTGTGATTTACATTTGGTTTCTTCTTCATAAGCTTTCTGTTCCAATTCGTCTTTCTCGGCCAAAGTGTGTTCAAACGCACCGGAGAAGGGAATAATGGTTGCTCCAGGATCATGTTTGTCTACCCATTCCTTGATCTTAGGCAACCATTTGTTCTTCTTGCGTATGAAATCTTTGTCGGACAAATTGACCAAATAAATACAGGGTTTAGAAGTCAAAAACAAGTATTTGTTTAAGATTTCAATCTAAAACATAAATTATAAATAAAAAACACATTTTTCTAAATAAGAAGTCATACTTACATCATGGGCATTCCAATCAGCAAATCTTAAATGTTTTTTCTCATCCACCAAAATACCCTTGATCTTCACTAGAGAATCATATTCAGGTTTTAGTTTTTTGTCACCACCACGGGCTACAACTTTCTCTAACTTATCCAAATATTGCAACAATTTTTCTTCATCCTTTAAACGCAATTCTTCGGCAATAATATCTAAATCACGTACTGGATCTACTTCACCTTCAACGTGTGTGACATCGGGATCATCGAAAGCACGACACAAATGAAATATAGCATCACATGCGTTAATGTGGGAAAGGAAAGCGTTGCCCAATCCTTGACCTTCGGCAGCTCCCTTTACCAAACCAGCAATATCAACCACGTTCAAGTAAGCTGGTACTTTGCTGTGAAATAGGAATTGATGAAATTAATAATGATTTTTTAGATATATAAAAAATTTAGTTATTTACCTGACTGGCTTGTGGTAGTTAACCAAAAAGTCAAATCTTTCATCGGGTACTGGAACCCTACGTAAAGGAAAGAAAAAATGGAAGGTTAATGTAAAGCATAAACATTTTATTGATACGTTTGAAATTTAGAACAATACATAAAGGGGGCTTAATACTTAGTAACATTAAAAAAAACGAAAAATTTTTGAAAATTCCTATTTTGTGAAATTAAATTTTTCTGTATTTGTGGAGCTATAATGTAGGAGTCTATCAATTAATTTATTAGACAAAGAAGATGAGAAGATATTAAAATAAAAAATAAATAAAATTAATGTACTGCTGAAAGTCTTCCATTGTTTTTTATATTACTAGGCTATACCTGGATTATTTCTAATTTAAATAAAAAATGTTATTTTCGCCACCAGAAAATCTAACCCGTTTATAACAGTCTAATAAAAAATAAGTATAATCGTTGAACGATCGCACAGTAGGGTAGAATCGAAATTTTTTGGAAATAAATCTGTTATTTCTAATCGGCTGTTTTGTATTTACATAAAATTTGAGATAGACGTAGCAGAGAAGAGTACAATTTTAAGTTTAGAAGGGGAGGTCCAATCTTCTTAAAAATAATGATAAGACCTATGAAAAACCTGCTTGCATGTGCGATTTATCTCAATTATTTGCATTTAAAGTTTCAACTATTTCAATTTTGCAAAATTCTGGTCCGGTTTTTTTTTCTCAATATAAATATATCTCATTATTTTTGTCCGATTTTATAACATTTTTACCAAGTTAGTTAAAATTATGAATTGAAGAAAAAAACTACAATTCGATATATATTATTTTTTTTTTTAGCGTAAAGTTGTCTACTCTTAAATTGTTGACTTCTTCTACATCGTTTCTTATTACACATAAGGCTAAATCTCTTTTACATGTTATTAATCACTCCTCTATTACAACTCTTTCAATTAAAAGTAGAAAAGTTTTATTGCAATATTCATATGCGTATTGCAAAAGATATGCGTATTGCGTCAAAATTTAAGTCATATACTGTAGCTCCAATATATTCTTCGATTTGTATCTTAATTCATTAAATTTATATCAAAAATATCGCGAAAGATGCCTTTTAAAACTTCAAAAATGTAAAGGATTTCGCTAAAAAACGGGGTTCCCAATAAAACTCAATATAAACGAACAGCATCATTTCAATGATGTAATGAGAAATTAACAAAACACAACTTCTACCCAGAAAGTTGAGATACTAAAAAAGTGGTTAACACTGTTTATAACCCAAAATTAGTGCAAATCTCTTTAATAAATACTAAGTATATTTCATGAACATTAATTTTCATATAATTTATAGTTTTTTGTATGGGGTAATTCCATTTTAAATTGAAAAAAATTTGACCTCTCTGAAATTTTGTCTGTAGTAAGTATATCGATAGAGCTTCCTACAAAAAAAAAAAAAAAAATATATAAAAATGAATGAAGATGGACTTTTTTTAATATAAATGTTTTTAAAGAAAATTTTTAGGAAAAAATGTGTTCAAAAAATGTTTATTAAATTTTTATATGACATCTTAAGACAAAAGCTTTGACAAATTTATTTCAAAAAAAATTATTTTGATATCATTTATACAACAAAAGTTTTGGCCATTTAAAAAAATCTGATTATCACCCTTAAAGCTATAGAGTTGCCATCGTTTTCAAAATAAAAACTTATAAAATCCATTTTACATGATTATGAATCCTCCTCTACATATGCACCGAATTTTATCCAAATCGGTAATCAAGTTTCAAAATTTTTTAAATTTAAAATGGAATTACTCTATGGTAATGTATTTATTAAAAACTCCTGATTTATACCCAGCTGTTTTCAAACTGTTCCATTCAGATATTGGGATTATATAATTATCAAATGTTTCTTTAGGGTACGAACTTTCATTGAAAAGGTATTTTTTGCGAATTCTTCACTATATCATTCAAATGTTCATTAATAAACTTACAGTTGGATGTATCACATTTATAAAACTAACGCTTTTAACTAAAGCAGTTTAAATGAGATTAAATGTAGTGACCGATTAAATATAAATATATGTACCTATGCCAATACTTTTTTCGGCCTCTGTAGAAAAATTTATCATTAAATCAATCTAGAAATAACATAGTAAAGCAAGCATTTATATTTTGTAAGTATTAATAGTAGTATCATAAAGCACCTAAAACTAAATCGCTCACATAAAAATAAATTTTTTTGCTAAAAGGCAAATAATTTTCTTCAATATTTTTAATTTTTAAATATTTTTTCGACAAATGAAAAATAAAAGTATTGCCTTTATTTCTTCCAGATGCTTTCAAAGGGATATCATCGATTTATTGCGTAGATTATGTTCTTTAGATATTATGTCCTTTAGATATTTCAAATTACACAAGGAAACACTGGTTCTGAGGCACGGAGTTTCTCAGTCAATTCGGATACACGGTATTAATAAGTACTAAGCCTCTAGACCACTCTTGACCGTATTAAAAAGTAATGTAAGAACGACTTGAAGATAATTTTAATTAATTTTTTTTATACCCACCGTCAAAAAGATGGGGGTATATTGATTTTATCATTCCGTGTGTTGCATGTCGAAGGAATCATCTAAGACCCCACAAAGTATATATTTTCTGGGTCCTGGTTAGATTCTGAGTCGATCTAGCAATGTCCGTCCGTCTGTCTGTCTGTTAAAAGCAGGATAGAGCTCGAACGGGACAACGTAGAGGGACAAAATTTGTCTTATAAAAGGTTTGTTTGGTATTGAAAATGGGCAAAATCGGTTAATAAATAAAAAAGTTATGGGCTAGAACACCCTGTTTATGGGTAGAAACACAGGGTGTCCGTTTCATACTTTTCTGCTGATATCTCTTAAACAAAAGTATGTACGACAATTAAATTTTTTATAAATAGTTCGAGGGTCGATATAAATTTGGAAACCAAAATGGGGCGTGGTCCGCCCACCTCCCATATAAGATGAAATTTCAACGAAATTGTGTTCAAATAGTTCAAGGATCAATGTAAACTCGGAAACTAAAAATGGACGAGGTCGCCCACTTTACCACCCACCTCCCATATAGTGAAATGTCAACGAAATTTTGTACAAATAGTTCAAGGATCAATGTAAACTCGGAAACAAAAAATGGGCGGGGTCCGCCCACTTTACCACCCACCTCCCATATAACGTAAAATTTTAAAAAGTTGATGGTGGGTTTATAACATTCACGCTTGTTTACATTTCTTTAACAACCTTTTCGAGATATGATTCAATATAGAGTGCAACCTCCTTAATTGTACAAATCGCGATTTATCGCGAGAATTAGAGTCAATTCAAAACAAGCGCGAATTAAAGTGGGCGGACCACACCCATTTTTTGTTTCCGAGTTTACATTGGTCCTTGAACTATTTGAACATAATTTCATTGATTTTCACCTTATATGGGAGGTGGGCGGTAAAGTGGGCGGACCACGCCCATTTTTGGTTTCCGAGTTTATATCGATCCCCGAACTATACATACAAAATTTCGTTGTCGTACATGCTTTTGTTGAAGAAATATCAGAAATATATATATACCCATTACTTTTTAAAATTCTACGTTATATGGGAGGGGCGGTAAAGTGGGCGGACCAAGCCCATTTTTTGTCTCCGAGTTTATATCGATCCCCGAACTAAACATACAAAATTTCGTTGTCGTACATGCTTTCGTTGAAGTAATATCAGCAGGAAAGTAAAAAACGGACACCCTGTGTTTCTAGTTTTTAGCCCATAACTTTTTTGTTTATTAACCGATTTTCAATCCCAAACAAACCTTATATAGGACAAACATTTGTGCCAAATTTCGCCCCCCTACGTTGTCCCGTTCGAGCCCTATCCTGCTTTCAACAGACGGACGGACATAGCTAGATCGACTCAGAATCTAACCAGGACCTAGAAAATATATACTTTGTGGGGTCTTAGATGATTCCTTCGACATGTTACACACGGAATGACAAAATCAATATACCCCCCATCTTGTTGATGGTGGGTATAAAAAGTGGATTAGATTCTAAGTACTTATCAATACCGTGTATCCGATTGACTGAAAAACCCCGTGACGCAGAATTTTTTTCTCATTTTGTAACTTTTGGAAACAAATAAAATTATTTATTTTTTATTTTAAAATGTAAACCAATATTTTCTTAAAAACCTTTAATACATTAAAAGCTTCATTATAATTTATTTTTTTCGCCATTCATTTATAACATGACAAAACAGTAGTCAAAAATTTGGTTTAAAAAACATTATACTAAAAATTTTAAATACATTAATTAAACAAAATATTCTCTTAACACCTGCACTTACAGAAAATCAGTATTAGCAACATACCTTATGCTTAAAATCTTTTTAAAATCACCTCACCTTATTATAAAGAACAAGAAATTTCTTTTTTAAGTTTTTTAGCTTGAAAAAAGCTTTGTTTCAAATAATTTCATACATAAAATCATTGCAATTTTCTATAATTTTGTGCAATCACAATGAAGAAAACTTAAAAAAATGCCTTTAGACATGGCAGCCATAAAAACATTTATAGGTACAATACACAGACAGTTTTAACAAAAGCAGCTAAAGAATCAAATTATTCCAATATAATGGCTGAACCTGTATAGAACCAGCAACAAGAAGTATTCCTGGCCAGTTTACGCAAATTAAAAAAAAATATTTATGGAATAAAGTCAATGCATTTAAATGCAGGTTCAATAATAATTTGCATACGTTTAAATTGAACTTTTTTTCTTGCTGATTTCTTTGGTTTGGTTGGTCATATTGAAAGAAAATATAAAAAAAATCTTAAATATAGAAAATAATTTAAGTATATAGTAGAAGACCAACCAACCACGCCTTGGTTACAGTGGCCAACGGCAGCTTATTAAATTGAACGTTTTTTGTTTTTCTATCTCTTCTTTTTTAAGCTGCTGGGCAGCAGTTAGTTTATGCTAAATAATTTTCTTCATTTTTTTAAATCAAATTACTATTATTATGGATTGAAACAAAAATATTTAATGGCGGTTAGGAAAAATATCACAAAAACTGTAAAACTAAAAATGTGAAATTTTTTTGTTAAAATTAGTTGTAGCTGTAAGACGCCTTCAACTCAATATTGTACGGAATTTGAAAGGAAAAAAATGAAAATATAGTTGATTATTTGAGCGAATTTTATAACAAGAAGTCTAATGAGTCTTAAGTTAAATTGGAAAAGTATTAATAAATCTAATAAAAATAAATTTAATAACTCAACTATTCAACTACACAGAAAAAAGTTTGTACATAATTATAAAAATTTAGTTTCATTGATTTTAGTTCATAATATTTAAGAATAATTTTGTATATATTGAAACTTTTTTCTATATGAATCAAGTCAAGAAGACTTAAACCAATTGTTTAAATTTTATTTAATATTTTCATTTGTTAAAAAATGTTTGAAAATTTTTTAGTTTTTAATTATTTTTAGCTACATGTTGGGATCATTCAACAGAACAGAAGCACTTTTTAATAAAAACGTGTCATTCTGCAGCAAAATTTACATATACATATATAAAAGGATATTCTACCAATTACAATCATGAATTAAAAAAAGAACTTCTGCAGATCTTTTTCCGCACTCAGTCCTATCTGCCAAATGCAACATTATGTTAAAATCATGACTTTCTATTCTTTTCTAGTTTCTTTTTTGCTGTCTCATTGAATGGAAATTTGTAAAGAAATGTTTTTTGTAGTTCTTAATAGATTTATATTTTTTGAAAGAAGTTTTAAATACCCAGTAGTTTTTCAGTGTCAATTTACCCCCTTTTAGACAGTGAAGTTTATTTGTGTCTACCCACCTAACTGATTCAAAACTGTTCCTTTTTTTTATCGCATTTTCGCACATTTTGTGAGCGATTGTTAAGAAAAATGATTACATTATTGACTCTTTGAAAAGCGTGGAAGTGGCGATTAATACTTTATTGACTCTTCAGTAAGCGAGGATATTGATACTTTATTGACACTTTGGTAAGCTTGGAGGTGCGATTGATACTTTATGAACTGTTTGGTAAGCGTGAAAGTGGCGATTGTTTTTTAGAGGCCACGAAAAATTCCAAAATGTAAATGATTCATCCATTGTCAGTACAGGTTAGGTTACGCGACTAACAGCAATAAATACATTTGCTCCTATTTTGGACGTGTATAGTGTCAAATATCACACTTTTTAGTCATGGGTGTCAATAGACTTCCTCCTAGGACATGTCCATGTTAAAGTGAAATTACCCAACAAACCAAGAAACGATACAGTATAATTTATGATATCATAATTTTAAAATTTTATGATAAAATATCAAAATTATATTTTCCTTAGAAAAAAACTTTTCAGAAAAATAAAATTAAATTGAAAATATTTAGAATATTATATATTTAATATTTAGAATATTATATATTGATCCAATCTTACCATATATAATATGTATATATTCTGCAATATATTGCTAAATTATCGCGCTGCTTAAATTAAATGATATCATTACTAATATCGTTATTTTCAAAAATTATGATATCATTTTCGAGTGTACCTTTTAGAAAGCAACCTATATCATTTTAGAATTATAAATTATATCATTCTCGGGCTTCCATAACACCGAAATGATATCGTAATGATATCATTACGATATCATTTGGTTTGTTGGGTAGTAAAGTGACTATTGGTACCCTAATGTAGTTAGTAAAGTAACTGGTTTGGGACAGTCACCATATTTTGCTGGGTAATTAATAAAGGAAATATTTGCTTCAAGAGTAGTGTATAGCACTCACCCGTCAAAAAAGGTATCAGCCAACAATATTCTTATCCTAATTGGAAAGAGTTCCAAAACAAATACTTTCTTTGAAAAATAAAAATTAATTTTTGACTAATTAATATAAAGGTTTTCACTTAAAATTAATTTTCCTGACTTTGAGCTTGTTTATACATCTGTATATTTCTTCACAATTTTTAAGCGAGTAAGACTTTTGTCGTTCCTTAGTAAAGTATTTTTCTGGCATAAATGGTTGAATAATTATGACTCATACACAACTTTTTTACATTTCTAAAAGTATCGTTTAAAAAATAGTCATTAAAAGGCCTTAACACTTTCAGTACATGTTTTTAATGCGTGGGTCAAATAGTACAATTTTTTCAGTTTCAGTTTTATAGTTCTTGACTGTAGTAGTAATAATCAGTAATGAATTTCCAGGAAGAACCTGCATATTTTGATTAAGGGAAAATCGAAAAACACAAAAACGGTCTCACACCGAAGACAAATTGTTAGTCATATTTTTTGACGCTAAATATTAATACAAAATTTTATAGACTTATGAAAAAATTTTACACTTTTATCAATATTTTTTAAGTTTTTAGTAAAAATAAAAAAATATTTTTGTAGTTAAAAATAAAGAAAACTTCATAAATTTATAAATTTTTTGTGAGTTATTAAGAAGTTCTGACATAATAGTATGGTGTAAAATTTAATCTAAAAATCTGCTTAGGATTTGTTAAATGGCCAAATATGTCATGATGACATATGGCATCAAAATACTGAAAGGATTAACTATGATTTCTAACAACTAATAAATCTTCCAGTTTCAAAGTAGACATATAGATATTCACTTGGGTAAGTATTTAATATTATGCGGTTTGAAAATAATCAATCATTATCACCTGTCTAAAAAAATGAATACTTGAAGAAATAAAATACTAAAATTGATACTTATTCTCATTGGGATCGATGGTACAGAAAGGAAAGTTCTCAGCTGGTGCAGCACTCTTTGTCAAAACATTAAAGAATGTTGACTTGCCAACATTGGGTACACCAACAATACCAATGCGAAGATTGGTACCAATACGACCAATCAATGGTTTACGTTCGGGTTCTTCATGTTTCTTGGGAGGCATGTTGTTTGTTGTTGCTTATAGTTGTTTTGTGACCTCTAAAAAAAACCTGCAAATAATAAAATATCTATAAATTTCCACACACTCACTCTATTTTTAACATAAAATCTATTCATTTATACAGCACCAGCAGCAACAACAACAAAAGAAGAGCCACAACAACAATTTTAATAACTTTTTTTGTTTTACTTGTGTCGTCTGGCAAACGCATCTTTTTGTTGCTTCTTAACCTAACCTCAATTTAAATTAATAGATACCACCATATTTTAATAACAAACACTTTAATTCATTTTTAATTTGTTTAAATTAATGTTTTTTTAATAAATATTGTAATAATTTAATTATTTTTTATTAAAAATCTTTGGAAATATTTACTTTTTTTCACAGTTGTACCTGGCTGCAATCGTTAAACGATTCGCGTGGTAAAAGAAGAAAGATAAAGAGAAACGTCAAAAAACATCTGATGATGACAACAAATTCAATTTCATTTTTGTTTTTGTGTGTTTCTTTTAAAGTTCTTTTTTCTGTTTTGTTTTAGCATGGTATGTTGAGTTGCTTTAAGTTGGTGGTGAATGTGGTGAGAAAGAAATAAATGTAACCGTTGCATGTGGGTTTGGTTTAAAAATAATAATAAAAAAAAAAAAATATCAAAATTTTTAATTTTTCATTTATGTATTTAGCCAACAGAATAAAATAATTTTGCTAAAATTTAAAATTGAATTTTAAAATTTTAGTTTTTTTTTAGCTTTTTCACATATTCAAATTATAATTGTTTATAATTTCAAAGAAATGAAAATTTGAAAAATGAAAACTAAAAATTTATGAGAAATTGAATTTTTATTGCTAAAAAATTTTAACTAAAATTATATGGGAAATTTAATAAAATTTACTAAAAAAAAACTAACGAAATTTCATTTTAAGTTTAAAAAATGGAAATAAATTTTTTTATTACAAAAAGCAAATTCTTAGAATTGTTTAAAATAATTGAAAATGATCTTATTAAACCAAATAAGAACCAAATTTAACTGCACTTGTTGCCGAAATTTTCTGGTTAAAATGGTTGGAAAAATATATAAATAAGCCACATGTTTTCTTTTCTAGATGTAGTTGTGTCGCCCTTAAAAAATATGTTGCATCTTAAACAAATTAGACAAAAAACTCATATTTGTCTAGAAGAATTTATTTTTAATATTTGGTGCTTAATAGTTAATATTGCACAAAATTTTAGTATCCAAAATTTTACCAAAAACTTCATTAATTCTCAAAAATATGATGATTTCCCAAAAATTTAAATTTTCACAAAAAATCCAAAATTTCGCCAAACATTTTAAATTTTACAACAATATGAAATTTCGACAAAAAATACAAATTTTACCAAAAATACACAATTCCGAAATGTCACCAATAAAATCCAAATTTACCCCAAAATTCGAAATTTCACTGAAATCCAAAATAATAAAATCCCATCCATATTCCGAAATCTTATCGAAAATTACATATGTCAATAATCCGAAATTTAACAAAACCCCATAAAAAAAAGCTTAGATAAATTAAAAGTAGTTTTAGTCGGCAGTTTTTAATTTTTCTAAATCGAAAAAATAATTCTGGATTTATAGTTAAATATTTGTTTGACTACCATATTTGACATGCCATAAAAAATCAGTGACAGACAGTTCACACAACAGATTTTAATAAAAAGTCTTTGTGAGGCAAAATTTGGAAACATATTCGATAGTCTCATTTAATATGGAGTCTTATATATTTCATCAAACTCTTTCCAACTGTGAAAGAGAGAAAAATCAAACCAAAGTTATCATAACATTATTTAAAAGAAATTTGACAGATACATTTAAAATTCGATAAATGATTTTATGATATTACGATTCCACGACAGATTTTACTAAAATCTGTATTCATTCTTAAAAGGATTGCACATTAACATTGGTTCGATTTCAGTTAATTTATTGAGAAAAATATATAAAATACCAAGCACCCGAAAACGTTTTATTTTTATTTTTCAATCAAAATAAATATCTTTAATGTTCAAAATATTTTTTCATTTGTTGAAAAAAATATGTGAGGGATTTTTATTTTTAAAATAAATATCCATCAATGATGAAAAAAATAAATATCTTTAACGATAAATATCTTTAACAATAAATATCAGTTCGAAAAAAAATTAAAATGATTGTTTTTTTTATTCATACTTTTGTTTTGTTTTCAAAATATTTTTTTATTCAAATGAAATTGTTGTTGTTTAGAATTTTTTCCATCCGATGAAAAAAGTTCAAAATAATTTTCAACTTTTGAAATAAATATCACAAAAGATATTTATATTTTTATTTTCATCATGATGAAAAAAATTAAAATATTGATGGAAATAATAAAAATCATGATGGATTTTTATTATTTTTTGAACATTAAAGATTGTTTTTCGATTGAAATAAAAATAAAAAGATTGTTTTTTTAGTATTAAAATCCGGTCTCTGTAAAATACATAAATATTTATTCTAATAACATGTAAATAAATTTTAATTATGTATAATATAATAATAATTTCCTTTCGGCAGCAAAAAGTTTAAGTTAATTTTTAGTAATTTTAGTTTACATTTTTTAGTAAAAAAAAAACATTTCTCATAAAACTAAAATTTTAATTTTTCAAAATTTAATTTCTCATAAATATATAATTTTCAAATTTTCATTTCTTTGGTAGTAAAATTGTCTAAGCTAAAAAAAATTGTATACTAAAATTATTATTTTTATTAAACTAAAAGCAATTTGAAATATTTTATATTTACAAAAATATTTTGAGTTTAATATAAGCGACAGTTAAATAAATTTTCATATTTGAAATTACTTTCTTTTAAAAACTAAGACTAAACATATTGCTGTTTAGTTTTTAGTAATCAGTAATACATAGTAATACATAATTTTAGTCCCTGGTTGAATGACATAATTTAGAAGAAAAATAATAAAAAATATTTCTTATATAGAAATTTCAATCACAGAAAAAATTTGTACCGTATATTTTTAAATTAACACAGTTGTTTCATTTTGCATCAAAATTTAATAAACATATTTAGTAATATGCCAAAAAAAAGTACTTTTTCATTTTCAAACTATGAATGCCGAATGATTTTTAATGCTTCGGGGGTAGAGTCATAACATAGATATGAAGCAAAAAAAAAAAAAACTCAATCGAAAAAAATTACTCAAAAAGGCACACGTACTACAATTGCTTTTGTTTTCAAAGAAAAATTTTACTAATAAATTCTTAGACTTAGGTTTTTTTGACAACCGACTTAGGTTTTTGAAAAATGAACTTCATATCTATGTTATAATCTATGGTAAGCTACCTTAATTTCTAATTAGGGTGTCCCTCACTTGTCTTAAAACGGAAATATAGGGTGGCCCTTAAAACTCGGGTTTTTTTTTACTTTTATGAATTTAGCGCATTATTTATATTAACAGCTATAAATTCAATGTTTTTATTAGTTGGATAGTTAGTCTGGGTGGTAGTCTTTCATTTTCGGATATTGTTGCAATAATACACTGAGAAAAACAAAATAGCAACAATAAAACATGGAAGTAAGAAAATGATACTGCTAACATTTAACGCGGCACAAATTGGACTGAATGATGACAATAATATCTAAAATTCTGCGGTGGTGCTTGACGATTGCATTTTTCGTTTACGAGAAAATTTGAAAAATCTTTAAAAAAATCGAAAAAATTGAAAAAATGCGTTTTTTCACCTTCATTCATATATAACTTTTAAAGTAGGAATGTAATCTTTAAGCACCACCACAGAATTTTAGATATTATTGTCATCAACAACTTTCAAGGCATAACATTCAGTCCAATTTGTGCCGTATGAAAAACAATAAAGCCTATTTTCGGAAAATTTTACTCATTCATTTAAAATATATAGTGCATATTTAAAAAAAAACGGGAGTTTATGTTACTGAAATGAATTATACAGTAGTAATTAACCATACACCATACACACAATTTTTAATTTAAAACCCCATAAAGTATATGTTTTCTGGGTCCTGGTTAGATTCTGAGTCGATCTAGGTATGTCCGTCCGTCTGTTGAAAGCAGAATAGGGCTCGAACGGCACAACGAAGGGGGAAGAAATTTGGTCCAAATATTTATTTTATATAAGGTTTGTTTGATATTGAAAATGAGTTATATCTGTAAATAAACAAAAAAGTTATGAGCAAAATACTAAAAACACAGGGTGTCCGTTGTAGCTTAATTTCATACTTTTCTACTATATTTCTCTTAAATAAAAGCATGTACTGTAACAACAATTTTATGGGTTGATATAAACTTGGAAACAAGTGGGCGTGGTTCGCCCACTTTACCGCCCACCTCTTATACAACATTCGCGCTTGTTTACATTTGTAATGTTATAGTTTTTTGTTGTTTTTCTTTGTATCACTGTTTTTGTTTAGAACATTTTTTACTAATTTCCGATTATTTTTCAACCGATTTTCAAAACAAAGTTCTTTTTGGAAAGGTATTAAAATTACCTTTCTAACTGCTAAACATAGTTAGTACAAATTATTGCCGCTAGATGGCGCAAAATACATTTTTTATTAAAATTGCACCAAGACACCCTGTATTTGCAAATATTATGAGTTCATATGTTCAGCAAAAATACTCGTCAAAGGATTTTATACGAAGTGGTCAAAAATCATTTGGTCGAATTCTGGAAATTTAAAGGTCAATATTGTGATTTTCTTCAATAACCTAAAAATAACGGTAATTTTGTAAATAACGGAATTATGAAGAAGTCGCAGAACAGAAGTTGCTGCCTAAGCCCAAAGAACCATTTTCAACAATAAACAAGCGCGAATTATATTCGGCCCGGCCGAATCTATATACCCACCATCAACTTTTTCAAATTTTACGTTATATGGGAGGGGGTGGTAAAGTGGACAGTAAAGTGGGCGGACCACGCCTATTTTTTTGTTTCCGAGTTTACATTGGTCCTTGAACTATTTGAACACAATTTCGCTGATTTTCACCTTATATGGGAGGTGGGCGGTAAAGTGGGCGGACCACGCCCATTTTTGGTTTCCGAGTTTATATCGATCCCCGAACTATACATAAAAAAATTTGCTGTCGTACATGCTTGTATTGAAGAAATATCAACAAAAAAGTATAAAACGGACACCCTGTGTTTCTAGTTTTTAGCCCATAACTTTTTTGTTTATTAACCGATTTTGCCCATTTTCAATACCAAACAAACCTTATATAAGACAAATATTTGTGCGAAATAATAACCAGGACCCAGAAAATATATACTTTGTGGGGTCTTAGATGATTCCTTCGACATGTTACACACGGAATGACAAAATCAATATACCTCCCATCTTTTTGTTGGTGGGTATAAAAAGTTCTTTTTCGCAAAAAGCCGCTTTTGGCGTATTGCTAAACATATTCAAGTAAAAATGAAATAAAGATAAAATTTAAGTAAGATTTTCTTTCTCAATAAAATTTTTAATTCATTCGATCATCTACTTGATTGATTTAATTTTTTAATTGAACATTTTTTTCAGTTTTTCATTTTTTACAGTTTTTAGTAATTGATGTAATCATTTTGGTGAGAGGTCCAAAAAGTTTTTAATTGAATGAATTATTCACTAATATATTTAGTGATTTTTGACTTTTTTATCTGAAGGAAAATTAAATCTGGCGCATGACAATTAAATGCTCATGCTTTTTGTTTAATATATTTTTAATAAAAATAAATGTATTGCTTTCGACAGTTTGATGAAATAATTTTTGAAGACAAATAATTTTTCAAATGTGACCGATGAGAAAACATGTTTTCCTATTTGCCTATTTGACTATATTTAATGTCTGTTTGAACAAACAAAAAATGGGAAAATAAATGTGAGTAATGTGACCATAAAATAAATTTCATATTGCTTTGAAAAATTTTGTTTACACAGAAAAAAAGTACATATATTTAAAAATTTTTTACATAAATATTATGAATCGAACATGAGTTTTTTCTAACAACTTTTTCTTGGAAAATTTTAATTTTTTGCTAATATTTTCTATTTATATTATATATTATATTATATTTAGCATTTACATCTTATAAAAATAAATCAATATTTAAGCAAAATTTTTGCAAAATTCCTAAAATTTTCATAAAGAATTTTATTTTTTATGAAAAAAGTTTGGGAAAAAAGTCATGTTGGATTCATAATATTTATGAACAAAATTTTTAAATATATGTACTTTTTATTCTGCGTACATTTATGTTGCATATCAAAAATCTATTTTTATATGAAATTTTGGACTAAAGTCCATACTGGGTTATTTGAGAAAATAAATTTATTTTATGATCATATTGTTTTTGAGCTCTATATCGCGCTAAATACTGTGTTTTCTTGTTTTAGAAAATAAGTTCATTTTGTAATCGATTTTTATACTAAAATATCTTTGAAACGAAAAAAAAAAAAAAAATAATAATAATAAATAATTTTTGTTTTCCATCTCTGAATTAAAATAAGAATATTATATAAACAAAAGACTTAAGACACATACATCCACATTTCCTTAAGGGTAAAATTTATTAGTCCAAAAAATGTCCTAAGCACTCTTAACCACATCTTTATTATTTTTTCTGGAGTATGTTTACAAAAATAATTTTTGTTTTAATGTAACTGACCACATAATTGTTTTCCATTTTTTCTTTCTTATTTGTTGTCCTTGAAATTTATTTTGTGGTTTTATAAATTTTAATGTTTTTTTAAACATTGCGATAAATATTGACCACATGATAAATGCTATTTTATATTTTAAGAATAGTTGCTTAATTAAAATCCTATTATCCGCTTGGATTCCCAAGAGTGTGTTTTATTGAAAAGAAAACCGTTATGATACAGAATTTTCGCTTATTAATAAAAAAATATTTTTCGCTTTCTTTTATACTCTTGTTGATACTTTATCTTTTTACTTATAAGTCTAACTAACAGTTCAATATTTATGTACACAAATTATAACACAAGTCTGCAAATTACTTGTACGTGATACACCTTTTTGGCTTTTGTTTAATCCGTGAGTTTGTTTTGTGGTTTTCTTGTATTTTGTATGGCTCTTTTTTAAGGACCTTGACCAATGCCAGAAATAAGAAGTTGTTTATATTCAGAAACTTTTTGCCAAATATATTATGCTTTCACTCTCTTTTGAAAAAAAAAAAAAAAATGCGAAATTCCTAAATGTTTTTCAACTTAAAATAAAAAGATCTCATGTTAAGCGGTCATAAAACCTTTGTGGTTATTTTAATGTAATTACTCTACAAAATTATGGATAATGATGAATCAATGCGCTTAAAAATGATTTGACCTTAAAATTTCAAATGGTTTTGAAAAAGAAAAATATTCACGTTTTATAATGAAATGAAATTGATTTAAGTGCCAGACAAAATGTTAAGTGAAAAATTATTCATGATCAGTCAAGGTTTAAATTACACAAACTTTAACCAAGAACATAGTTATGATAAGAAAAAAATATCAAAAGCAAATTTTTGCATTTTACAAATTTATTTGATCAAATATATGATTTATCTCAAACATTAAGTTTCTTATGAAGATTTGAATTCCTTATATATCTCTTTCAATTTTTTTGAGAAAAAAAGCATATTTGGGGAACACTACTGACTATGGTATCCAATCGATTAACCGTCATTCGGTTATCTGATTCATTTTTGGTCAATTAACTTTTCGAATAATTTAAAATTATTAAATTATTAAAAATATTTTCGAATAACGAATAAACCGAATAATTTGTGTCGAATAACCGATTAATCGAAATTTAGTTTTTTTGGAGTTATAAATTTAGAAATTTTTTTATTCTTAAGATAAATTTATGTCAACCACATCTTCTTTTAAATATCTATTATATTCCAGCAAAAATAAATAAAATAAATTTTTAGAGAAGTACTTTTTCATTACTTTCAAAGTATCAATAAGTGTACATTGTCATGTGCTTTAGATGTAATGCAATTAGTATCAAAAGATACTATAAAAAAATTCGAATGAATTGTTCTGCTATAAAACATTGAGATTTGGTTGTTATTTTTTCAAATACTTATTGCTAAAATGATCTGTTATGGAAATGAAAAATATTGTTATTTTTCACACTGAAAAATAAATCTTATTCGCGAACTTATGGTATATAGCCCGTTTTGTCTTAATTATTTTCAATGTATTTTATAAAATGTTCATATAGCCCGTTTTGTTCATTGGAAGTTAAATAAGTAAAACATAATATTTTTGGAGAAAAAATTAACACTTTGTTAAATTTATGATATCATACTAATCATGAGATAAAAAAACGAAATTTTGTAGTTGGCTGGACCATTTTAATCGTTAGAAATTCCAAATAACAGAAATGTTTACTAAAAGGACGAAAATGTGTTCAAAATTAAAATTATAAATTAAATTTTGAAACAAAATTGCATGCGAAAAAAATTGCAAAAAAAATTTTAAATCAATTAAAATTGTATTAAATTGCATATCAACAACTCAAATATTATTTAAACCTTTAAAGACGATGTTTATCGCACTTTTTATTTAATTATAATTTTTTTAAGAAACTGATTTTGGTATCTAAGATTTTTTGGTTATAAGTACGAATTTTATTAAATTTTTTTCATTCCTCTTTTTAAATCTAGGTTATAGTGCTCCCACTTAGCTTCATAAAATGTTGATAGGTGTACCCGCGTATGACCTATAAGCATCCAAAAAAGGCTAAAAATGGCTTTTTTCTACAGGCTGCATTGAGATAACAAAATGTTTATGAGATTTATTAAGATTTCAATTCAAAATGTTTAAGAAAAGTTCAAACCGCAGAGAAAATTCTCATTATTTATGAATTTTTATTTTTATATTTCTTTGGAAATCAAACAAATACTTTATCTTGTAACAATAGAAATTCCGAAAATATAGTTTTAAACATGATATAAAGAATACAAGGTAGTTTCATTTATAATTATTTGACAAGAATCGCGTTTATTGAAGTTTATTTTTTTAAAAAACATTTTATAGAGTGATGCCACATTAGCAATATAAATAAAATATTCCGAGAAATTCTTAAACTGAATTGAGTAATATGCTCGTAATAAAGTATTGGTATAAAAATACGATAAACATATTGAAATACGATAAATATAGAAATAGAGAAAAATTTATGAAAAAATATGCATATCAGTTCGAAAATTTACTTATATTTTTATTGATAAATAAAAAGCATTAAATAGACATGTTTAGGTTTCAACGAAACCAAAATGGATAAGACACCACGAATGCTGATGAAGTGTGTAGAGGCACAGAAAATACGTATTCCATTCTGCTGGTGTCTAATTATAGTCCACAAACTCTGCTTTGGTACCGCCAAACAGAGACAACAAGGCAATTTACGATTGCAAACTTGTTTATGGTCCTTCGAACCGGATGTCGGCTTACGACACTATGTAACCACAACTTAAACAGCATTTACGACGCTAGGTTCAACCTCTTTTTTACTTGCCCCAAACGCCTGGCGCTGCTAACTGAGTCCCTCAAAATTGCACCCAGTGCAAGGCGGGCGACATGTTTAGGTTTCAACGAAACCAAAATGGATAAGACACCACGAATGCTGATGAAGTGTGTAGCGGCACAGAAAATACGTATTCCATTCTGCTGGTGTATAATTATAGTCCACAAACTCTGCTTTGGTACCGCCAAACAGAGACAACAAGGCAATTTACGATTGCAAACTTGTTTAGACATGAGTGCATATAGTGCTTTTTATTATATTGTTGTATATATGGTAGTTGTGGCTAATTCTGGATTTACTATTACATATATGAGTGAGAAATATAACATTGATACTAAAATTTACATGAGATTTATTCACTTTAAATAGTTTCTCTATAACGAGACATATTGGTAGTATGATGAACTGTGGACCGACATAAATTTAATAATTTTCAATTAATTTCAATAGGATTTGTCCTTGAAGCAAACATTTTTGTTTCAAACTGTATCTTTTTATTGGAAATGAGTTTCATACGTCAGCACAAATGCACAATACTCGAACAACATTTTCGGCGTAGAGTGCAATATTATAACAAAATAGTAATTAATTATCTAAATCATTTACCTTATGGGCATAAGGGTTTGCACCTCTTTTTTTTTAATCTAACATTGTTGTTATTAATCTTCATTTCCATTTGGGAGAAATGTTGGGAACGTACCAAGGGGTCTAACGGCAAATTGTTTTTATCTACATTACATGCATCCAACCATTGATGACGAATATAGAGAAGAACTTTAAAAAACATTGTATCTGAATTTTTGCAGGTATACCTTGTATTTTTGCAGCTTTTAAAAATGCTGCAAAATATAAAACTAAATATTTATTTTTAATTTGATATTCAATATTTTTTTATTTTTTATTTTTGACTGTTTTAAAATACACATCGACACAAACAAAATGGGATTTGTTTAATATGGGTATGGTAGCACAATTTTCAACCTATACTTCAAAACCCCTTTATTGTCAAATGTTAATATGTCGAAAAATATTTTGAAATGAAACTACCTCCTATTTTTTATATCATGGTTTTAAATAAATTCAGAGTTATATAAGTCATAAACATTTTAATGTTCATCAACAATTTTACGTAAAAATATTAATATTAATTTTTTTTATGACAGAAAATGATTCTCACACAGAAAATAAAAAGACTGATTTATTAAATAAAGTTGAATTAGGAGAATATTTTGTAGTATTAGGGCGAAAAGTGTAATTTTTTCATACAAATGGCCGAAAGAACTAATAAGATAAACTCTATGTTCTATATTAAGATTCTAAATAAATATTTTAATCAATTAAATATTATAATGAGTCTTCTTTGTATGTCTAATATGTATTACTGAGACTACTCGGTTAATCGAATAATTTGCCATTAATCGATTATTAACCGATCAACTTTTAACTTCGAATAATTATTTGTCGAATAAACCTATTAATATGAAAGCCCGAATAATTGGATACCCTACTAAAGACTCATACTAAAAATTCTTTATATCTTGTGATGAGAGCAGAATATTTTTCCCATATATAAGACGGTTTTTTACTTTATTTTATTATAGCATTTGAAAAATCAAACAAAAATTAATTAGTAATTGAATTTTATGTAAAATAAATGAAAATTCAATTAACAAAAATATATGCATGAGAAAATCACTAAATGTTTTTTTTTTTTTTTTTGAATTCAATTAAAAATCAACAGTGAAATATTTAGAATAGTATTGAAAAAACAGTTGATCAAATCTAACTCCGAACAAATGTTAAAAATATCAAAATTTGATAAAAGAAAGAAAATAAATTATTAACACATACAATTTTACTTTGTTTTCAATATTAATGGTAAAAATGAATGTGACGCTATGTCGAATGCTACCCATTCTACACTACGTGTATTATTGGTCATTAAATAGTCAAGTTTAGGAAAAAAGGAGAGACTGAAAATTACCTAAAATATTAATATCCAATATTAATAATATTTTTAGCCCACTTTCCAAATATTAGGGTGATAAATTATTCGACTTTTTGGAGAAACCGGGTTTTGAATAGCTTCAATAGTTGTATTTCGACAAAAGCAGTTGCTGTTTTCGATATTCCGAAAAAACGGAAAATCTTTTTTTTTTGCAGAAGTAAATATTTTCACTAAAGAACTATATTTTTTAAAAGAACTCAACAAATCTTCAAGTTAACATTTATGAAATATAATTATTTTATGAAACAAATTTTAATTAAGATGAGAAAATAATTATCAAAAATGAAACTAAATTTTATAAAATATGGCTCTGTATGAAAAAACAGTGTCTCAGCTTTTTCGAAATCGATTTTATTCCATTATAAAATTAATTGAGCTATTATTACAAATATTGAATCAATAAAAACTTTAATATGCCATTTACATCAAACAAAAACTAGCAGTTTTTGGCTTCATTCGGTTTTTGATCGAAAAACTACATAAATTTCTTTAGTTTTTCCATACAAATCAAAAACCATTTTCATCTAGTTTTTATTAAAAACCTAATAAAAACTACTAAAATAAACATTTATGATACACCCTGTTTAGTTTTTTTCAGAAAAAATATAAAATTGTCAAATTTATTGAATAATTTTATTTATTTTATAAATTTTTTGTGTAAATTATTCGTCAAATATTGTTAAAAATATTTTTAATAACAAAATTGAATTCAAATTTATACAAAAACGAAAATGTGGGGAAGTAAATACGTCAACAAAAACAACATGAGGAGAAAACAAGGTATGTAAACGATTTGGTTTTTGAAATTTAGGTTTTCAAAAACCAACTGGATTTCGTTTTGGTATAAACGGCATATAAAATATTTAAATTGTTTGTAAAAATGTTACAGGTGTTACAAGTGAAAAAACTAATTCCATTAATATCCGTACTCCATTCAATATAATTATAACTTCAATATTGGTTTCAAATTTTGAGAATTAATTTAAATTTAACCTTAAACATTAAACATAGCTACAAATTAACTTATGAATATTATTCAATTGAAAAAATGTTTCCTAAATTTCCATTCATATATTATTTCCAATGTTTATATTATAATTCTTACAATTGCAGAGCAGACTTTTATAATAAAACATTACTGAAGCGCATTTATAATGCATGATTTTTGTTCGAGATGAGCCGCCTAGAAACAATAGAATGTGAATTTTTTCTTCTCTGGAGCACTATGGTAAGGAATAGTGCTTTTTGTGCAGAGTCCATAACTTACTGTATTGCATTTTTGAAGCTTTATTTAATTAAACATCCAATATATCGCTTATGTAAGAAATGCTATTGCTTCCAAGTAAGCACCATTTTTTGCTGTGTATTAGTTTTTCACGGGAAATCCCGCCAAATTTTCACTCCCGTAATCCCGGGAAATCAAGCGGGAATTCCCGGGATTTCTTGTGTATACAAAATGTTTATATTTAACAACTAATATATGGATGTTTTAGTATATAATGTGTTTTTACATTCGTTTTTATTTATTTAATTTGATTTGTTACAAGTTTAAATAATTTTAAGGAAATTTCTCAATTTGTTTGATGTTTTTCGTATACAGTCTGAAAACAAAATATCGTTTTCTTTTTTGCTGAATAATTAAAAAAAAATTGATTTTCAATTTTTTTCATTGTGGTCAAAAAAAAAAAAAATATTTTTAAAATTTGATATTTAAGAAGTATATTTATTAAACGATTTGAAGATGCAATTTGCACGCATGTGAAAGTTGTAAGAGGAATCTTTTTAAAATGTCTGGAAACCTCAAACAACAACTTACATTTTTAATGCCCCAACGAAAACGTGAGACTAAAAGTATTCAAACTGTAAAATTCCCTGAGGTTTTCCAAACAACAAGCTTACTTCCGTATAAATATTTAGAGATTTTTCCAAATGGGGTAAATGAAAACCAAGGTATTGGTTCGACTTTCGTATGAGTTGTTATATAATAAAAAGTATTCATTCAATATTCAATATTTCAAAAAGAATTAGTTTATAATTTTATGATTAATTAGTTTATTTTAATATTTTTTATCTTTTATTTAACTGAATATTAAAATTTTTAATTATTTATTTTCGGCGGGAATTCCCGGGATCCCGGGAAATTTAAAAATCAATCCCGATTTCCCGGGAACGGAAAAAGTCCGGGAAAAGAAAAACTCTACTGTGTATGTATTACATGTTCTTTTTGAATAAAATGTTGTTTTTAAAACCGATTTCTTTGTGTTTAAATTAACCGATTTATTCGCCAGTCGAAAAATTAGCATTTTGAAAAAGCCGAAAGCACTTAAACAAAAAAACGGGTTTAAAACCGGTTGGAAACCCTAGTCAATCACTCTATCAAATATGCAATAATTTTTAATTTTTTTTTTTTCAAAAAATAAATTTTTTTTTTTTAAAATACGACGATTATTTCTTTTATTTTATTAAAAATAACTATTATTTTAAATTTTTATTTTTCGATTACAAAATAACGAATGTTTATTTTTTTTTTTTTTTTTATAAAAAAAATAATAAAGTTATCGTTATATTGGGATAAAAAAATATAAATGAAAAATATGATCGAAAAATAATTATTAAAAAAGTATTTGCGACAACTTTAAAATGTTTATGTGGAATCTTTGAGAATTGTTGCTATGAATACTTCATCAAAAATTTTTTTTAGAATTTTGCTCTTTAAAGTCTACTTTAATAAACTAAATATTAAAAATTATGAACTTGTGCTTATATTTAAAATACAAAAAATCATTATTAGAGGTGCTTAAGCAAATGGAGCTTAAATATTATTAAGTTGCGTACATTTTGGAAAAAATATTTTTCTCATAAAAAAAACTAATTTAATAAGAATTAATACAATTACCCGTATTTATCTATTAACGCCTACGCCATTTTTTAATTAAATCCACCCTCTACACCAGAATATAATTCACAATTGCCTTATGCAACTCCTCCCTAATCTTTGTTTTTTGCTTTCCTAATTGTAGTCAGAATTAGACCAGAATTAGTTCATCATTGTTATGAGTACAAGAGCATGTTTAATCGCCATGAGCTTTGTTGGCATTAACATTTTTATTTTTGCTTAATTATGAACTTTAACAATGTTAAAAAATCAACCAGCAGAAGAATTTTATTGTATTTTTATATTATATTTCTTCTTTACTTAATTAAACACTATTTCGCATAAATTTATTTAAAATTTCAGTTAATTTTTCTAAAAATTAATTCAAAATGCTGCTTATGAATAAATATGTATATAAAGAAAATATGAAACACATTTCATTTTTCCATTTAAACATTCGTAGAAAAAATAATTTTATATAATAAATGTGCCATTTTGGAGTTGAGTGCAGAGGAGTGAAACCTTTCGTTCATGTGGCAAGTACTAATTTTTAATTGTATTAGTTTTAAATTGTACAGCTAATATTACCATGGATCTCGGAATGAAAGCATCCGGAGCAATGAAATGACGAGTGCGATTACTGCAACTCTTTCGTTTCGTCTGATTCGATTTATCCCTGCTGAAAATTGTTGGCAATTGCAGTAATGAACCGGTCCCTCAGTACCAGTTGAGTACCAATTGTCACCTAATTCGTCAACAAATTTCCAGTTGAGAACCAGTTGACATCGCCACACGAAATATCAGAAACTGATATTAGTGAGCAAAAATAATCTGCGGCTAAGTGGTTAGCGTTGAAGACAATAAAACGTACGATACGTCAGACGAACGTGAATCGAATCTGGGTGCCGTCATCGACGTTGACGAAAAATTATGAAATAAAAATGACCGAATTTTTATAAAATTTGTATTATCCACTAAGGGAAAAATTCGATTCAAAATCAACAACGGTTGTGCTCACATTGGTAATTTACGGTAACAGCTTTTTAATACCTTTCGTTAACAAATTTAATAGAAAACATATGTAATTTAACAATTTGATACAGAAATGGTTTCAACTTGGTACCAAATTAGGTATTGATTCTCAATAAAAATTGAACACGCAGTGTAGATACACTATTGACACAGAATGGTGTCGTTTTCAACACGTATGTGATTGATATTTCTCTGGGTGTCCGGGAAATTTGTGGCAATTGCAGTAATGGACCGGTCCCTCAGTACCAGTTGAGTACCAATTGACACCTAACTCGTCACCAAAGTTCCTGTTGAGAACCAGTTAATACCACTACATGCCAGTTGAGAGTCAATTTATAACATGCTTGTTAAGTGCACAATTAGCAACTCACGCGTAATAACAACCTGTGACTGAGTGGTTAGCGTTCAAGACTATAAAAACATAAGATACTCCAGAAGAACATGAGTTCGATTCGGAGTGCCGCCATCGACATTAACGAAAAATTATAAATGACAACTCCATGTAAAAGTGATAGGTCACTAGCCCTGAGACCGGTCACTAGCCCTGAGAACCAGCCACGTGACTAGTTTTGAACCGGTTCTCCTTCCTCTAGGAATGTTACAATAGGTCTAAGGACCATCTGTAGTGCGATTCAATAACTATTAACGATTCGACAATCGCTAGACTTGTCAATGCATTTGTTGTTGGCAGTAACTATTCTACGATTCACTAAGTATTCTTAAACGATTGTATATAACTATTGTTGTCATGTGGCATCTCTCTACAAGGAAATACCGAAAAAAAGTAAAGTTCCGAACCAAATAAAAAAGAAAAACAAAATAATTTTAGAGAAATCGAAATTTTTTAACAATTTTAAGACCTCGATTGATTAAATTATGTCTTTGATATTGATTAAGATATGTTTCAGTTAATGCTTTTCTTCAACATGATTACTACTCCCAAAAAACGTGGAAGCACGGACTATAACCTTGGAAGCACATATAGAAGAGCGACTAAGTAATAGGGTTGACTTCTTGGCTACTTTTTGTTGTTAATATAACAACACAAACATTTTTGTCTTTAAGTTGACCCAAACAAGTATCGTTAAAAGTATTATAGAATAACGAAATCGACAATTTTTTTGTTTACTATTTTTAACGATTCGATTATCGTTAAAACAAGTTACTGAATCGCACTATTGGTGTACTCCCTAACAAAATCCAAGTATCTAAAACTTTTCAACTTATCTCTCTTTCTTTTAATTACGTTAAAAATAATTATTGGTCAGACCTGCTTTAAACTCAAACCAATTGTAAATATTTTAGCTTGTAGACTTGAAATAAATTCGTTGTGCATGCTTTATGACCGTTAAAGCAGCTCCAATTTATATATTTCCATAATTATGGTCTACAATACACAATACGAATATTAAATGAATTCTTTAATAAATTTTTATTTATGCATATATATTTTTCTTTATTTATTTAATTGTATTTTTATGCGTTTTTTTGTTTTCTTTTCTTGGTATGTATTTATATAGAAAATATATTTCCCGCTAATTAAAGTCATTATAGTTTTTCTATCATAAGAAATACGCATTTGAAAAATTAAGAAAAATACAGAATTATACAACAAATATTTAGAGGCGAAACTTAAACGCAAACAGGTGAATATAATTCTAACTTTTAATTTTCTCAAAAGAGAAAAAACATAATATAACACTGAAATGGTAATAAAAATGTTATATTTTTTTGTTTTATTATTGATAATTATATAGTACAAATTAAAAATTATGTATACGGGTATTTAATTTTATATTTAAATTTTTGTTTTAAGAGCTGCAAATAAATTTCCAAAATTTGTTAGAGATATAAAATAGGTCAAGCGAAAATATTTAGCGGTCATTTTAAATATGTATTTTATAACCATATTTCCATTTGGTTTATTTTAATTTCAACTACTTTAATAGTGGGTTTAAAAACAATATGGCTTAAACATTAGCTACGCCTTTATAATTCCTTTAAATCACATAACGGAGACACTTTGAATTCCTGTCAAGTTTTTGCTTCATTGCCAATAAATGCAAAATTTCAAACTATTGTACGTTTATTTGAGTCAATTATAAAGTGATTATAAATGTTAAAAAGCGGCCATTAATTTGTAGATTGCAAAATTGACCATTAAATGTTATAGTAGTAGTGTAGCTACTATGTACTAGATTATTAGCAATAACAACAACGTTAGTATCGTGATATATTATGTACAGGTAGTTGTCTGTTGTGATAATATGGTGGCAGTTTGTTGGCTTAATGGGAAAAACCTTTAAGTCAAAAACAACTTTTAGAGGTGAAATTCTCGTTTGTTTAATTGGGGAACAGTATTTAAACATGATAAAAAAGGGGAAGGTATTCCAGAATGGAACAATTTTTTTAATGTTCTATTTCTTTAAAAATCTTTAATACTTATTTTAGAATAAAAATAATAATTAAAACTTAAAAAAAAAATAAAAAATAATAATAAAATTGGTTAAAAGAATTTAACACTTTTTTTTACCGAATAACCAATTTTAGGGTCCATCCACTACCCCCTTGATTGATTTAATTCAACTGCAAAAATATATATCAGAACAAAAAACAAAAGAACATTCCAAAAAAATCCAAAAGTAGTACAAATTCGGATAAATTTCATTGCATTTAACATAACATATTCATTGAAAAGGATAGGAAATATAATTTTTACGGGAAATTCGGGAATTTCAGTCCCGTAATCCCGGGAAACTATGCGGGAATTTCCAGGATTTTTGGTATATGTAAAATTTTTACATTTCTAACTCATGAATGGTTGTTTTAGTATATCGAGGGCTTATATTCAAAACGGGCCTCATGCTAAACAGCATTGTTCAGGAGAACATAAAAACTGTTTATTTCCCTAATTTTTCAACATTTTGCAATCCGTTCTTCTACGATTTATTAATATTACGTTTACTAAATCTCACACTGAAAAATATGTATTTTAACTCCATTATTCGCGAAGTTATGGTAGATAGGCCGTTTTGTTTTAATTATTTTTTAAGTTTGTTAAAAAAATGTTCATATAGCCCGTTTTGATTATTTGAAATTAAAGAAGTAAAACATACTATTTTTTGAAAAAATATTGACAATATGTTAAATTTATGATATCATACTAATCAGGAGATAAACAAAATCTACATTTTGTGGTTGGCTGGACCATTTTTAATCGTTAGAAATTTCAAATAACAGGAATGTTTACTAAAAGGACGAAAATGTGTTCAAAATTAAAATTATAAATTAAATTTTGAAAAAAAGTGTATGCGAAAAAAATTGCAAAAAATGTTTTTGCAAAAAAAAAAATGTTAAACCAATTAAAATTGTATTAAATTGCATATCAAAAACTCAAAAATTATTAAAACCTTTAAAGACGATGTTTATTGCACTTTTTATTTAATTATCATTGACCCCAAAATTATCAACATATATAAAAAATAGAAAACTAAAGAGTCTGACGCAAAAAAATTTGTTTTCTAAACCTGCATGAGGACCGATTTGAATATAAGCCCTCGATATGTCTTTTTACATTTTACATTCTTATTTATTTCATTAGACTTTGTTAGGAATTTAAATATTTGAATATATTTGCTTGTTTCTGAGTCCTTTATGTATTTTTGTATAATAGATGAAAAATATAATTATTTTACTTATGGGAATAATTTAAAAAGGAAAAATTTGATTTTTTATTGTGATCAAAAATAAAATGTTGCAAAAGAACTAGTAAGCATTAAAATCCTATATTCTAAAAGTATATTTATTGAACGATTTGAAGATGTTATTTGCATGTAAGTGAAAATTTTATATTTTTATAGCCCAAGTGGGCGTAAAAGTAATAGGGACAACCCTTACTTTCCCAAACAGATGGAAGCAGTTTCTTTATATTAAGTCTTTTTTTGGGGGTTCCGCTATTTAACTGTTCCTAAAATAACGGAATTTCATTATTTGTTTACTTTTTCTCTTTTGCGCTTTTATTTTATATTTATTTCCAAAAAAAAAATCAGTAAAGTTATAATTTCAATTGGAAAAAATAATAGGGACGCACTACAAAAAATTACCATTAGTCAATAAAAATTATTATTTTTAACATAAACATATTAAAAATCCGTAAAACAATGTTTATGTGATTAATTTAATCATATTGGTTTCGTGTTTATGATTTATGTCTTCGGTAAATAAATTAGAAAATGGGTCGTGGTGTTCATTGTACTGAATCTAAAAAAAAATGTTATTCTTAAATTAAATTCGGACGGGTTATCAATTAGAAAAATTGCACAGATAATGAAGTGTTCCAAAACTTAAGTATTCAATGTCATTCATTCGAAAAAAGTCATGAAACTAGAGGTAGATAGCGTAAAACGTCAGCGCGTTTTGACCAACGCTTAGTTCGACTTTCCAAAAATAAACCTTTTATTTCATCAAGTAGCCTTAAAAATGAATTGTGTGCTTCAGTTACAAGTCGAACAATAAGAAATAGGCTATAGGAAGTCGGGTTAATGGGACGCAGTCCGAGAAAAGTACCACTGTTGAGCAAGAAAAACATACAAAAAAGGTTGGAATTTGCCAGGCGACATCTGTGCCGTAAAAACTGGAACAACGTACTATGGTCAGACAAAAACAAAGTCAATTTATTTGGATGGAACGGAAAATCATTTGTACGTCGTCCTGCAAATGCTGAATTTGATCCAAAATATACAAAAAAAAAAAACCGTCAAACACGGTGGTGGTTCTATAATGCTATGAGGATGTTTTTCGGCTTCTGGAGTTGGTCCAATAGTTTGACTTCAGGGAAAAATTAATGCTGCTGATTACATAGACATTCTCCAGAATAAAATGCTTCCATTTGCTGAGGATGAAATGCTACTAAAATGGGAATTCATGCAGGATAATGATCCGCTAGAAGCGTCAAAACGTGGTTTCAGCAGAATGAGGTGCCTGTAACTTAAACCCCATTAAGCATCTCTGGGGAGTCTTCAAAAATAAAATTAGTAGCTTTAAATCAAAAAATAAACAAGAGTTGTAGGAAAAAATTCAAGAAACCTGGTACTGAATTCCGCCCGAGGTAATGTGCGAATCTTGTGGGATCTATAAATCGCCGTTGTCAGGAGGTAATAAAAATGAAAGGATCTTCAACCAAGTATTGAAAAAGTATTTGGAAATTATGGTAATAAAAAAAAAATTAATTATTTTTCCCAAAATAATAAGTATCCCTATTATTTTTTCCAGGCCTTTTTTAAAAAAATATATTTTTTGGCAGAACTTGTTCCTTATTTTTGCTTTATAAGTTAAAATATTTGAAGTTATTTAATTTTATGTATATACTTTTTAATATTAATGGAATAGTAAATAAAAAAAGTAAGAATATATTGAAAAATTAGAGTGTCCCTATTATTTTTTCCAACACTGTAAATTACAAAAAATTCACTTATAAGAACGTGCAATTTAAAGGCTGAATTGACTGAAAGTACTGAAAATGATGTAAATTTATTTTTGAGCTCAAGCTTTTCTTAGCATAAAAATAAAAGAAACTTAAATATATTTTTGTATGAGAAAAACATTTGTTTATAGAAATGAGTTATAAGCCTGTAAATAATAGGACTTCAGAAATCTTTAAAATTTTTTGATTCTATTTAAAAAAAAAAAAACTAACTTACGTAAAATTATAGAGGGAAGTTTTAGCTACAGGGCAATATGAAAACCAATGTAATGGTTCGACTTTTGGGATGAGTTGTTATATAATAAAAAATGTTCATTTAATTTTCAAAATGTCAATATAAGTTTATCGTTTTTTATCCTTCATTTAACTGTATATTTGTCGGGAATTCCGGGATCCCGAGAAATTTCAAAATCAATCCCGATTTCCTGGGAGCGGATAAAGACCGGGAAAATTAAACTTCTCTAAAATTAAATTTCAAATAATTGTTTTTTTATTCATACTTTTATTTTTGTTTCAAAAAGTATTTTTTTATTCAATGAAATTGTTGTTTGACATTTTTTTCATCCGATGAAAAAATTTGAACATAATTTAAAAAATTTCTAATAAATATTACAAATGATATTTATATTTTTTATTTCGATCACAATGAAAAAAATTAAACCATTGCACAGTGTAACATTTATCCAAATAAGAACGACAAAAAAGCGAAAATAAAAGCTTATTAATTGAAGTAATTTTTCTCGCATTTATTAGTAATTATGGAAAAATACTTAAAGTATTGATAAGTGTCTATAGCGCGAATTATGGACTTTCAAAGTTGAAACTTTTAAAAATATTTTAATTTTACTTACAACTTTTGTAAAGAAGTATGATAATTTTAACTTCATATATCTCAGTAAATACTGCAGACATTGATATGACTTTTTTTTTTGGTATGTAATAATAAATGTATTCAAATTATTCTGTTGTAATTTTCTAGGTTAAAAAACAAATACAGTAGGGCCTCGATTATCCGTGAATAGATTAACCGGCAACGTCGTTTATCCGGGAAAGAAAATTTGTAATTATTTTCTTTTTTCCATCTATTAATTTTTTTTTTGCATCGATTAACCGTGATTACCTCTATTATTCGGGATTCTAAGCATAATTTTTTTCGATTGCTTTTGAACAATTAAACACAATGTGAATAAAACAAAAAAGAGTTCTATCGTTTGAATAAGATGAGTCAGAGCAAGGTAAAATCAAAGTTTACTGCATTCAAGAAAAGCTAGTTAACGAAAATATGAATTTGAAAAAGAAGAAACAAACAACATTATATGATTTTTTAAGAAACTACGTAAAATGAAACCCTTATATATTGTTTTCCAAAATTATTATTTTTTCTTTCTATTATTTAAACATTTATATTAAATCCCTGAATAATTGAATTATATAAATAAAAAATGTTTTAAAAATACTCTCAAAATTTTTACTCAATTAACCGGGAAAATTGATTATCCAGAATGCTTCCGGTCCCGAACATTACGGATAATCTTATTCTCACTGTACTGAAAATATTGTTTTTTTTTTGTTTTATTATTTTTTTTTTTTAAGAAATCATAATATTAAAAAATATATTTTTTGGGAAATTCTATTTTTAATGGACAGGAACAAAAAGTTCCAACGAGTTCCAATTTAAAAATATGATTGTTATATAAAATCATATCTATAATATTATATTTAATAATTTTGGCTGCGACTTTTTGCGATCTTTTCAAATATTAGAAAAAAATATGAGTTACCTCATTTTAGCAATTGTTTAAGAGTTATTTAAACATCTTATGATACTGGTTGAAAATTTGTTATACAAGTATTACACTATGATTGACGTGATTAGATCTTGCCACGCCTACTTTTAAAATATTCCTTATTTTAATAAAATTTTCAAAAAATGCAGGAAATACATACAAATAAATTATTATTTTTTCAGTATGGGAGTGGCTGTGATTCTACCCGCCCATTTTTAGTGGTAATGTTTACGGCCCTTATCCACTAACAGAATATACAAGTTCAGACCAATATCTCCATAATTGGATTTTTGTCGTTCTGAAATTGCCAAGTGTGACACTGTGCATTGATGAAATAAAAAAAATGATGATGGATTTCTATTATTTATTGAACATTAAAGATTGTTTTTAGATTGAAATTAAAAATAATAAGTTTTTTTTTTTTTTTTTTTTTTTTTTTTTTAAATCTGCTTTTAATTTAAAATTAAAATTTTTTTATTAAATTGATAGATATTTTTTAATTTTATTCAATAGATTATTTTTCATTATGAGTTTTATTTCTACTCCAGTGTGTTTACAATTCAGTTCTGACAAAATCTACATAAATAAATCTGTTCTACTGACCAAAATAATTATGTTATAACTACATTTTAATAAAATGCGATTAATAATTCTGTTATATTGCAGTTAACGGATAATAATCTCTGATCCAAATTAGATAGATATTCCACATTACTCTTAGTTCCAATATTTAGAGAAAATCATCATATGTTTGTCTTATTAAAGAGTGCGATCGAAAAAATCTTAACATACGTTATTATTTTTAATAATATCCATGTTGATTTGTCGTGATTTTCATCAAAATGAGTGACGAAAAAGATGTACGTGCTACAAATTATTAAAAAATTTAAAAAAAAAAGAAAAAAAAAAAAATCCAAATAGGTCCTACAAATAATTGGCCACAGAATTAAATTTTTGCCGTCAAACTCTTTCTAATGTTATTAAACAATATCAGGAGAATTTGACCATTGATAAAAAAACCCGGTTCGTAAAGAAAAAAAGGTCCACATGATATTGGGAAGGCCAGAAAATTTAAAGCATATTGAAAGGAACTCCAAACACATCTGGTAGAAAAGCAGCCCAGTTAGTTCAGTGTTTTGACTATTTGGTGCGAAAATTTAAAGCTAATGCAGAGTTCATAACATATAAAGTCCAAAAAGTTCCAAACAGGAACGCTGCAAAAAATTTAGAAGCCAAGAATAGGACACGGAAATTAAAACCAAATTTCATGCAAAAATACTCAAGTTGTATAATTGACGAAGAAACGTATGTGCTGGCAGAATTTTCGCAGCTTCTGTGTCAAAACTTTTATATTGTTAATGCTCGAGGCAATGTTAAAGATAAGTTTATCACCCAAAAGCAGAAAAAATTTCTAACGAAATTCCCGGTATGACAAACTTTTTGCAGTTGCGGCAAAACAGAAAATTCATTTGATACATTCGGATCTATTAATACCAAAATATACATCAAGGAATATTTGCAAAAAAGACTTCTTTCATAAGAGAGCACAACGTGTCCACACATTTTTGGCCCGATTTGGTATCATGTCGCTACGGTAACAAAGCTCTGGTGTGGTACCAAAACAATAACATAGTTTTTGTACCAAGAGAGGTAAATTTTCCAAATTGTCCATAGCTTAGACCAGTGGAGAGATATTGAGCTCTTGTAAAGAGTGAATTGAAGAGCACAAAAAAGGTGTCCCGAAATACCGAAGATTTTAAAACAAGATGTGCACACTGTTCCAAAAAAGTGACTGAAGCAACTATCAAATCTCTAACGGAAGGGTTACCAAAAATGGTCCACAAGTTCATAAGTAGTGGTTAGAACTACAAAAGTTATATTTCTCTGTGATCTGTAATAAATTATCAATTAAATAAAAAAATAATGAAAACTCTAAGATCAACCGTTTCCAAGTTATTGAATATTATATATGCTAAGATTTTTTTTTTTTTAATTTTGATGTTTAGAAATTTTGATTTTTCAGTTCCAGTTTTGATAGGTTTAAACATCTCAATTAAAGTTCCCACAATATATTGTTTTCTATTTCAAAATTTTCAGCTGCCTAGAAATAAACGTTCCAATTTAAAACTTCAGTAACTATATGAATTTTAGAATGAAATAATATTTTCTTATTTTAAAAAATGTTATATTAACATAGATTTATAAACTTTTCAATAATTATGCTTTCTAGTGATTAAACATTTTGTGAACTGATATTAATATGAAGAAGAATGCTGTCCATTATATACGGCTTTTTTATTTAATTGTATTTGTACATCAAATTAATTTCGAAATTAATATGAATTTTTGTCATTGAATAAATTTAATAGATAAAGTGTAAACCTTCATTGATTTAAACAAACATGTTTATTATATAGTTTCCTGTCAAGTTTCAAGAATCAATTACTTTGTTACTTTTTATCTACATTTTTTATCGATTTCATTGTTTCAATAAAAAAGGAATGTACATTAAGTTTTATATCTATAAGAAATAGACATACATTTCTTAAAATATTTCTTTAATATTTTTTATGTTACTTTAAAACAATAATGTAATCTCAGTAAAAACTTTTTGCATTTATGTAATGGATAGTTCTTTTGTGACAAATTATAAAGAAAGTAGTAGTCATTACAAATATTATTATTTTGAAAAGCTGAATAATGACATCAATAACTATTAATTTATATTGTTAATTTAAGCAAACTAAGTTTTCCAAAAAATATACAAATAACATCTAATAACTCTATAAACTTTTTTATTGATTAATTACAACTTATTTTTCGACTTCTTGTAAGTACATTTGGAAGTGGAAGTCATTCATTTTTGGACAATTCCAGCAAAAAAAATTGTTATTCAATAAAAAATAAGTAGCGTTCATTTGTCCTCAATATTATTTCTTAAGAAATTTATTTAATATGAAATTATTATTGATTTATAAAATATTTTTTTAGATTTTAATTATTGGGTTTCCTTCTCCTTTTTTAACCTTATAGTTTATATATAAAATAGTTTACATTGTAAAGGTATTTAAAATAAATGATTCAAGTTTTCGTTTTTTATTATTTTTTTTAACTTGCAGCAAAGAATCATGTTTAGAATAAATTTAAAAAATTAAAACAAGTCATGACATGAAGAGAATGCAAAACCAAAAAAAAAAAAAAAAAATACAACATGAAAATGTTAAGGTTTTTTTTTTCTCAATTTGCATTACTTTTTTATAATTGAACAATTATAATAATTAAAATGGAAAAAATACCATATTCTTGATAAATTCTGATAAAAGTTTTCTAAATGTTACATTGCGTGAATCAACACTATATCGACAACATGGTACTCAATTTAATTAATTTCTTAAATATTTTATTACAATAATATTAACTTCCTTTAGGCTACAGTCACACGGAATAAATATTTGATAAAATAACTAAAATCTTATATGACTGTATGTAATCCAATGAAGATACTGATACTGGTTCTTAGAAAGTGTGTCTTATTAAACCAATATTTATAAAACAAAGACATTTATTTTTAGCAATCATGCCTATTTTATCAAATATTTGTTTAGTCCGACTATAGCATTACTTTAGTTATGTAAAATAGTATATTCGGGAAATATTTTAAAGCCGTTAAAATAGGTTTAAGATATTTTTAATTACAATGTGTGTAAAGCTAATAAAAATCTTTTGTAATAAATTGTGCGTCATTTGTTTAAATTTCTTATACACTCAGAGAAATATCAATCACATACGTGTTGAAAACGATACCATTCTGTGTCAATAGTGAATCTACACCGTATGTGTTTAAATTAAACACTGCGTGTTCAATTCTTATTGAAAATCGATACCTAATTGGCACCAAGTTGAAACCATTTCGGTATCAAATTTTTAAATTACATATGTTTTGTATTAAATTTGTTAACGAAAGGTATTAAAAAGCTGTTACCGTAAATTACCAATGTGACCACAACCGTTGTTGATTTTGAATCGAATTTTACCCTTAGTGTACGGCTGAAAAATAATTCAAACTGTGAACAACAATTATTACTTAAATTCTATAAAATTCATAACAGAACAATGTCCCATTAGGAAGTAAAATATTACAAATAATTTTCTTTAAGAAAGAAAAACTTGTGGTTCTTGTAATTGAACAATTTATTGTTTAATAATTGTTTGGAATTACTGTTTTTTATTAAAATCTTACAAAAATCTACATGAAACTAAAATCCGTTCATCCTTTTTCAAACACGTGTTAATATTTAACACCTTTTGGTTTCAATTACAGCTGCCTCTCAAGTACTTTATGCAACATACATCTTGTAGATGAGCAACAGACAGTGGTGACTGGGTAAGTGATAAATAAAAAAAAAAAAATAATAAATAAATAAAAAATATATTCTTAAACAATAGTAAGACTACAAAACATATTTCTGAAATTTAAATATTTTCACATAAGTATTTTCTTTTTTAATTTTTCTTATTTCCTGTGTAATTATCATCTAGAATTAGATGATGGTTACTATTTTCTTCTCACTACAAAAAAAAAAAATCAGACTTTGGTTGTTGGTTGCAATAGTCTGGTTTAAATATTTTTTTAAGGGGTTGTTCGTTTATATTTTATTTCATTTTTATTCATTCATGCATTTTTTGTTATTAATAAAAAAAAACATAAAAATTATTACGCGTTTTTTCTTTCACTCCATGGCTGTTTTGCACCCTTAACATTTGAAATTTACACAGGGTGTTTGTTCTTCTCCTTATTATGTAGAATGTAGCATGACAACCGTATTAGGAGGCGGTTAACGCCTTCCCTTTTTTAATATATTTTTTTTTATTTTTATTTTATTTCATTCATAATTTTTTATAATTCATTTTTTTGTAAATTGTTTTATTTTTTTTTTTGTTTTGTATCATGATTGCAATGGCGTTTTTGTATTTTGAATTTGTAACGTTTTCTTCTTAGTTTTACACGCACCTTTTCTTGATTTTTTTGTATAGACTAAAAGTACTCGTACAGTATTTTAATTTCGTTTTATTTCAAGGTGTTTGTTATTTTTGGCCAAATAAAGGTTACGCTTAGTTATTTTATTAAATGTATTTATTTCTATGACTTTCATACGCACATATACGTTAATGATGAATTAAATAATATGAAAAGTTTGGGGTTTGACCGTATTAAATTAATGAGCATTTATTGAATGTTAGGTCAAAACTAAATAAATCACTAAAGAGACTCCCACGTTGATGAAATTTTTAAGATAAATAGTTCACTTCCGATTCTTTTGTTCTTTATATATTGTGATCATTTTTACTTTTTAAGATATTTAGGAAAGAAATACTATTTTTCTATATATTACCTCAACAACACACAAGAGATTATAACATTTTGCTATATGGTTGTCCCAACAATATTATTTTCACCGCAATAAATATTTATAAAAATGAGGTTTAATTACATAATTAACTAAGAACTAAGTTGAATAATGTCCATTTGTTTTAATATAAATTATATATAACCCGTTATATGGTTGCAGCGTAACTATTTTATGGTGCTACGTCCAAACCTAATAAAATTCACAAACAACCATAAATTGCAACCATAATATGACTAAGTTCGATTTTGTTAAGTCAAAATAACAAATACAATAATATTTTTATGTATTAACAATTTATTTATTTAATTATTATTATTATTATTATTATTATTATTATTATTATTATTATTATTATTTTATATAGAATTTTAAAAGCCATAACATGATTCGAACTTAAATATGTTGCGCCAAAAATATAATTTTAAAATTGAGAATAAAAATATAATTGCTACAGCCAAATTGTTTTTAAAATAATATACAGCCAACATTAATTATGTTGTCCTTTCCATAAAAAGCATCGATTGACATCAATTCACCACAACAAATTTTAAGGATGTGTGAGATCACAGGACTTTAAAATGTAAAAAAGGACGTTTTGTTAAAAAAATTTGGAAACATTTACAATTTCTTTGTATTTTAAAGGAAATATTTTTCAAGAATTTATTAAATGATTCAAAAATGCTGTTTGCAAAAATTGCGAACGAAAATACTTAACTTACAAAAATTTTTGTTTAAGAGGTATATTTAAAAAAAAATATGAATTAAATAAAACCGTATTTCATAACTTATCAAAGGTTTGATCGATCATCCCTAAGCTTTATTCATTATTCAGCTAAATATTTGAAGACTGCGGCACTGAGTAAACAAACCAAATTCTAAAACTGCAGAGATAGAAATAAAAAATAAAAAAAAGGATTATTAAATTTAATGTCCGATAATCCAAACCATGTAATACTTACTTTAGAATTAGTGAAAAGTAACACGGAAGAGCTTCATATAAAACCTTTTGTTGTAGTTTTATTCAAATAAATTTCTTTAAACCCGTTGGATTAAGAAGCAGTGGGGTGGATGAGATCAAATTACTGATTCAAATCGATTATTGTAATATGGATATAAAGCCATTAAATATTAAAGACATACTATGCAAAACAATCAAAGGTATTGTAAGGTAACTCACCAAATTTATAGTAGGAAAGGATTTCTTGGCAACATTTTCTGTAGAAATGACACTAGTAGTGAGTAGTGACCGTAAGTCAACAAACCGCTTATAATCATTTTTAATATTAATAAGGATGCTTTTGCATAATAGCATTTAATTTATATGAAATATCTAAGACAATTACTTATAAATAATATACACTTGTATATAACACTGCGCTAAATCCTCAGAAGAATAAAATTTATCTATAATGTGTATTTTTTAATTTGAGCCAAATTTTATTTATTTTTTAGATATGTCAAAATAAATAATTTATTTTTTATATTGACTAATACAACTTTTTGTCGGTTGGGAAACCCGAATTATTTTTATATTATTAAATATGACCGAATTTTTATGGATATTATAAAGTACTACAACTGAATATATGATTGAACTTTAAATTAGGTTAAAACAAATAAATTTGTAATAGCAATAACCGATATTTCGTTTTCAAGTACAAATTTATTACCTTTATATATTCCTATAAAAGAGTGTTTTTTTTAGAATTTTACGAAAATTACTTTTTGGCTATACGTCATTTGTGAAAATTAATTGACCCTCCCCAATGTATAAAAAACAAAATGAATTACCAAAAGTGAAAGAACCCGTAAAATTAAACTATGATTCCCAACAATTATAATATTGGTGTTCTGACGTTATTAAGAACAATAAACTTTTTTAAATATATTAGTTACTAGTTTCTCAGATCTTTAACGCTCGAACGTTCAAAAACTACAAATTATTACAATTATTATATTTTAGTAGAGAAGAATGTTACTAATAGCGCTTGTGGATTCTTAACAAAGAACCATATATCTTCAATTTCATGTTTGAAAGTTAATTATTATTATAAAAATTCAAATTCTTATTGATTCTCATTTACCATATATCTTTAATTTCATGATTTTAGATTAAATGGAAAATTCAAAAAATACCCTTAAAAGAACGAAAAAGTACCAAAAATACCACCTCTTGAATTTTTATCCATATAGGACCATATAACTTTATGTAATTTCATGTCTCTAGGTTCAATATTGTAGAAAACTGAAAAAGTACCATTAGAAGAATGAAGAGGTATCACAATGTTCCCTGTTATGGATTCTCATTCACTTAGGATCATATATTTTTAATTTCATATTTGTAGGTTCAATATTATAGAAAATTTAAATAGTACGATTGGAAAAACGAAAAAGTACCACAAAGTCTCCTCTTATGAATTCTCAACCACTTAGGACCACAGGTACTTAGGTTCATGTTTCTAGCCTTAATATAATGAAATATAAAGTATTTAATTTGAATAAAATTTAATTTCCCGATTTTATCCCTTTTTTGGTACTTTTTATCCCCTATATGTAACAAAGATTGTATTGCAATGAATTTCTAAACTGTACTGGGATCTAATGTTAAAATATTCATATGTATGTGTCAGTAAAAAGAAAAAATATTTTGTGAAAAAAGTACCAAAAACAGATACGACTTTTATCCCTTAAACGTTCGAGTTTTCAAAAAGTACCAGACTTGTATTCGCCAATTTTCGATAAGGTACAAATTTGTTGCACATTTTATACTAAAAATACAGTTTTCTCCCTAAAAAGCCGAATTTCAAAAAAGCACCAGACACCTGTCCGATTACACTGGCCAGCAAAAAAAAATTTTTTCATGCTCCTTAAAAAAAAATATGTGGACTAGATGGAATTCCGCATGCTAAACTTGAATCTGCTTTCAGTTTTCTCCCATCAGGTCGAGATTTTTTTACGGGCGTGTCTAATATTGCGCCCTAAATAAGCCGATTACTCGAGTATATTTTACTATAACTCGAGAACGGTATGCACGATTTACATAAATAATACACCAAAATATGTAGAATAAAATTGGCTTTAAGTCGTTCTACTAATAAATTTGTATCCGCTCAATAGTTTTGGAGATATTTCGAAATAAGTGTCCGAAAAAATTTGTTTCATGCTAAATTCAAGATATCTTTTTATACCCGCCATCAAAAAGATGGGGGGTATATTGATTTTGTCATTCCGTGTGTAACATGTCGAAGGAATCATCTAAGACCCCACAAAGTATATATATTCTGGGTTCTGGTTAGATTCTGAGTCGATCTAGCTATGTCCATCCGTCTGTCCGTCTGTTGAAAGCAGGATAGGGCTCGAACGGAGAAACGTAGGGGGACGAAATTTGGCACAAATGTTTGTCTTATATAAGGTTTGTTTGGGATTGAAAATGGGCAAAATCGGTTTATAAACAAAAAAGTTTTAAGCTAAAAACTAGAAACACAGGGTGTCCATTTTATAGTTTTCTGCCGATATTTCTGCAACAAAAGCATGTAGGACAGCGAAATTTTGTATGTATAGTTCGGTGATCAATATAAATTCGGAAACCAAAAATGGGCGTGGTCCGCCCACTTTACCGCCCACCTCCCATATAAGGTGAAAATCAACGAAATTGTGTTCAAATAGTTCAAGGACAAATGTAAACTCGGAAACAAAAAATGGGCGTGGTCCGCCCACTTTACTTCCCACATTACCGCCCCCTTCCATATAACGCAAAATTTTAAAAAGTTTATGGTGGGTATTTAGATTCGGCCGGGCCGAATATTTGCGCTTGTTTTTTACTAAAACTTCTTTTTAAAATTGAAAACATCAAAAATCTTTCAGTTTATCACCTTTATATCAAAGTTGGCAAAACTACAAGTAAATGAAGCCACGTATCATAAAAATTGATGCACAATTCTTGATTGGATTCACAGTTAAGTTAGGATACCCATGCATACCTACAGTTAAGTGGAAATACACTAGTCGGCAAAAAAAATTTTTTCCGTCTTAAATAAAATAAAAAAAAAAATATAGGTGGATTAGAGGGAATTCAATGTGCTTAATAAGAATCAGCTTTTACTTTTTTTCTATCACGCATTGATTTTTTTTTTTATGGGCCTAACTACTATGACCCCGTTTTTAAGAAGTCACACTTAAATAACTCGAGAACAGATTGTCCAATTAACATAAATTAAACTTCAATATATAGCTACCTAAATTGTATTTGAGCTGAATTTACATAATTTTTTGTCCAGTTAATATTTCCGTAGTTATTCGGAAATTAGTACCGAAAAAATTAAGATTTATTTTTTTGAAAAATGGTCAAAATTTTGATCCATAACTGTGAATTTCTTGAGTGAATGAAAAATATTGTTGACATACCTTGAAGAAAATTTATGCATCTTTTGATGTATCATTTATCAAAATCGAGTAAACGGTTCTTGAGTTATAGTCTAAGTTTGAAAACCATTCTCGAATTTTATAGTGTGACCGCTGAATAAGGTGATGATATTAGTCATGTTCATAAAAAAAAATCAGAACGTGATAGAAAAAAAGTGAATGCAGATTCTTGTTTAACTCGTCCAAATTTTTTATGCATTATTTTTACCAGAACTATATACATATAAACTTCTAGATTGTAAACATTTTCATACGTTCACGCCCCCTGCACGAAATTATTAACGCGAACTGATTCTACATGCATTTAAGTCACTTTATATTTATTAGGCTAAATTAGAAACTTTTGATATTGGATATTACACTTTTTTAATTTTTGTGCCAGTAAAAATAATAGAGTCATTTTTATTTCAAAATTCCAACTCCTTCCTCTGAATAGAACAAAAGAGTGTTATTAAAACTGATTTATTTAAAAACTGATTTATTATTGATTGCTAAAATTCTACAGAAAATTTCAGTAAAGAGTAGATATTAGAGAGTCCAAAAAGGACATTTTTTGAGAATTTTTTTTTTTTCTATTTGTATCTAAAATATCTTATTTTTTTAGATTTTTACTTGTGTAACAAATATAAAGTAAAATAAGAAAACCCAATTATATGTCAAAACAATTTTGTTAAAAAATATTTAAAGTAAATAGTAGGGTGATCGACGCGGTTTTCCAACCGGTTTTAAAACCGGTTTTTTCAGTCAATGTGCTGTCGGTTTTTTCAAAATGTTCATTTTTCGAATGTCGAATAGACCGGTTTTTTTAAACACAAAAAAACCGGTTTTAAAAATAGAATTTTATTTCAGAAAACATGTACTAAATAGTGACAGTGATATTTGAATAATTTTTTAAATATTCATAAAGACTGATTTCTTATGTTTTTAAAATATAGTTTAAGTCTAAATTGGAATTTATTCTGTAATATTAAACAAATAATTAATAATTATCCTGTATGACCCAATTTCATTTTTTTGATCCAATATTTCCTTTATTTTTTAAAGGTGTTGTGTTAAAAAAGTTTCATCTGCAGAATCGTTTCAATTGAGACAGGCTTCCATATTAAGCCATGGTTTCTGTTTATGCTAACTAAAATTTAGATGATTTTTTCTACAATTTTGAAACATAATTATCTTCTAGTCATCTAGATATATAATTTGCTTAGCATTTTTTTCTTTCCAGAGCTTTTTGAAGCTACCAAACGACGTAGAAAATTAAAATTTGGCTTAATTATAAAAATTTTTGTCCAACAAATCCTAATATTTTGAAATTTTTATCAGGGAGCGTGTGTGTCTTTTTCTAAGAATTTTTTCTCTTTCTAGAGCTTTCTTAAGCTCCCAGAAGACATAACAAATTAAAATTCAGCTTAATTATAACCCTATTCGTCCTACAAATCCTAACGGAGCCAAATTTTGAAATCTCTATCAGGGAGCGAAAATACGTGGATCTATATATATGGATTTAAATAGATCTTTCCTAAGCAATGTTTCCTTTCCAGAGCTTTCTGAAGCTCCCAGAAGACGTAAAAAACTAAAAATCGGCATACTTATAAAACTATTCATTCAACAAATTCTAACAGTGGCAGATGTTTCTATCAGGGACCAAAAAGTCTGTTTTGGTATTAAAAACTTTTGAGTTGCTATACTTATTGTTTGCTCTCCAAATCCTATATAAAACTGATTCTGTATTTCGGCCAGGGAGCGCATTTACGACGATTTTTTTTTATTTTGAAAGGTTTACGAATTTAAAACTTTAATCAATATAATTCCAATAAATTTGAACGGCTTCAAATAATTGACTTCGATTAGGGAGAGGAAGGTGTCTAAATGTTGTTCAAATTTTTTTCTTTTAATTTTCGGATTTGTTTGTGCATATTTTCATTATTATATTATTTTTCCTGACATTGTTAGGCTTTTACGCTTGTATTTAATAAATTTTAACTTAATTATAAGAATTGATTTTTTTTTAAATAAATGTAGTCTTTTGATATAAATATTAACTTCTGCAAAAAACTGGTCAACCGGTTTTTTCTGAATTGCAAAAAGTGCAACCGTTTTTTTTTAAATACCAACTATTCGAACTATTCGAAAACCGGTTTCTCAAAAAAGTCGAATAATCGATCACCCTAGTAAATATATATATAACATTTAGTTTGAAAATTATTCCAAACTACTTGTTTATCAAATGCCTCAAAGACAAAAAAAAAAACGAGAGAAGAAGATATAGTCGGTCAAGCCCGACTATATGATACCCTACACCATTTTGATCCACATAATTTTATTTTTACGCATATGTATACAACATACTTGTGTTAAATATTAACATAATACTAACATTTGTATGGGATTTATGCATGTTAGTGATTTTCGGGAGAGGAGTTTGTATGGGAGCTATGGTCAGTTATGGACCGATCTTCATGAAATTTGGCAGACGGATTTTTGCTGATATAAAACTTATTTGTACTAAATTTCATTAAAATATTCCTATTTTTAAGGCATCTGTAAGTGTTAAAACTCTATTCCGGGAGGACATTTGTATGGGGGCTAGGTGAAATAATGGGCCGATCATAACCAAATTCAATAGGCTTCGTCCTTGTGTTGAAAAAAGCATATGGACCAAATTTCATCAAATTATCTTCAAAATTGCGACCTGTACTTTGCGCACAAGCTTTACATGGACAGCCAGCCAGCCAGCCAGCCAGCCAGCCGACCAGACGGACGGACGGACGGACATCGTTAAATCGACTCAGAAAATGATTCTGAGTCGAACGGTATACTTTAAAGTGGGGGTCGGAAGATTTTTTCTCTGCGTTACAACTTCTGCACAAACACATAATACCCCAACCACCTTTGGTGGTGTAGGGTATTAAAAAAAAAAAAATGCGTAAATAAAACCATAAAATCAAACGATTCATAAAAATCAAGTTTCTATTCAAATAAAAAAAACCATAAATCCTAAAACAAAACAATTTGAGTTAAAAAGATAAAGAAAAATAAAAAATATTTAATAGGACTGCATTCATTAAATCCATTTATTGCAACTGCAAATTATTAAGTTAAGACAACAACAACTAACATAATTGTAGGTATAAAATTAAAAAAAAAAGAAAAATAGCAACTACTGCAAAACAGCAGCAGCAACAACATACAATTGCAATGTTAGCGAAAAACGCGAATGAATGCAGAACGGATGCTAAAAGTAGCCACCATTAAATAAAAAAAAAAAAATACAACCAACAAACGAAAATGGCTGGTATAAAAAAATTAACTAACCAACATACAAGTTTGTTGCTTTGTTTTAATGTTGGTTGGCTAAGAAAGAAGAAAATGGTCAAAACTTAAACTAAAATGAAATGAGTTAAAAAAACAGAAACAAAATGTGCAATGCGGTGCGGTAGCCAAACACAAAATGTTACAGAGTTTTTTTTAACAATTGCACAGTGGGTTTTTTCTGAAATAAATTATTTATGTTTATACATTTTTACACTTTTTAAAATGTTATGAATTTTGGCATAGACTTCTTGAGCTTTAAAAAATCTTAACTTTAAAGATTTTTGTAATTTTATAAATTTTTATTTAATTACTTTTTGTTAAATTTTTTCCCAAGTTGTGCCACTGTGAACCGGTAGCTTTAACAAACAACCTCAAAAAACATGAAAATGCAATAATTTTTTTTTCTTCCACTTGACTTTCTTGTTTTTTTTTTTTCTTTAAATATTTTTTCCTGTTAATTAACTTTATTATCATTATTGTTTTTTTCGTTTGCTGTATAAATTATTTTAAAAATTAAACCAAAAAAACAAAAAACTATTTAATTTCTTTAAGACGCCATTTTGTTTCGTGTCTGCAGAAAGCCCGTATTTACGTGCAAATACTTATTGTTTGCCTTTTTTCAATTGCTGGCCATTTGTGTAAGGCCTTCTCTTTCTCAAATGTCAGTGGCATTATTTTCATTTAATATTCTTTTGTTTCCTCAAATTATTCATAATTTAGCCTTATTTTTTATTTTATTTTCATTTTTATTGCATGATTTCTGGCTGCAATTGCATTAATTTGTAAATTTCTTTCGTTTTGCTGTTTGCATTTACTTATTATTTATTATTTTTTCTTTTTATTATAGAAATGTTCCAATTATGGTGTTGGTAAATTAAAGAAATTATTTGCTACAAAATAACAAACGGAAATATTATTTGTTTCTATTATTTTTTTTAGTAATTTGAAATAATTTTTTAGTGCATGTTTAGATAGTGTTTGGAGATAAAAATGCATAAATATTTTTAAATTATTTACCATGATATTTGAAGCATTCAGAAGACTTATGCAGTCTTAGTTTAACTGGAACCATATCTCCTTTTAATTAATTTTAAATTCATTTTTGTTTAACTAAATTTTAATGGAATATTTTGCGCGAAAATATAGGTTTATCTTATAAATTCTTAACCTTTTTTAAACATACATTTCTTAATTATATTAAAATTATTATTTCTTGAATTGATTTTTATCTCAAGAAAAAATCATTATCAGAACAATGATGTCGAAAAAAATATGTGTGATGATTATTTCCTTTAGATAATGCTGCATAATTATAATTATGTTATTGTTGATGACGTTGATGATGGACTGAACAGAACAGTAGATTACAAGCAACAATTGCTGTTGGCATTTAAAACTTGAATTAATGTAAATGTTAAAAAAGTATAACTTAAAGAGTCTTATAGGAAAAAATAAATAAATATCACTACTAACTAAGGAAATGCAAAGTACCAAAAAGTTAATGATTAAAAAACTTTTAACTTTGAGCTTGAAAAGAAAATTTTCGCAAAAATTTCGGTCCATAAGCGGTTGTTTTAATACATTATGGGAAAGGGAGATATATTTTTTTGCAAACTGGATAAAGCTTTCATATTTTAGTTGCTTTTACGAGTGAAATACTGAAAAGTGTTTTTTTAGTACCTATAAAGTACCCAGCAAAAATTTTGGTTGCCAGGTAATGAGTTAAGAAGCTAATATAATGGCTTTACACTACTTACACATTAGCTGAATAAGCCATTTTTTTTAACACGGTGATGACATTAGAGGCATCTGCTTACCTCATGTCATCATTTAGATTTCATTACAAGAACTTATTACTTTTGAGTTGTTCAATAACTCATTGATTTTAAAGTATTACTGAAGTCATTATAAGTTAAAACAAGAGGATCTAGTTGCGTTTTAAGTTACTAATAAGTAATGAAATTTTAAAATATAAAAAGGTTTTCTTTCATATTTAATTTTAATTTCAAAAACTAAACAATATTCCATAAAAAACTTTGCTTGCCATGTAATGAGTTAAGAAACTAATATAATGGCTCCTCTCTACTTACACATTATATTTTAACACAGTGATGTCGTTACAAAAACTAATTACTTTGAAGCTATTCAAAGTCAGAAGTCATTATTAGCAAAATTAATAGTAACTATTTAGTTACATTATCAGTTATAAATAAGTACTGAAATATGAAAAAATAAAAACTGATATATTTATACCCTACACCACCATAGGAGGGGAGGGTATTATGCGTTTGTGCTGATGTTTATAACACCCAAAAATATTGGTCTACGATCCACCTTAATTTATACCAATCGGCTTAGGATCACTTTCTGAGTCGATTTAACGATGTCCGACCGTCCGTCTGACTATCTGTCCGTCAATGTAAACCTTGTAATCAACTACAGGTCGCAATATTAAACAACAATTAATGGCATAGGGGTTTCTCACAGTTCAGGGACGAAGCCTATTGAAATTGGTTATGATCGGTCCATTATTTAACCTAGTCCCCATACAAATGTCCTCCCGGAAAAAAGTTAAACGATCATAAATCCATTAAATATAACAATATTTTAATGAAATTTGGCACATATAAGCGTCCCGATTTTCAGAAAGATTGGTCCATAATTAACCATAGCTCCCATATAAACCCCGAAAATCAGAAAATCACTTTAACGGGCATAAATGCCATTAAAATGTTAGTATCAAGTTAATATTAGACACAAATAAGTTTTATATAAGTTATATATACATTTTACAAACATCGGTCCATAATTTACCATAGCTATTATATATGGCCCTCTTTTGGGAATCACCCAAAAGTAATTAAATTCATATAAATGTTAGCATCGACGCAATATTCTGTATTCGTGTGTTTTATTTTACACTTAATATGAGTATCGGTCCACATTTGGCTCCAAGTCTAATAAAAGATCCCCCCCCCCTAATTATAATGTACGCAGTAGAGTAGGGTATCATATGGTCGGGCTTGGCCGACTATATCTTTTTCGCTCGTTTTTAAATTTATTATTTTAAAATTTAATAACTTAACTGTATACAGGAAGTTAGAAATTTAGAAGGTTTTTAGCAGAGACCGGATTTTAATACTAAAAAAAAACAATCTTTTTATTTTTATTTCAATCGAAAAACAATCTTTAATGTTCAAAAAGTAATAAAAATCTATCATGATTTTTTTATTTTCATAAATAGTTTTAATTTTTTTACGGAAAATTCGCGAATTAAATTTCACGGTCGCGTATTTCAAAAAGTAGTATTTTTAAATTCGTGAAAAATATATATGTAAATGATTTAGCCTTTCTGAGTGCTCTCTTTGTTTGTTCACTTTATTAGGCGCGACTTTTTTCAATATCTCATAAACTATTTAAAGTCTCCTCACGATACTTACAGGGAGCATTTAGAATGGTTCCATCCTCTAAATGTATATTTTTCACGAATTTAAGAATACCACTTTTTGAAATACGCGACCGCGAAATTTAATTCGCGAATTTTCCGCCAAAAAAAATCAACATGAAAACATGTTTCAGATATCATTTTAAAGGTAATTTCATTACCTTTAAATAATTGCCTTAATGAACGTTGTAACGTAAATATTTTGGAAGATATTTGTATTTTTAAAAACACAATTTTACTCATTTTTGAGATATTACAAATCACAAAATATTGCGGTTATCAAACTTATACTCGGCATTTGCATTACTAGCGTCAATATTAATAATCTTGTGAAATTTCATTAAATTCTGATGATTTTTAGAACAAAATTGCGACTTTTCAATTTTATTACAAACAAAACAATATCAGTTGCAACAAATATTTCGTATTTCATATTAAATCATATTATACATCATATTAAAGCTAATTTTGATACCTTTAATATGAAATCTCAATAAATCTTATATATTAAATACTTCGAAAGATATTTGTAATTTTGTATATGCAACTTTGTACATATTTTGAGCTATTTTGCACTTTCAAACCGCTATATTTCGCGAACCACTTGACGAAATTATCTGAAATTTTGAATAAGTCTTAGTTTGGACTAGAGCCCTGTAAACTGTGTCTTATAAGGCTGTACAAGCCACTTGATATTTTTCAAGTGTTGTTATCAGTGTGTGTGCGGAGTAATAAATACTGTTCTGCAGGCACTTAAAACCATACAAATACTGCGTGTGTGCTTCAACTTTATGAACAAATCATGAGTGTGCTATGATAGCGACCAAACAAGCCTCTCAAAGGCTTGTATAAAAAAATACAAGCCTTTTGACCACTTGTTTGCTTCAATAAGGGAAAAAATTGTGTTTTCTTTTTTATTAAAATTATATGTGTGTGTGTGCGTTCATGACTGTATAAAGTAATTTCGTAAGTAAAACAGTCGTTTAAAAGTATTGTTTATAAACTTATTGTTATTTACGATCAAATAAATTATTAATGTTACTAGTTATAACAATTTAAAGAAACATGCATTAAGTTTTATTAGTAAACAGATTTTATTAAATATTTAAAGTTTTTTACAAGGTTTTTTTATATTATTACTTAAAACAAATATATACTTAATTACTTATATACTACTTTCTTATACATATGTATATAAATACTTAAACTATATCACAGATAATAATGTTGTCTGTATTCATGTGAAGAAACATAATCTGTGAAAAGATGGTTGAGTTGGAGGAAAGATTCGTTCTTTTTTCCGATAACAATTGTCTAGCAATTGAAAAAACTCTTTCGGAACTTGCACTACTTGCTGGAGTAGCCAATAGTTTGCAGCTTAATTTATACAACAAAGGCAACTGTGTTCGATGTAAATACCACCAACTGATGACATTAAAGTTTTCTTCGAAGGGAACATCCAGGTTTTGGTATGTTTGAATTTCTCTAGCTATTTTATCATCCCATGTTAGATTTGATGTTGGCGATACAAAATTCTTGAAATATGATGATATTACTGATGTTTTAGTTGATGTTGGTGATTCCATGATTTCTTCACCTTCATTTTGCCAGAGAATTTTTAACTCCTCTGCACATTTTGATTTTATATTATCCATTTCGTCTTTTGAAAATTATAACAGTTTATTCGCGGGTGGAAAAAGGAAATGTGCAATTTTATGCGTCATGGATATATTTAAAAATACAGTTGTCTGTATATTTTCAAATAATGCTTCCTTAAATTTTTTTACGAGTTCAATATCATCATCTTCTGATATGCAAGTGTCCCTCAATCCATTGATGTATGCATAAACTAGATGTAATGTAGCATATTTTTCTCCTTCTAAAGTTTTGAACGCCTGTTCAAATTGTCTCATGACGTTCACAATTCCTTTAATGTGGCTTATGTTTATTTTTTCGACTTTTTGAAGCTCATTTTTTTGCTGCAATATATTATTGACATCCATCCAATTTTTTTTCCACAGATTCCAAAAGGTAATACATTGTGTTCCACCGTGTAGGACAATGACTTTTTAATGTTTGGCTTAATTTGCAATTATCGCCAGATTTCTTGAAATATTTAACCAATTTCGAGCATAAATTACACAGTTCATTTAGTTCCTCTACATTTTTAATAGCCTTTTCGATTACATTATTAAGTAAATGGTTAATGCAATATATGTGTGGAAAACAATTGAACGCAGCAACCATGTTGGAACCTCTGTCTGTTACCATAACTCCATCTTCCAGTTTGCAATCATATCTTCCTAGTAAAGTTTGAGCTTTTAATCTAATGGCATCATCTAAAATAAATAATTATTAAAGATATGTGGTTCATTTGGTATTCATTTTTTCATTTATGTAATAGTAATATAACTGTTTAAATTTACTTACGCGTACATCTTTCCCCATTCATTGAATTAAGACCTATCAACCTGGAAATCAATTGGTCATTTTTTGTATAATGGATAGTTAGAGAGATATAACTTTTCCGTAAATAGTTGTCCGTCCATATATCTGAAGTTAATCCAAAACCATTTTTGCAGACAGCATTGATTTCATGTTTAACATTTAGGAATGTTGCTTCATATATTTTTTCAATATTCCGCGATATTGTGGTAGGATGTGGCAATAATTTTTCTACATCAACATTTGGTCCATACTTCGCTCCAATTGAAATCAAGAACTCCGAAATCTGCATTAGACCGGTATCTTGAACAAATTGAAAAGGCCGACAATTTTTTATACACCATTCGGAAAATAATCGCGTTGCTTTTTTTTTCGTCTCGTTGTTAACCTCTACTTTTTCTGTATTAGTTTCCTTCGTGGTGTAGTAGCACTTATGTCTCACCAAGTTCGATGTGGTTCTCGAATCATATTTTAAAACAGTAAAACACTTTATGCAGGCAACTTTCTTTGCTATTTCGGCTCCTTCCTGGTTTACAATCTTTCCAAATGTGTCCCAAATCTTGCTTCTGCCTCTTTTCGTAGTTATTTTGAATTTTCCTGACAGGATATTTTGTTTGATGCTGGCAGCGTCAATTGATTCAGTAGGAGTTGAATTCTAAATACATAAATATGATATATTTTGTTTAGTAAAGTAACTTTAAAAAATAATTTTATTTCTTACCATTACTTCTGCCATAATAAGTATACGAAGATATGTATATTTTAACACGATTGTGAAAACAAATAATTTGTTGGAGCACAAAAAATTCAATTCCGAACATAACTTCATTTATAGCATATATGAAATATATTAGGTAATAATATTATAATTTTATTTATAAACTCATTTTTACATTAGGTAATAATATGTATAAGCCTTTTCTAAAAATAACTTTAGTCCAATAAAAACAGGTATATTTCTTAGTGTAAAAAATTTATTTAAAACAGCATTTATTTGGCAATAAAATCTGTAGTAGCAGCTAAATAGATCAATAAGAAACAGGTACATATGTTCTGCACTGTAAAAAATGCAAATTTATTTTTTATAAAACCACGAATTGAGTTCGCTTACAATCAGGTAAAACAGCATCCTTTACTTGATTATATATTGAACATGTACATATGACGGGACACACAATTTAGGTAAACGTCTTAAAATATTTCATTTATAATTTTATTACAGTGCAGATGTTCCATCGTATTCTTAACATTTTGGAAAATTTATTAGTCAAGGAGTAAACGTATATGGAAACGAATTTGAAAAATGAAAAGACATTGTTCTATATTATTTCCTTTTAGTTTTAAAATAGAATGATTACTTAGTAAATATAAATTAAATGCAATAAAATCTATCATAATATAAATAAGTACAATTTTAAAATTTTTTATAAACATACAATTAATAATAAGACTAACTTTATTTAAAATATAAATAAATACTAAAGATAAAAATTTTCTAACTTACATATGTAACTGACAGTTTCAAATGTCAACTTTAATTTTTTTACTTTTTTAACTCTTAATAAAGAGTATTTTTTAATAACTTTATGAATTCACCCTTTTACATTTATTTAGAAAAGAAGAACCAACAATAAAATATAGACATACTGTATATATGTGTGTGTATGCAAGAATATTTATAAACAACCACTTTTTACACATTATGAAGATTTTTTGCCACACACAGCAACTACGTATTACAAAAAACAAACAAATCATTAAGCCCACTTGAAATCTTTAAATCATTTCTCAACGTCTTGTATGATTTGCTTTTTTTTGCCACACCACTTGCACCACTTGTTTACGATAAATGATTTGAACGCACGGATTTGCAGTCGCTCATACACAGTACACACTTGCTTTGCTTCGGGCAGCGAACAGTACGAACAGTATTTATTGTTGTTTTTGCACATGTTGGCTATGAAACACACACTTGAAATTCAAGTGTGTTTGCTTTTCAAATCATCTTGCGCAGGAGACTAGTTTGGACAAGAATAATAATTGTACCAAATATTATCAAATTCGGCAGAGGTGAGAAAATCGGATGGTTGGTTTTAAATGGAATGACTCATATATATATTTTGTACAAGCTTATTGCGCTAACAATATAATTGTAAAATTGAGAACAAAAATATAATTGGTACAAGCAAATTATTTTTAAAATAAAATATTTTCAAAAATAGCGATGTTTGCGGTGACAATATATTATTCTGAAAATAATATTGTTGGGGCAACCATATTGCTAACTATTTTTTTTCTATTCGTGTACATACATATGTAAATAAAAAAATATTAATAAATTTATAGTTAATAAAATAGACTCAATCAAAAAGTAATGAAAATAATTTCAAATTAAAGTTTTTTATTTTAGTATTATTTTATTACAAGAAACATTTAAATTATGCTAAAATAAAATCATAATATAATAGAGTTAGATATAAAAATGATAAAATGGGATCATAATTTGATAAAATCGAAACAATATAATAGAATGTGATAATAATTTGATAAAATTGAACCATTATTTGATAGTATTAGATAATAATATTATTAGATGGAATAATCAATGATAAAATAAAATCATAATATAATATAATAAGAACGTAGCATAATATGATAAAATGAGATTATATTATGTTGAAGTCTTGCATATTGTGTTTTATTTTTTTTAATGATAACACAATTATAATCAGTTATATGTGTAAATATTGTTCATAAAAAAACTAATTATATTGTTTTACAACACAATTGATACATGTCCTAACGAAAAGTAAAAAAATTAAAAATTCTTTGTTCAACACAAACAAAAACACCTGATTGAATGCCACATTTGCGACAAAATCAATTCAAAATTACTAAACCGATTGACTTTAAATTTTCATCAGCATCAATTACTTTTTGAGTTGTATTTTTTTTTTTTTAAATAAAGTATTTTTTATAACAAAGTTAAATAATTTGTTGTATTAGTATTTTTATACTTAAAAAATAAAAACGCACTTTTGTGTCAGTAATTTCCAATTGGGTCCTGACAATTCAGTAAAAACTATAATTGCAGCAAAGAAAAATAATGAAGATGAAGGGACAAGTATTGATATCAACTTGCTACAACAAGTAGCAACTTAAAGAGTAACAACAGAAGTCGTTCAACAACATCATCGGTCCACATAAATACTAGTTACTTACTTTTTTTACCCATACAATTGTTTGAACATAAACACGTTAAAACATATTTTTTTATTTTAAATAAAGTTACATACTTTTATGTATTCTAAAGAATGGCCGTTCTACCAACCAGTTTTTGTTTTTATTTTTCCATAATTTTCATCTTAATTTATGACGGTTGCAATAATAGTGGCATTGCATGATTGTTAAAATATAAAGAAGAGGAAAAATAAAAAACAGCAAGTAACTATATAAATAATGCGCCATTATTTGGAGAGTGCAAAATTAGAGAAAATTAAATTGTTTTTTAACACAAAAAATATTAAAAAATAAAAAAAAAATAAAAAAAAAAGAATAAAAACAAGTAAAACCAATCTTATAGTAACTAATTTATATTAAACATGTAGCTTGTAGCATAAATACAACGTAAATGTTGCTACAACATTTCAATCTAAATGAAACAGTCGCAGTAAAACGCATTAGCACAACAACACAGTTGGCGGCCATTGTTGAGGGTTCTTGGTTGCATTTGGTAACCATTTATGATTTCTTTTCGCCTTTTTTGGAGTTAAGTTTACTTTACTGGCATTGGATGATGGCTATGATGATGAGGATGATGATGACGCTATTGCTTTTTAGTTTTTCTGTTTAAGCGATGGCGTGCTACAAGGTAATCAAGCTTTATAAAGGCGTTTTTGTAGACTGTTGCCAGTTTTGACTTCACTGTTGTTTTATTCTAAACGTGTGATTCGTTGTTGTTATTCTTTTTTAATTTTTTTTTGTTTTGTTTTTGAGTGGGGATTTGCATGTTTTTTTCTTTTGCTGTTGGTAGTTTGCATAATTTGTCTTAAAGCTTTTTTTTATTTGCCATAAATTCATATACGTTTTTAGTAGTTTTATTTATTTTTTAGTTTTTGTTTATGCCACATTGTGTTAAATATGCTGGAGGTATGGGAAGTTTGCCATTCAGCCAGCCGACTTATCAATATTTTTGTATGATTGTTGCCATTTTATAAATGCAACAATTTGCATTATTTAACTTTTTTGTATTTCTTCATTTGGTTGGTTGGTTGGTTTCGTTACCAATTTAGTAATAATTTCATTTGTTCTATGGATTTTTATCTAGTGTTTTTGTGAGATAGCATAAGAAATAATATCAGTAATTGCTGTAGATAAATGTATTCATTTGTTCATTTCAATTAAGTATTTTAAAAAATCATTATGCTCAATTGAAGATTTCTATGTTATTTCTATGTTGAATATATAATAATAGATAGTTTCTATATTGTGAAATAAATAGCAACCAACACACATTGGAGTAAAAGGGGTCAAAAATGGCGCTTAATACAGGAAAAGGTGATATCAACATTTTAATGAACATATTTTATTTTTCTATTTATTAGCAAAAAATTCATTTCAGAATTAAAGTTTTTTTTGTCCGTTTATATACAGGTTACATTGTAATGCAAAATGGGCATAGTGTTAATGTCCGTTCGTCTATACATTGGGGTTAAATGGGTTGAAAATTGCGCTTAATTCAGGGAAAGGTGATAACAATATTTTATATAGATTATACATCGATCGAAAAGTAGAAAATTAATTTTTGGAATTTTAAGTTTTTGTTCTTGAGAGAATTCTGATGTCCGTCTTTCCTTCCATCCATGTTTGCAATTTTTTCAATTCAAAATCCTTTATTTTTAGATTCAATAAAGATATCGACTTTAGATTTTCTTTATTCGATAGATAATTTTGTTCTATAAATAAAATAAGAAATGCACTTTTAGAATTATAAAATATTTTTGGCAGAATGGTAATGTCCGTCCGTTTGTCTCTATATTGGGGTTAAAAGGGTAGAAAATCGCGCTTACTTCAGGAAAAGGTGTTATCAATATTTGAATACTTTCAGTTGATTTTCGTTTTTGTCGAAAACTAAAAGAATACATTCTTGGAATTTTAAATTTTTTTTCTGGAGGAAATTCTGATGTTCGCCTCCCCGTCCGCCTGTTCCTTAATGTATGCAAATTTCGCATGTTGAGGTTAAGTGGATGAAAATAGCGCCCAATTCAGGGAAAGGTGATAATAATATTTATACCCTACACCACCATAGATGGTTAGGTATTATGCTTTTGTGCTGATGTTTGTAGCGCATACACGCACAGAAAAAATATGGTTCCAGTGACCATAAACTAAAAGCAACATACTATGATTGTAATATATGATTCCAGGTTACAATAAGTATATTTGTACGTAATCATTATTATGATTCCAATTTATAATTTATTAGTAAGGTTCATAACCTTATTAATAACTTTTAGTAAGTTTTATAATCTTTTCTTAAGTATTGCTTTCAATTTCATCACGTTTTTATCATTTAATAATCCCATGTTATCATATATATAAACTAATTTCATCATATATATAATTCCATTTTATCATGTATATAATTCCATTCTATCATATATATGAACTAATTCCATCATAAGTATAATTCCATTTCATCATATATATAATCCCATTTTATCATATATATAATCCCATGTTTTCATATTTATATTCATTTGTACCACGATATGTGGTACATTCATCATACTGAATAAAAACAAAACTTGTCAATTTATATTTGTTCATATATAAACTAAATGAGAATTAATATACTAACAAACTACTGGACTGATACACAAAAATGTGTATTCAAAAGGCATTAAAAGTTAATGGTTGTAGAATTAACCAAATTTGTAAAATGAACTGAATGATTATATAATTAACTAAATTGTTGTAGAATTGACTAAATGAGTGGATTTGTCATATATATGATTTCATATAAACATATTTAAATACATATTATAATTCAGTGAACCATATTAAAATTTTGATTGTGGGTAATCATTAAATGATTAAACAGAATCATAAACGTTGCTATCATGAACACAGTATATTTAAATCAATGAAAAACGGCTATATAATCATTGAATAGTTGTGGTAACCATGTTTTTTCTCTGCGTGCAGGCATGAAATTACATACTTTACTTTACTTATTTAAAAAATCCGTCATTAAACATTGACGTTTATTACTTTTTAAACTGATTTCTACAGCCTTTTCATGAAGATTTCTCAATAATAGTATTTTCGAGGTTTCCATGTTGTTCTCAACAGGCCATTTCATACATATGTCAAAGCAGTTTATTACATCCGCATGTTTTACTTTTGTAGAGTTATTGTCAGGAACTAATAAAATATTATCCTCATCGACATCATGATTGTTTAGGTTTCAACGAAACCGAAATGGATAAGACACCACGAATGCTGATGAAGTGTGTAGCGGCACAGAAAATACGTATTCCATTCTTCTGGTGTCTAATTATAGTCCACAAACTCTGCTTTGGTACCGCCAAACAGAGACAACAAGGCAATTTACGATTGCAAACTTGTTTAATGATCCAATTCAATTTATTTACTTGGATCATCAAGATTCCATTCAAATAAAACAAGAAAATCAAATTGTGAATTTGGAAAATTTGCATGAATTATGCATTTTGGAAATTTCTCTTATCTCCTCACTATCCCGCCCTACTGATAATGGAATATCATCCTCGTCCTCAAAATTGTCATCGACATTTCTTTATGGAATCATTGGATACTTTTTCCCAGGCTAAGGCAACCAATTAAACGGCTTCAAATAAAGTGGTTTGTTTGAGGGACGTTTCTAAATTTTCGTTGGAAGAAACAATTTTTGATAGTAAACTGTTACGGTAATGCAGTTTTAAGAGCCTAATTGCATTCTGGTCCATGGGCTGTATTAGTGGAGTTACATTGGGGGGCATATATATTACCCAAATCTGTCCATCTTTAGTATCATGAACCAGTTCATCTGCCGGTGGATGACTTGGAGCGTTGTTTAATATTAGAAGAGCCTTAATTGGCAGTTTTTTTTTTTTTTCTTTTAAAAATGTCTCTATCTGTAAATATATTTTGAATTTTTTTAAATCATTAATAACATTAAAACAATTTACTAAAACTTACTTCTGGAATAAATTTATCAAAAAACCATTTTTTGAACTGAGCTACATTCATCCAAGCAGATTTAGAGTTTCCGTACTCTACAGGAAGAATTTTGTTCCGAAAAGATCTCGGTTTTTGAGCTTTTCCTATTACAAAAAGTTTAATTTTCTTAGTTCCTGCAGCATTAGCACACATTAAAAATGTTAATATCTTCTTTGACAATTTTCTACCTGGAGCAGATGTTTCTTCACTGTGAACATATGTTTTGTTTGGCAACATTTTCCAGTAGAGACCGGATTCATCCGCATTAAAAATTGCTTCGTTTGATAGCCCATGCTCCATAATGGTAGACACTAACTTATTAACGAATGGCGCAACAAGTTCTTTAGAAGAATATAATTTCTCATCAGACTCTTTTAACAATCGTATTCCATAAAGCTTTTTAAATTTTGTTAGCCAACCAAAACTGACCATTGTAGAATTTTTTGTGCAGCTCCACAGCTTTGCATTTGAATTGTTCTCCACCGACTGTGATATGGAATTTTCTTTGTGCTAAAAACCACTCCATTTTTTTAAATTCACCACTTGTAAGTCTATACCGATTTTTTAACGAACTCATGGAATTATCCAGCAGTTGCGTTTTTTGTTTAATGATTGTACATATTGTGGATTTGGATAATCCATATTTATTTCAAATTTCAAACAACGATGTTTTATTTTCGTGGTCTGCTATTATTTTTAATTTATCTTGCAAACAAATTGTCTTTTTTTTACATCGTTTTACTTGCAACATTTTGACAGTTAAAAACACAAAACACTTTTAAAAATAAAAAAACTTCACAATAACTTCGGTAAACGTGGATGACCGCGAAATAATGAAGTAAAAACATAATAAAAACTTCATTCATACATAAATAAAACAAAAATGCTTATAACAAACCACCATTCGCACTATCGAATAGAAAAAATGCCTATCTATTCGTACTATAGAGTAGTCAATGCAAAAATTTTGCCATTCGTATTATTGGAAATTCGCAATAAAGAGCGTTCGTACTACTGGACGTCCACTGTACAATTAATCGTCAATTTTGACACATTTTTCCCCAACGTGCAATCTTATCTTATTCCCTTTTTCCTAATACAATGATAAATCTATTGCAATTTAACTAAAATTTATTTAAATAAAAAATATATATTGAAACAACAGAAGTAGCAAATTCTCTTAACAACTTTTTAAACAATTTGAAAATAATCTCTTTTATTCTCCTCTTAATACCATAATTTTCTAATAAGCTCTTCAATATAAAACCAATTGTTACATTTAAATTCTTAACTCCCACATATTTGCAAAATAATCCCTTACATTTTTAAAATTATTGGCAAAAATTCTTTCAATAAGTAAGAGTAATAATAAATTGTTCACACTTTTAAGAAACTGCCCACACAATATATGACAATAATATAAAATGAAAAATACAAAATGATCGTATAATTCAAAGTATTAAAAAGGCGTAACTTAAGTGAATATGAACTTAAACCAAAAAGAAAAAAAAAAAAAAGTTGTAAATGAATTTTTAAATCTGTTCAAAAACATAAAGCGAATTACAAAAAAAAAAAAAAAAAAAAAACTGGGTGTGTAATGAGATATTTCATTATGAAGCACGTTCCACATAATAAATACGACAACATCATGTGATAAAAACTGCTAAACATACTTAAATATTTAGCATTTTTACTCGAAAAATATCTAGTGACATTTGTGCGTTTTTATACAAATTCTAAGTAGAAATTCTAAAGATACTTTTTTTTTGTTTTCATTCATTTGATTTGAGTGTGTGTAGAGTAGAGTAACATGCAGCAACACTTTTGCTAATATTGTTGTATTGTTATTATTATGCTTAAGTTATTGTTGTTGTTCATATTTCGATAGGCTGGACTTAGGGCTGGTTAGTAGGAAGCAGAAGGTATGCTCGAACTAACAGTATACGCCCAGTAGCATGACAAAAAAAAAAAAAAAAAAAAAAATGCGAAGAAAAAAGAAATGCTGCTTCTGTTTTTACCACGATACCGTTTGTTTAAATAATGAAAAGTATTTAGGTGAATTTTTTTATACTGAGTGATAAAAGTTTTAAAGACTTTTTGCATATTATCATTTCATACGTTTACAATGTGACATGTAATGCTTGGTACAAAAAACTCCTTTTCAAATTCATCATATATTTTACTATTATTGTTTAAATGATTAAATACAATCCGATTAAATCCGAAGCTGTTGAAGTTTTTATGTTTCTTATATGCGTTTTAAGCACACGCCCTACATTGAGGTAAAATTGCGTTTAATTCATGGAAAAGTGATATCAAGATTTTAATGTTTACGTTTTGTTTTCAAATTGATCAATATGTAAAAAAATGCCTTTAGAGTTACAGAATATTTTTTTCGGAATAATACAAAAGACAATATGCACTTTTCAGAAAAATATCTGAACAAAGCAACTGTAAAACTTTCAGTTCCACTCTATTAATGCTCAAAATTAGTGTATTTTAGTACAATTTTCAAAAAAATAATAAAAATATTTGGAAAAGGCAAAATTTTTAAATTCTTAAAGAAAAAATAACACTAAAACACCTGAAGTTCATGGTTAAATTTTTAAATTCTGCTTTAAGAAAATGTTTATTTAAAAAAAAAAACTACACATAAATTTGATGAAATTTGATTTTGTGCGTTTTTTTAATATCAAAAAAAAAAAAAAAATTAACTTTGACAGTTCAGTACAAAAAACCCAGGCAGAAACTGCCAACCGTACGAAACATCAAGCGCTGGCAATATATTTTTTACAAATAAAACGAGAGAGAAACTATAGTCGGTCAAGACCGACCATATGATACCCTACACCATTGTGCATGAGCCAAAAATTACACCTGTGGCCAATTGTAGACCAACACTTATACTAAATGTAAAAAAAAAAATATACAAGTACAGAACAATGCATTGATACTAACATCTATATGATTTTATGAACTTTAGGGCGATTCCCGGAAGTGGTTTTATATGGGAGCTATGGTAAATTATGGACCGTTTCTAATAAAATGTTTTTTCTACTTATATAAAACTTATTTGTGTCGAATATTAACTGATACTGTCATGCACGTTGCTGTAATTTCCTGAAGAGAGGTTTATATGGCAGCTATGGTCAATTATATGCCAATCTTTATGAAATTTGGCACTAATACTAATACACTAATACTAATACTTATACAAGACTTCTTTGTGCTGAATTTCATTAAAATATTCCTATATGTAAGGCATTTATGACCACTAAACCCCTATTCCGGGAGGATATTTGTATGAGGGCTAGGTGAAATAATGGACCGATCATTATGCGGTCACACTGTAAAATTCGAGAATGTTTTATCAAATTTAGACTATAACTCAAGAACCGTTAGACGCATACGAAAATTGTCTTCAAGGTGTGTCAACAATATTTTTTATTCGCTCAAGAATTTCAGATTTATGGATCAAAATTTTCACCATTTAAAAAAAAAAAAATAATTTTTTTGCTACTAATAACCGAATAACTACGGAAATATTAACTGAACAAAATATTATGTAAATTCAGCTCAAAGACAATTTAAGTCTCTATATATTGGAGTTTACTATATCTTAATAGTGATAGAAAAAAAAGTAAAAGCTGATTCTTATTCAACACATTAAATTCCATCTAATCCACCTATTTTTCTTATTTAAGACGAAAAAAAAAAAAAAATTTTTTTTTGGCCCACTAGTGTATTTCCACTTAACTGTAGGTATGCATGGGTATCCTAACTTAACTGTGAATGCAATCAAGATTTGTGCATCAATTTTTATGTTACGAGTCTTTATTTAGTCGTAGTTTTACCAGCTTTGAGATAAAGATGATAAGCTGAAATATTTTAATGTTTTCACTTTTAAAAAGAAATTTTTGTAAAAAAAAAAAAAAAAATCTGCCTGGGAAGTTACGCAGTCTAAATTAATAATTTTTATTGCTATTTTTTTTTTTTTATTAAATTCAATTTTTATTAATATTTGTGTGAGGGCTAGGTGATACGATACCAAATTTTATTACGAAAATTTAATTTTCAAAATTAAATTAATCGCCATTTTTAACGCATTTTACCCCAGCGTACGCCTGTTATAATGGAAAGATTCTTGTTCAGATATAATTATTTTCTAATTCAGTTCAAGTCAAATTCTTGTTTAGTACGTCTTTAGCTTTAAACCAGTTTTAGTTCCAGTTCAGTTCAATTCAGCTGAGTTCCAGCTCGGATTTAGTTTAGTTCTAGTTCAGTTCGAGTTCAGTTCGAGTTCAGTTCTAATTCAGTTTTAGTTCAGATCTAGTTCAATTCTAGTTCAGTTCTAGTTCAGTTTTAGTTCAGTTCTACTTCAGTTTTAGTTCTGTTCTAGTTCTGTTCTAGTTCAGTTCTAGTTCAGTTCTAGTTCAGTTCTAGTTCAGTTCTAGTTCAGTTCTAGTTCAGTTCTAGTTCAGTTCTAGTTCAGTTCTAGTTCAGTTCTAGTTCAGTTCTAGTTCAGTTCTAGTTCAGTTCTAGTTCAGTTCTAGTTCAGTTCTAGTTCAGTTCTTTTTTTTTTTACTACGGATTTACGCCGTTTCGGGTATTGCAAAATTTAAAAGGGAGCCTAATAATTCTTGTAATTATGCATCATCTGACGTATATCTCGTTAATGTGTCCTCAACAGAATTGCTGTAGGAGGTACCCAAACTTGGAGAGAAAAAAAAACGTGAATGGGTTCGAGAGGTGCCTTTTTCGCGAGGTACACACAGTGCAAATAAAAAATGTATATAAATGAAATTGTCATGACTTATTTAAAAAGAAAGATGAATTTTGCAATAAATGGATGAATATGAACAAGACTTCATCACTAAAAACTGAACTTTGCAAATTTTATAAGAAGGTTTAATAATTATTAAATCGCTAATATATCCACGCATACTTAACATATCGCGATATTTTTAATTTGTATTTAAGATACACGATTGTAGAGTACATAAACGCAATAATTTTTGATTTATGACTTTAAATAGAATTTTGCAATTCTTTTATAAATTTGTATCTTAAACCTCCACAACAATGACGCCGTTCGCTAAAAATCATTCACGCGAAAAGATCTGTGTTCCACTAGAGTCAAGGAATATTGGTGCTAAATAGTGTTGATGTGCCACTAAAAAATTTTCGAATTTTTTTTGAACCCCAAAAGTAAACGAGTTTGAAGAATTACCCATATAACTTTTCTATATACTTCTAGAGAATATTGCGCAAAAAACGCTCACCTAGGTCGAACACATTTTTTTAAATCAATGAGGTTGAGTTTAAGTTTTTCAGAAACCCCAACAAAATCATGGCTTTACTTAAAAAATAATATTGTAGTCAAAATCATTTGGTAAACATCACATGGCTTACATTAACTCAGTCTGCCTATTGTCTATTCATCAATAAATATTACTTCTTACTCTTTAATTGTTTAAAAATAAATTCCTAAAATTCCATACAGTGGCTACATGCGTTTTAGTTAAAACCGGCAACGTACAAATTTATTTTATTACTATTGTTTTTAAATTATATTCTTTTTTTTTTATTTTTTCTCGCAAAAATGAAATCTTTTCATTTCATTTTTAGTTTTGAAAACCATTTATGAACGTATAAAAATCTATTAGAAATCATTAAAAGGTAAAAACCAAGTCATTTATGGGGCGTATGTAGAGTAACGCCCAAACATAGTAGGGCAATTGCAAAGAATTCATAAAACATTTACAAAACAATACCAAATCATACATACAGCATGCATCAATATACAAACGTAGTATAAAGCTGAAGTATACAATCGTGCCACAAATTTAAAATAGTGGCAGTAGCAGCCGTTAATATTATAAACGATAAATGTAATACACATGCCAAATTGAGAGAGAAAAGAAAAGGTTACCAATATTGTCACATGTCAAACCGGATGCTAAACATATAAGAGTTGTTCTGTTTAATAGACACACACATTGATAACAATCTCATCTATATAACTAATAGAGGGTTATTTGTGGCCTCATAGACTCTTACAAATAGAGGGAGTTTAAACTTCTGCTTATCATTTTGTTGTAATTATTGGAAATTGGATTGTCTTCTATTCATTTTTTCCTAAAAAGATTACACTGATATAAATGTTTTACATGGATTTTAAATATATTTAGATTTATTAACAAAACATTTTGTTTTATTTAAGTCCTTGAAAAAATTATTTAATCCTGTTTTATTATTATTTTTTTTTTTTCTTTGAAAATTAATATGATTTCTACCCTTTTTACTAATTTTATTAAAAAATACAAACAAAATTTCTAAAGACAGAGAGAGCGGGAATAACTGAAATAGAAAACGTCGCCATAATATAATTATAGTGTTTAACCGGAAGTTCTTTCATTTTATATTTTAAATCTGGCACCCATTGCTGACAGACTGTATATTTGCTTTATTCATAATCAAGTCTTTTTTTATAACAATCAATCTATAAAACTGCGTATTTTAGGGTGCGTTTTATTTTTATTTCATTCCACATATTCATCTCTTACCAAATGCATATGAGTATAATATTTTTGTCATCTCTTTTATTTAGTTAAAAAAAAAAATAATTTTTATAAAGATCGCCTGTTGTGATTTTGTTACTTGAACTCAAATTAACGGAAATGCTTTTTTTCTCTTCTTTTATTCCTGAAATGCTGCTGATGATGTTGATGGATGAGTTGTATAAAATTGTTCTTGTTATTTTTGAATTATTATTATTTATATACTATATAATTATCACTATGAATAGTATCGTTTTTCACAGGATGCTTTTTAAGGGCGCAGATGTTGTTTTCGTGAAGAGAATTATTTCTAAAGTTTGGCTCGCGCCATTGATTAAATTTTAACTGAAGTGTTTTGTTGTATTTTGGAATAAATTGTAAATTTAATTGAAAATTTTTTAAGATTTTGAAGAAGCTAAATTGAAAATGTCAACACATTTATGATGAATTAGTGATCCTTTATGTAAGGATCGTATATTTTAAATTTGCTTAATGATCGCAAAATGTGATGGCTTTGTTTGCAGTTATAATCAATAGTCACTGTTAATATTTTTAAAACAATTTTTGTTTACAAAACTAATCCTGCATTCTAAAATTTAATATTTATTTGAGATACCAGAATTTTTTATGCGTTAACATTTTGGAAATGTAAGACTGTCAGTCTAATTTGAGTAGAGATTTTTGTCAAATATAAGGATAAGGATAATTTTCTGTTTAGACGATTTACAATTTTTTTTTTTTTTTATAGATAAAATTTCTTTTTATAGAAAATTTTCAATCATTTTTCTTTTATAGAAAATTTACGATACATTTTTTTTGTAGAAACTTTTCGATCAATTTTCGATAAAAATGTGTATCAATTTTATTTTTATACAAGATTTTCAACTAATTTTCTTTTCATGAAAGATTTTTAATCAATTTTCTTTTTATAGAAGATTTTTTATAATTTTTTTAATAGAAAATTTTCGATCAATTTTTCTATAGAAGATTTTTGATAATTTTTTTTATAGAAAATTTACGATATTTTTTTATAGAAAATTTACGATATTTTTTTATAGAAAATTTTCGATATTATTTTTATACCCACCATCAAAAAGATGGGGGGTATATTGATTTTGTCATTCCTTGTGTAACATGTCGAAGGAATCATTTAAGACCCCATAAAGTATATATTTTCTGGTCCTGGTTAGATTCTGAGTCGATCTAGTTATGTCCGTCCATCTGTCTGTCTGTTGAAATCATGATAGAGCTCGAATTTGGCAACGTAGGGGGACGAAATTTGGCTCAAATATTTATCTTGTATAATGTTTGTTTGGTATTGAAAATGAGAAAAATCGGTTCATAAACAAAAGTTATGGCCAAAATACTAGAAACACAGGATGTCCGTTGTAGCTTTATTTTATACTTTTCTGCTGATAATTCTCAAACAAAAGCATGTACGATAACGAAATTATGTACAGATAGTTCGAGGGTCGATATAAACTCGGAAACAAAAAATGGACGTGGTCCGGCCACATTACCGTCCACCTTTAACATAACGTAAAATTTGAAAAACTTGATGGTAGGTATATAGATTCGGCCGAGACGAATATAACATTCGCGCTTGTTTTTATTGAAACTTTTCGATAAATTTTCTTTAATAGAAAATTTTTGTATAGTTTATTTCTTACGGAAAATTTATCTTTTTATATTTTTTGCAAAATTTGTTCCTAGTGAGGGTAATCAACGAATGTCTCGCAATCTCCTCCAGAAACAACCGGCATTCACGGACAATCTTTGATGTGGTCTACACACCTGACAGGGAACTGATGGCCACTTTGCTGTCAGTAAATATGCGAATATCTTTATTTGATATTCCATTATACTGCAGCTATATTTATGGCTATCACTTCGGGTAGCCTGTGGGACAGTCTTAGGTCCAATTGTATAGAGAAGATGCCAATTCCGACCTTATCTCCTGTTTTTGAATATATGATGTTATAGTTGGATTTGAAGATAAAATCTTTCATAGCCGACTAGTCTCGGAGGAATTTTCAACTCCACTACTGTATTTCCTCCAGGACTGTCTTTTGGCTTTCCTTACAAGGTTTTTGAATTTTTTGTATGAGGATTTGTAAGTACCACAGATCTTAGCCTCATTGAAGAGTTTCCTGTATTCCTTACGTTTTTCCACAATTTCTGGAAATAGGATGGGCTAGCTTAGCCTTGCCCATCCTAATAGTTCTCCTACAGGATTTGTCTGTTGATTCGGCTAAAACTTTGTCAGTGATTCCACTGCTGAATCTAGTGACGACTTATCGTCGATATGTGTCTCCCGAAGTGGCGACAATGAGTCACTGTTGATGATCATAGTGGCCTTCCTGGAACCCTCTACAGCATCAGTAAACTTAACTACTTTCCTGTCTGTGTGGGTAGTTGGGGGGTTGCTAATCTGTAGGATTTCCAGGATCTCCTTTTGGGTCAATCAATTTTCTTTCTATAGAAAATTGTTGATCAACTTTTTATAGAAAAATTTCGATCAATTTTCATTTTATTTTTTTTATTTTTATAAAAGATTTTCGATCAGTTTTCATTTTATAGATGTTTTTTTTTTTTTGCAAAATTTTCTTTTTATACAATTTTTTTTTTTTAGAAAAATCTTCATCAATTCTTTTTTTAAAGAAAATTATCGATAAATTTTTTTTTTTTTTCTTAGAATATTGTCGGTAAATTTTCTTTCCATTGAATAGATCAGATTTCTCTCTATAGAAAATAATCGATCAATTTTGTTTGTATAGAAATTGTCGATCAATTTTCTTTCTATAAAGAATTGTCGATCAAATTTCTTGCAATAGAAAATTGTTGATCACTCTTCTTTCTATAGAAAATTGTCGATCAGTATAGAAAATTTTTAAAAACTATTGATCAATTTTTTTTTTTATTGAAATTTGTCGTGCAATCTTCCTTTTATAGAAAATGTTTGATCAATTTTCTATTTATTGAAATTTTTCGATTAATTTTGTAGAAAATGTTCAATCAATTTTACTTTTATAAAAAATTTCTATCAATTTGTTTTGTAGAAAATGTTCGATAAATTATGTTTTCGTAGAAAATTCAAAAATTTCAAAAAAATTATATTTTCAAAGAAAATTTTCGATAAATTCTCTTTTTAAAGAAAATGTTTGATGAATTCTCTTTTTAAAGAAAATTTTCAATAAATTTGTATTTTAAAGAACATTTTCAATAAATTCTATTTTAGAGACAATTTTCAATAAATTCTATTTTCAAAGAAGTATTTGGTTATACTAGTTTTCGAATATGCGTCGGTAGTCTGGTCCCCCAACTGTGGTTGTTTTATATAGTATAGTATAGAGTCGATTTAGAAACTATTTCTTTTATTTGCTTTGCGTGGCCTTGGTTGGAGTTCTAATGTGTTGTTACCGTCATATGAAGATCGCTTGCAACTTATAAATCGGTCTTCACTTCGTAAACGAAGATTTGTTCTTGGAATTATATTTATGATAAAATTAATGGCCAAATTGATTTTATGAATTTGCTAAAAAATATACGACTCAATGTTCCTTATCGGTTTACAAGAAATTATGTTCCTTTAAAATTAGATCTATGTCGTTATAATTACGAAGAATTTAACACATTTTATTGTCTTTGCTCACAGCTTAATGATCTTTATAACTATTTCATAATTTCTGATCCAATTCATAAATTTAAACCCATTTTAATGTGAGATGTATGAGAGTTGCCAAGAGAGTTTACGTAAATAATTTCAACATCCTACTTTATTGCTGCCTCCTCACTGAATTCTGATGTCTTCACAGAATAATTTGTCATATTGCTTAGATGATTCTTACCTTGTTCCTGTCTCCATTTCTTTATTCTATATCCTGATGTCTTCACTATTAATAAGCCCTGTTGTTTTGATGTTTGCTGGTTCCTGTTTAAAATTTATAGTAAACGCCGTTCTTGATGTCATATTTCTTGAGTTCCTCACTACAATAACATGTTCGTGATATTGTTTGACTGTTTGCTATATCCCCTGTTTGTAATCCTACAATGTTTCTGATTAATTTCTGTTACTAATTGTTCCTGATTTAACTTTACATTCTTTATACTTTATATTAATAACATTGCACAGTGAGGCAGAATCGAAATTTTTTGAAAATAAATCTGTAACTCCTGATCGGCTGGTTGGATTTACATGCAATTATCAAATTCAAAATCGTTTATTTTTGGACTCGGTAGAGATATCGACTTCAAATTTTTTTATTCAATTGATAATTTTGTTCTTTAATTAGTTAAAGAAAAAACAAATGAAATCGGTCGGAAACACTCGGATATATATGAAAAAAACTGGACCAAGAACATGCAAAATTGAGGTACTTAAAAATTGAAATGCAAATAACTCAAAAACTATAAGAGATAAATAGGACATGCAAGCATTTTTTTGTAAATCTTATCAGTGCCTACAATAATGTATATTTGAAATTGGACGAGAAACAAAAATTTGGCAACCGATTTAAAAATTTTCACGTCAGTGTACCTCTTTGAGCACCTTTAGCTCCGGCCCGGGGGGGTGAGTTCAGTCCCCCTTCCAAATTTAATATTGCACACTCCTATGCTATGCTATAGCAAATTTCATGTAAATCCAACCAGCCCATCAGAAGTTGCATATTTATTTCCAAAAAATTTCGATTCTGCCCCACTGTGCATTGCTCCTGAATATCCTTCATTTTCTTTGTATTCCAATAAATTTTTTCAATTATTAAATATTCTTATTTATTAGTATTTATTTTATTATTATTATTAATTTTATTATTATTTTTGTTATTATTAATTTTTAATTTGTTTTACTTGAGAATTTTTTTATTTTCTTCGTTTTGTTTACTAGAATTTATTTATTAATTCATCTTATTGTTCTTTATTAAATTAGTTTTCTATGTTTATTATTATTTATTATATTTTATATTTTTATTATGTAGTCTATATTATATATATTAAATTAAAATTTGTTAATTAGAATATAAGATTACCAGCTGATGTAATATAACTGTAGCTGTGTGCGTGTTGAAAATATCTGGCAGGAATTTGTTTCAGTTAATATTTTAATAAATAGTTTTATGCGATTTTTTTAATATATTTTATTTATTTTTTTAATTATGGTTCATCTATGCGTATATCTATTTAACTTGTTTTATTATAAAATTAATTATCTGCATGTATGTTGAGTCTTGTTAGCAATTGATGACGTTAATAAATATAGGTTGCATTTAATAAATACCAAGATACATTGTATTTATTTGCAACATTATTATGAAAAAGATAATAATAAAAATAAAAAAATTGCAATTGTTATAGTCGTATTGTCATTGTTAAGTTTAGTATATTATTAACTTTTTTCGATTTTTTTTTTCAGTAAAAAAAAAAAAAAACGCCCCTTTAAAGGCAATTTGTTTTATTTTTATTTTTTATTTTATTCTATTCAAGAGTCATAACAGTTGGCGTTTTATGGTTTGCCAGTGCATGAGTAAGTGCGTCTGTCTGTAAGTCTATGCTTGATAGATTCAAATAATCATGTTTAAACGGTTTTTATTTCTAGCTACTGTTCTACTTTTGTTCAACTGAACTTTTTTCTATTATTTTAAGAACCATTTGTTTGTTATACCTTTTTCTACCATATATTTTTTCCACAAAGTAAAACGATAAAAAAAAAAAAAAAATATTGTCACGGCACTTAAAAATTTTTTTTGCGGTTTTATAAAAATGTAACCATCCATTCGATAACAACCAACAACATTCTGGATGACATACCTTCATGTTTGTGCGTTTTTTAACGAAAATGTCACTCAAGTATGTGTTTTTCTATAAACAACAAAATTCAATTGGTTGTAGTTATTACATGATTGTATGTGTTTGTTGTTATTCAAAGTTGTTTATAATTTTTCTAGTCAATTTCTTTGTAAAAACTGTTGCTATTTTAATTTCTATTTTGTGGCATTTAGCTGCAAAATGTTTTATTTAAATTGTAATTAAAAAGTTGCCTTTTTATGTTTTAAGTTTCTTTGTGTTTATACCGCCATCTAATTGTTCTTGTTGTAGTCATAAACTTCATATGCCAACTGTTATTTTCTGTAATTGCGTTTATTTCATGATGAAAAGCGTCAATTGTTTTCGTTGTTTTTTTTCTTTTGTTTTCCTAGAGAAATATTTTTGTTTTAAAGATGCGTGTTTTTACATGACAATAGGTTTTTATTTTTTATACTGTTAATAGATGACATGCAATTGTAAGTCATATGCAGAATATTTTTTTATGGGAGGCCTAGATTTAATGATTTGCAAAATAAATTTAAATGTATCTGAACTACATTCTTAAGAATTTATTTGATTACTTACATATGAAATAAAATATCTGACAAATCTAGATCCAATCTGTAAAAAATTCTATATATTTAGCGTCTTTTTCACTTAGCAATTAGAAAATATAAGTTTAAATAATTTTGCAAAAATGGAAATTCTGCATTTTATTTTTGAATTTATACATCTAATCATGGAAGATACCAGGTGAATCAAACACTAAAACAATATTTTAAACTAAATTAATCAAATCTAATTAAAATTTGAATTTTTAACAACTTTAAAATTATATACTGGATAATGGCTATGAGGGAATTAGCTCGACGTCGTTTATTGCTTTACGTTGTCCTTGCGTAACAGTGTTGTCAGGAAAATTTTTTATCATGTTCTCAAACTGAAAAATATCTATCAAAATATGAAATATGTCCATCAAATATTTCATCAAAATATTTTAATATAAAATTTCAATTATTATTTATTATTTTAAATTATTATCGGAAATTTTTTATAAAAGAAAAATTATTGAAAATTTGCTTAAAGAAAATTCGCTATAAAAAGAAAATTTATTGAAAATTTCCTATAAAAAGAAAGTTTATCGAAAATGTCCCATAGAAAGAAAATTTATGGAAAATTTACTATAAAAGAATTTATTGAAAATTTGCTATAAAAGAAATTTTATCGAAAATTTCCTATTAAAAAATTTTACCGAAAATTATCTATAAAAAAATTTTGCAAAAACTTCCTGTGAAAAGAAAATTTATCGAAAAGTTTCTATAAATAAAAAAATGTATTGAAAATTTCCTATAAAAAGGAAATTTATCGAAAGTTTCCTATAAAAAGAAAATTTATCGAAAGTTTCCTATATACAGAAAATTTATCGAAAATTTGCTATAAAAAGAAAATTTATCGAAAGTTTCCTATATACAGAAATTTTATCAAAAATTTCCTATGAAAAGAAAATTTATCGAAAATTTGCTATAAAAAGAAAATTTATCGAAAGTTTCCTGTAAAAAGAAAATTTATCGAAAATTTTCTATAAAAAGAAAATTTATCGAAAATTTCCTTAAAAAAAATATGGAAAATTTTCTATAAAAACAAAATTTTTCGAAAATTTCCTATAAAAACAAAATCTATCAAAATTTCCTATAAAAAGAAAAGTTATCGAAAATTTCCTATAAAAAGAAAATTTATCGTAATTTGAAATCGTTGCCAGACGGACATGTCGCTCGACTATATTTCGATCTTAGAAGAACATTTCAATTAAAGTGTTAAAATTAAGAGGCTTAAGACATTTTTACATTTGCCTTTTAAGTGAATCCATGTAAAAAGGGACAGCAATCGGACTTGACATCTCCGATGTCTATGAAATTCACTACAGATATTGGCAATTACAAGTGTTTTTCAAATCATAAAATTTTAGACTCATGGCGGTTCAAAAAACGAAAAAAAAAACTAATATTTTTATAAAGGTGTACTTGTTTAATTGCTAATAACTTCTAAAGTATACATGATAGATACCTAGTCTTAGTTTCGTATTAAAGAAAAAACATTACTTTTATAGTGATATTTATATTTTTTTTTTACAACAAAAGTTCAAAGGTCAAAGTTAGATATATAATAATTAAATCATTATATCTTTATAAACGGTATTTTTAAAATTCTGAAAAAAAAAATATAATGTTGTCGTAACTCTTCTTCCTAGGTACATAAAATTTCAAGTTGGAGTCTCATTTTGTTTAGAAGTTATGGATCAAAATAAAATCTAATTACATATAACTTCTAAACTATACACAATAAAATAAAGTTTTAGTTTCACTTAAAAGATGAAAATATTGCCTTCGAAATGGTATGTAGTAAGTTGATTTAATTCGAAAGTTTAAAGGTCAAAATTAAACTTATAAAAATTAAACCTTAATATCTCTAAAAATTATGTTTTTAAAATTCTTAAAAAATGATATAATGTTAACACAAATCTTGTCCATACCTGTGCAAAATTTCATATAGGACATTCATTTAGTTTAATAGTTATGTAACAAAATATAAAGTCAAATTTTGTATATAAAATTTCATTTTCTTTTTAAATAAAAAAATACTAAATTAATTTTTCTAAATATTTTAAATTTTTACAAAAAAAAAAAAAAAAAAATAGTTTTTTAACATATTTTGTTTTATAACTCCTTAACCAAAAGAGTCTCCAACAATTTTGGCTCGATTGAAAAACAGAGTTAAATTTTCAATATATAATTTTTTTTAAGAATCTTAAATACTGATTTTCGAGATATTCAGCTTTGATCATTATATTATAGATTTTGACCTTTAAACTTTCGAAGTAAATAAATTTTATATGCGTCATTTTAAGGTCCATATCTTTATTTATTAAATGAAATAAAAATAAGAACTTTACAATATATAATTTAGAAGTTATAAGCAATTCATTATGTACACTTTTGGGGAAAAAAAATCAAGAGTTGTTTTATTTTTTAAAACGTCATATTTTTGGACCGGAAAAGGTCTTTAGCCTGAATGTCTGTAATTTGTGTAACACTTGCAACAGGTAATAGCTGTAGCGAATTTTATCAAAATCGGAGATATCAACTTCGCAAATGCCTGTTTTTTGTCTGTTTTTTTATAAAAAATTTTTCAATTTTATAAAATTTAATACAAACAAAATTACATAAGTTTTTATTACATATAGATCAAAACAATTTGATCTATATGAAGTAGGTATTTGAGATCACTATAAGAAAAATTAGCATTATTTACAGATGTTATATCAATTATCTAAATCTGCAAATAAATACATATATGTATGTTATAAATTTTCAATTCTTCGCTCCTTTATTTTAAGCTATTTTAGTTTTGATATCTATTTGTTTATTTATAAACTTAATAAAAAATTGCAATATAATAAACTTTTTGTTAACTGAAAAACAATTTTGTTATTTTGTTTTTATTCCATAAATAAACAATATTATCGCTTACCTATAGAATTTTTAATAATCATTATGATAAACAGCCTTAAAAAAAAACTAAATGTTTGTTAAAACCACTCCCTGATTTTTGTTGTAATTTTTTTTTTATAAAAATCGTTTAAATTTTCAGTTTATTGTTGAATTAATTATTTTTTATTTACAACAAAAAAAATGAACAAAAAATCACAATATTAAATATTATAACCTATCATTTAATCAGTTTATATAATACATACATATTTACTAGCATACCTTTATAGTTATTATTTTTTTAGTATCATAGTATATGTTTTACAACAACATTTTAACAAATACATGCTCATTACATACATAACGAGGATTTTTGTTAATGTGGCCCGGTTAGAGGAATCGTTATAGTTGAATGAATGAGTTAGTGAATGACTGGATGAATGAATGTAGCATCTGAAGTTGCATTATAAAATTATTGGTTTAGTAAATTTTTAAATTATAAGTTTAGTTACAACAACCTGTAACTAACAAGTTGGTTGGTTACATATTGTTGTTATTATTTCGTTTTTTTTTAACTATTATTTTTTTATTGGAATTCTATTTAAATTAACCAAGTAGTCAACAATGTTTTGTTAACATAAAATTTTATGGGAATAGATATTAATTAAAGTTGATTTCAAGTACTTGCTTAAATAAATAGCGTTTTTTTTTTTTAGTTGAAAATTTAAAGAGTTTAATTTTATTGAAAACACAATAAATACAAGAATATTTTCAATAAATTTTAAATTATAGAAATCTTTGATAAGTTTTATTTTTATAGAAAATTTACAATTCATTTTCTTTTTATCTTTGGAAATTTTTCAAACAAATTTGTTTTCATAGAAAATGTTCATAAAATTCTTTTTACAGTAATTTTCAAATAATATTTTATTTTTTAAATTTAGGTTTAATTTTGTTTTGTTGTTTTTTAGATTAATTTTCTTTTAAAGATTAATTTTCTTTTAAAGATTAATTTTCTTTTAAAGATTAATTTTCTTTTTATAGAAATTGTTCGATCAATTTTCTCTTTATGAACAAATTGTTGATCAAACCTTTCTTTTAGAAAAAATTTCTCTTTACAAAAAATTTTAACAAAATTTTAACTAAATTTTCTTTCTAAAAAAATTTTTAGATCAAATTTAATTTTGTAGAAAAGTTTTGATGAATTTTATTTTTATGGAAAATTTTTCATAAAGCTTTGCTTTTATAGAAATATTTTGATTAATTTTATTTTTATTATAAATTTTTGATAAAATTAATTTTTATAAATTTTATTTTATAGAAAATTTTTGATAAAGTTTTTCATTTTTTTCAGTTTTTTCTTGCAAATGTTCGATAATTCTTTTTCAGTTCTTTCACTTCATAGAATATGTTCGATTAATTTTCTTTTAATAGAAAATGTTCGATTAATATTTACTTTTCAGAACAATTAATTTTCTTTTTATTGATTTTTTTAATTTCCTTTTTATAGAAAGTTTTCGATTAATTTCTTTTCTATAGAAAATTTTCTATACATTTTCTTATAGATTTCTTTTTTTTAAGTTTTCCTCTTATAGAACATTTTCAATAAGTTTTCTTATAGGAAATTTTCAATAAATTTTCTCTTTATAGAAAATTTTCGATAAATATTTTTCTTATAGAAAACTATCTTCTTATTAAAAGTTTGTGACAATTTTTTTTTTTTTTTTTTTTTTTTCTTTAGGGAACATTTTCGATAAATTTTATTTCTAGGACAATTTTTTGAAAAATTTTCGATCAAGTTGATCAAAATAGAAAATTTTCGTTCAATTTTATTGAAATATAAAATTTTCGACAAATTTTATCGAAATAACGTTTTCGATTAATTTTATCGAATAAATTTTTCGATAAATTTTATCGAAATAGAGTTTTTGATTAATTTTATCGAAACTATAGTTTTCGATCAATTTTATTGAAATAGAAAGTTTTCGATAACTTTCATCGAAATAAAAATTACTTTTATACACGCAAATAAAAAACATGGTTCCTAAATGCTCACGGCAATTAAATGATGTTCCTAAGTAGTGTATATGGCTAACATAATAAAATTATTGTAATTTAGACTAAGCTCAATCAATTAATTTTTATGCTGATCATTTTAACATATTATACTTTGTAATAATATGGTCGTCACTATCGAAAAGGTTTGTTATGTTTCCTATAACAAAATAATTTGTATTTTCAAATATAAAATGATAATAACAATCGTAGCATAATTTTATTTAATATATACTATTCAGTTCTTACTTGCAATTTGAAGTGTTTGTTTCGTAGTTCAGAAAAATTTACAAAAATCTAAATTTTAGTTTAATAAAACTCAAATTGAAAGTATTTTTCGGTGAGTACAATAAATATCAATAATTCATATGTATGTATGTTATAATTATAATTAATAATAAAAAATGTATTTCTATTAATTTTTCTTTTAGGTGTATGAATGTGGAGCGTAATAAAGATGCATTTTCTTAAACGAAATCGTCCTGTGAAGTCTGTAGTTTTTTTTTTTTTTTTGTTTTAAATTTTACTGTGCAAATTTTAATGAAAAAAAATAATAATAATAATAATAATAATAATAATAATATTATAATAAATAAAAAAAATACATTTCAACTTTATACATTGCATTATGATTGGGGGTATTATAAAATTAAATATATGAATCATGCTATTTATGGCTGTGAGGACCAAATCATTTAAATGTTATGATTGTAGTGACCATATTATAGTAAAAATTTTAATATTTTTTTATGATATTATGATTGTAAGGATTTTTTTTTTTTTTTGTTTTTAATTATTTGATCAAAATTTAGTTTCTACTAAATATTTGATAAATTTTATTTTTATAAATAATTTTCGTCAATTTTTCTAAGGAAAAAATTTTCTTTTCATAACAATTATCGAATTTTCTTTTTATAGATTTTTTCGATCAGTTTTATTTTTGTAGCATATTTTTATAAACAAAATTTTTTTTGTTAATTTTTTAAAGCTTTCTCTTTTAAGAACCATAAGCGATATTTGTGTACTACTTTCTATTGTTGGTTTTAATATGGGTCATTTTAGTTTTTATGAATCTCTTATTATTTTATTTTTTTTTTTTGTGAATTTCAGAAAAGACGAAACTACCCCAACCATGGAGAAAATTGGACAAGTGCGTACCTGTTAATAATATTGAAAATTATCTTTTCAAATCTCAAAAACTAAAAAAGTTATCACAGAAAATGCATACAGCAAAATATTTTGTTGAGGGCTTTGAAAACAGCAATAGTTCAGTTCAGGCTTCGATTATATGTAAATTTTGAGTATTAAAATTTAATGGATGAGAGATCTTCTATAAAAGAAAACAAAATCAATAAGTCCCACAGAATTGACAATTTCACTTTCAAAATAATTAGCAATTTTACATATACTTCTATGGCGATTGCTCCCCTTTGTACGTTATATTTTAAAATATAGATTTTATAAAAATATTAGTACGGTGTAAAGTAATGTAAAGAATGTAAATCATATTAACTGGTGATACTTTTGATTAAAGCTTTTAAATTTTCCTAAAAATCTCAATATAAATTCTTTTTGCATATCTTCAATAATTGACATTAGTTAAAAACCTTTTTAATTTTATTTAAATCATGTTTATATACATAAACGTAAATGTGTGAATAAAAATCCCTTTCTATAAAAAATTATTTTCTTAATTATAATTACAAAGCATTGAAGTGTCACTAATACGTCAAGCTATTGATGTTTAATCAGTTAAAAAATTTATGCAAACCCAAAACAAGAACCTGTCAAATTGCCAACATTTTCATACAACTCAAACAAACACACACATTGCGTTACAAACATATTGATGATGCAAATTATTTTGTAAAAATATTTTCAAAACAATTAAAATGTCTGCAATAATTAAACAAAATAAATAAATTGAATGAGTTTAACAAGCAAAAAAAAAAAAAAAATTGAAATTTAAAAAATTAAAGTTTAAACACATCAGGCGCGATTTATAAATTAATACAATGACAAAGGCAGCATTAGCTTGGCACAAAAAAAAATCATCAGTAATACAATTCATTCATTTCTATAAAATTGAAATAAACACAAGAATTAAAGAAAAACAATAAACAATCAAATCATGGTTTACACGTGGTCTATTTAAAATCAAACCACATGCCGAGCTATTCAGGTCAACTTACTCTGATATCCTTAGCTGTTAAACATAAGAAAATAAACATCAACCGCCGCAATGCACACAAAAGAGGTGGAAAAATATTTCACAGAATTTTAAAATTAATTTTGTAAAAAAAACCCTGTAAGTAAAACTAAAATTGCTTTGTCAGAACGTGCTACTGTTAATAAACAATTTAAAAAAGGAAAATCTAAAATTGTTTAATGTACAACAATTTAATTCAAAGAATCAACTTTATAATTTCCACAAGTTTCTATAGTATTTTTAAGCCTTAAACATTTATTCTCATTACCACTATTTAGTAGCATAATTTATTATTCCCTTTAATGATATCAAAAATAAAAGTATTTCTTAAAATTCTATTGATCTATAACATACCACAATGGCTACCAATTCCCACAACAAAAAAAAAAAAAAAAAAAAAAAAAACTTTTGCAGCAATAATAAAAAAAAAAAAAATCATTTAAATCTTTATTCTTTCCAAAACAATTGTCATTCTCTAGACAAATTGTTTTTATGCCATTATCTATTCTTGTGATCCTTGTTTGTGTGTGAATGTATTTGTGCTTTATGTTACCCTTAGTTAAAGTGTCATAAAAATTGACATATATTACGGGAATTTATATCCATTGATGTTTGTTAGAAAAAAACTAACAATGAAGTGGAAATTTGTTCCCCTCAATTGTCACCCCTGTCAGGATGATTGTTTTTTTTTTCATCCATATTTGTTCACGTATTAAAGTCACAAAGTCATTTTCAAGAGATGAACAAACATTTGCTTTATCATCACAATTTCCCGCAATAAATGTACAATTTGTCATTATTTATTGAGTTTTTACGATGATCGTTATTTTAATTGCTAAACAACTTTGTTGAATTTATATGGGATTTTTTTTTTTTTTATTATTATTTTTTTTGGTTTTGAGGACTTAAATTTTTAGATTTTCTAGAAGACCTCAATTAATCGAAATTCTTGTCAGTGGATCTAGTTGTCGCTTGTTATGAATCTAATTTTTGTTCTGTTTTTGTTTCTATGGTAGAATATTTCTTAGACAATCATTCTTTTAAATCCTAAACAATTGTTAAATATTTCTTTTAAAATTTTTCTTGAAACTAGTTACATTACAAACTATTGTATAAATTTGTTCTTTTTTACTACAAAACCCACATCCTAATTGTATTGATTGGACTCTTTTTTTTATATATAACAAATAAAAATTAATTGATAAATTTTGTCGCATGCTGTGGCATTGACATTGATACTCTAGCAAAAGGAACATAGAAAGACTACAAAAAGAAATCTACTTAAAGGAACAGAAAATTATTAACAATAAACACATTAAACAAAAGCGAACAACATGCGACACATATCAATGAAAATGACCACAATGGTCAAGATTGAAAAATACTTTTGTGAAAATTTGCAATTATGTTCCTAATACCATTTTTTTACAAAAACCTTTTTACTTTCATTTGTAAAATTTGCTATAAAAGTGGCAATTTTTTAAGGAAATTACTTCCTGGAATTTTGTTTGTGTTTTAAGCATTTCCAAATATTTCTGGGAAATGCTACTAAATCTTGTTATTAATAATTTCTACATAAAATAGTAAATGTATTAAGTAAAAAACTTTACACATTTATTTGAATGAAACAAAGTAATTTTTTTTTTTAAAGTGACACATATTTTTTTAATTTCGTATAATGCTAAGTCCCTATTGATCCTATTACTATACAATAAATGTTTTATTAGAATATTAAGCTTTAATAAGTATTTACTCCAATTCATATGGCACATTCTAATTCAATAGTAATTTTATATATTATAATCAATATAATTATATAAGTGCATGTTTTGTATGTATTATATTAATGTAAAAGTACACTTTAAAAGAATTAAGTTATTTACTAATTTTACATGCCTATTCACAGAAAAATTGTGACTGAAAAATAGTCATAAAACATAAATTGTGACTATAGTCTTTAATTTTCTATTCACAAACAAAAATGTATTAATATTTTGTTTAAAAATTAAGACCTGATATGTAGGCAGTCATAAGAATTGTGACTATCATAAGAAATTATTTTAATTGAAAATAAAAAAATATGAAATTATCAAAAAATGTGTTGTAGAAAAAACAATGCATACATACATATTTTAATTAATTAAGGGCCAAAAAGCGATAAAGTATATATACAACACACTCTTACTCACATTTCCTGCAGATTTTCATCAAATTTTGCAGTATTCTTTGCAAATTATCATTCTTCCCTAAAAATTTCAAATTTTTTACAAAAATTTTTATTTATAATTTTTATTTTTAATTGACAAGAAAAGTCAATAATTTTAAATGTTAAGCATGTTTTGTGACTATGTTAATAGAATATGAAGTTATGACCGAGTCACAAGTATAGTAGTAACTTTTAGTCATAATAGAACTGTGACTTTTTTAAGACTTTTTCTATGAATAGGCATGTTAATATTTATTTCCTTTAAAAATCCTTAGTCTTTCATAACGTTTATACGTTCCTCTTATTCGCAATAAAAAATATTGAGAATAAAATACATATTTTTTTAATATTCATTTACGAGTTTATAACACACGAAAACTAATTGTGATTAGTGGACCTAATTTTCACTTCCTTTTACGTTCATAGAATTTTCGATGAAAGTATTTGTATTTTCCCATCTGGCAGGACAAATAAGGAAATATATTTCTTTATGCAATTTGCTTATAAACACTGAGTTATTTAAAAAACAGTATTTGTATCTGATATGAAGAGAAAAGTACTTTTCATTTAAAAAGTATCTACACAGCTTCAAAAATCAATTATTTAAGTGGAGACAAAATATCTTTAATAAAATAAAAAATCTGGTGTGAAATTCAACTCTTAAAATTCGCAAAAATAATGGTAAAACTTATTAAAAACGAGAAAACAGATATAGTCGGTCAAGACCGACCATATGATACCCAACTCCATTGTGTACGAGCATAAAAGTCCGGGAAGTGAATTGTAGACCAACACTTTTACTAAATGTAAAATAAAATATACAAATACAGAATAATGCGTTGATACTAGGTTAGGTTAATGAGCAGCTGGAAATATTGAGTATAAAAACAGCTCACGTGGGTCCTATTGGTCCCGTTGTGTTACCCTGGGGATCACGTGGAGTTGTTTCGCATGTCCGTAAAAAGATTTGGATCGAACCAATAAAAGATCTGATCTGTATGATATCAATTACAGATAGATTAGATAACACATGCATATGCGAACTGCCAAATTCCGCAGTCTTAATAGCCTAGAAAGCAAGATAGTGACATAGAAGATGATCCACTGTCTCTTCCTCTTCCTCATCTAAGCTACTTCTACAATAGTCGTTATAAGGTAGTCTTAGTCTCCTAGCGTGTGCACCAGCAACTCAGTGCCCAGTATTAATGGCTACGAGTTTCAGTAGCTGACGCCTAGGCAATCCCAGAATATAGTTAGACCGTTAGTGATCATTCTGGGACCATATACGTCTCGAGGTAGATCATGTGAACTCATTTGTCCATCCTTGCTGAGCTATCCTCGACATGCGTTGATACTAACATCTGTTTGATTTTATGCACTTTGGGCGATTCCCGGAAGAGGGGATTATATAGGAGCTATGGTAAATTATGGACCGATTCTCATAAAATTTGGCAATGTTGTTTCTACTTATATAAAACTTATTTATGTCGAATATTAACTTGATACTAACACTTGTATGGGATTCATGCACGTTAATGTAATTTCCGGAAGAGAGGTTTATATCGGAGCTATGGTTAATTATGAACTAATCTTCTTGAAATTTAGTACAATGATTAAAATTTATACAAAACTTCTTTGTATCGAGGACATTTGTAGGGGGGCTAGGTGAAATAATCATAACCAATTTTAATAGGCTTCGTCCTTGTAACAAAATAATTATTCGTGCCAAATTTCATCAAGATATTTTTAAAATTGCGACCTGTACTTTGTTCACAAGGTTTGCATGGACAGACAGCCAGCCAGACGGGCGGAAAGACGGACATCGTTAAATCGACTCAGAAAATGATTCTGAGTCGAACGGTATTCTTTAAGGTGGGAGTCAGATGATTATTTCTGTGTATTACAAACATCAGCACAAAAGCATAATACCCCAACCACCTATGGTGGTGTAGGATATAAAAACCCTTATTTGGAAATAGAACTTTAGCCGCAAATTAAAAACCGGGGAAAGATCTACGAAATGTTTAGAGCCCAATAAAGCCTTTTGATAAAAAACGATTTTTATATCGATTTTTACTTATATTTTTATACTTTTGACTTTTCGCCAAATATTACTAATACTCGTTCACGGTTTTGATTCAGAAACTAAGTAGTGCGAATTAGTTATCTTTGAAAAATATGACAGTTATTATTTTTAATGACAACTAACCGTTGTGAGTTGGATAAAAAGGAGAAGTACATGCTAAAATTATTAAAAAATTTCAAAAAAAAAAAAAAAAAAAAATCCGAATTTAATTTGCTAAATAATTAAATGTCTTCTGTCAATCTGTTTCCAATGTTATTAAACAGTATCAGGAGAATTCGACCATTGATAGGAAACATGGTTCGGAAGAAAAAAGGTCCATATGATATTGGGAAGGCCAAGAAAATTGAAAGCATATTGAAAAGAATTCCAACACATCTGGTAGAAAAGCAGTCCGGTTAGCTCAGTGCTCAGACTATTTGGTGCGAAAAGTTAAAGCTAATGCGGAGTTGAAAACATATAAAGTTCAAAAAGTTCCAGACTGGAATGTTCCAAAAAATTTGGAAGCCAAGAATTGGGTACGGAAAATAAAATCAAATTTCATACAAAAATACTCATGTTGTATAAAGAACGACGAAATGTATGTTCTGGCAGATTTTTCGCAGCTTCCGGGTCAAAATTTTTATGTTGCTGATGATGAAGATAAGTTTAGGACCGAAAAGCTGACTAAATTTCCTAAAGAATTCCTGGTTTGGGAACATTTACTTCTTCCTTTCATAAGAGAGCACAATGTGTCCACATATTTTTGGCCCGATTTGGCATCATGTCACTACGTAAGAAAGCTCTGTAGTGGTACCAAAACAATATCATAGTTTTTGAGAGGACAATCCTCAAAATTGTCCGGAGCTAAGACCAGTGAAAAGATATCGAAAATTTTAAAAGGATATAGGCAGACTGTTCCAAAAAAGTGACTGAAACAACTATCAAATCTCGAATGGAAGTGTTACCAAAGAAGATCTATGAGTTCATAAGTACTGGTTAGAAGTATAAAAGTTATATTTTTCTATGATCTGTGGTATAATATCAATTAAATAAAAAAAACAATCAAAACCCTAAGATCAACCGTTTTCAAATTATTGAATTTTATATATGTTAAGATTTTTTCTATCGCACTCTTTATATTTCATAATATATATACATAATATTAGTACATAATTATTGGACCAAAACCATGCATTTTAGTGTCATTGTCTAAATTAGAAATGTACTTAATCGAGGATGCAGACCTAACTGAGTTTGTAGTACAAATTTATCGATCGTATACTTGCATGTATAAATTAATAGGAAATAAAGTTTCAAAATAAATTGTGTGAAAATAAAATTAGTCATATTAAAAAAGAATTTATTTTCTCTGTTGTTAAAATACTATCAGAATAGGCTAAAATGAGATTTTCGAAGATAAAGTACTTTAGAAGCAATGGAAAAGAAGCATAAACGAAATATATTTTGTTTCATTAGGCACAAACAAGTAAAATAGTAAATATTGAAATTTTAAACTTTATTTGATTCAAATCAGTTTGTTATTTTAAATAGCTCTAATAGAAGAATTCTACCGAAATATAACCTTAAATGTTTTACCATATGGATAAACGTAGAATTTTTATATGGGAGGTGGGCGGTAAAGTGGGTGGACCACGCCCATTTTTTGTTTCCGTGTTTACATTGGTCCTTGAACTATTGAACACAATTTCGTTAAAGTTTCACCTTATATGGGAGGTGGGCGGACTACGCCCATTTTTGGTTTCCAAGTTTATGCCGACCCTCAAACTATTTATACAAAATTTCAATGTCGTACATGCTTTTGTTTAAGAGATATCAGCAGAAAAGTATGAAACGGACACCCTGTGTTTCTAGTTTTTAGCCCATAACTTTTTTGTTCATTAACCGATTTTGCTCATTTTCAATACCAAACAAACCTTATATAAGATAAATATTTTCGAGCCCTATCCTGCTTTCAACTGACAGACAGACGGACAGACAGACTGACAGATGGACGGACATAGCTAGATCGACTCAGAATCTAACCAGAAAATACTTTGTGGGGTCTTAAATGATTCCTTCGATATGTTACACACAGAATGACAAAATCAATATACCGTGAAAAAGACAACATTTGCTCATATAAATACATTTCCAGGTTTCTGATCCGACTCGGAAAGGTTTCGCGATACCTGATTACTCTGATAGTTTGCAAATTATATTTTTGATGCCCAAAGAATAATTATATAGGGAATTAAAAACAAAATTTCATATTTTTATACTTTAGAAGCAGTCAGCTTTATACAATGTTTTTGCTAAATAATTCTCTTCATAAGACTTTTTTAAGTTACTAAAGAATAAAAAAACATTTTTATTAAGAAATTATGAAAAAAAAACAATAAAATTTTTTGGCGTAAAGTTATGTTTTTTTTTATTTAATTTTGTCCCCACATAATTTTCTCTGGAATTTTCCATTTCCTACTGGAATTAAAAATTACATAAAATACCAATCGTAAGAATTTTATTAACATTTTGCCTTTCATTTGTATTGTATTATTAACTAAATTAATAATTTATAAAAATTGTGGTCTAATTCACACCACTTGCACCATTAGCATTCATTTAGAATGAAATATTACATATTAAAAATATAATTGATAGAAATTATTATACAAAAGGAACATTTACAATTTGTCAATTTTCATAATTTCAATTGTCCTTTGACACACAAATACATACTCTCCACATATGCATGTATAAGGAAATATTCTCACTGTTATTGATGCCAAATTGTTTTTTGTATGAAATTCATCCCTCTAGGGATATTTTTCACTGTGATTTTATTTAATTTACCTGGCAAATGTATATTTTTCATTCATTCCCTTAGCCAGCCAGCCAGTCAGTCATTCATTTCATTCGTTCTTTTGTTTAATTTTAAATGTAAATGATTAATGCTTAATGGATTATGTCAAATTGCGTAAATGTCAATTTTATTTTTCCAGTTTTTAATTTTACGTTCGTTCGTTTGTTTGATTTGTGTTTGTATGTATTTTATTGTTGTCCTTTGTGTCACTGGTAAACGATAGAAATTACCTCAAGAGAGCATTACAAATGAAATCAATTGATTAAATTTGTTTTTATTTGTTTTTCACTTATGATTGTGTTTAACAGCATGATGTAACCAAATGTGTTGATAAAGGTTAGTTTTTTTCTTTTTTTTTGTTTTATAGAGGATCTTTGGCAAAAAAAAAAAAAATAAATAAATTTATTGTAATTGACAATTTTGAAGATATATTTTAAAAGAAAGGAAATTAAAAAAAAGAAAACTTGACTTCTGCATAGCTTATAGTAGTTTGATTAAAATTTTGTTTGTTTAATGTAAATTTGTTACTACACGATTATACGTAAGCTTTATTTTTATTAATTGTAAAACTAAAGAGTGTGATCGAAAAAATCTTAATTCAATCATTTGGAAAGGGTTGATTTTAGAGTTTTGATTTTTTATAATTAATTGATATGATAATACGGTTTACTGAAAAATATAACTTTTATTGTTCTAACCACTACTTATCAGCTGGAGGATTTTTTTTTTTTTGGAAATCCTTCCATTAAAGATTTGTTAGTTGTTTCAGTCTCCTTTTTGAAACAGTCTTTTATTTTTTGATTTTTGATATTTTAGAAGACTTTTTTTATGCCCAATATCTCTCCACTGGTCTTAGCTCCGTAAAATATGGAGAATTGACCTTTCTTGGTAAAAAACCTATGTTATTTTTTGGTACCACTCCAGAGATTTCTTACCGTAGTGACATTGGGTGAAAAATATATGGACATATTGTGCTCTATTATGAAAGGAAGAAGCCGTTTTTGGAAACATTCTTTGGTATGTATGTCGGTATTTTTAAAGCCCACTGTAACAAATGACTTCTTTTAACACAATTGCATAAAGCTTGCCATACCTCGAATCTTTTAGGAAATTTTGTCTGCTTTTGGGTACTAAACTTATCTTATTTGAGCATTAGCAACATAAAAATTTTGAGTCGGGAGCTGTGAAAAATCTGTTAATACATACGTTTCGTCGTCCTTTATACAACATGAGTACTTTTGTATGAAATTTTATTTTAATTTCAGAGCCCTATTCTTGCCTACTTTGGATATCTTTTTCAATATTCTTGGGCTTTCCAATATGATGTAGATCTTTTTTTCTTCCCGAAGCAGGAAACCTGAAATTTTAAAATTTTAATTTTTCTAATAAAGTTGAGTACCGAATAAAAATAGACAAAATTATGTATCAATATCAATTAAAATCTTTAAGCTAGGTTTTGTTGTTTTCTTATAAAGAACAGTCAAAGCTAAACATTTTTTTACAGTTTTGAAAAATAGTAAAAAAATTCAATTTTCCTAAACTTTCAGTGTATTTATTTTAAATAAAAAGTCTTTTAAGGCAAAAATTTTAAATGAAACCATCAACATCAGATATTTAATTGTACTTTTCTTTAAGTATTTGTAAATTATATTTTATCCTAATTTTTTGAAAATTATTCTAAAATACATTAATTTTCAACTTTCATGCGATCCATCTTAAAATGTTACAGGATGTTTGTTCTGAATTTTTTTGAAAAATAGCACATATTGCCCGCTTTAATACTATGAAAACAATCATGCACATATGTATATAGCCCGATTTGAGAATATATATATGTATATATATATATTTTTTTTCAACAAAAAACTAGTAGATTTCATATAAAAAACAGCTTAAGTGCAGACATTTTTTTTGCTTTATCAAACATGAAACAGTGGGGCAGAATCGAAATAAATCTGTAACTTCTAATTGGCTGGTTGGATTTACATGAAATTTCACATAGGCGTAGAAGAGGATATAGTTTAGAAACAGGATACAATATACGCTTCAAAAGCGGAACTATGGAGGTTCAAAATAGGGTACTAGTGCCATGGAAAATGTTTAACCACTAACCAATTTTGTTTCTTACCAGATTTCCAAGATTTTTATATCACCTTAAGTCCTTGATAAATCCTTTAGAAAACATGCTTGCATGTACTATTTATCTTATGTGTTTTTCGAGTTATATACATTTGAAATTTCAAAAATCTCAATTTTACAAGATCTTTGTTAAAACTTTACCATTTATAGCCAAATATTTTGAACCGATTTTATTGTATTTTATGTAGTTGGTTAAAAATTAAAATTATCTATCGAACATAAAAAATCGGATGATCGATAGATAATGTTGAATTGGAAAGTTTGCAAAAATTAAGAAACAGACGGATAAATGGACGGACATTCAAATTCTTAAAAAAAAAAAAAAATTAAAATTCGAATTTTTTTTTTTTTTTTTAATTTTTGCTTAATATAAACACCAAATGTAAGTATTAAAATTTTGATATCACTTCTCCTTGAATTAACTGCCATTTTCGACCCATTTAAACCAAATGTATAGACAGACGGACGGACAATGCCATTTTGGCAAAAAATATTTTAGAATTCTAAAAATGCAGTTTTTTACTAACTAATAAGTAGAAGAATTAAAACGTGATCATCAAAATTTTGATAAAAATCTTAAGATTCTAAAACTGATTTTTATAACTAATAATTAATAAAAAAATAAAGCGTGATCCTTAAAATATTGATTTCACCTTTCCCTGATATTCGATCCATTTAACCCAAATGTATATACGGACGGACGAACATTACTATTCAGCCAAAAAACATCTCATAATTCTAAAAATATATTTTTTTACTTACTAATAAATAGGAAAACGGGATCATTAAAGTTTGATATCACCTTTTCCCTTATTATGCATAATTTTCGACCCATTTAACTCTAATGTATAGACGGAGGGACATTACCGTTCTGCTAAAAAAATCTTAAAATTCTAAAACTGATATTTTTAACTAATAATCAATAACAAAATAAAACGTGATCGTTAAAATATTGATATTACCTTTCCCTGAATTAGTCGCCATTTCGACCAATGTGCAGACCTTTAATTCTTTGGCCAATTTTTTGTAGGACCAATTTGGATTTTTTTTTTTTTTGGAAATGTTAATGATTTTTGCTCGTACTTCTTTTTCGTCACTCATTTTAATCAAACTCCTAACATATCAATATGGTTGCCATTAAAAATAATAACTGACATATTTTTCAATGATAACTAGTTCAAAAAAATAAAAATAATAATAATAAATATTGCTTTCGAAAAAAGTGTGTTGAAAATTTTTCGATCTCACTCTTTAGAGTAAATAAAATAATATTTTTAATAATATATTCGAATAAATGAAAAGGCTTGCTGAATATTTTTCAAAAACTTGTTATAAATAAAATCTTAAATTTATTCTTAAAACTTTTTATTTTTATTTTTTTTTATTAATAAATCGTTATGAAAACAAAAAGATTTCAAAAATTTCATCCTACAACTATATTTGGCAAAAAAACAATAATACAATTTTTGTCTTTAAATTTATGAACTTTTAAGTTTTTACTAAATCTAAGCAGCACCAATTATTTATCAAACTGCGAAATATTTTGTAAAAATGTCAGAAACCTAATTTAAAAAAAAAGTGACAACAATGCTGCCGTAGAGATTATAAATTTTTTTTTAACATTAATCAAGAAAATTAATACAAATCACTGCATTTGAACAAATAAAGTTCATCAGTTTTGTGTAGATAAAATAAAACATGCGTGTCACAGTGTCAAACAAAAAAATTAAAGGCAATTTTATAAAATTAAAATTGGAAACAATATTTCTCGAAATCTCAACTCCATGGCCAACTAACACATAAAAATAAAAAACGGTTTGAATTAGGAAACTGTTAACTTCAAATAATATTTAAATTGATTTTTCTCTATCATTAAAAAAATACTATAATTTGAAAATAAAATAAAAATTTTATTATATTTATAGTTTTTATGATTAAAATAATAATTAAAATCAATATAAATTATGATTGACACAATTACAATATTGTTATGTATTATATTTAAATTTATAAATTACAATTTTCGGAGGAATATTCCAAGAAAGAGGTAACCTATGGAATGATACGAAATGAGAACATTTAAGGAGGCGAATGAACTAGAATACAAAGCTAGAGAATTACGGGAAATAAACTTGGAAATCCTAAAACCTTTTGAGTGTGAAAATTGTCTGAGAAAGCAGCAGTCACGAAATATATTTTTTTTATATTTCTATAAAATTTGTAAATGAGTATCTTTATTAATTTGTGAATAAAATCAAAATGTATGCATTGATTTGAATGATATATGTTTTGTTTTATTTGCATTTTTGATATTTACGAATTATTATGGTCTTTTGAAAATAATTTTTATTGGAAATTTAAGTAATTATTTTCATAAATTACGCTTAATATCTCCATACCTTAAACTAGAATTAAACCAGATTTTATGTTAAATGGGAGGTGGGCGGTAAAGTGAGTGACCATGTCCATTTTTTGCTTCCGAGTTTACACTGATCCATGAACTATTTGTAAAAAAGTTTGTTGACGTTTCATCTTATATGGGAGGTGGGTGGACCAAGCCCATTTTTGGTTTCCAAGTTTATGTCGACCCTCGAACTATCTGTACAAAATTTCGTTGTCCTACATGCTTTTGTTTAAGAGATATCAGCAGAAAAGTATGAAATTAAGCTACAACGGACACCCTGTGTTTCTTATATTTAGCCCATAACTTTTTTGTTTATTAACCGATTTTCAATCCCAAGCAAACCTTATATAAGATAAATATAAATTTCGTCCCCCTTGAGCCCTATCCTGCTTTCAACAGACATACGGACATAGCTAGATCCACTCAGAATCTAACCAGGACCCAGAGAATATATACTTTATGGTCTTAAATCATTTTTTCGACATGTTACGCACGAAATGAGAAAATCAATATACCCCCATCTTGGGTATAAATATGGTTAAAAGGCTTAGTACCTACTAATAGCGCATATTCGAATTGACAGAGAAATCAGGTGTCGCAGAATCAGTGTTTCCCTATTTGTTTGTTTCATTTTTAGTAAAAAATATTAGAAAATTTTATTTTTCATCAATTGAATAATTGATACAATTAAAAAAGTAATTGTAATAGTTTTTATTTTTGATAAATCTTTTAATTAGGGTATTCACTCGAATATTGTTTGTTCGATTAATCGACAAATGAAAATCAAATAATTTTTCGATTAAATTAAAATCAAGAATTTCGAGAAACAATTTATTCGAGCAAATTATGCCGATTAATCGAATAATTCGAGTAAAAAAATATTTTTAATATTTCCTTTCTTAACTAGTTTTTAGGATGTTTTAATTTTAGATTCCTAAAAAGTTTAGCTTAGAAACAATGTTTCAAAATTTGTATAGAATGTTTCGAATCTAAAAGTGGTACCATAAATTGGAATTTATTAAAAAAATTGTATTTAATAAAAAGAAAGGAATATATGCCTAAATTACAATACGTAGTTAAAGGTCGTTTTTTAATTACAAAAATTAAATAAAAATTTAAACGACACTTTAAAAAATTATAAAGTAAAATTCAAATAATTATAATATAAATATAATAAATAATAAGAAATAAATTGAAGTAATTTAAGCTTGATTTGGAAAAATATATTTTTGGTTCTACGAATGAAAGTACAAAGTTTATATACCAATAAATGCTCAGTCTGGTGTAGAGGATGTGATGGTTTGAATGAAATTTGTAATATAGAAGGAATTTGGACTTAAAATTAAGTTAAGCATGTAAACTCGTTCTTTATGTTAAGAATAGCTGAACCACTTTATCTAAAAAAAGGATCCAAAGTGCTTTTTCTCATTTTCAAAATGCAATAACTCAGAAACTAATAAATATATTTTCGCATATCTTTTACAGCCTAACGGACAAAAATCCAAATAATATTTGTGTAAAATATTATACTGAGTCGTTTTTACTAAATTATAACAAAAATAGGAAGAAACGAGAAATAAAATATTTTATATTTTGGTAGAAATTGTGATTTAATTCAAAATAGAGCCAATTATAATTCTTACGCGTACATTTGGGATAAAGAATTATTTATTTTAAATTTACAATAAATTTGTCCATTAAATGGAGAAAAGTAAGTAGTTCTAACTAAATGTATATTTGACTAATTTATTATACAAGTTTATATAATTTCTTATATTTTTACACTGATATTGTTAAACATTTTTCCACAAAATGGAATTAAGACATTGTCTCGAGATCACTATAAAACAAATAAGAATAAATTATTTTAAAAATTTTATACATTTGTAAAATTTTAAATGATCATCTTTTAAATATTGAACATAATTGAACAATGAATTATAAAACCTTATACCCAAAATAAATCTGGGTTTAGTAGATCTTCGATATTTAAAAATATTGTACAAACATTTTTTATATAAATGAAAACCTCTGTTGTACATAGGTTAGTATGTGACCAAATTAAAAAGCTAGGTTATGAGACAAAATCGTAAATTACTCCAAAATGGATAAAAACTCGTCATTAGTTTTAATTTTTATCAAAGGTATTGATAATTACCTTTAAATGGGAATAATTTTTTTCACAGTGTAAAAACTAGTCATTTTATAGCGTTATAGTTACAAAAAGCACTTAGGACTACCCTTAATATAAAATTTGGTTCAAATTGATAGACCAAATTTGTTCGACCTATATATTAAATATAGAGAAACAACGGCATTATCAAAGCAAAATTTTATATTATTTTGGAAAGACTATTTCTTATTTTAAGCTATATTTTTGTTTTCTTTTTTGATAAGCATTGAAAAATCGAGTAAAATTTTAAGGTATAAATTAATCGAATAACTCGAGTAACTTAAAAGATTTATTCGATTATTCGAGTAACTTAAAAACTGCATTTTCGAATTATTTGATTATTCGAACAATGAAAAAGTCGAGTAAAATGAATACTCTACTTTTAATAGACCACTTTTGTTCTGTGAGAATATTGAACTGAGTCTTTTTGTGTATTATCAAGAATAATTTTTTAGCTAAACATGGACATTACGACACAAGAAAGTATAATAGTCTCCATGGATTTTGAAAGTGACTAAATGTCTATGAACTCATGACACATTCTACAATGAACATCAATACATTATATGATAAAATTTTGAACAAATCAAAATCAGCCATTTGCAGGATGAAAATGGTTTTAAGTTTGGCCTGGGTAGGATTCTTGTCAGAATTTAAAATATTTCTTGGCCAGCCGGTGTTTTCAACTTGGATGTATTTCAAACACCAACTTTGCAAAATAACTTATTTTTTTCTGAATCGGATGACTAATTGCATCCAATGGATTTATAAAATTTTTCTCTTGGACATTATAAAATCTTCATAAGTGTAATTTTGTTCTTGGAAACTAAGATAATTTTTAGTGTACCATAATGTTTGGACATTATTGCATGTATCCCCTAAAAGTCTGTTATAAATTGTGTTAGTTTTGTACACAACTGTATTGTATTGTCCTCTCATCTAGATTTCGATTCTTTCTAAATATTCGTACGATATGTATGTGCCTTTTATGTTTTATACATTTAAATACAGTTATACACACACGTTTTTCTAAAACTACAACATACATTCTCATAAATATGAATCTATGTATTCTAACGCATGTTCATTCTAATCCATATAATTTCAAGGGAATATATGTAATTTGCCAATATTCGGTACAACAAACAATAAGTTGACATCCAAGTTTTGTGATATTAGTTAGAAAATTTCTATATAATCAAATCAATTATGATTTCAAAATCTCAGTAGCTGTATAAATAAGTGTGTTAGAGCATATATTTTTTTGTTATTCATGTGTGTGTGTGTGTGTTAAAGATGGGCGTTTATTTTGATTTTAAAATTTTCTACTTTGGCTTTGGGAGAGAAAACAAACGTGTGCAAAGTGTAGCATAGTTTTAGGAGGGGGTGAATAAATTCTAATGCGAAAAAAATATTCAAAAAGGGATGGAGGTGGAAGGATGTTTGGTCATGTGAACTTATAAAAAAAGAAATAATTTGCCAAAATTACTAGGGAAGTTCTAATGACATCAAAGTCTAAAAACCGTGGAAAATGTTTACTCATATAAAGACACAGAATTTATGTTGCATAGACAAAGAAACACACGCGTTAGAAAAATATATAAATTAATAAGAGGGTGTTTATTTATATACTAATAATATATAAGTAATGAAAGACAGAATAATTTTCTCATACATGCGAAATACATACAAATGTGTATGTTTTTCTTTTCACCATATTTTTTATTTAAAAGTTTCCTTCAAAACTATTGACTTTTAAAAAAATCAACGCATTTTGAGGAAAATATTTTTTTTAATGATTTTTTTTTTTCATACTGCAACACGCAATTATTTTAAGGGATTTCATGTTTATTAAATAGAAACAACTGTTAAAAAACTAAAAAATTCTCAGCTCAAAAAAAAAAAAAATATATAACGCAAATTGAAATTGGAAAAGAAAAAAATACTTATAAAAATTACATTTGAAGAAAATAAAAAAGTAAATATTTTTTACTTACACCTTGTTAGTTTTACTCTTCAGTAACATAATATCCTTAATAATTGATGTCCTTTGCATGTCGTTTGTAGTTTTCTTTCAACAATAGACATTAAAAAAAAAAAAATAACCGCAAAACTTTTTTTCTTAGTTCCTTATTGAAAACATAAAAAAACTTTAAATACCAGAAAATGAAAAGTAAATTGGTGTTGAAAGTCGTTAATTATAGAGTCCCAGTCCTCGTTAGCCATATTGTGTTTTCCAGAGGCATTACATAACATAACTTTTGGTAAAAATTTGTTTAATTTTTGTTTCTAACAATAATCGTGTCTTTTAAGTTTTAGCTAAAAAAAAAAAAATATAGTGTTTATTTATGTGTTTAGTATTTTAGTCCTTGTCAAATTCTTTCAAATTTTGTTGACAAAACCGCAGACAAATTGTTTATATGTATAAACTTAAGAGTAATTTTAAAAAGTTTTAAGAGACAAAAAAAAAAAAAACATTTAAAAAAATTGTTGAAGAAAAATTAATTTTTGATGAACTATATTTTCAAAGGTATTAATTGTAGAAAGACGCAGATTCGTGTAAATGACGTGTCCACAGGTATATATTCTGAATCTAAATAACGATGTCCATCTGTCCCTCCGTCTGATGAAATCAACTTTCCGTAAGCCTTTGGTAACTGACGGATTATTTTGCTATTAATAGCCTGTTTCTCTATGTCGAACGAAAATCTAAGCGAACGAAAGCAAGTCGAACGAATTCGAATCAATTTGGGTTTCTGTATTTCCTACGCTTTCGTTCGCATGGAGTTACGTCTTTTCGTATTACTGTTGTTTTATTTTTCTTTAAGAGTAACATTTTTTCGTAAATATATAAAAATCCTACTAAATTGTTTAAACATAGTTACAACTAAGTAAATAAACAAGAAAAAATAAAATAATTTAAAAAAATTAAAAAACAAAAATTTTCTTTGATTTTTTTTAGAAATTGTTTTTTAGACACAAAATCGTAATTAATGGATACCAAATACATCAAAATAAATAATAAACATGATTAAGGAACATTAGCAATGTCCTTCTGAGAATTTTTCCTATTTTTCTTTAAAAAATTCAACCAGTCGAAAGCAAAATAGCAAGTGACTGATTTTGACATTTTTGTTCTTATCGTTCGAAATACAGAAACCCAATTTTATATGAAAACACTTACGTTTTCTTTCGACTTGTCGTTCGATTCATTGTTCGCATAGAAGTGAGTTAGAGAAACCCAAATCAGTTTTCGTTCGCTTAGAAGGCGAAAGAAAGCTTTCGTTCGACATAGAGATCAAAATTGATCCGCAAATAGCAGATGAGTTAAAATTTTTTACTCAAAAACTTAATCCTTTTCCATTGTATTTTTAACTTGCAGAAGCCCGTGTGGAATAAAAATTCTTCTTAAAAATTTGAATAAAAATAGTAATTCGTAAAACAGAACAAACTTTCAGAAAAAGAAAAAGTATAAAAGAATGCTAATATTGGAACATATAATAGAGATTTATTAAAAGTAATAATGATAAAAGTCTAAAATTGCTAGCTTTGCTACAGGAATAAATTTTCTTTAACGAACTGAGCCATTGCACAGTGTCACATTTATCTAAATTAGTACGACAAAAATATGAAAATTAAAGCTTATTAATTGAAGCAATTCTTTTTGCATTTATTAGTAAACAAATCATATATTATGGAAAAAATACTTAATGTATTGGAAATTGTCTGTAGCGCGAATTATGGATTTTCAAAGTTGCAATTTTTTAAATATTTTAATTGTATTTACAAATTTTGTAAATAAGATTGTTAACTTTAACTTCATATATCTCAGTAATTACTGCAGATACTGATATAATTTTTTTGCTAAGTAATAATCAGAGAAACCACAAATATGCAATTGCATGTTTTTTCCTGGACGTTGAATGAAGCCATCGATTAAATATTTATCCATTTCAGAACAAATAAATCATTTTGGCATCGATTTGTTAGTGCATATTTTTGCATATTTTACTCTTAACGGCATATTTTTGCATTTGGCGATTTTTAGTACATATTTATAGCATATATTGTTATTTCTAGGTCATATTTAATGTCAAACTTTGACCTTTGTACTTTTGATATAAAAACATCTTTGTCTTTAATATGCAGTAATAACTTAAGACCTACCATGTATATATATATATATATATATATATATATATATATATATATATATATACCGGAAAGAAACATGGGTCTGAAATTTCATGTTTTCGGAAACACTTTCAATTATCAATGCTTTTAGTGAATTTTATTGAAATCGGAGATGTCAAATCCGATTGCTGTCCGTTTTGACTCATGTATCCAAAAAATTCTATTACAATTTGCTAAGTTAAAAAATCAATACTGAAAATATTGTTTTTTTGTTTAAAAGAAATCATAATATTAAAAAATATATAAATTCTATTTTTAATGGACTGGAACTAAAAAGTTCCAACGAGTTCCAATTTAAAAATACGATTGTTATATAAATGAATATCTATAAACTTATATTTGAATAAAAGGAGTCGAAAATGCATCTAAATGTATGGAAAGGTAATATCAATATTTTAATGATCACGTTTTATTTATTTTTTTATTGATTATTAGTTAAAAGAAATAAATTTTAAAATTTTTTTATTTTAAGATTTTTTTTAGCAGAACGGTAAGATTTGTCCGTCCGTCTATACATTAGAGTTAAATGGGTCGAAAATTATGCATAATTCAGGAAAAGGTGATATGAACACTTTAATAATCACATTTAATTTTTCTATTTATTAGTAAGCAAAAAAAATGAAGTTTTAGAATTATAAGATGTTTTTTGGCTGAATGGTAATGTCATCCGTCCGAAAATGACGCTTATTTCGGGAAAAGGTGATATCTAAATTTTGATGATCACGTTCAATTTTTACTATTTATTAGTTTTAAAATTTGTTTTGGCAGCAATGTCTGTCCGTCCGTCTATACATTTGGGTTAAAAAAAAATTCCACTTAATTCAGGTGATATCAAAATTTAAATAACTTCATTTGGTTTTCATATTAATCAAGAAGTAGAAACAAAATATTTTTCGAATTTTAACACTATTTTGAAAGAAATCTAATATCCGTCCATCTGTCCGTATGTTTGTTAATTTTTGCAAACTTTCCAATTCCAAATCGCGTAACTTTTGACTCAATAAAGATAACGACTCAAAATTTTGTTTGTTCGATAGATAATTTTGTTTTTTAACTAACTACATAAAACATAATAAAATCGGTTGAAAATATTTGGTTATATATGGTAAAACTTAACCAAGATCTTGAGATTTTTGATATTTCAAATGTATATAACTCGAAAAATATATAAGATAAGTAGTACATGCGATAAAATTTTCTAAAGGATTTATAAAGAACTTCAGGGTGATATAAAAATCTTGAAAAGCGGGTAAGAAAAAAATTCGCTAGAGGGTAAACATTTTCCATGACATTAGTACCCTATATGGAACCAACATAGTTCCGCTCCCGATGCTTATATTGGATCCTGCTTCGAAACTCAAACTGCTCTGCTATGCCTATGTAAAATTTCATGCAAAGCCGATTAGAAGTTACAGATTTATTTCGATTCTTTCCCAATGTTTAGTGTTTGATAAAGCAAAGAAAATGGTTTTGGTATGAATTCTACTGGAGTTTTTTGAAAAAAAAAAAAATATTTTCTCAAATCGAGCTATATACGCGCATAATGTTTTTTTTTTCGTAATATTAAAGTGGGCAATATATACTATTTTTCTGAAAATTTTCAGAACAAACAGCCTGTAACATTTTAAGTTGCAATCTATGAAAATTGAAAATGCGTGTATTTTAGGACAATTTTCAAAAAAATAACAAAAATATTAGGACAAAATATAATTTACAAATACTTAAAGAAAAGTACACTTAAATATCTGAAGTTCATGTTTTTATTTTAAATTGTTACCTTAAAAGACCTTTTATCTATATATATAAAAGAGTAACGTGACTGACTGAATGACTGACTGACTGATTCATCATCCCACAGCCCAAACGGCTGAAGCTAGAGAGACGAAATTTGGAACGTAGGTAGGTCTCCCACCATATAGATCCACTAAGACGGGATTTTTGGAAATTCGAATGTTTAGGGGGTAAAAACGGGTAAAATCGGTAACTTTATATCTCCCAAACTAATAAAGATACACAAAAATTTGAATAGTTATAGTTATTCATTTAAAAAATAATTGGACAGGTGTCTGGTACTTTTTTGAAAATCGGCCGTTTTAGGGAGAAAACGGGTAAAAAGTGTATTTTGGTACTTTTTTGGCACCATATGTATCTTTGAAACCAATCGACATACAGATAAAATTTATATCGTATTCATAACTTATCAAAAAATGAGAAATACAAATTTGGTATTTTTTAGAAATTCAAACGTTTAAGGGGTAAAAATCGTACCTACTGTTGGTACTTTTTTTCATAAAACCTTTTTTTATATTTATTGAAATATTCATATGAGTATTTAATATGGGATACCACTACAATTTAGAAATTTATTGGAATACAATTTTTGATACTTCGATGGGTGAAAAAAAGTACCAAAAAAGGCGGGAAATTACATTTTATTCAAACTTAATAATGAATTTTCAATTACATTAAACATAGAAACATGAAATTAAGAAAATGTAGATAGGAATTCACAAGAGTGGAATTTGTGGTACTTAAAGATACGTGGTCCTGTGGGTAAAAACTCAAGAGGATGGACTTTTTGGTACTTTTTTCTTCTTCTATTGGTACTTTTTGAATTTTCTATAGTTATGAACCTAGAAACATGAAAATAAATATTCATGGTCCGATGTTGTAAAGAATTCACAAGGGGGACTTTGTGGTACTTTTTCATTCTTCTAATGGTACTTTTTGAATTTTCTATAATTATTAACCTAGAAACATGAAATTAGGGATATGTGGTCCTTAGTTAATGAGAATCCATAAGAGGGGACGTTGTGGTACTTTTTTGCTATTTTAATGGTACTTTTTGAATTTTCTATTATATTTAACCTAGAAATATGAAATTAAGGACATGAAGTGCTAAGTGAATGAGAATCCATAAGAGAGAACTTTGTGGTACTTTTTCGTTCTTCTAATGGTACTTTTTAAATTTTTTATAATATTTAACACAGAAACATAAAATTAAAGATATTTTGTCCTAAATGAATGAGAATTCATTAGAGGGGACTTTGTGGTACTTTTTTGTTCTTCTAATGGTACTTTTTAAATTTTCTATAATATTTAACCCAGAAACATGAAATTAAAGATATGTGGCCTTAAATGAATAAGAATCCATAAGAGAGGTTTTTGTGGTACTTTTTATACCCTTCACCAAAGGTGTAAAGGGTATATATAAGTTTGTCATTCCGTTTGTAATTCCCACAATTTTCGTCGGAGAGCAAAAAAGTTGACATTTTCGGGATCCTTGTAAGAAATGATGACGATAGGAGCATGTCCGTCCGTCCGTCCGACCGTCCGTCCGTCCGACCGTCCGTCCGTCCGACCGTCCGTCCGTGTGTCGGTTGAAATGGCGTTTATGAAGCCCACCGATAACTGACATATATAATATATATATATCAAACGATCGGAAATGCTTTCGAGAATTTTGCTATTGTAATTCAGCAAGATCGGTTCATACAATGCGGAGATATGTTAAGAAAACCGGTTTTTAGAACCGGTTTTCCAGTTTCTGAAGCCTCTGTATATACTAGGGACTTCGTTTTTACAAAGAAGTCTCGGACATTTTTTTATGAATTTTTGTTCTGAAAAAATGAAATAAATCGGTTCAATAATAACTGAGATATCGGACAAAACGCATTTTTTATTTTTTGAAGCCCTGGTTTAAGCTATAGATTTTTATTTTTATACAGATTGGTCACAAATATTTTTTTAAAATTTCGGTTTTTTGAATCAGCAGGATCGATTTGTATGCGGAGATATGCTTTAAAAACCGGTTTTTCAGTTTCTGAAGCCTCTGCATATACCAGGGACTTCGAATTTTTAAAGAGGGCTCGGAAATTATTTTCTGAATTTTTGTTCTGAAAAGATGAAATAAATCGGTTCAGTAATAACTGAGATATCGGGGAAAACGATTTTTTTATTTTTGAAGCCCTTGTTCAAGCTACAGATTTTTATTTTTATATAGATCAGTCATAAATGTTTTTATAAAATTTCGTTTTTTTTAATAAACAAAATTCGTTCAGAATCAACAGAGTTATGGACCAAAAACAAATCTGTTAAGAATATAAATACACACACAAACATGTATATTAAGCATTGTAATGACTATTAGTGACGTTTTTTGTTTTTTGTATAGACAAGTAGTTTAGTTAGAAACAGCAGTCATATAATAAATAACAGTGTTGTTGTTGTTCTTTGTATATGCAGTCTGTACAAAAATAAATAGATATGGAATTGTTGTTGTTTATTTTTTAAAACTAAAACATATCTGTTAAGAATATACATAAATACATACACAAACATGTATATTAAGCATTGTAATGACTATTAGTGACGTTTTTGCCTATAAGACAAGTAGTTTAGTTAGCAACAGAAGTAATATAATGAATAACAGCGTTGTTGTTGTTCTTTGTGTATTCAGTCAGTTTGTATCAGTGTTTCGAATGGCTGCTTAAAGCAGTCGTAATTTTCTAAACAGTTGCTTTTTTACAGCATCTTGCTGAAACAAGTTTACTTGATTTAGTTATCCACCACATACTAACTAAACACATTTTGCTGCTCACACACAAAACTGATTTAAGCAGCATCCAGTTTTTATTTTGTTCAGCAGTCAAATTAAATAAGCAGCGCACACACTCAGTTTTTTACTCAGCCAAGTTGATATTACGTCTTAGTCGTGTGCGCTCAGCACAACGTAGAAACCTTTTTCAGCAACGTAAGAACAACTGGATAGTACGACTGTACAGTTCTGCGCAGTCAATATACAAAGTTGTTTGGTTATGGTTTTTACATTTAAGAAGGAAAATGAAGTGGTATAGTTTTTGAATGAAAACAAATAGAAAACGGTACAATAAAATACTATGAATTGTATTAAAGATATTTATATGTAGATTTATTAATTTTAATTAAAAAAACAAAAATTTTTTGTATAATATATTTATTTGCAATTTATTTAAAATTTTTGTAGAACTTTTATAAAAATATTAGATAATATTTAATATTAGTAGATGAAAAAAATATTAACTAAATATTAAATATTGTTTAAATTAAAGAAAAAAAATTAAAAAAAAAATGTTTGTTCTTTTGAATAAGAAGAAAATTTTGTTATTTTGTATAATTTTCTTTGTTTTGATCTATTAAAGAAATTTGTAGTTAAGCTTAACTTTTGGACCCAATAAAAGCAATGTTTAATTGAATTAAAACGTTAAATTGTAATACGAAACTCTTTTTATTTTTTATATATATATATATTTTTTTTTTTTTTTTTAATAAAGGGTGGTTCAAAGAGCTTTTTGTCATTTTTAAAATGCAATAACTGAGAAACTAATAAATATATTTTCATAACCTGATATAAGTCCTAATAATATATATATGTATGCAATATTATACTGGTCAGAATCGTATATTATAACGAAATAATAAAAGAAAAAAAAAAATTTGGACACTTTCGGTAAAAATTATGGCTTAGTTGAAGATGGAGGCGTACATTTGGAAAAAAAAATCTATATTTTAAATTTGCAATACATATAACTATTAAATGGAAAAAAGTAGTTCTAACAATTGTATATTTGACTCATTGATTATACAAGTATGTAAAATTTATATTGAATTTTATGTATTTTTTCATCGATATTGCTAGTAAGTTAGAATTTGCGAAATAATAATCACTAGATCATTAATACAAATAAGAGTAAATTATTTCAAAAATTGTTTATATTTGTAAATAAATTGTGGCCTTTTTTAAATATTGAACAAAATTAATCAAAAAATTACAAAGAACTATAAAACCTGGGGGGTTATTTTGTAACTAAATTCGACTGGAAAATCTTTCGAATTTGTATACTTTATACATTGAAATTCGAAAGTGTTTTCTTTCGAATCGAATTACACAATAACCCCCCTGGTGGACAGAAATTATTCTGAGCATAATGGACCAAGTTTTTTTTTTTATTATTTAGGGAATTTCAAGTCTCAAAATATATATTATTAAATATTAATAATATCAGAATTGAAAATATTTTAACTTTTATTAAATTGGTTAAGGATCATATTTAGTAGAAAAAATAAAAATTTTAATTTTAGAATAGATCCGTGTGAGTGAAAAATAACTATATGAAATTTAAAAATTGTTCCTAACATATGGACCTACTCTTCCGAAAGATATAACATGGAATGTAACACCCCAACAAAAAAAGGAACTAATAAAGAGCTGAAAAAGTAATGAATTTAACATGTGTTGTCATTGGAAGGAAGTACTTAGTGGTGAAAAAAAGCTTCAGAAGTTCTTTTTCTAACCCATGATTGTTATTGGTAAGATGTTCTTCTTCTATATTTCCAGTTCATTTCTTTTGAAGTACTTCCTTTAAAACAATGTTTATAAAATTTTGTAACAAAAAGTCTGTTTTAGAGCTATCAAAATATAATGAATATGATTTAAAATTTATAAAATTTAAATTTCTTAGTAATTATTAACCTTTTTTCCCGCTAAAAATTCATTAATTTTATTTTTTTTGGAAGTAATTATTATTAAATTTTAAAAAAGTTGAAACAAAGTAGTTGTAACAAAAAAGTATATATACACTTTGTTCTACTTTTGAAGAGATGAAAATGTTCTTTTTTTGGAAGCTCTTGATCGGTTTTTTTTTGCTGGGACTTTTTAAATAAAAGTTAGCGCATTATAATTTGATTTGTTAATGTTTTAGAATATTTAAATTTTGAAATAAATAGAATATTTCTTTGATAAATTGTTTAATTGACTATATTTTTCCGTTTAAAACTTTTATTTATTAGCAGATGATCTGCTTAATTTTGATTCGTTTGTTATTATTAAAAATAATTCATTACTCAACAACCCTTCAACTCCAATTCCAATTTGTAAATAGTGACATAATTTTACTAAAAGAGAGTTACATATGTATATAATTTTCCAGCAGTTGGTTATATTTTATAAAGCGGATAATTTATTATAACTATAATTACGTAAATCTTAAATATTATATAGATGTTACTTACAGTGCTATTCTCTAATTCATGACAATTATCATTAATTAATAATTACTTATTATATGTTTTTATGAGTGTGACAACCATAGATTATAACATAGATATGAAGATCCGTTGTCAGAAACCTAAGTCGGTTGTCAAAAAAACCTAAGTCTAAGAATGTATTAGTAAAAAATTGTATTGAAAACAAAAACAATTGTAGTACGTGTGCCTTTTTTGAGTAATTTTTTTCAATTGAGTTTTTTTAAGCTTCATATCTATGTAATAATCTATGGTGACAACTATCACCAAAAATATATAAACAATTTTTTTTTAAAGCCAGAATAAAAAAAATTTTATTTTCATGTTTTTTTTTACTATCACAATAATTTTTTTGTCACTCGGTCGAGAATTGCACTGTTATTATAATTATTTTTGTATAATCAAATGTCTTATTGTTCGGCTGAGGTATCAATAAAAGTAAAAAATTAATTAAGACATTAAAGCCGATCAATAAGAAAATAATAAATTAATAACCAAAAAGTCTTCAACAGTCTAAATTAATAACCAAAAAGTCTTCAACATACAAGTTAATAATTTTTATTTTTAGATACATAAATAAATAAATAAAAATCACAACAAATCTTTATTATTTCGGTAACATAATACATACATATAAATATAATGTCTTTTTTTGTTTATTTTTACAAAATTTCTATATTTGTTAAATGAAAAACTTTTTTTATTTAAAATTAATAATATAAAGATATATGTATGTAATATCTTCAATAAAATTCATATTATTTTATTGGACCGTTTTCTATTTGTTTTCATTTAAAATAATCAACTTCATTTCCTTCTAAAATTTAAAAACAAAAACCAAACAACTTTGTGTAATAGACCAAAACAAAGAAAGTTATACAAAATAACAAAATTTTCTTCTTATTGCAAATAACAAAAATGTTTTTAATTTTTTCTTTAATTTAAACAACATTTAATATTTAGTTAATATTTTTTCATCTACTAGTATTAAATATTATCTAATATTTTTATAAAAGTTCTATTATCTTAAATAAATTGTAAATAAATATATTATATAAAAAATGTTTTTTTTTTTTTTTTATTAAAATTAATAAATCTTCATATAAATATCTTTAATACAATTCGTAGTATTTTATTGCACCGTTTTCTATTTGTTTTCATTTAAAATAATCAACTTCATTTTCCTTCTTAAATGTATAAACAAAAACCAAACAACTTTGTAAATCAACTGTACAGAACTATACAGTCTTACTATCCAGTTGTTCTTACGTTGCTGAAAAAGGTTTCTACGTTGTGCTGAGCGCACACGACTAAGACGTAAAATCAACTTGGCTGAGCAAAAAACTGAGTGTGTGCGCTGCTTATTTAATTTGACTGCTGAATAAAATAAAAACTGGTTGCTGCTTATTTCAGTTTTGTGTTTGAGCAGCAAATTTTGTTAAGTAAGCATGTGATCGAAAATGAAAACTTTAACTGTTTTCAGCGCAGTCGCCAGTTGAAAAAAATTTTTGTGTGCTTAAAATTAAACGCTGGTTTGTATATAAACACATTCAAAAATAAATATATATGGAATTGTTGTTGTTGTTTCTTTTTTAAAAGCAAAGCCTGTTATGATTGTTTTTTTTTTTTTTTCATATTCAAATTTTCGTGGTTTGAAAAAAAATTAGATTTATATATGTGAAAATATGCAAGCATACGTTAAGGCGAAAATTTTATTAATTGTCGGTAACATGGTAATATGATGTCGTTAAGATGGTAATATGGTGAAGGGTATCAAAGATTCGGCACAGCCGAACATTTTTTCAATTTCATTTATTCTTCTAATGGTACTTTTTGAATTTTCTATAATTATGAACCTAGAAACATGAAATTAAGGCTATGTGGTCCTAAATGAATGGAAATTCATTAGAGAGGACTTTGTGGTACTTTTTTGTTCTTCTAATGGTACTTTTTGAATTTTCTATAATATTTAAAGTAGAAACATGAAGTTAAATATGCATGGTCCATGTGAGAAAGGATTCACAAGAGGGGTCTTTGTGGTACTATTTTGTTCTTCCAATGGTACTTTTTTAATTTTCGGTAATATTTAACCTAGAAACATGAAATAAGGATATGTGGTCCTAAATGAATGGGAATCCATAAGAAGGGGCTTTGTGGTGCTTTTTTGTTCTTCTAATGGTACTTTTTGAATTTTCTATAATATTTAGCCCAGAAACATGAAATTAAAGATATGTGGTCTTAAATGAATAAGAATCCATAAGAGAGGTTATTGTGGCACTTTTTTGTTCTTCTAATGGTACTTTTTGAATTTTCTATAATTATGAACTTAGAAACATGAAATTAAGGATATGTGGTCCTAAATGAATGAGAATTCATTAGAGAGGACTTTGTGGTACATTTTTGTTCTTCTAATGGTACTTTTTGAATTTTATATAATTATGAACTTAGAAACATTAATTAAGGATATGTGGTCCTAAATGAATGAGAATTCATTAGAAGGGTCTTTGTGGTTTTTTTTTTTTGTTTTTCCAATGGTACTTTTTTAATTTTCGGTAATATTTAACCTATAAACATGAAATAAGGATATGTGGTAATAAATGAATGGGAATCCATTAGAACGGACTTTGTGGTACTTTTTTGTTCTTCCTACGGTACTTTTTTAATTTTCTATAATTCTGAATCTATAAACATGAAATTAAAGATATGTGGTCCTAAATGAATGAGAACCCATAAGAAGGGACTTTGTGGTATCTTTTTTCGTTCTTCTAACAGTACTTCCTGAATGTTCTTCAATTTTCATCCTTAGAAACATAAAATTGAAAATGTAAGGTCCTAAGTGAATCAGAAACCTTTAAATGGATTTTGTGGTCCTTTTTCTTTATTCTAATATACTTTTTCGTAAAATAAATACACTGAAAGCTGATTAAAATTGAATTTTTTACTATTTTTCAAAAATGTAAAAAAATTCTTAACTTTGACAGCTTCTTATAAAAAACAGCAGAACAGATTTTAATTGATATTGATACACAATTTTGTATATTTATTAGCTTTATTTATTCGTAGTTTTACCAGCTTTGAGATAGAGATGATAAACTGAAACATTTTTGATGTTTTCACTGTTAAAAAGAAATTTAGTAAAAAAAAGAAATCTCGAATTTAGCATGGAAAAATTTTTTCGGATACTTATTTCGAAATATCTCCTAGATTTGAGCGGATAAAAATTTGTTAGTAGAACGACTTAAAGCCATTTTTATTCCGCTCATTTTGGTGTATTATTTATATAAATCGAGTTATAGAGAAAATAATCGATAATCGGTTTATTTAGGGCGCAATATTAGACACACCCATAAAAAAAAATCTGGATCTAATGGGAAAAAACTGAAAGCAGATTCGAGTTTAGCATGCGGAATTCCATATAGTCCACATATTTTTTTTTAAGGAGCAGAAAAAATCTTTTTTTTTTTTTTTTTGTCGACCAGTGATATTAACATTAAAATTTAAGAGAAAAAATAGAAACTGTGTCCGACAAATCTTTAATTACTCATATAATTTTCAACTACACAGAAAAAAATTACGACAAGTCAATTGTGTTATTAATTACCAAATTCGTCAATATAATAATTTTATTAATTAAAAGGCACTAACAACCATTTTTGTAAATTTAAATAAAATTTTTGTTGGTTCAAATTGTTACCACTTAACAATATTTTTCAACAACCGAATTGTAATATTAAATAAAAATATTTTTGAATATCAATTAATAATTATATATATATATTAATACAATGAGATTGTCGTACTAAACATTTATGTTGTTATTATTTATTCATATTTTTCTTATATTTAAAACATAACAATTTTGAAATAAAGAATTTTGGACCATTTAACTAATGGAATATACATTTTATTAGCTTTTTTTATTTTGTTAAAAATTATATAAATTAAATTATATAAGAGCTACCTTCAACAAACTTCTATAATAAGATGAACTTCAGGTGTACCCCTGTCAAATAATTATATGTGCAATATTTGTTTTTTGGTTTTTATATATTCCAAGAGTGATAAACATTTCTTTGGTTTATAATTTTTTTTCATTCTTATCTAATGTCCTTATTCGCAAAATTTTAGGTTCCTCTTGGCATTGTATTCAAAGTACCGTTAAAATAAACAAATCATTCTCTAAATTTTAATAGAAAATAATTATATGTGCAAATTAACATTTTTACTCAACAGACTGACATGAAGTCCACAGTTTGAACCGTTTAACCAATTAAAGTTAAAATTAAAGTTATTTGGGGAATATTTAAAACAATTGGACCTAAAAAACCAACCTTTTTTTATTTTCTAGTTAAATTTATAGCCAAAATATGTCACCATGTCATGAACTGTCAGTTGAAGTGCTGAAATCATTAAAGTAAGACGACTATTTACGTAAAATTCTGAAAAATGATGTATACAGAAAATGTTTATCATAATACTGTTGAAATTTTTTGAAAATTTTTTTCAAAAAATCTGAAAAATTGTTAACATTCTTAGAGCGGTAACCCATAATCAATTGCTGATTACCGGGACTTAAGGACATTTTTCTACGAAAAACAACATGTGTTACAGAAAAATTAAGGCGAAATGAACGGTTTTTAATAACTGGTCGTGAGCATAAAATAATAAAAGAGGTTTTAGATTAAAATGATGACTTTTGGGTGGCAAAAACATTACTAATAGAGCGGTACAAAAATCCACACGCAGGATTTTATGATACATATAATTTTTTGGTTAAAAACTTTAATTACACCATGAGTTCATGAGCATAAGGGATGAAAAATATTGTATTTGAATCATCCAAGTGTTTATCAAACATATTTTATGGGTATTCGACGTCTACAAAAGACATGCTTGAAGCGTAATCATAATGTCGAATCGCTCATAATGTAAGTCAATTTCAGTTCTAGAAAGAAGTTGAAAATATTTATTGGACGTAGCAAAATTAATTCACAGCACAACATAAATTTACTGTACAAAAAATCCAATAGCTTCGTTGATGAATTTCCCACTAAAATTAGATTTTTCAGTGAACTAATGTGACGATGTTACTATATCGGGCCTCAAAATCGGTTTTTAAATCACAAAAAATTATATTTCTGCAACGACCAGTAATAATCCTCAGACCTTCATGATATAAGGATTTCCAAAGAATACTGTATGCTGAGATATATTTAGATTCAGAGCTGCATGACGATATCAAATGTTTCAAATTGATTTTGTATAAGTATACTACAGTTTTAACCTATATATATGTAAAGGAAAAAGGACGAATCGGTATAACGAAGGATGCATCTGGTAACGTTATATTAGGACAACACAATTCCTTAAAAACCTTCATGAGTATTGAAAATTAATTTTATTTAAATAAAGGATTTTTATAAAATTCTTGTCGTGCACATATAATTATTTTCTATGAAGAATTTTAAAATCAATTAAGTTTTGCTACAAAATACACATAAGAAATAAATTTTTTATTTTAAATTATAAAGCTCTAATAAACATAAAAAGTATAAAAAAGATTTGAATTTGAAAATTCTATTTTTGATGAAAATAAAATACTTTATAGGTATGCACATATAATTATTTTACTGGGGTATTATTACGACCAATGATTTTGTTTCTAAATGATCTCCTCCAGTATCGGTAGCTACAAATGGTTATTGAACCATGACTTCCCCGCGGAACGATTTCATAGTTAGCTATATATTAGTGCTTTTAATTAGAAATGAAGCTTTTACAGAAATTGTATAGTTACCCTCCCCATTTTATTCAGGGATGATTTAGATCCTAAGAAAATTGGATTGGTAAGGATTGGTCCATGGGTGCAAGCTTAAATAGATAATCTGTTAAAAAATATAACAATAAATGTTATGTTGAAATTTTTGCGATAAACAAAATATTTTAACTACTTACCATTTCTGAAATTTGGATTTAATTTCACGGATATTGATAATAATATATTCATTCAAATCATTAGCTCTTGTTGTCTTTGTTTTTTCCATATGAATAATTTCAAATAATTTACAATAATTTTATAATTTTATTATTTTTGACATATTTTTTCAATATGAAATATCAATTAAAATTTTAACAACTAAAACAGTTGAAAATCAACTACGACAAATTGTAGATATGATAATTTACAACCATTTTAAATAAATAAATTGTTAACACTTTTACTAGTATTCCAATAAAAATTTTTTAATTACTAATAACTTTTGTCTTTTTTTTTCTGTGTGAATAATATTGTTATTCCTCAGTCTGATTATGTCACATAACTTAAATTGAATAGGCTACTTACATGGCACCGTCATATAGAAACAAGAAAGTTAATATGAAATTGAAAGCTTCTAGCCTTCATTCGTTAGTGAATTGGTTGTCGAAACTCAGCATCACATCACACTTCAAACCCATTGATGGGCAAATGAAATATGTAAATCTAAGAAATTTTTAGGTTATATAATTTTCTGGGTAATAGATAGAGCAAATTATGGATCCGTATTTTATAGAGAAAGAACAATGCAACAAAAGTGTAAAATATACTATGAGTTAAAATTGGGCCAATTTATTCGCAATACATTTTTCTTATAATTTTTTTTAACTCTGTTATTTAAATTTCATATGGCTACTCATTTTCTGTCAGTGCGATTTTAAAACTTTTACCATTTTTGAGATCTACAGTCTTATGTTTATTATACCAAATACAAATTTTTCCTCTACACCCACTCCTTACCCCTCATTTTTTAATGGTTTTATATTAGTTAATAGAGAATTTCTTTATTTTTACAACTTTAAAGACTTCTAGGAGCATTGTGTGACAAGTTAGAGTTTTGTAGTACTACATTTTTTAGCTCCATTAGTGACTAATCTGCTCTACCTATTATTTGGAAAAATTTATAAAAACTCTTCATGGAACTATTTTCTCTTTGGTCCTCAATGGGTTAAAAATGTGACGTAATGGAAAAAAAAAACGAAATGTTCCTGGTGATTCTGATAACTATAACAATAATATGTGCAACATGATTTTTCAGATATTTTTTTAGTGTTGATCTTCTTTTTTTATAACACATTCATGTTTTCATATTTTTTTAATAAAGTACAGTACTGTTAAGTTAAAAAAAGTTCATTTACATTTTTTAATAATATAATAAAGGATTAAAAAATAAATATATGTAAGTTTAAATCTTTTGTTCAAATTACCTGCAGCTTGTAATTTATTTACTTTTTATCACACTTGCAAAACTTTGCCCTGAAATCAATGATTAATTTTAATCTAATATTCACTAGAACAAACTTTTCAAGACACCTTTATAAATGTCTTGATTAAAAGCTAAATATCCTAAAAACCAAATAATTACTTTAAAAAAGTCTGTTATTTAAACAAAATTTTCTCATCAAACTCTTATTAAACTAAAAACTTTTCCCTATAGAAAAACTTCATCACATGAACATTAGAAAACCTTTCATTCTATTAAACCCTTTAAAATTAAAACACAAAATTTTCTAAACCATGTACTTATTCTAATTACTTTATTATAATTGTAACACAATCAAATATTATATTAATTTAATAGAAAAATAAAATGAAATTTTCTAATAACGTCGTTTACAAGTTTTCAAAATTTTATTTTGAAACCTGTAATTTAACGCAAATAAACTTAAAACAAATGACACATGACATACATACCGCTAGAGACCAAAAAAAAAAGGGTTAAATTAAAATTAAACAAAACACGTAAATGAGAATTTGAAATAAAAGTGTGTAAATAAAACAAATTGTATTCTCGGTTGGTTAACTGCATAAAATATAAGTTATCAAAAGAAATTAAATAAAAAAAAATACAAAAAACAAAATGAAAATAATAGAAAAATTAATATAATAAATTAAATAGAAAACAATTGACATGAAGTTGACAAAAAAAACAAACAAAATGGAAACATGAAATTTTAGTGATAGACGAGGGTTGTATAGAAATTGAACTCTATTATACTAGAATAACCTGTGAGATTTCCTAAAAAATTTCATAAGGTTATCTGTTATATTGTTTAAAATTTAGGGCCATAAGAGTTAAGATATTTCACACGTTATAACTGTGAACTATGCAGAGCTCGATCCTTAAACGATCTCGATTACATCACATAATTCAATCAAAGAAATATAAATCTGTTTGTAAATACTTCTCGTATATATCTTATCCGTTACTTCGCCATTTTTATTTTCAATTATTTCTTAGGGTCGAGAAAATTGTATTCATACATATGATGTGTTGAGACAGATTCAAAATATCTGAGTGTGAATAATATTCCTACCATATTCAAACTAATGGATTTAGTAGCTGCAAGACAATCTACTTTCTCGATTCATCTTACAGTTACACTTATAGCGAATATGCTTTCTATATTGCTATCCATTTGTCGGGTAATCTGGGAGATGTCGAGAATTCGAAGTTATCAGAAAATATTATCGATTTTTTCGATGGTTTTCGCAATATGGTTGCTGTAAAAACATTATTTTTACCACAATAATATATTGACATCGAATACATCACTATTATTGAATATATATTCTATTTAAAACAATTTTGTGGTAGCAATTATATTTTTGTCCTCAATTTTGAAACTAAATTATTTGCTTACCGTCTTAAGCAAATGTTTGTGTTGGAATCACGTTATGGTTTTTAACCAAAAATCTTTATTTAGATAATAAATATGTGGAATAATTTCTATGTATTTTAATATAAATTATACAAAACCTATAACATTGCTGACAATTATATGTTTGTTTCTAATTATAATTAATTATCTCAACCATATCATTGTTATGTACATAAAATCAAGTCTTTCAGTTCAAGTTCTACCAATTTTTTATTATATTTCAACTATATTAACTTTAAATACTTGAAAATAAGTCCATATATAAACATAATATGGACGCAGTACTACCATATTTTTATTTTGCCAACCATATTATTGTTATATACAATAAATCAAGTCCATATACAGCAATAATAATTCAGAGAGAGAAAGAGAGAGAGAGAGAGATCGGTCTTCGTATTGAACAACAAAGGTCCCCATATGAATAAAAGTTTTAACAAATTAGAAAAATAACTCTAGAAAAAACATCGACCCTCGTATTTTAATTAAATTATTTTCAAATAAATATATGTATTATTTTTCATACACGCAACAAGATATGGAAAAAGGGTTAAGACTGTGCACGAGAAAAAAAGTAAAATTATTTTAAAAATTATTTGTTTAAAAACAATGAAAAGAAATGTGTTTGAATGATATTTGTGACAAGATATGATGGATCTATAACAACAATTATGGTATAATGAAGCGTCTCTAATCTTTAACAGATACTTATTAAGTACTACATACTTTTAATTTTATTATAGTAGTATTTGAAAACATATGCAAGAATTTCCTGTCCTTTTCAAAATAAAAACCCAACATAAAATGCAACTCACGTAACACGCTATCGACACTACAGCATAATACAAAACCCACACACACACACTCAGTCAAAGGATATAGGAATGTGAAGAAAAAGAGTTAATAATAATCAACAGCACAGAAAAAAAAAAAAGTATCCTCTAACAGACAGGAGCAGACAAAAATCATAGGTTCCTTAACCTCAACTCAAGGTAAAATTGCACCTTCTTTACAGTTTTATGGTACCCAATAGTATTACAAACATGAATGGAAACAAAACAAGATAAAACAAATTATAAAATAACATAATATTATCCTTTTTTTATAATCTAAACCCTTAAACACAAAAAACACACACACACATAAGAAAGGTTATAAAAAAGCGTCAAGTAGTTAGTAGACAATTACTTAACTACACAACTGCTTCTGCTTGCTGCTGCCGCTGTCACTTTTCAGGTTTTCTTTTTCCTTTTGTTATTTTTTTTTTTTCATACGAGTATTGTGTTAAGAAATCAAGATGATTATCTTGACTGTCTTGTCCTGTTTAAATGAATGAATGAGTTTAATTTGATCTCTTCTATTAGCCTGTTTCACCCTATACTACTCTTTATAATCTTATCAATCATTTGAAGTGGTATCGTATGTCTCAAAGTAATTGCGCACCCAAATACCTGTTCCTGTGTTTTATTCATTTCAAATCTCCCACGTTATTTATTTTGCAAAAACATGTAATAAAAAATACATATTTTTAAAGAGCACCTATGTTCTTTTTCATTGATGAAATTTTGTTGATATTTGATATTTAATTTTTTATTATTGTTCTTACTTCATAACAATTGAGTCTCCTATTTGTGTTTAGAAATTGTTTTTTATTTTACATTTGTTTTATATTTTATTCATTCTTTGACAGGAAGTGTGAGAATTTTTATCTCTTTTTACTTTTTGGTTCCGTTTTTCCATATTGTCTTTGTTCTGGTTTATCTAAGTTTTTTAATCGTTTAGTTGTCTGTGAAATGTCTTTTGTTAATCAGCTAATAGAAGTTTAAGGTATCATGTAACAAAGTAGCTTAGAAGATCAATTTACTTACAAAGATGTAGATTTTTGAAGAAACAAGTGTATTTTTAAAAAAAATGTTTTTTTTAAGATCAGTTTACTATTGCACCTTTTGGGCCATATTACATGCGTGGGATTTGCTCATGGTGACAGATCTCATCTAGTTTTTATCTTTTATGTAATTAGCTCACGTTAGGCTGTAAAATCTTATTTGTAAACTTGTTACAAAGATATTGTAATTACCTGATCTTAATATCTAGGAAAGTAATATGTTAAATCTATCCATTAAAGTATTCTTATACTCAAAAGTTTGTGAAGAATTACAACTCATAAAAATAAATTAAATGCGGTAAAATTTCTCTGGACCATGATTTTTGAAAAATGATTTAAATAATATAGACAAACTTTTTTTAAAATCAGGGAATTAAAAATACTCCCACTTTTTTGTAGCAAAATTTCCAAAAGTCCAGTACGGGGAAAACTTGTTTCAAAAATTAATTACTTTCATTAAAATAATCATCTCGCCGTTGCACAGTGGGGCAGAATTGAAAATTTTTGGAAATAAATCTTTTTTCCGTGACTTATAAAACTTTAAAGTGGCATAGTTTCGGTTCTATTAATTTTGTTGATCTCAGTTTTGTGATTTGAGAATTTAAAAAACTAAAAAAATTTTTTAAAAAGACAAAGGGTTTGGGGGAATCCGTTACACAAAGCGCCACCAATTTAGTTTTACAAGCATTTGAGTAATGATTTCTTTTGAAACCATTTCAAAAATTCTATAGTTCTATTTTCATCGGATAGATATATTTATTAAAGTGCCTTGCGAAAAAAAGTTGCAAATGTACCCTTCTAGAAGATTAGTTTTTATATGATTCCCAAAAAATTACATCACAATCTTCCAATTTACGTGAGCTGGACCATTTTCAAAACACCTTTAAATTTACGTATTTTTTTCATATCATTATCAAAATTTTAGTTAAAAGAAAATTAACTTCAAATTATAAAAGGGACATACTATGACCATTAATATTCATTTAAATTATTATTATGTCTCTTTTCAGTCGCGAAATATTAAGATTTTACTTACATTTTTTATCATATCCCTGCGGGAAATTTGTGGTAATTGCAGTAATGGACCGGTTTCTCTGTACCAGTTGAATACCAATTGACACCTAACTCGTCACCAAAGTTCCAATTGAGAACCAGTTGACACAAACACACTCACAATTAACATGCTCGTTAAGTGCGCAAATAGCAACTCGCGTGCAATAATAATCAGTGGCTGAGTGGTAAGCGTTGAAGACTATAAAATATAACATACGTCAGATGAACATGGCTTCGAACCGGGGTGCCGCCATCGACATTAACGAAAAATTATAAAATTAAAATTAAAAAATAATTTTTAAAAAGTAAACAATTACCGAATTTTTATAAAATTTTTATTACAATAATCGTTACTGAACCTGTCCTAGGACCTCTCTGTGACCTGTCCTAATTAGCCACCTCCAATGACAACCCCATGTAAAAGTGACAGGTTCTTCTCATATAAAGTTACGGAACTGGGACCGGTCACTAGCCCTGAGAACCTGTCACGTGACTAGTTTTGAACCGGTTCTCTTTACTCTAGGGATTTTCTTTTCTTAAACTAGTAATTTTATATATTTCGGACATTTTTTAAAATATATTAGGTTTTAATGTACCATAGGAATGGTCTATCCAACTGCTATTGAATATAACACGTAATTAACCCATTAAGAGCTAGAGGGTCAATTTTATGCATTTAGATCCCAAAATGTTAAATTAGCAATTTTTGCAAATAAATCGCATGGAAGTACTTATTACACTAAAATATCGATCAATTTATGAAAAATCTAAATTTTTTGAAATCTAGACTCTATTTTACGGGAATTTAATGCTTTTTTTGATAAATTTGTGCTTTTGAGGACATGTATCTCCTTAACTAACCATTTATTTGGTATAAAAATTAACTTAACCAATTATGAACCGGAAACTCCAAAATATTATTTGTGCAATTAAAGGGTTAAATGAATGATCATATCAATAGTATTTAATGAGAGCTTTCCAATGATGTGCTAAAATATAATTTACGATTAAAAATGTCCAAAATATTCAAACTTTAATAAAATACTATTTAAAATAAAATCATTGAAAATTTTAATAAAATTTTAATTTCGCGAGAATGAAAACATATTTTAAATTATTTTTTATTCAATATGAAGTAGACATCGTTTTCTATCATACGTTGTAATTTCTTGGACAAAAAGTTAAAAACTATGTATACTGTCGATCGAAAACCATATTTTTTTTTTAAATGGTCCAGTTCACGCAAATTAAATAATTAAACCGAAATATTTTGGGAATTTGCTTAAAACATATCAATCTTTAATTTTAGGGGGGTACATTTGCAACTTTTTTTGTGCCCAAACAAATCAAGGCACTGTAATATTTATATGATTCTCTACAACAATCTTATTGAGAATTTTGTAAGACTTTAGTTAAGGCTCCCAAATTAAAAAAAACTAGGCCGAAAATGTGGTAAAATTTGTTTCAACCTAAATATTTCTTAAACCTAAAGTGATAACCTGCAATATATGAGCATGTTTTTTGTAGATTTATTGGACTACCTATATGTAAACGTTTTTTACATTCAAGTAATACATAAATTTTAAGCGAATTTAAAAAAAAAAGAAATACTTATCCGAGGTGATCTACTTTATCTATCCTGTATCCCAGTGACTCGCTATAGAGCTGTGCTCCTTCGAATCAATTGGAAACACCTCAGATCTAACCATGTTAAATTTTATTTAGATATCGCCAACAGTGCACAAGTTATAGAATTATTTAAAAAAGCGTTTTGAGACCACTGTGTATCGTTCTTGAATGTTTTAGTCACAATTGAGTTGTTGAAAAGTAATATAATAATATTTTAATTTTAATTTGAATTAAGAAAATATTTCCGCTTAGTTAGACCCTCAGACGGATGGACATCATTATTTTACAGTTGTAACGTTTGAAGATTATTCTGCGAACCACCAAACTTTGCGTTTTTTATCTCTTGTTTTTTTTTTTATCTTATACACTTTTAATTTTCGAAATATATATTTAATTTTTGAAACATGTTAACATTTATAAGGTGTTCTGAAATTTTTGAAAATTGTCCTCAAAAGTAAAATAACAGTCTCAGAAAAAATACTTTTTGAAATCTTAATTTATATTTGTAACTACTTTTGAATTATATTGAAATTAAAGCTTTGTATTATTTACATACTTATTAACACCCAATGTAAATTAATGAACATTTTGTTAATGTGAATATTGCTAAAACATAAAATTTATATTGTGAATTCAAAATGTATTCTTGAACAGTAATTCCAGTGGAATTTTCGAAAAACCGAATATCGCTAGTAAACGATGTAAGCGATTTTCCGGTCTTCTATTTTTGAACCTACAAATGGTAACACTACATTTTCTTAATAAAACCTAAAAATCAGTCAAACGATTTCTCGAAGATTATAAAAGGTTTCAATTACTTTTTTAATTGTGTTAGTTATTCGAATGGACAAAAATTAAATAAAAATTTCTATTATGTTTTCTTAAAATTTATGAAATATTCATTTATTTTTCTAATTGTATTAAATAATTTGGTAACAAAAGATTCTAAATTTTTCTATGTGATAATTTGAGTAATAAAATATATATATATTTTTTTTATTATGTTGAATTTTTATTAATAAAATAATTAAATATGTATTTTACGTAATTGAATCTTTAAATTTTATGCACTCAAATAATTGAGACAATTAAAAAAGTAGTTGAAACTACCCAGGAAAAATTGTATTAGTTGTAACTAGTTCCAGAACTCATGCAAATAGTCTGTATTCATTCTACTTTGGCGTTACGGACAATGACTTTTTATTTGAAATTGTCACCTCCAGAACTAGTGCTGTTTATATTAATAGGCTATTTCTGAAGGTGATTATACCCTACACCACCATAGGTAGTTGGGGTATTATGTGTTTGTGCTGATGTTTGTAACGCATAGAATGAGTTATCCAACACCCACCTTAAAGTATACAAATTGAATCAGAATCAATCACATTTTAAATTGATCTAACGATGTCCGTCCGTCCGTCCGTCTGGCTGGCTGTCCATGTAAACCTTGTGCACAAAGTACAGGTCGCAATTTTGAAGATAATTAAATGAGATTTGGCAAGTGGGACTTTCATGATACAAGGACAAAGCCTATTGAAATTGGTTATGATCGGTCCATTATTTCACCTACCCCCCATACAAATGTCCCCCCGGAAAAGAGTTTTCACACTTAAAAATATCTTAATATTAAGAATATTTTAATGAAATTCGGTCCAAAAAAGTTTTGTACAAGTACTAATCTTTGTACCAAATTTTATGCAAATCGGTCCACGATTGACCATAGCTCCCATATAAAAACCCCCCTTCCGAAAATCACTTTAACGTGCATAAATCTAATACGAAAGATAGTATCAAGTAAATATTCGACACAAATAAGGTTTATATAAGTAGAAATAACATTGCTAAAATTTATAAGAATCGGTCCATAATTTACCATAGCTCCCATATAAACCCACTTCCGGAAATCGCCCTATAAAGCATAAAATCATCAATGTATTATTATTAACCCATTATTCTGTACTTGTATGCATTATTTTAGATTTATTAAAAGTGTTGGTATACAGGTCTAATATAAATCCGCTTCCCGAATTTGTATGCTCATACGCAATGGTGTAGGGTATCATATAGTCGGTCTTGACCGGCTATATTTTCTTCTCTCGTTTTTTAAATCAGTTTTATTTTGTTAGTACTGTTGTATTTTTGTTCATAATTTTTGGAATTTTTAAAATTTTTTAAATAAGGACCAGTAATTTGTTCTTAGAAGTGATGTAGAAGTAATACAGAATAAGTTTTTAAGCACCAGTTCTTAAAAACATTCCTTAAAACCAATTTAGAATCACAATAAGGTCTACCCCTTGAGTATAAGAATTGGTTGCGACGCCACTAGTTCTAAGGATGTTATTAAAGAATCTGAAGTGGTTCTGAAGCTCTAGAACTAATGATTTTAGAACATGTTAAAAAAATTTCCTTGGGTTTTTATAATTTTTGATAAATTACTTAATTAGATCGATGAATTTTTGTTTGATTAACAATTTTATTATTGATCAAATGAAAGTATCAGTAGAAAATTTAATAGAACATTTTTAAAAACTAAACTGAAATTAACTTTTTTATACCCTTCACCACAGGTGTAAAGGGTATATATAAGTTTGTCATTCCGTTTGTAATTTCTACAATATTCGTCTAAGACCCCAAAAAGTATATATATTCTGGATCCTTATTGATAGGGGAGTCGATATAAAGATGTCCGTCTGTCAGTCTGTCTGTTGAAATCAGTTTTTAGAAAGCCCCAGTTATCGGATATATATGTTTTATATATCAAATTGTTAGTAATATTCCTTAGAAAATTGCGAATAAAAATGAGCAAAATCGGTTGATAAATAACTGAGATATCGGCAAAAAACCGAAGATACTCCCGAAAAATCGTGTTTGCTGTCGACTGTTCTCGGCTCCTATAAAATAAAGCGATTTCGTTTTTGCACGAAAAATTCAAAACCTTTCTTAGTTTTTTTTTTTTTTGTGAAAAAAAAGTCGGTCCACTATATTCCAGATATCGGCCAAAACGCGTTTTATTGACTTTTTGAAGCTCCTATATAAGCTATGGCTTTCGCTTGGTCATAAATATTTTTATAAAATTTCAATTTTTTTACAGAAAGCCAATTTGTTCATAAACAACAGAGTTATGGACCAAAACCAAAAAAATTTTAATAAGTAAATACTCAGAAAAATGTTTATATTAAGCATACATACATACATACATACAAATTTTTTAAATGGTTTTGATCTTTATTAATTTTTTATGACACCCATACACTGTGCGTTTTACAGTATTGTATCATAACCTTTTTCCTGATTCACTTTTCGATGCCAAATCTAGTCAGAGTGTTAATTAACACATTATTTAGTATTTTAATTGATAGATTATGACATTGTCTTTACTTTGATGTATCATTTACCGAAATTATCATTGTTAAACTAGGACTTTTTTTTGACTTAAAGTTGGTTGATGCAGTGTTCAAAAAAATTTTCTCAAATTTAATTTTGTGTTATTTTCCAATTTTTATGATTATGAATTAAAAAAAAAAAGTATTACATACTTAAAATCTTCGGACTTTGCAGATTCAGAAAAGTATCCGATCAATATTATATTGCTTACAACGACTGAAATATTTACGTTTTAAAATGTAAAAAATTTTCGTTTACACATTTTTATAAGAAATTTGTCCAAAATTTTTTTCTGATGTTTTGCAATTTTTAAGATATTTTGTTGACTGACTCTCGAAACTCAAAATGTAAATTTATACAAATAAATAAAGACCTTACAGAATCACAAACCTTTTATATTTTTCCAGTACTATATACTGTGGCTTAAATATATGCAATTGAAAATGTAAAAATTTTACTTATAAATTTAAATATTCATATAATAAAGGAAAAATTTTAATTATGGTCGTTGATTTATATTTTTAAGATAAAACGGTGGCATAGATTTCATTAAATTTAAATTTTTATCATTAAGATTCTTTGATATAAGTATCTGATTTTATTAGGCCTTTTTAAAGAACAGATTTAATTTAAGAATTTACAAGAGAATGATCTTTACTATTTTCTAATCCGTAAACATTACTTTAGAATTTTAAAAATTTATCATTTGCAAGTAAAAAACTACACTAAATCCCCCAAAAATAACAAACAGACATTTCTGAACACCAACTAAATTACAAAAAAATGAAAAAGATATATAGGATTATAATTTATAACTTTTGGCGCCATACTGTTCAGAAGCCAGCATTTCACACCACTCAACGACAAGAAATTAAGTAATTAACAAAAAAGATGATAAAAGAAACCCAACAACGAAAAATAAAAAGTGTCAACAACAGAAAGATTAAAATCTAAGCGTTGTTTTTAAACCAACAAATACAACAACTAAAAAAAGACAAAGTTATACCCAAAACAAAAATACACAAACACACTAAAGTAAAAGATTTTTGTATATTGAAAGGAAAAACATAACAGGAACATTTATATCATACCAAAAAAATAAAAATAAACCCAGTCTAAGAAATTAGTGGCGCTTAAAATACTAACAATACAACACTTTTACTTCCTTAATGTTCTTAAAATTTCTGAATGAAATTCTCCAACACTTATAAATTAAAAAAAAAAAGAAAAAATCTGTTAATGGTTTCCTGAAACTCCAAACATTCAAACATTTATTTTCAACCAAAAACATGTCACAAATTTATTTGTCTCATTTATTTGAAAATTATCGCATTCATGTTCACACATTGTATTCATTAAGATTCTTTTAGATTTTTATGTTTAACACAAACCTAAATCTTTTTTAAATACGACAATAATGATCACAAAAATATGTGTTTAAAATTGTTAAATGTCATCGCAGAGATTTTTATTTCTCATTTAGTTAATAAACGACTTAATTTTATTTAGTGGAGATGAGAAGGAGTTTGTTTTTGTTGTTGTTGGATATTGGAATGGAATGCATCTGTCACATTGTTTTGTTCATTTGTGACATTATTATTTATGTTTATCGCGCGTTAAATACGCTTTTAAATGTGATAATAAACATAATTAAATGAAAACTAATTTATTATGAAATTGTGATTTATGCAAAATTATAAGACAATGAGAATATTGGTGTTTTTGTATTTTGTTGCTTTATTTTGTGGTTGCCAAATTGTAGTTTGGTATGGGCAACTGGAATTTTACTCTTGATTATATAAAACTAAACAAGTTTTCGATTCAGGTATCATTGTGAATATATTGGTGGCTACAATCTCCAATTTCCTGAGAATGTTCTCCAAGATTTCACTGATGGTATATATTCCGAACAACATTACTTGAGACTTTCCCTCTTGCTACCAGATTACAATAGCGTTATTTAGTCACAAATGAGACTGAATCGGGATATTCGAAAATTTATTAACAGTAAATGGGCCATTAGATTCTTGGATGCGTATATCACAATTGTTCAATTGTTAAATAATGCCTGTGTCTCTGGAGGATATAACAATATATTTATAGGTTACCCTAGCAAACAATTAATCTTATTAGAATTATATCCCAATGCTATTGAAATATGGTCATAAGAGCCAATTTGCAAAAGATTCTGGCCTATTTTATATAAATTTTTGAATACTTTATGGTTCAAAATTTTATAAATTAAAACCAACAGCTGTGAACTTATTTGAGCTGTCCTAATTAGGTGTCTAATTTATTAGGAACTCAAAGCCCCAACATTGAGTCAAAGATGATAATTAGGGTATTCACTCGAATATTATTTGTTCGATTAATCGACAAATTAAAATCAAATAATTGTTCGATTAAATTAAAATCAAAAATTTCGAGTAAAAATTTTTTCGAGCAAATTATGCCGATTAATCGAATAATTCGATTAAAAAATATTTTAGATATTTCCTTTCTTAACTAGTTTTTAGGATGTTTTAATTTTAGTTTTCTAAAAAAAATTTGCTTAAAAATAATGTTTCAAAATTTTTATAGTATGTAAAAGTGGCACCACAAATTAGAGTTTTATAAAAAAAATTTTATCTAGTAAAAAGAACAGAATATATGCCTAAATTATAACACATAGTTAAAGGTCGCTTTTCAATTACAAAAACTAAACAAAAATATAATTTTACATTTTATAATGTAAAATTCAAATAATTTTAATATAAATATCATAAATAATAAAAAATAAATTGGAGGACTTGATTTGCAAAAACATATTATTGGTTATACGAATGAAAGTACATAGTTGATATACAAATAAATTCTCAGTCTGGTGTAGAGGATATAATGGTGATGGCTTGAATTAAATTAAACTTGTAATATAGAAGGAAATTGGAGTAAAAATTAAGTTAAGCATATAAATTTGTTCTGTATGTTAAGAATCGCTGAACTTCTTCACCTAAATTAAAGGGTGGTTCAAAGTAATTTTTGTCATTTTCAAAATGCAATAACTCAGAAACTAACTAATAAATATATTTTCACAATTCCTTTACAGCCTAACTGACAAAAGTCGAAGTAATTTTTATGTAAAATATTATACTGAGTTGAACAGAAAAGAGGGAGAAATAAAATATTGGACATTTTGGATAAGTGATGGTTTAATTCAAAATAGAGCCAATTATAATTCTTACGCGTACATTTGGAAGAAAGAATTATATATTTTAAATTAACAATAAATTTGTCCATTAAATGGAGAAAAGTAGATAGTCCTAACCATAGAAAACAACTAGAAGTCCAACTCTTTTCATTCGCTCAGAAACAAAAAATTACTCTCTTCATACGTATAAATTTGTTCTGTAGAAAATTTTACTAACACATGCAAAGAGTTAGGTTTTTTTGACAATTGAGTTAGGTTTTTTGTGAGCAAGTTGGAGTTCTAGTTGTTTTCTATGGTTCTAACTAATTGTATAATTGACCAATTTATTATACATATTTATAGAATTTATATAAAATTTCTTATATTTTTACATCGATATTGTTAGGAAATTAAGAGTTATGAAACATTTTTGGACAAAATTGAACTAAAACATAATCACTATAATACAAATAAGAGTAAATTATCTTACAAACTATATACATTTGTATAATATTAAATGATCATCTCAATGGCTTCTAAATATTGAAAATAATTGAACAATGAATTATAAAATATTCTTAAACAAGGTGCACAGAAATTATTCTGTGTATGATTTCCTAAGTGTTTGTTTTATTTAGAACAATTCAAGTCTCAAGATAAATTTTGACATCATTTTTTTAATTATTTAAGAAGCTAGTATCTTTTATCCTGTAGTTTTGAGATATGTTTTCGCTATAACTGAAAGACATTTTATGCTCAAAATAAATCTGGCTTTAGTAGATCTTCGATACTTAACAATATTGTACAAAAATTTTTAATATAAGTGAAAACCTTGGTGTAGCACATATTAAAAAAGTGAGGTTATAAGACAAAATCGCTAATTACGAGTATTCCAAAGTGGATAAAAACTCATCATTAACTTTTATTTTTATCAAAAGTATTGAAATTGTCTTTAATTGGGTATCATTAGTTTGTTTTCATAGTGTAAAAACTAGTTGTTTTATAGCGTTGCGAAATTTACAAAAAGCACTTCGAACTACCCTTTAATATAAAATTTAGTCCGAATTGATAGACCAAATTTGTAAGACCTATTTATTTAACTATCAATGAATATATAAAATATAGAGAAACAACAGCATTATCAAATCAAAATAGACAAATATTCATGAATATTTAAGAAAATTTTAATCATATAAGACTATTTCTTGTTTTAAGCTATATTTCTTTTTTAATAAAACGCTAAGCCACACAAAATGCTTGTTTTATTTTTTAATAATCATTGAAAAAACGAGTAAAATTTTAAGGTACTATTTACTCGAATAACTCGAGTAACTTAAAAGATTTACTCGATTATTGGAGTAATTTAAAAACTGCATTTTCGAGTTATTTGATTATTCGAACAATGAAAAAGTCGAGCAAAATGAACACCCTAATGATAATGCTCATTACAATTTCATTATTACTTCACCAATTATAAATATAGAATAAAAGGTGTTAAAAAACTAAGGTTTCCATTCGAAAAGTATTTTCATTCAAAAATTTTATTTTTAAATTGAATTGTGGAATATTCAGTTAAACGTTTGATAGTATCAAATGGCTCGAGGGAGTACTTCGGTAATTTTTAATGTTAAATAGTACCAAAAATGTACTATAGTATAAACTTTTCCATCCCTACTATATATACATTTTTCCATAGTACCTAGAATGAAAATAGAGCCGTAACAAACTCGTTCCACAGCGATTTTCAGTTCGCGCTTTGTTTAACCCGCTTACAAGATTACTGCATCCACGATTCCACTCCATGTTTTTAATGGTTGTGTTCTAGTCAATGGATATACGAGAAATTTTGTCCTAAGATTTTCTGAGTCACGTATCCACATCCACTTACGGTGTCGGTTTTCCGTAATGACGTGCTCTTAATTTGTAATTTCTCAAAGAGTTTCGTTGGAAGTTTTATTTGGACAAAAGATGCAAATGATCTTTCTCAAACAGCGGGTATAATTGTATAATGACGTTCCAAGTTTCACATTAAATACTAGCGTTGAACATTATGTTTGTTGATTTCCAAATTTTCTCAAAGGAGCTGCAGTTCCATTAACTATAATGACACTACCTATGTAGCAAAATAAGGCTTTCGTCTTGGGTATATTTATAAACGTTCACATCATCTTTTTCGGATACCTCGAAGTGTCTGTGTGCAAGGAGACACTTATCGGCGTGTAATCGAGGTCGCTAAGATTATCTTGTAAGCCTTAGATAATTTCCCTGTGGCTTTGGGCTACTCGTGACATCACAGCGTTGAGTACAATGTTGAAAAGTAGTAGCGATAAAATACGTCCCTGGTGTACACCTTTTTCTTTTACTAATATTTGGTAATTCTACTGGCACCTCCATCATACAGTAACCGGATAAGTCTGATCATTTTGCATTGAAGGGCTTTAAATATTACACCGTGATAAGTGGTGTCGAAGACTCTCTTAAAGTCTATAAAACAGAGGTCTAGAAGTATCTGCATTCGACAGATTGCTCAACCTGGTTAGATTCTGAGTCGATCTAGCTATGTCCGTCCGTCCGTCTGTCTGTCTGTTGAAAGCAGGATAGGGCTCGAACGGGACAACCTAGGAAGACGATGTTTGGCAATTTTCTGTAATATCGTTCCCAGATCTGAATTGGCTCCTATTTTGATGTTGTCAAAACCCCCATATGCAAATTGATGTCATGGAATTTGGTATTAGTCAACCAATCATAAACATTTTGGTAATAAATCAGTATCTCCTGATCTACTGGACGGATTTTACGGATCGAAAAACCATTGAAATTGGATTTTATTTGTAGAAGTTAAGATTTATTTTAAAACTTTTAACACTCAAGGTAGTCAATTCGGACATCCAGTAGCTTATTGCGTTTTTTTACAGCGTGAATACCAGAAAGTGAATTTTCTGAAAGCTATTTTCTACTATTTTTCCATACATTTATATTCGAACAGGCTCAGAATATGAGCTTGATTCTGAAAATTACATCAGTGCAAGATGGTTCCTATGCACAGTGTCACATTTATACAAATTAGAACGACAAAAATCCGAAAATAAAAGCTTATTAATTGAAGTAATTTTTTTTCGCATTTATTAGTAAACATATCATATATTATGGAAAAAACACTTAAAGTATTTTAAAGTGATTTTAGCGCGATTTATGGATTTTCAAAGTTGCAACTTTTAAAAATATTTAAATTTTATTTACAACTTTTGTTAAGAATTATATTGACTTTAACTTCATATATCTCAGTAAATACTGCAAATATTGATATGAGTTCTTTTGGTATGTAATAACAAATGTATCCAAATTATTCTGTTATAATCTGCTAGGTTAAAAAATAAATACTGAACATTTTTTTTTATTTAAAAGAAATTATAATATTAAAAAATATATATTTTGGGAAATTATATTTTTAATGGACTGGAACAAAAAAGTTTCAACGAGTTCCAATTTAAAAATACGATCGTTATATAAAATAATATCTATAAAATTATATTTGAGAATTTTGGCTGCATCTTTTTGCGATCTTTTAAAATATTGGAAATAAATGTGAGGTACCTCACATTAGCAATTTTTTAGGAATTATTCAAACATTTTAAGATAATTGCCGAAAATTTTGTATGCAAGTGTTACACTAAGATTGTTGCGATTAGATCTTGCCACGCCTACTTTTAAATTATCCCTTATTTTAATAAAATTTACAAAAATATGTACGAAATTCATAAAAATAATATATATTTTTCAGTATGGGAGTGGCAGTAATTCTACCCGCCCATTTTTAGCAGGAATGTTTACAGCCTTTTTTACTAACAGAATATAAAATTTCAGACCAATATCTCCAAAAATTAGATTTTTGTCGTTCTAAAACTGCTAAATGTGACACTATGCTATGGTTAGGTTTCAACGAAATCCATGTGGATAAAAAACATCAATGCTGATAAGGTGTTTTAGTACAGAAAATGATTTAAACAGTCTTTACACATATATTTTAAAGATTAAAGATATTTTTTATATGGCAGCTCTGTTTTATCATTAAGATTAAAAGTGATACAAAAAGTGTATGACATATTTTGTTGTTATCTGTCGTTTTAATTTTTTTATATACATACATGAGGGTTGGACTTGACAATTAATTATTTTTCTTAAATATCTTAAATATTTTACATAAATTTTATGTAAATTTTCACATACAGAGAAAAACACACATGTAAAAATACATACACAGACATTAATACAATTTGTGGTTGATAAATGTATCTCATTTCATTGTAACTCATATATTTTACAGTTTTCATTATTATAAATGTATCTTTTATTGTTATGAATTACATCTGGTTTGTTTCATTGATTTTTTTTCTCTGTGTCTTCAATGAAATAAAATTTCGTTTTTTGCATATAAAATGAAATGAATAAAATAAACAAAAAGCCAAAAAAAAATAATATTAATACGCGTGTTATGTGTGATATCCTGCTGTTGCATGATGTTACTTTTTATTGTTGCAAATGTTATTGCTGCTGCTGTTATTGTTGATTTTATTTAAGTAGAATTGGTTTTGTAATATTAATATTTGCTGCTGGCGTTCTTGTTGTTTGATGCCGCTGATTCTGCTTAAAAGACACCCTGTTGTGTTGTTTTTAATCTCATTAACTAACGCTGTTTTCACTTTATTTTATTGTTGCTATTGTTGGCAAACAATGTATGATTTCTTAATGATATTTGTTTATTTCTGTGTTTGTTGCAGTATCATTTATAAAGTTATTGATATTTCTTTTTTGATCTGAATGAATGGAGAAAAAAAATATTGTATTGTTACTACACACTGGGGAATTGTTTTTTGGGATTGTGGTGTGATTTGCAAATAGATTTACTTTAACAAATTTTTCATTTTCATTCATATTTGAATATTTGTTTTGTGGTCACGTTATATAAAATGTTTTATTTTTGGTCCTAAGGGTAAATAGTATTTTAGGCTTTAAATTCGCCAGTTTGTTTACAGTAATCTAAAGTATTGAACTTTGATCTAAAGCTACTATATCTAGAATAATGGAAATCTGGACAGCTAAGCATAAAATGTTATATTTATGAGCTAATGAACATTATGTAACACATATTTTGTTCCAATCCTTTATAGTTTAGATACAACGCACTTCTGTAGCATTCATTCATGTCTTTTACACTTGGGTTGCGTTTTTCATAGACTCAAACGTCGTCAACGTTGAGGTTATGGGTTTAGTGGCAACGTCGTCAACCTGCATCTGACTTGAAGGTCCTATAATAAGGACCTTCAAGCAATCGGTTATTGGCATTATTGTCCCCGTTTATACCATGGCAGACTCTACGACACCAGAAAAATGGAATATGTATTTTTGTGCAGCAACTCACTTGATCAGCGTTCAAGTAGTCTTTTCGCTTAGCTAAATCCTTCCTCACATTGCAGAATCGAAATTTCTTGGAAATAAATCTATAACTTCTAACCGGCTGGATAGGGGAGCATTTGTCACAGAAGCATGACTTTGCCAATTTTCTTAAAAACAAAGTGAAAATTTGTGTGTCACTAAATAATTTTCTTTTCCTTTATCGCTGATCTTTCATCTATCAAATTTTGCTATTTTCAATTTACATTTGTAGATATTTTCTGTGATAGCTTGCACAGTTTTTGGAATTGATCAATGATTTTTGTTCATGTTATAAACATGATAGTGGTGACAACAGGTGTTTGAATGAATTCCTTTAAAGTTTGAAAAAAATTATTACTTGTGCGTAAGACTTCTTCAAACAGCTGGCAGGTCAATCTAACTTATACTCCAGGAACGTCGTAATTAGCTACAAGGGCTGTAGATCTTTCACTATTATTATACCCACCATCAAAAAGATGGGGGGTATATTGATTTTGTCATTCCGTGTGTAACATGTCGAAGGAATCATCTAAGACCCCACAAAGTATATATTTTCTGGGTCCTGGTTAGATTCCGAGTCGATCTAGCTATGTCCGTCCGTCTGTCCGTCAGTTGAAATCAGGATAGAACTCGAACGGGGTAACGTAGAGGGACGAAATTTGGCACAAATATTTGTCTTATATAAGGTTTGTTTGGTATTGAAAATGGGCAAAATCGGTTAATAAACAAAAAAGTAATGGGCTAAAAACTAGAAACACAGGGTGTCCGTTTCATACCTTTTTGCTGATATTTCTTCAATAAAAGCATGTACGACAGCGAAATTTTTTTATGTATAGTTCGGGGATCGATATAAACTCGGAAACCAAAAATGGGCGTGGTCCGCCCACTTTATCGCCCACCTCCCATATAAGGTGAAAATCAATGAAATTGTGTACGAATAGTTCAAGGACCAATGTAAACTCGGAAACAAAAAATGGGCGTAGTCCGCCCATTTTACTGCCCACATTACCGCCCCCTCCCATATAACGTAAAATTTGAAAAAGTTGATGGTGGCTATATAGATTCGGCAGGGCCGAATATAATTCGCGCTTGTTATTGTATTAAAATTAAGTAAAAAACCATCATATATAGGAAAACGATTCTGCAATTCGAAATCCATAAAAAATTAAAGTAACATGGATATAGCCATGATCAAAATGGCTTAATTATAAGCTAACATATCTAGGTTTTTATTATTAAAAACAGTTTACTGATACTGGCTTTGAAAATACAGTATTTTAAACAAAAAAGTGTTGAATGCTCCCCCTGTTACTCTACATAAAATTTCAAATATCTCCTTAAAGCTTTCGATACGAATAATATTTAACCTATTTCTATTTTGCAAAATCTTGGATAAGTTTTTTCAAGGTATATCCCACTTTTGTGTGTCCACTTTTGTAAAATTTTTAGTCATTTCGCAAAAACACAAAATTATCTATCGAGTAAAAAAGGTAGAAGTCGGTACCTCTTCTGAATACAAAAATAAACTATTTTGAAATTGAAAATTGCAAAAACTATGATTTTGTTTTTTTTTGTTTTTGCTGAAAAAGTGCTATTTTCGCTACAAAATAAAATTTTATTTAATAACACATAACAATTTTACACTTTTCTACAGCGTATCTTACTTAGATGATTTTGGGATTAAAAATTAGTCCAAGAAGTGTAATGCAGTTTTTGTTTCCTTGTTCCTTCGTGAGATGAAAAAAACGAAACAATAGAAAGGAACAGTTAATTATCAGTTACACGGAAAAAATTATTACCATATTTTTTTCAATTAGGGCTGTTGTTTAATTCTGCATCAAAATTTAATAAATATCTTCAAATAAAACTAAAATAAGAATCAAATTTAACTAAGATTTTATTTTCATTTAAATTTTTAATTCATTCAATCATCCACTTAATTGATTTAATAATTTTTTTAATCGGAAATTTTTTTCCGTTTTTCATTTTTTACAGTTTTCAGTAATTGATATAATCATTTTGGTGAGAGATGCAAATTTAAAAAAGTTGTTAATTGAATGAATTATTTATTAACATATTTGAGGATTAATTTTATTTTTCGATTTTTTTCTGTATAGAATGTATTAGCTTACAAAAAAAAAAAAAATCCTACGAGAGAAATTCTTTGGCTGTCGGTCGGCTAACTACGAGTTTTGTTTCCAAAATACAATCCGAATATATAAATGCTTCTGCTCTCAATCTGCTAGCTTTAATCGTATGAGCTATTTTATGAACTAATTACAATCCGACTAGATAAATGCTCCGGCTCTGTGTCGTACTACTACAATTTTCGGCCTCTAAATATAATCCGATGAGTTAAATTCTTCAGCTCTCGGTCAGCTAACTACGGTTTCGGCTACGGTTCGGAAGAAAGAACTTCGGTCGTTCTGGTGATACTTTGATCCCTAAGAGCAAAGTATACCAAGATCGGTTCTTGCCAATTAGTGTTGCCAGGAGGTGAGAAAAAAAAAAGAGGCTAAATTGGACTTTAAAAAAGGTCAGAAAAGGCTAAAAGCCCCAAGATTTAAAGCCAGAAAAAATACTCAAAAACATTTTTTTGTCTCATTTATTTTTAATACTTTTTTAAAACTATAGTAAAATATTTTTAAATAAAACATAGAACGACTGCCAACAAAATTATCCAATGAAAATTCGCCCGAAAAATTATATAATTCATGTGAAAAAATTTTCTAAATTTCGTTAATTTTACATTAAAATTCCTTTTTGAGTAATTTTTTCCAATTTTTTTATGATGTTTTGCGTTATAAAAAAGTCTGGAATCTAAAACGAAAATTTTGCGTCTAAAAGCTAAATAAAAGCTTAAAAAAGCTAAACTGGCAAAACTGGTCCCAATCTTGAGTATTTGTGTTTAAATTTATATAAAATAAATGTGAACTATAAATTCTCTTACTGTATTGTAACTGCTACCGTAGTTACAATATGTTAATATGTTGATGGTATAATATTGGTAACTGCACGTTACAACAGCCAACAGAACTATGTATAGAACATCCCGAATTTGACCTACTTTGAATCAAATTTTTTATTTTATTTTTCAAAGGCTAGTTCTACAAACCAAATGCGGTTTCGAAAACTCTAATGTATTTTAAAGAGTTTGCCAATGGTTTTTACCAAACGTGCAATAAATTTTGAATTTATGGGCAAAATTTAGAAATATTCCATTTGTGCCATTTTACAAAAATCTCTTATCGAGAGTTTTAACAAGATGTAAGAAATAATAATTTAGCAAGCGATGAAAAATTGTCTATGTTAGATGTACCATAGCTCTACTCCTCAGGGGTATATTAGGTCCCCCTTCCAAACATAACATAAATAAATTTTATGTAAATCGAACTGTCATATTAGAAGTTACAGATTTATTTCCAAGAATATACGATTATGCCCCACTGTGCATTGGAACTCCATAAAGGTATAATTTAACAGTGTTGTTTAATATATTTCGTTTATCCTCTTAAATATTTCTAAGGAAATAAAATCACTACAAATGCATCCTTAATTATTTCTGCTTTCACAGCAGTCATCACTAAGTCCATCAGTTTAATTATAAATAATTTTCCTTAAAAGATTCAATTAAAAATTAATAACGTTTTTTTTTCTTGGAGTTATTTAAAAAAAATATCCATTAAGTCATTAAAGATCTCATTCCAAATATCTAAAGCTACTTTCTCTACACCAACAAAACTTCCAAATTTAAAACAGATAAATGCTCAATTTTCAATTAATTTTAATAACTGTTCAATGATCCTTGTCTAAAAAAAAAAACGTCATTTAAATTGGAAAATAAGCAACAAATGCGTTTAATCTATAGACCAGCCCAAATGGGAAGTACCAAACTATTAAGTATGCTTAATAAAATAGATAGGGTCACAATAGCAACAACAACAACAATAATAAAAACAAAAAATAATAAACCACCCACTACGCCACCCACGATTGTTACTCAATAAAAATAAATTTACTGTCAATTTTTCTTTGCAACAGGATGGGGAGACAATAATTCCCAAAAAATTGGGGGAGGTAATATTTGAATTTAGCAATAACTTCAGATGAAAACGGTGATGATGATGACTATGATGACGACAACAATCAAAACAGCAATTGCTTTAGAAAATAGAAAATTTAAAGAAGGGGGATTTATACCTCATACTCCGGAGCCTTCACAAACGACTTTATCTTCCTGTTAAACTGTAAATGGTAAATGCTTTAAAAGTCAACAACTCATAACCATAAAATATGTTTCGAGTCACGTTAATGGTTGCTAAATACTGAAAATTTTCTAAGGGTAAATTTTGCAATCAGTTCAAGTGCATAAAACCAGGCATAAATGGATGAGTCGTTAAACACGGCGGATGTTGTTAGCCGTAAAATACTTGTACCAAAAAATAAAAAATAAAAAAATCATGAAGAAAAAAATAGCAGCAACCTTATGCCACCCCAATTGTTGACAGCTTAACATTTTATCTTTCGTTTTTGGAAAGGGAGTCATAAAAAAAAGAAATAATTTTTAGGAATGTTTATTTATCATTTTGTATTTACCCCACAAAACAAACAGTAACGACCATAAAGTCTTAACATATTTTTTTTTATTTTTCATTTCATTATTTATTTACAGTCTTATTTGTATTTAAAATGATTTAAATTTCATTATTACTGAGATTTCAGATTTTTGAAACAGAAAGGGAAGGAATGTTGGGGATATAATAATGAGCACTTTAATGGTATGAGACTTAATGTGTCATATGTCTGGGTCTGCATGTGTGTAATTATGTAGCTCTATTTTCATTTTTGTAATTAATTAATACTATTTTCTATACCATGAATGTCTGTTGTAGTAAATACTTGTTTAAAAAAGTATCTTTATATATTAAACGCCAGATATTTAGTTACTATGTAGCAGTTATTATGGTGTCAAATGTTGTCGTCTGTTTGAGTTCTTTTGTGTAAATTGATGCCAATTTGATAAGTTCATTAGGTTGTATTCAAATATCAAAGCGACAAGTTTTGTTGCCGTCCTCAGTAATGTGTTAAATTAATTGAAATATTTTGTTTAAATCTACATTAAAAAAGAAGAAAAAGAATTGTTAAAAACGTCATAATTACCCTGCGGGAAATTTGTGGCAATTGCTGTAATGAACCGGTCCCTCAGTATCAGTTGAGTACCAATTGACTCCTAACTCGTCACCAAAGTTCCAGTTGAGAACCAGTTGACACAAACATACTATGTTACAGTTAAGATTCAATCTATAACATGCTTTTTAAGTACGCAATTAGCAACTCGAGCGCAATAACAATCTGTGCTTGAGTGGTTAGCCTTGAAGACTATAAAATACTATAAAAATACGTCAGAAGAACATGGGTTCGATTCGGAATGCCTCCATCGACATTAACGAAAAATTATAAATTAAAAATTTATTTTTAAAAAGTAAACAATTGCGGAATTTTTATAAAATTTTTATTATATTAATCGACACTGAATATGTCCTCTTGGATCAATTCTGTGACCTGTCCTAAGGGGCTAATTAGCCACCTCCAATGACAACCCCATGTAAAAGTGACAGGCTTTTCTCATATAAAGTTCCGGAACTGGGACCGGTCACTAGCCCTGAAAACCTGTCACGTGACTAGTTTTGAACCGGTTCTCTTTCCTCTAGGGTAGTAACATCCCTAGATTGACACACCTGGTATTCAACTGGTACACAGTGGGGTCAAACGCAAATTTTTTGGTAATAAATCTGTATCTCCTAAACTACTGGTTAGATTAAATTGAAATGTATGGAAGAGTTGCAGAGGTAGACCTAAGCTTTGAGAAAAACTATCTTGCAGTCACCCTGTGATAACACACGAAAATCTACAGGGTGTCAAAATTGACTACCTCGAGTATGTAAAAGTTTAAAAAAATCGTAACTTATAAAAATGAAGTCCGATTTTAAAGATTTTTATATTTCTGTAAAGTGCTTGGCAAGATAAAGAAAAAATATGTTTACTCACCTAAGTTATCTCTTACAGTTAAAAAGATATTTAGACTTGAATTTTGAATTTTTGATTTTTTGCCTCGACTTTCTTTCGTTTTTCGGGAATAAGTTCTGGGATATATGAGGTAAAAATTTTTTAAAAATATTTTGTAATTTGCTATATATTTTAAAATAACATGCTGAAAGAACTTTTGGATTATCTATATGCGTCTAGACGTGAAAAATATTCAAAGTCAGCACTCTGAAATTGGTATGAAAAACGGCTATTTTTTACAAAAATATAGTACAATTCTTTCACTTTTTTCTCAAAGTTCCGTTAAAGAAAAAAAATTTTCTTTACATATTTCAAAAGACAAGGCTTCACAAATGGCTAATGTAGAAATTTTGAACTGATTTAGGCTTGCACCCTAAATCAGGCATTTGTCGAAAATGGTAAATTTTGGAAAAAGTTAGATTTTTTATCGATTAATAAAAAAAATGTCACGCTAGCTTTTTTAAATTTTTTGACGATATTTCATCAAAAAATAGATTTAGAATGATTTGACACTAAACTGCTCCCCGCCCGGCCAAAAATGAATGCAGGAGAGCAGATTTCATGAAAAAAGTAAATTTTTTAAACGACTTTTTGTAATAGCATAAAAAAGCATATTAACATAATATTTTCGCCATTATTTCTTATGTAGTGTATAAAATATATATTGATCTTTCACTCCTGTAAAAATCATTAAAAAAACTTTACAAATAAATTTTTGGCAATTTTTCAAAAATAAACAATATTTAATAAATATAAGCGATTATTACGAATATTATCTCGTTCAGCAACCAAAACGTGCCAATACAATTGTGTGTTACGTATACGCACATATGGAAATATTGTATAACAATGAATTTTGTGAAAGTTGATCTAAGTTGTCAGATTTGAGACCATGATATAATGCTTTTAAAATTATCTATATATACATATTATACATCAATGAATTGGTAAATAAGTCTATTTTTATTTTCTTGTAATATTTTATTAGTTTTTAGAAATTAGGCGGAGTTTTGTTTTACAAAACATTATTTTTTTGGTTTTTATATCTTTTTTATATTTTTTAATTTTGAAAAATTGGCAAAAATTGATTTGTAAAGCTTTTCTAATAATTTTTTCAGGAGTGAAAGATCAATATATATTTTATACACTACTTAAGAAATAATGGCGAAGATATTATGAGAATATGCTTTTTTATGCAATTACAAAAAGTCGTTTAAAAAATTTACTTTTTTCATGAAATCTGCTCTCCTGCATTCGTTTATGGCCGGGCGGGAAGCAGTTTAATGTCAAATTATTCTAAATCTATTTTTTGATGAAATATCGTCAAAAAATTTAAAAAAACTTGCATGACATTTTTATTATTAATCGACAAAAATTTAACTTTTTCCAAAATTCAGCATTTTCGACCAATGCCTGATGTAGGGTGCATGCCTAAATCAGTTCAAAATTTCTACATTAACCATTTATGAAGCCTTGTCTTTTGAAATATATAAAGAACAAAATTTTTCCTTTAACGGAACTTTGAGAAAAAAGTGAAAGAATTGTACTATATTTTTGTAAAAAGTAGCCGTTTTTCATACCAATTTCAGAGTGCTGACTTTGAATATTTTTCACGTCTAGACGCATTGAGATAATCCAAAAATTCTTTCAGCATGTTATTTTAAAATATATAGCAAATTACATAATATTTTTAAAAAATTTTTACCTCATAAATCCCAGGACTTATTCCCGAAAAACGAAAGAAAGTCGAGGGAGGCAAAAAATCAAAAATTCAAGTCAAAATATCTTTTTAACTGTAAGAGATAACTTAGGTTAGTAAGCTTATTTATCTTGCCAAGCACTTTACAGAAATATAAAAATCTTTAAAATCGGACTTCATTTTTATAAGTTACGATTTTTTTAAACTTTTACATACTCGAGGTAGTCAATTTTGACACCCTGTAGATTTTCTTGTGTTATCACAGGGTGACTGCAAGATAGTTTTTCTCAAAGCTTAGGTCCACCTCTGCAACTCTTCCATATATTTCAATTTAATCTAACCAGTAGTTTAGGAGATACAGATTTATTACCAAAAAAATTGGGTTTGACCCCACTGTGTGGTACTGAGGGACCGGTCTATTACTGCAATTGACACAAATTTCCCGCAGGGATATGATAAATTAAAGTCATGACAAGAACTAAAAAAAGTGATTTTTTCCATTCCTAAAAGTCAGTCGTAATAAATAGAAGCAATTTTGTTTCTCTTTATAACGTAAGTGCTTTTTTTGTCTCGATAATTTGAGTTCCTGACGTGTTAGTCTTCTATAAATTACAGTTGATTACTGTCAAAGATTCGAAAGGCTTAATTCTTTAATTTAAAATGGAATTAAATTTGTTAACCTAGTCATTCTTTTAAAGCATTGATATTATTTTAAATCATGGAATTAAAATCTTTGTATTTCATATGAATTTAATTCATTCAAAAATTCATTCATCAATTATACAATTCAAGATTAAAAAGTATATTGAATCACTAAAATTTTTTTTTTCACTCAAATCTATTACAAATTAGCCTTAGAAAATAATTTTCAATTCATTTTGTAATAGAATAAAGAAGAAAATATTAAAAAAATTAATGAAATAAAAATATTTTTATTCATTTTAGAAAAGATTTGATTTAATTCATTAAGAATTTATTGAATTGTTGTTAATTCAAATCAATTCAATTCAAATTTCAAACAAAAGCCTTTGAATTAAGCTGTTTTGAAAAACTAGTATCTCTTAATTCAGAATTAAGATTTAGGGAAATTAAGTAAAGATTTAATTAATTCTTTCGAAGCTCTGATCACTTTCTACCTATTGGGATTCAGATGTCAGTATACAGGATAACTAACTTTATCATTTTGTGTCAAAACATAATTAACATATCACATGAATGCCGGACATCTCTAAACGAGATGTCGAGACATTCAAACCTAGATCTGATCTGGGTAAGGAGTTATTCAAACACACCGAGAAACCTTGTTGCGGATGAACTGGCCAAAGCTGGTCACTCCTTCGTACACAGAAAAAAAGATTTCAAATATTTTTTTAATAAAATTATTAATTAACTTTATATTGGAATTTAATTATATGATTTATTAATATAATTAATTTTCTAATTGGTTTTCAGTTTTGTTTTTTAATAAATTGACAGTTGTTAATAAAATATAAAGAAAAATTAAATATTTGTCTATAAAATCACAGAAATAAAATAAATTTAAGTAAATTTTCAAAAATTTTCAGCTCATTGAATCTATTTAAGGAAAAGAAGTGATAATAATATCAATTATTCTAGTTATTAATATTATAATTTTTATGATTGGAGCAAAATCAATTAAAAATTAATTAATATTACAAATTTCGTAATTGAAGTCCATTTTTACTTTTTTCTGTGTACCGAAGAAATGAACCAACTGATTGGTTTACCTCTGGTATCTTGCAAATCTTGCTTTATTTATCGAGGATAGCTCGGCAATGATGAATAAATTAATCCACATGCTCTATCACAAGACAGATTTGGCCCCACTATGATGAATAGTGAACGAATTTCATCTTGGGAATGCCAAAACGTGAGCTGTGAGCTTGTAGCCATTTTTACTGGGCATGCTAGGAGATTATGTCTTCCTTTAAACGACTTCTGAAGAAAATGCCAAAATGAGGAAGAGGAGGAGACAGTGGAGCACTTTCTATGTCACTGTCTCGCTCTTGCGATTAATAAGACTATAAACTCCATACTTTCATATATTATCTGATTTATCTGAGATTGGTATCAGAATGATTTATTCATTTATTCATGCGTCAGGCTGGTTCGATTCGAACCGTGGTATAAACACGTGCTTTAAATTCATGTGACTCCCCAGGGTACCACAATGAGACCAACAGGACTCAAGTGAGCTGTCTCATCATATACGCAGGCAGCTGCCAACCAAACCTAACCTACCACAAACTTAATTTTGTTATCATTTTTTAACACTGATTTTGTGATTCAGAATTCCTCAAGTGGAAAGTACGTTTAAATCGCCAAATGTAAATCAACATATTGCAGCATATCTCGAAAACTTTCTGTCCGATTTTGTGAAACAAAATATTAAAAAATTTATATACTTATAATCGCCTTCATTATTACTGTAATTTATCTGCAAATTATAAAAAATTAGACGAAAATATATTTGCTCAAAAAAATTTGCTCCGCAAGATATCTGAGCTTAAAGATGCTAAATTTACTGTCCTCTTACTTGCTTAATTTTGTGTCTGAAGTGTTTGCAATAGAAATTTTATCCTGTAGCGCTATTGAATATTGCGGATACCCTAACATGGACCATGAAGAGATTTCTCGACAATACATAAAAATGTACTTTAGCAGAATTGTTGGACATTTTATATTCTATAAATGCTGTTGTAGCATCAAAACACGTAAGATGCATTAAAAGATATATGCAAAAAAAAAAAAACGATTACGTGAGAAATCCAGTGGAACAGAGAAAAAAAAAAAACAAAAAATACTTTTTGTCGCCCTGTGTAATTAAATAAATATTTTGGTATGAATAGTTTTTACAAATAATACTTTAATTTTAAAGCATTTGTAGAAAATTAAATTGTAATTGAAAACGTACCTATGTATATTATAGTGTCCAGTAGACAAAAATTTTTCAGCAAGACCCCTCAAACGATGCGTAAAAATTAGCTTTATATGGGAAAAATATTAAACAAATTTTTAAAATTGATCTTCAGTTCCCTACCAGCGATTGAAAGTCACGGATCTAGAACATTTCGTCCAAAAAATAGTATTCAGTTCTGTCTTGAAATGGGTATCAACAAATTTTATCCAATTATAAAAAAAATTTAAAAATTTTCGCAAAAAATTTGGTCCATAAACCGTCATTTTGGTACATCGTGCAAAATTCGATATTTTTTCTTAAAATATGGATAAGAAATTTATAATTTTTCATACAAATATCTTAAAAAGTCTCCTAGCGAAACAAAATCCCATGGAAGAAATTTTTAAAATATTTTTTCCATAACCAGCATAAAATGACGAATTTCTTGATACCCATTTCAATAAAAAAAATCGAAACTTTTTTTGACCAAAATGTATGGCACCCATGATTTTTCAATCGCTGCACAATGTCCCGTTTCAAAAATAAAATGGAAATAAATCTGGAATTTCCAAACGGCTGGTCCGATTTCCATTAAATTTCAGACAGTGTTAGTAGAGGTGTAGGCGAGTTTAAGTTTCGAGCTTGGACGTTATAAGCATAACGGACACCTCGGGTGTTAAAAAAATTAAAGCGATCCAGATTCGTTATATCTCAGCCGATTTAAAAGAATTTTACATGAGTGGATTCTGCGGTGGAATAAAATTTTTGTTAGTGGATATTTTTAAATGAAATTTTACAGCTGAGTAGATTATTTGATCCTTAATTTGGATATTTATTCACTTTTTCGGATTTCTCAATAGAAATCCCGCAAATCCCAATAAAACTTTCAAAAATTTCCAAAAATGGCATTTTTTAAGTTTTTTGCTATATCTTCCCAACCAATATCGGGGAGCAAAAAATTTCTATTATCAAAGAATTAAAAACACATCAAACTTTGTAAAAAATATAATTATTTTTTAATTCCAGCTTTACAATTTGAAAAATTAAGGCGAAAATTGGAAAATGGGTCAATTTTGAGAGACCCTAGTTCACGCAGTATTAAAGTTTTTAATATTTCTTTGCCTTCACACAATTTCCTATAAAGCAATCTTTTAGAAAAGTATAAATACTTTATATGAAATTTTTTTTATAACTCAAAAGAAATTTTTTTTATAACTCAAAAAGAACGTAACTACCTTTTTCGCAAAAAAGCGGCGAAAAATCTACTTTTTTTTCAAAATTCAAATGCATATAACTTTTGATTCTGTAAAGATTTTGTCAAAAAATTGCTTCTACACTACTTTTGTTATTTGTTGTTAATAAAATAAAAAAATATTTCAAAAAAATCGAGAGAAATTTGGACCCGCTATAGCGAAAAAACTTTACCATGTTAGGTCCAAAAATAAAAATTTTAATCTTTGAAGCCAAATATCTCTTTAACTAAAAGAGATGTTTTTTGTAGATCTCGACTAGCAGAATCCACTCATGTAAAAATCTTTCAAATCGGCTGAGATATAACGAATCTGGATCGTTTTAAATTTTTTCAACACCCGAGGTGTCCAACTTTAGGACCTTCTGGACCCGCCCCCGTTATGCTTATAACATCCAAGCTCAAAACTTAAACACGCCTACACCTCTACTAACACTGTCTGAAATTTCATGTAAATCGGACCAGCCGTTTGGAAATACCAGATTTATTTCCATTTCATTTTTTAATGGGACACTGTGCGCTGGTAGGGAACTGAAGACCAATTTAAAAAATAATTTTAAATAATTTTTTCGTATAAAGCAAATTTTTACGCATCGTTTGAGGGATCTTTCTACATCGAAATATCGAAAAAAAAGCTTTCCTTGGGACACTCTAATGTATATGAAGAGTAACTTTGACGCTTTTTATTACATTTACACAAATAAGACATGATGATGGTTCTAATTCGATTTAAATACTTAAACACATAAATTCCAAATAAAATAACAATTATAGATTTTTTTTTTTTTTATAATAATGATTCACATTTATTTGTAATAAAGAAAATTTGTTTAAATACCATTATTTTTATATTTTAGTTTTTCAATTAATATTAATTTGTTTTAAATCTTAATTAGTTAAATATACTTTTTAAATTTACATATTTGCAAATAAACTGTTAGGCTTAAAATTAATTTTTAAACTATAAAAAGAAAAAAAATTATTTATATAAATATATTCAAATATCGTTATTTTCTTATTATTATTAATAATTATTTTTAATTACAAAGTCAAATTTGATTTATTTAAAAATGGGGTTTTGGGGGGGATTTTAAAACCTTTTGGTACTTTTAAAATTACTAGAGAAAAATAAGCAATTTATTGTTAATTATTATTTATAGTTTTTACTAATTTATTTCTTAATTTATTTCATTTAATATTTTCAAAGTTTTAAGCTAAACAAACAACAATATTAAACTACATGTCAAATTACTTACATACAACTAGACTGGGTTAATAGAGTTTTTTGTTAAAAATAAAGGAAACTTTTTTTCTTTAAATGAAAATTTATTTAAACTCAATTTTGAGGAGATAAATTTTTGTTTTATAATAAAAAATTATTTATGTTAAGATTAATATTTTTTTTAATTTTTTTAAATACGACTAGAAATACTTGGTAGTTTTTAAAAATAATTTTAAAAAATATTATTTTTTATTTAAGATTTATTTTATTTCTATTTTTATATTAAAAAAAAGGCCAAAGCGTTTTAAAGAGATTTTTTTTTCGGTTTTTTTAAATTTGTTTAGTTAGTTATGTTTGCTCATGAAGAGTTTGGTTTGGATTGATTTGTTAATTTATTAATGTACAAGGGATTTTACTTAACTAATATAACTATTTAATTTTGTATTTTATTTTTTTTTATAATTTTTATTTATATGGTGTTTAGTTTATCTGTCACTTGCTTGTTTGTTTATCATTCTCTTAGAGCTTTTGTTGGTGCTTTTTCTTAAAGACTCTGTTGTTTTTTCTCTTGTTTTTTTATTTTGGAACTCTTTATACCCTCTCTTAAGTGCTCTTAGTTTTCTATTTTTTTATTTTTAATTCAGCTTAATAATTTAAATTTAATTTAGTATTTTTTATTTTTTTAATCATTATTTATAAACTAACAATTTATATTTAAATTTATTTACAAGTTGATTTAATTATTACATTTGTGTTCTTCTTCCTCAAATAGAGCCATGGTTGTTATGAAATCCTTTAGATAGGACCCGGCATCTGTTCAGTTGCTAAACAGAAAGGGTCCTAGTGAACCTCAAACCATGGGTGGCTTAATGTCAACCAAAGTACTGTGATGATCTAGTACAGGACTAGAGGCTGCCGAATTGCTACCCACCAAATGATGGTGATGATGATGGCTATGAGCATGTAAGTGAGCATGTGGATGTTGTTGTTGCTGCTGCTGCTGTTGTTGTTGTTGCTGTTGTTGATGCAAATGATGTTGGGCCTGTTGTTGCTGCTGCTGTTGTTGTTGATGATGCAATTGATGTTGTTGATGATTAAACATCACCGGTGAACCACTTGACATATGATGGGGAGAGGACAAGTGTAAATTTTGATTAAGACCTTGTGTGGGAGTGCCCGGTTGTAGGGAATTTGGTGTGCCAGGATGACTATTACTATTATTGTTGCCACTGTTATTGTTATTATTGCTGCCATTACCTGAGTTATTTAAACCATTAGATTCATTGGATTGATTATTAACATCTTCCGAATCACTGCAAGATTCCGAGGAACCTTTTTTAATGCCATTGGCAGGGGTGGTGCCATTATGGGTCTTGACATGTTTGGCCAAATGATCACTACGCATAAAGCGTTTATTACAAATGGGACAAGCAAAACGTTTTTCACCAGTATGGGTTCTTAAATGTCTCTGCAGCTCATCGGAGCGTGTAAAACGTTTGCCACAGAAAAGCCAATTACATACAAAAGGCCTCTCACCAGTATGCCATCTCAAATGGGCTTTAAGATGAGAAGTTTTGCCATAAACTTTACCACAGCCTGGTATATGACAGGAGTGTATATTTTTCTTTCTTAAATGAACCCCGGCAGGTCCTAAACGTTCTGCTTCTTGACAGTTGGGACAATCACAAGTGGCTCTACCTGCATATCTACGCTGAGATCTAGGTGAAGGTGTGGTAGGAGATGTGGCCTGTGGTGTTGAAGCAGTCGATACCGCTGAGGGCGAACTATGGGGTAATGAAAAACCTCCCACACTTTGTGTGGGCAACATACTTTTGTAGGTGTCCTGCAGTAAATGTTGACCCGAACCCAATAGATGAGCCGTATTCGAAAGAGAATGGCTTAAGGCTGAAGAATAGTCTGAAGTTGCGGTGGCATAATTGGCCATAGTCGAATGCATACCAGCTGCTCCTCCCATGTCCAACCAACTACCTGCAGCAGCACTATGCATATCCCACCAACCAGAATTCACACTAGCAGCCTCGGCTGCCTTATGGGCTGAAGCTGTCACTGCATTAAAAGGCCAATCATAAGGATGTCTAGAATAAACTGAACCAAATGTAGCTCCCTCCACTTTGCCCAATAGGCCCTGATGCATATGATGATTATCGGCCACCATGCCACCAGTAGCTGTAGAGGTATTAGGATAAAACAGATCACTGCCATAGGCTGAGGGTGTAGTAACAGCAGCACATGAAGAGGTTATGGGGCGACTGTAAGGATAAATGCTGAAATTATTTTCTTGATCAATAAATCATATTCATAAGAAATGAAAAAGCAAAAGCTCTAAAGAAAAATATCAAAATTTTCTCAAAAACCTACCTGGCTGTTATATTAACCATGGTATTTATGCCACTGCCGGGTAAACTCCTCGAGGTATTTGAAGCTGATGAAGAGCAAATGCCCGTAATATTGTTACCCACTGAAGAATTTGTAGAGGAAGCCGAAGAAGATATAGCACAGGGAGAATGTTGTCCCGCTGAGGCATTTGAACTTGTAGAACCTGTAGAGGTGTTATTGTTACTATTCGCTTGGGATGAGGGTGAGGTGGGGCTCTTTTTCCAGGGATGAAAGCCTTTACCCACGGCTGCATCTGCCAAAGGTGGTGGTGACTTGCTGCTTAACTTATTGCATTGGGCAGCCAACATAGCCAAAGGTGTGCCTCTTAAACTAGGATGATCCTATAAAGAAAAATAAACCAAAAACAAAAAAACAATTATTAATCTGCTCATTTTCACAACATCTTAAACAAAATTAAATAAATTCCCAGGAAAATCATTTAATATCTACTAAAGACTTTCTTAATTAACTTTATTTCGATATTGTTTCCGAAATTCTCAAGAACTTCATACAACAATTATATGATTTATACCCAAATCAATTTGTTGTTGGTTGCCTAATTTCTTTTATAATAGTTTAAAAAACAAAAAAATTAATTTGATTTATTTATTTCTTTCTTTTCTTTAATTTTTTATTTCCTACCTCTTGATTTTGTACAACCATTCTTGTCTACAACTCTTTTGTTTCTGTTTAACAATTTCCCAAAAAAGGAAGTTATTAGCTTAGAAACTAAGACCAAACATACACACACACAAATACATATACACTCTAACACAAAATAAAATAAAAAAAACACCACCACTATTTTCAAATACATACATACTCGTACAAACAACCACCAACAGCCACTATTCACAAAAACCAACTTTAGTTTGATTCGTTGCCGACCAAACGACCGACTTCAACACTCTGTTGGAATTAAGGGATCTCAAAAAGCATAACGGAAGAGCATTAATCCTGACACTTGTTTCTTCTGTTCTGTTCGGTTTGGTTTGGTTCAATACAATTTTATTTCATTTCAAATTCATTTAAAATTAATGTTTCATTTAATTTTCACAAACAACTCCAACATCTTCTCATCTCATGTGGTGTTTTATTTTTGGCTTCAACAAAATACATCCTGTAAGAAGTTCTTGTTCTGGCTCAATGGCGGCCTTATAAACTAAGCAGATAAAATACATATATATTTTTTTCGTTTTGTTTAAAATTTTATTTCCTTTAAAATTTTATTTTTTGTTGCTTTTGTTAAAATCTTTTTTTTTTTTTTTCGTCTCTTGGTATTTTTTTGTGTGGTATTGACTTTTGTGTTGTTTAATTTGTTAATCGTATTGTCTTACAAGTCACTCATCAAACAAGTTGTGCCGTCAATATCCTTATCAGCCAGTCGGTTTTGTGTGTGATTTTTGTTGCCGATTTGTAAGCGCCAGATTTGTGATTGGTTTTACTAGAATCATTTGCGGTTTTTTATTTAATATATTTGATAAGGGTTTTGAATGAGAGGATTTTATGTTGATGAAATTCTCACGAATTGTTGGCATAAATTAATGAGAAAATCAAATTTATGCAACAAAGTTTTTAATTTTTTTGAAGGAGTTGGAAGAAAAGTTATGGATTTATAAAAAATAAAAAAATACTTTATATATATGAACATTAATTTATATGTATATCTTTTATAATGAAGAAAATTTTGATAAATTTTCTAGAAAGAAGAATAATACAATAAATTTTCTTCACGTAGAGAAAAACATGATTGCGATATTGTTACGACAACAATATTATAATTGCAATAATATTGTATTCATGATAATAATACTTATGTTTAAATTTTATTATATTATGATTAAGCTAATTAAATGTTAAAGTTCTTCATTGAATCATATTATACTTTTACCAAAAAAAAAAAAAAAAAGCTGGTTTAAAGCTGGAATGATGAAATATGGACTGTGGATTGGTCTCCTACCGAATAGATGCACTAAGACGGGATTTTTGGAAACAAATTTTTAGGGGGTAAAAAAGGGTAAAATCAGTAGCCGTATATCACCTAAGTTTTTCATTTGAAAAATTATCGGATAGGTGTCTGTTGATTTTTTGAAATTCGGCTCTTTTAGAAAAAAAGAAAACGGGTAAAACTGTAATTTTGTACCTTTTTGGAAAAATGTTCATAAAATTAATATTTTATCGAAAATAAGTTTGGTTCTTTTTGGAAATTCGAACGTTTAGGGGGTAAAAATCGTACCTGATTTTGGTACTTTTTTTCACAAAATATTTTTTTTCTTTTTACTGAAACATACATATGAATATTTTAACGTTAGATCCTAGTACAATTTAGAAATTCATTGCAATACAACCTTTGTTACATTCAGGGGGGAATATAATATACCAAAAAGGGGATAAAATCGGGAAATTATAATTTATTCAAATGAAATTATGCATTTTTTATTATATTAAACCTAGAAACATGAACTTAAGTACATGTAGTCCTATGTTAGTGAGAATTTAGAGTAGGGAATTTTGTAGTACTTTTTCATTCTTCTAATGGTACTTTTTGAATTTTCTACAAAATTGAACCTAGAAACATGAAATTAAAGATATATGGTCCTATGTGGTTAATTATTGAAGAGTGAAACTTTGTGATACTTTATCGTTCTTCCAATGGTACTTTTTGAATTTTCTTAAATATTGAACCTGGAAACATGAAATTAAAGATATAAGGTCCTAAGTGAATGAAAACCCATAAGAGGATACTTTGTGGTACTTTTCGTTATTATATTACTCTTTGAATTTTTTGTAAAAATAATTAACTTTCAAAAACAAAATTAAAGATTAGAGTGTCCCGTAGACCAAAATTTTGTAGGAACACCCGATGCGTAAAAATTAGCTGAATATGGGAAAAATATTAAAAATGTTTAAATTGATCTTCAGTTCCCTACCAGCGATTTAACGTCATGGGTCTAGAACATTTCGTCCAAAAAATAGTATTGAGTTTAGTCTTGAAATGGGTATCAAAAAATTCGTAATTTTAAGTCAATTATAGAAAAAATATTTTAAAAAATTTTCGCAAAAATTTCGGTCCATAAACCGCCATCTTAGTACATCATGCAAAAAAAATTCGATATTTTTCTTAAAAAAATAGATAATAATTTAATAATTTTGTTCCTTTTAAGGCTAACATTTTAAAAAATTGCATTGTAGTAGGAATTGTTGATAATATGTAATTTTCCAGATTTTATACAAAATTTTCATCAAAATACCTTTAAAAGTCTTCAAGCAAACAAAAATCCCATTGGAAAAATTTTTAAAATATTTTTTCCATAACCAGCATAAAATTACGAAAGTTTTGATTAATTTCGATCAAAAAATCGAAACTTTTTTTTGAGCAAAGTGCATGGAACCCTTGATATAATTTTAAAAATTTTTTAAATAATTTTTTCGTATTAAGCAAATTTTTACGCATCGTTTGAGGGGTGTTCCTACATCGAAATCTCGAAAAACGTTATTCTCGGAACACTATTAAAGATGTATTATTTAGGGTATCCTATCAATTAACCGTCATTCGGTTGTAAGATTAATTTTGATCGATTATCTGTTCGAATAATTTAAAATTGTATATTTTCGAATAACGAATAATTTTTGTCGAATAACCAATTAACCGAAATTTAGTTTTTTTGGAGTAATAAATTTAGAATTTTTTTATTTTTAGGACGAATTTATGTCAACCACATCTTTTATAATGTCTATTATATTCCAGCAAAAATTAATTTTTAGGGAAGTACCTTCAAAGTATCAATAAGTGTACATTGTCTTGTGCTTTAGAAGTAATGCAATTAGCATCAAAAGATACTATAAAAAAATTCAAATGAATTGTTCTGCTATAAAACGTTCAGTTTTAGTTGTTATTTTTTCAAATACTTGTTGCTAAAAAGATCTTTAAAATAGTGTAATTTTTTTATTAAAAATATGTTGGTTAGTATTAAAATTAAAATCCTTTTGCCAATAAAAAATAATTTGGACATTCATTGCAATTATGCATGAAGCCTTGGACATGACTTCTTTCTCACTGAATAGGTATCAAAAAAGAGAACAAATCTAATGACAAGTCCATGTTAAATTCATCGAAATGATTCAACTGTGTATTACTTCTGAATCACAAGATTACGATCTTATTTACTTCTTTGGTTTTTTTTTTTTATTGAGACAGTTCATTTAATAAAATGCGATATGAAAAGATTAAAATTTTACAAATACTTTAACTTGTAACAATAGAAATTCCAAAAATATAGTTTTAAGTAAAGTAAATTTAAAGTTATATAAGTCATAAACATTTTAGTGTTCATCAACAAATTGTTACTTTTATGACAGAAAATAATTCTTACACAGAAAATAAAATAGTTACATTAAAACGACTGATTTATTAAATAAAGTTGAATTAGGAGAATATTTTATATTATTAGGTCGAAAAGTGAAATTTTTTTCATACAAGTGGCCGGTAGAACTAATAAGATAAACTACATTTTTATTCTAAATAACTGTTTTAATCGATTAAATATTATAATTAGTCTTATTTATATATCTAATATGTATTACTGAGACTATTCGGTTAATCGAATAATTTGCCATTAATCGGTTATTAACCGATCAACTTTTAACCTTAAATAATTATTTGTCGAATAAATCGATTAATATCAAAACCCGAATAATTGGATATCCTAGTATTATTGGTCACATTCTTCCCTACTAAAATATAATAATAGAAATAATTTGTTAGTTTTTGAACCTTCGAACGTTAAAGTAAGTTGTAAGAAACTGGTAACTAAAATATTTAAAAAGTTTGTTATACGTAATGCTGAGAGAACGCCAATATTACTGCCATAGGAGATAGGAATCATAGTTGAATTTTACGGATTTCTTAACTTTTTTTTTTTTCTAATTAAAAAGGTTACCAAGTTTTTATCTGATCTATGTAGGAGTACTGCAAGTTCGTGTAAAATGCTATCTATATAAAAGTAAATCCTTGTTTATTAGTTGTCTGTTTCTGAATTTTATTCCGATGCTTTTTTTTATTTCAATACAATAGGGTAGTGAAGCACACTGGGTTTATGCTATTAGACATATTGTTCAAAAATGTATAGTTATAAAATTATAAATTAACACAATTTGAATTTATAATATAGTATGGTTTTATTAAAAAACCTACGCTAACGAAGTAGCGGGTATACTGCTCGTATATGAATAAATATAAGTAAACACACGCAGAGAAAAAACATGGTTACAGCATGATCACCACAACTATTCAATGATTATATAGCCGTTTTTCATTGATTTAAATATACTGTGTTCATGATAGCAACGTTTATGATTCTGTTTAATCATTTAATGATTACGCACAATCAAAATTTTAATATGGTTCACTGAATTATAATATGTATTTAAACATGTTTATATGAAATCATATTTATGAATAAATCCAATCATTTAGTCAATTCCACAACAATTTAGTTAGTTACATAACCATTCATTCCATTTTATAAATTTAGTTAATTCTACAACCATTAAGCCATTAACTTTTAACGCCTTTTGAATACACATTTTCGTGTATCAGTTCAGTAGTTATAATTCTCATTTAGTTTATATATGAACAAATATAAATTGACAAGTTTTGTTTTTATTCAGTATGATGAATGTACCACATATCGTGGTACAAATGAATATAAATATGAAAATATGGGATCATATATATGAAAACATTGGATTATATATATGATTAAATTAGTTCATATATATGATTAAATTAGTTCATATATATGATAAAATGGAATTATATATATGATAACATGGGATTATATATATGATAAAATTGAATTATATATATGATGAAATTATTTTATGTGTATGGTAACATGGAATTATTAAATGATAAAAACATGATGAAATTGAAAGCAATATTTAAGAAAAGGTTATAAAAATTACTAAAAGTTATTAATAAGGTTATGAACCTTACTAATAAATTATAAATTGGAATCATAATAATGATTACGTACAAATATAATTATTGTAACCTGGAATCATATATTACAATCATAATATGTTGCTCTTAGTTTATGGTCACAGGAACCATATTTTTTCTTTGCGTGCAAGTTTTGGTAACATTCGGCATGAATCGAAAAATATGATATTAATTAATTATGATTGTTTTATGATAATATGATAAAACCGAAAATAATCATATCAGATTATAATGTCATAAAACGGGATCATAACATAATAAAATATTTATATATATTAAAAAATAGCATCATAATATGATAAAGTTAAATCATTCTACGATCATAAAGAGCCTTAATCATATTTATTTTTGCAGTAATAATAATGCAATCGTAATATATTGCTTTTTGATTATGGTTACCACAATCATATTTTTTCATCGTATACAAAGAAGAAAACATTTATACATTTTCTATATAAATATTAGGGTGGTCATTGGAAGAAAAATTATTTGAGGAACAAATTTTTTTATTCTTTACGAACGAATAACATTTTCCAACTTATGCCGTTAACACAAAATACGGTTTAGTTAAATTTAACAACAAGTTTTCTAACCTCCGGTTAATATTTAATTTATTTAAATATTTTCATTGACAGAATTAAAAGTTAATTAACTTTTACTTAGCACTATTGTGAATTTGTTTTGTATGAAAAAGTCAAAATATTAAATGTAATTTTATTTATGTTTTAAAATTAAAAGAAAATGTGGGTTATTTTCAATTATGAACCAATTTATAAATATATTTTCAAAATATTCACATGAACAGAGAGACATGCTTGAACGGACATCATAAGTTCCAATAGGGCCTCTTGCTAAAAATAAGTCTCAAAATGTCTTGTTTTAGTTCTTTTGTGTAAGAAATATTAAAGAATCAAATTTCGCATGGACGATCTTGAGGTGTATACCAATTGATTTGGAGGAACACAGGTTCTTAGCTGGTCTGGGGATGGGAGGTGGACCTCCAACCTCGAGTATGAACATTTTTTAAAAAATCGACAAAATTTCATTTATGATTTGATTTTAAATAGTTTTCTACAAAAAATACGCTTACATGTGTGGGATATCTCTTTTACTTTAAAGGATATTTGGAGCAAGGTATAATTTGACCCATTTTTGGACATGTTATTATTTTTATTTTTTTAACTTGGCGGGCTCAATTTGAGTCCTAAAATATTCTCTGGATTCTGTACAAAATTCTATATAATTTTCGTGCAAGGATCATATACCTATGTGGTTTAGATAAAAAGTTATATTATTTTTAAATAGAAATTTTGGAAAAAATTTTGATTTTTTGTGATTTTTTTTCCAAAAGATGGTAACATTTTTTCACTTTAAAATAAATAATTTTCCTCCGGACCATAAATTGTTTTTCATGTTTCTAAAAGAACGCTTAACATCAGTGCATGTAAAGAAAATCCGAGGGCAGTAGGGGTAACAGTCTCCCCGCTAGCCCTATCAGAATTTTGTTAACTTTAATTTTTAGTTTTTTTTTTAGTTTTTTGTGGAGCTCAAAAATGTCAAAGCTGAAATTAAAAAAAATACTTTGAAAACTTACCTACATATGTTAGCTAAACAAACAAAAAATATTTAATAAGCCACGCCTTTTATAACGATAGGGTGACCATTTTACTGAAAAAAGTCAATTTTTGAAGCAAGCTTTCCCCAAGCTGGAATTTTTATACTTTTAATTTTTTAATATTTTAATATTTTTTTAATTTAATACTTCATTATTTATATTTTACTATTTTTGAAGTAATATCCTTTCCAATGATACCAAATACTGGCTTTATACTTTACACAATCGTTTAAAACCAACTAAAACTTGATGAAAAATGAAATTCCTTAATTTCTATAGTAAATGTGTGTTGCAGCATTCTATAGTGCACAGCAGTGTCAACGTGTTTTTTATAACCTACACCACCATAGGTGGGGAGGGTATTACGCGTATGTGCTGATGCTTGTAACACCCAAAAATATCGGTTTAAGACCCACCTTAATTTATACCAATCGGCTTAGAATCACTTTCTGAGTCGATTTAACGATGTCCGTCCGTCTGTCCGTTCATGTAAGCCTTGTAATCAAACTACCGGACGCAATTTTGAACAAGTCCAGGGACGAAGCCTATTGAAATTGGTTATGATAGGCCCATTATTTCACCTAGCCCCCATACAAATGTCCTCCCGGAATAGGGTTTAACGATTATAAATTCCTTAAATAAAGCAATATTTTAATTAAATTTGGCACATATAAGTTTTATCTAAGTCAATCCATAATTGACCATAGCTCCCATATAAACCCATTTGCAGAAAATCACTTAAACGAACATAAATCCCACTAAAATGTTAGTATCGAGTTAATATTCGACACAAATAAGTTTTATATAAATATAAATGTTTGTGCTAAATATTTTGAAGATCGGTCCATATTTTGCCATAGCTCCCATATAAGGTCCTCTTTCGGGAATCAAAGTGAATAAATTCATATAAATGGTAGTATCGGCGTAATATTCTGTATTCATATGTTTTATTTTACAATTAATATAAGTATCGGTCCACAATTGGACCCAAGTTTAATTAAAGACTCCTTCTCGAATTTTGATATACACAATGGTGTAGGGTATCATATGGTCGGGCTTGACCGACTATATCTTTTTTCTTGTTTTTTTAATAATTTTGTGTAACTTTTGAACGGATAAATATATTTCAATGAAATTTCACATAATTATTGCTGAGATATTTTCCAACTCTTTTGGAGGAGGTCCTCCCCACTCGGGGCAGTGGGGAGGACCTCCGAAATATTTTTATTTTTTAAAATAAAACGGAATTTCGTAGTATTTTTTTTTTGTATAAGAAATTAATTAACTTTCTACAGGAAGAAAATCTTTGTTTCAAAAAATATGAAATGAGAAAATGTTAAATAATTACCATTTGATTCTAGTTATTTTAATTGCTTTAAAAAAAAAAAGATATTCAAGGATTTATGCCAAATATATATATATATAATTTCTATATAAAAATAAAGCCTGACAGTACTTGCCACTGGTGCCACTTAGAACAATAGAATATCAATCGCACAGAAGAAAAGAAATCCCTTTTCAAATATTTTCTAAAAATTGCACTTGTCAACATTAACAATAATTCGTTACGCAGCACTTGCAAAAAATAATATAATAGAAATGCACTTGTTTGCTTTTCGATTATTTTTTTTTTACAAATTTAAACAAGTGCACAAAGATTTCATATTTTCATTTTATATGCGTAAAAAGGTTGATGGTGGTCTATGAGTCTATTGTTTCATAAAGCAACATAAACTTCAAGGTCCATTACTAACTACCGGTGCTAACGATTACTGTCGCTGTTGCTACTTTAACCTTTAGTGATTTTATTGTCCGTTTGTCCACTAACGCCATGCAGTTTTTATTGTATTCATACAATACTGGACTATCAGTGCAACTCGGCATGTTCAGCACCTTTAAGTTAAGATAGCGGCAACAAGTTGCTATAGAGAGAAAGAACATCAATAGAGGCGGTGTCATAATTTTCACAGCAGGTGTCACTGTTAATGATTTTGAATACAAAATACTCGAGAAAAAAATGAAACGTTCAAATAACAACGAAATCCCCACTAAACACACTTACTAATACCAAGGGAAGAGATAGAGAAGTGAAGTGTAGAGAGATAAGTAAAACAAAAAGTCAATCGAATTTGACAGCTCGTTGAGGTGAGGTACAAATGAGAAACACTTTTATTTTATGAGGGCTATAAAATCAAAATTCATCTACATTAAAAACGAACCAGAACAATAACAACGACCTGCAGCAGAAACAGCAGCAGCACCAGCAAATTTATGGTGGTGTTGTAGTTGCACTCATGTAAGAAGTGAGAGAGCACAAAACCATACAATCAGTTAAGATACAGATACACAGATACACTTGCATATTAGTAAATACAATGCAACACAATATAATACAATAAACTAAATACAATAAGAAGCGCGTGTTAACCTTTGATGTTAGCGGGTGGTTAATATTGTTGTTGTTTTTGTTATAATTTGTTGCCTATACGGTTACCTTTTTTGGTTAATTACTAAAGGTGAGAGAGATTTATCATACCGAGTTCAGTCAAATGTAGAGTTATATTGTAAATGATTACAGTAGTCTTCGTTATACTTGGCCAAGATCCAATATAATTTTGTGCGATCGTTTTATTGCATATACATACATACACACATAGCTATTCGTTGTGCATTGTTCTCTTTTTCTTCACTATTGTTTTTTGATTGGATCTTTACAAATGTACCGCCACAAATTGGAAAACAATTCATTATTCATTTTAAAAAGAAATTAGGCCTCAGACTTGGTCAATCAAAATTAAATGTCAAACTGGCGCCAGACCAAGTCTGTTTTAAAGCCTGGGAATATTTTCTTTTTTCTCTCTACAATCAATACTGTGAATAGTAACAAGAGGCGGTATATTGTTTAAAAGAGAAATTAAATAAAATTTAAACAACCAAAATAGGGAATTCACTTGTTTGGCGTTTTCAATATTTTTCTTTATAAATAGAAAATAAATCCGTAACAAATTTAAGAAACAATGTTTACATGTTAGTCGATAAAATAATGTTATAAACACGATCTTTAATCGTTGTTGATTGAATTTGGTGGGCTTACGATATTGTTTGACTTTAGTTTTATATGAATTACAATGATTAATTATGCAACAAAGTTGGTTGGTTTTATAGGCATTTAAATCATTATCACGAAAATTTGAAATAATAGCAATTAATTTTTATGATTTAAAATTTACATTTTTAAGGAGAATTTATAATAGTTTCTTGTTTTTAATTTTTTTTTTTTTTTTTTTTGCCACAAAGTCTTTTGGGGTAATTGTCATTTGTAAAGATATGTTATCTTAAATCTCCAATAAAAGGATTTTTTCGTTAAGTGAAAATTTATTAATTTTTCTTTAAAGAAAAAAAAATTGTTGTTTTTTTTATTGATCGAAATTTTTGACAATACATATTTATCGAGGTTTTCTCTTAAATAGAAAAATGTAAGGAAATTAAAATTTAATATTTCTATGTAATTTGTGAATGAATATCTTCATTAATTTATGAATTAATTTATGTATTCATTTGAATGAAATTTGTATTGCTTTATTTGAAATAAATTTATATTTACGATTAGAGTATAAAAACTTGAATTTTTAACATTTTCAATTTTATTTTTTTTTTAATTATTTTTTTTTTTTTTTAATTTTGTAACAAAAAAATAAATTTTTTCAGTAAATAAGCTTAATATCTTCATAACTTTTAAGTGTTTTAAAAATAATGTAGGAGTAACTTATAAACTATTTTAATTAGAATTTTTTTATATATATATTTTTTTTTATTAAAATCAGACAATTAGTTTTCGAGATATGCTTCAATATATGGTTTAAACTCTTTAATTTTACAAAATATTTCTTTCACGTATAATAAAAATTATAAGTCTTTTAGTGTGCATAGATTTTTTTCGTGTGCAATCCTTCGCTTCCTAAGGTAAAATTTACCAAATTCAGCGAATTTTGTTTTTATGTTAATTTTATTGGCTTTTTAAGGAAATTTCCCTTATTAAGGAATTTTATTAAAATTGTAAATCATTTATTTAAAAAATATATTGAATATATATTGAAAATATATTAAAATTTCCTACTTTATAGAAAATTTATTGAAATTTTCAACTTAATAAAAAAATTTATCCAATTTTTTTTATAGAAATTTCATTGAAATTTAATAATAATAAAATTATTTGATATCTTCTATTTAAAAAAATATATATTTTTCTTTCTTCACAAAAATTACTCGAAATTTTCTTTTTTATGAAAAAGATATCATATTAAAAAAAAAAATAAAAAATAAAATTTCTTTATAAAATATGTATCGAAATTGGCATTTTATAGAAAAATTAGCAAGATAAAATTTATTGAAATATATTTTTCTGGATTCCTTACAGAGAAAAAAAAATATGTTCTATTTATCAAAGATAAAAACTATTCCTTCCAATCGATCAAAATGTGTAATATTTTACAAATTAAACCATTTATCGGTACTCAACTATTTTTCTTATTACATCAAATATAAATAAAAACAAGCGCGAAAATTCGGCCCTGCCGAATCTATATACCCACCATCAACTTTTTCAAATTTTACGTTATATGGGAGGGGGCGGTAAAGTGGGCATTAAAGTGGACGGACCACGCCCATTTTTTGTTTCCGAGTTTACATTGGTCCTTGAACTATTCGTACACAATTTCGTTGATTTTCACCTTATATAGGAGGTGGGCAGTAAAGTGGGCGGACCACGCCCATTTTCGGTTTCCGAGTTTATATCGATCCCCGAACTATACGTACTAAATTTCGTTGTCGTACATGCTTTTGTTGAAGAAATATCAGCAGAAAAGTATAAAACGGACACCCTATGTTTCTAGTTTTTAGCCCATAACTTTTTTGTTTATTAACCGATTTTGCCCATTTTCAATCCCAAACAAAGACAAAGACAAATATTTGTGCCAAATTTCGTCCCCCTACGTTGTCCCGTTCGAGCTCTATCCTACTTTCAGACGGACAGACAGACGGACGGACATAGCTAGATCGACTCAGAATCAAACCAGGACCCAGAAAATATATACTTTGTGGGGTCTTAGATGATTCCTTCGACATGTTACACACGGAATGACAAAATCAATATACCCCCATCTTTTTGATGGTGGGTATAATAATTGAATACACAATTTCTTCATAAGTTGAATTTCAATTAATAAAATAATTGAATGTATAGTATAAGTAATTGTAATTGGATTTAAAATTTGTATTTAATTTGTTAGAATATTTTGACATTAATTAATATACAGTGAAACCTCCATAGGCGGACAGCGATCGTCACGCTGATTTTGTCCGTTATCGGGAAATGTCCGGCTATGGGATATAGAATGTAATATGAATGTAATTAGTACTATATCTTTTTATTTCAACATTCAAGGTTGATTATAATGAATTAATTTATGGATATACTTATTGTTATACATATATACATATATATGTATATCGCAACTAAAATGCAAAAGGCCGTAATTACTGAAAAATAAAAACCTAGTTTTATTTACTGGATTATAATGTACTGACACAAACTACATCTATACAAAAAATTGCATGTTCATATCTTCAAAAATGACATCATTATTGACAAAAGTCAAAAGATTGTAACAATAGCTTTATAAAGGAAACAGTCGTAAAATTTGTTCCATTTAATAAAAATTTTATTTGAAAGGTGTTTTACGGTTTATTTATTTATTTTTGCATTAAGGGAACATTTAAAAAAATTGTATTTCATTTTAATTATGATTTCATGAAATTTATTTTTTGGAATTTATGACTTTGTTTAAAAGTTGCCTGATTTCCGTTGGCTTCTATCCGTTTTTCTTCCATTTTCTTAGAATTACATTCTAAATTTAATCATTTTTCGTACGCGAAAAAATCATCTCTTAACTGGCTAAGGATCAGACTTCTTTCAACAGAATTTTTAATAACGATTTCTCAAGGAATTTTTAAAATAAAGAGCATGTTGAGGACAAGTTTGACAACCAGGTCATCTACTTATGTTGGCATGTTAATCCATTTAAAAACGACAGAATTAACTTGGTAAATGATGTTGGTCACCTGGCCAATTGAATTACTGATGGCGATGTCGCTCTGCTTACTGTGCAGAATTTCTATGCCCTTTGTTCAAAAAAGTTGTCAAGATTTGTAGGAATCTGTCGCCATTTCTTCAGTTCATCTGTTCTAGTATGAATAAATTTTAATCAAGTGTAAAAGTCAAAGTTTAATTAAAAACTGGATTTGGCTTAAAACCAGTAAAAAGTTAAGCAAAAAACGAATAGTAAACTATTTAACTTCAAAAAATGTAAGTAAAGATGAAATATTAGTGCAAATGCAGGCAGCTTTTACTGTATTTAATTATAAAAACATTTGAAATTTTCTTGCTTAAACAAAATTTTTCTTTTTAAAAACGTCTTTTTATATTTTTACAGTTAATTTATCGAAATTTCCTGCTTTACTCACATTTCTAATAGAACAGCAAATTTTTAGGATTTTTTTTTTTTTTCTTTTGAGATGTTTTTTTTTTCCTTTCTAATGCCCTGATTTGTATTTAAAAAATGAGACCCTAAAGTAAATATATAAAAATAATAATTGAAAGTCAGTAACTTTCTTTTTTTTTTTAAATCCATAATCCTAAAACCATTTTTTAAAATCCCCCCTTAATAAGAAATCCTCCTGTAAACTCTATAGCATACGTTTTTACTATTTTTATTTTAACTTTAAAACTTTAAGCTTAAACATAAAAAACATTTTTGTAAGTTAAGTCGACAATGTAATTGCAGCAATTAATTTCAAGTTTAAGTCATGATTCTAGCAACCAAACGTCATTGTATAAATTTATAAAATAAAAGCTTACACTGAAACACGAATATCATAAACAAAAACGATAAAAAAAAATGTTTAAATCATAAATAAATATAAAAGTAACATGTTCAACTATAAAATACATTTTATAACATTTTATTAAATTTCACCTAAAAGTAACAAATGACATTTCTTAAAATTGTTTACTGTGTATTTTTGATGCACCTTCTTTTATTTTGGTGGCTCAAATTATAAATAAAGTTCCATTACAGTTGTCTTGTCTGATATCATTTTAATTTGTTAACAACCGTATAATACGAGCATTTTTATAACTACTAGACTTGCGTTTTTTTTTTTTTTTTTTTTTTTTTGAAAGCAAACCAAAAGTTAAAGTCTTTGTATACCCTACACCACCATAGGTGGTGATGTTTGTAACACCCAAAAATATTGGTCTAAGACCCACCTTAATTTATACCAATCGGCTTAGAATCACTTTGTGAGTCGATTTAACGATGTCCGTCCGTCTGTCCGTCTAACCGTCCATGTAAACCTTGTAATTAAACTACAGATCGCAATTTTGAATATAAATTAATGCAATTTGACACACATGTTTCTTATAGTCCAAGGACGAAGCCTATTAATATTGGTTATGATCGGTCTATTATTTCACCTAGCCAACATACAAATGTCCTCCCGGAAAAGCGGTTTAGTGATCATAAATCCCTTAAATAGAGCAATGAAATTTTGCACACATAAATTCCATATAAGTTTAAATCTGTGTGCCGAATTTTTTGACGTAATATTCTATATTTTACACTTAATACAAGTATCGGTCCACAATTGGCCACAAGTCTAAAAAAAGAAGAATTTTGTTGCACACAGTGTTGTAGGGTATCATATGGTCGGACATGACCGACTACATCTTTCTCTCTCGTTTTTCCTTGAAATCATGCACCAAATAAAAATAATCCTCTATTAGAGTCGCCTAGAAATGATGGCAGTTAGATTTTAAAGACAGGATAGACAAACAATTTTAAGAAAATAATAACGAAAAAATAAAATAAAAGCCAGAACAACAAAAACTCAAGTTCAATTCAATTTAAGTGTAGTGAGGATGTGTGTCTGCTAAGTAATTATTTATCAACTGGTAGCTATGGCAAATGAAAGAATGAATTGCTTCCGCAATTTTCATTTGCAACTGTGTTTAAAATTGGTTTAAATTTCTTTAGAAGGCCAAAGTTAAGGCGGATAACTGTTGTAAAAATTTATATTGTAGATCAACAACACTATAATTTGTTACTTTATATTTGTTCCTTCTAGTTTTTTTATATATTTTTTTTATTTTTTTATTTTTTAGTAACAAAGTAAAAGAGTTCAAATCAAACAACAGTTATAATAAAATAGTTATGGTCTAGAAACAAAAGGTGCTGATTTCTTAGAAATAACTAAAATTAGCACAGGTTGTTTATATAAAAAAAAATATATACAATTTCTGTTTATTTTTTTTTTTCTAAGAATTTCTTATGAATTTTATATGTTAATTTTAATTGTTTTTACCTTCAATTTATTTTTCATTATTTATTTGCATTGATTTGTGTTTTTTTTTATTAAATTTTCAACAAAATATGTTTTTGTGTCAATTATAATTTGTTTTTTGTATTGTAGATGTTGCTTGTTTGGCTTACACCTTAAATTTTGAGTTTATTTGTAGTATTTTTTGATTTATTTATGAATTTTTGTTTGCAAAAAAGTAGAAAAAAAATGTTTTTAATCTACAACCACTTTTATGTTATACTTGTCATAACAACTGTTGTATTTATTGTAGGTAACACAATTTTACGCCTTCCACAATCAAACATATTTCATAAATACACTGAGAGAAAGGAACTTTGAAAAATATTTTCATTAGTAATGAATATGTTACCAAATTTTATTTAAATGATCTGTTTCGAAAAAAAAATTATCAATTTTTTTAGTTAAAAATTTATTGGATTTTTGTTTTTTATCGAATCAATATTTTTTTAGAAATAAATTTTTGTCTAAATAGGAAATTCATCGACATTTTCCTTTTTATAAAAAATATAACGATTTTTTTCTTTCTAAAAAAATTTATTGATTACTTTTTTGTAAAATATTTATTAATGTTTTCTTCTTTATTGAAAATTTTCCAAATTTTGTTTTTAATAGAAAATTTTCCAAATTTAGTTTTTATAGAAAATTTATAATTTTTTTTTTTTTTTTTAATAGAAAATATATAAAAATTATATTCTTAATTGAAAAATTTATCAAAATTCTTCTATTTAAAGAAAATTTATCGGTTTCTTTTTAATTAAAAATTAAGGGAATTTTTCTCAAGATTTTCTTCTTAATATAAAATTTAAAGAAATTTTTTTCGTTATAGAACGAATATTTATCGAAATTTTCTATTTTCTAGAAAATTTATAAAAAAACTTGTTCTTAAAAGATTTATGGAAATTTTCATTCTTATAGAAAATTAATTATGAACATTTATCGAAATTTGTTCAATAAAAAATTTATTAAAATTTTCTTTTTTGGACATTTTTTTTAAAGAAAATTTATAGAAATATAAATATTTTTTTTAATAAAAAATGTATTAAAGTTTTTCTTTATAGAAAATTCATCAAAATTTTCTTCTCTACAGAAAATTTATAGAATTTTTCTTACTTTAGAAATTTATGGAGAAATTCTTCTTTATTAAAAATAAACCCAAATTAACTTTTTGTTGAAAATTTATTGAAGATTATTTTTTATGGAAAATTTATCCACATTTTTTTTTTTTCAATTCTTCGTTTTTGTATATTTATCGAAAATTAGTTTTTTATAGAAAATTTATCGAAATTTTCCTTAAAAAAATTTATCTAATTTTTCCGAAGCAAAAATTTATCGAAATCTTCTTTTGTCGAAATTTTTTTAATAGAAATTTTATCGAAATATTTTTTAATAAAAAATTTATCGAAAGTTTCTTTATAGACATGTTATCGAAATTCTTCTTTATAGAAACTTAAGCGAAATTTTTCTTTATAGGAAATTTAACGAAATTTTCTTAATGGAAAATTTATCGAAATTTTTTTAAAGGAATTTTACCGAAAGTTTTTAATAGAAAATTTATGGAAATTTTCTTAATAGGAAATTTATGGAGATTTTTTTAATAGAAAATTTATCGAAATATTTTTATAGAAAATTTATCGAAAGTTTCATTACAGAAAATTTATCGAAATTTTTCTTTATTGAGAATTTATGAACATTTTTCATTATAGAAAATTTTTCTATTTTTTTTTTTATACAAAATTTATCGAATTTTTTTTATAGAAAATTTATTGAAATTTTTTTAATATAAAATTTATTGAAATTTTTTTATAGAAAATGTATCGAAATTTTTCAATAAAAAATTTATCGAAATTTTCTTAATAGTAAATTTATCGAGATTTTTTTAATAGAAAATTTATAGAAATATTTTTATAGAAAATTTATCGAAAGTTTCTTTACAGATAATTTATCGAAATTTTTCTTTATAGAGAATTTATCAACATTTTTCATTATAGAAAATTTTCGAATTTTTTTTTTATACAAAATTTATCGAATTTTTTTTTTTTTATATAGAAAATTTATTGAAATTTTTTTAATAGAAAATTTATCGAAATTTTTTAATAGAAAATTTATCGAGTTTCTTTACAGAAAATTTATCGAAAGTTTCTTTATAGATAAGTTATCAAAACTTTTCTTTATAGAAACTTTATCGAAATTTTTCTTTATAGAAAATTTATCGAAATTCTTCTTTATAGAAAATTTATCGAAATTCTTCTTAATAGAAAATTTAACGAAATTTTTTTAATAGAAAATTTATCGAAATTTTTTAATATAAAATATATTAAAATTGTTCTTTACAGAAAATTTATCGAAATTTTCTTAATATAAAATTCATCGAAATTTTTTTAACAGAAAATTTATCGAAAGTTTCTTTATAGACAAGTTATCAACATTTTTTTTTTATAGAAAATGTATCGAAATTCTTCATTATAGAAAATTTATCGAAATTCTTCTTTACAGAAAATTTATCGAAATTGAAACAGTATTCTATTGAAAATGTATTAAATTTTTTTCATTGAAAAAAAAAAATTCTTGAAATGTTTTTCTTTATAGTATTTATAAAAACTTTTGTATATCGAAATATATTTTTATCGATTACTTGTTCATACGAGATTTTTTTTTTTTTCAAAGAAAATTTATTGATATTTATCAAAATTTTCTTGCATATAAACATGTATCGAAATTTTTTTTTAATCAAAATTTCCTTCTCTACAGGAAATTTAAAAAATTTTTTTTAATTTATAGAAATTTATCAAAATTTGATACTTTTAATAAAATATTAACACAATTTTTTTTCTTTCCAAAATTTCTATAAAATTTTTCAAAATTTAAAAAATTAATAAATTTTTGTTAAATTTTTTGGAAATTGATTGAGTTCTCCTTTTTTTTATAGAAATTGTATCAATATCTTCCTCTTTGTTTAAAATTTATCGATATTTTCTGACTTATAAAAAATTTATTGAAATTTTTTCACTATAAGAAATTTATAAAATTGTTTTTCTCCATAGAAATTCTACAAAAATTTTTATAGGAATATATATATTCTTTATATACATTTTTTTCAGTTATAAAATATTAATCAAAATTTTCTTTAAAAATTCATTTAATTTAAAAATTTATAAAAATATTTTTTCTTTAAAAAATGTCAAAATTTTCTTTTCTTGAATGTCTAACAAAAAAATTTTTCACAGAAAAAATTTTAATTTTCTCAAAATAAAAAATAAAAATTTTTAGTAATTTTCTTAATAATAAAAAATTATCGAAGTTTGGCTCCTTAATAGAAATTAGAATAATAATAAAAATTTTCATAATAAAAGTTTCACTTGTAATTATTTTGCAACATTTTTCTCAGTGTTTTTTTTTTTTTTTTTTTTTTTTTTTTGATGCAGTAGTATGTTTATTTGTATTACCCATATTTTTGATTTTAATAATTTAAATATTATAATAAATTTTAAGTGTAAATTGTCTGTTCAAGCACTTGCTGTTTGTTGTTTTTTATGTCACAATTTATGTGTTGGCAACGTAAATTGTTGTTTGCATTAAATACTCATAAATATGTTGGTTGTTAAACAACTTTTACTTAATAAACACACTCTTGTTTATTAAAAAAAAAAAATGTTTAATTTATTTTGTGACTCGTGTTCAGACCTTATAAAATAATGTTTAACAAAAAAAAAAAAAAAAGTAATTTTTAAAGTAAAATCTCAATTTTTTTTATTAAAACCAATAATATTTAAGAGTTAATGCTACAATGTCATTTTAATTAGCTTTAAAAGTTAATTAAAATAATCTTCAAGTTACATTATAATTGACTTAGACTAGGATTCATATAACAACAGACATTTAAGGACAATTAAAAGACTCTAATGACAATTTTCTTTAGATAGTTTTTAATGTTTTTATGGTGGGGTTTGACCATATGAATAAAATCAAAATAAAACAAATAATTTATAAATACTCTATAATAAAAGTAATTTTTAGCCTTTTTACTTAATAAATGGTCAGTTAATCATGATAATGATTTTTAGCTTTTTGTCCCTTTTTGTGTTCATTATTAACTTAGTCATTTGCAGTCATATACCACCACATCAACCCTGATTTCTCCCCTTTTTGTATATTCAACATCAAATTACCAAAAATAAAATTAAAAGAACAAACCTTAAGTAAAAACAAAAATTAAAGTAATTATCAATAAAGGCAAAAGTGGAAAGAAAAAAAAGCCAAAATAAAATGAAAATTTATTAAGTCTTCTTTTATAAAAAAGAAATATCAAAAATTTTATTTTATTTTTGGGGGAACTGGTAATATGATGGGAACACATTAAAGACACTTTAATGCATTATTTTGAGTCCTGTTCTTAGGTCTTGTGTTATTTATTTTCATATACAATTTATAGGGGTAATTATCTGTTAACGTTTTTTCGACAGATTTCATAAGTTTCAGTTTTTTTTTTTTGGCAAAATGAAAAAAAATATCGCTTAAAACTTTGTTGTTGTTTTCAAGAAAACTTCATTAATTTTAAGTTTCTTTTTGTTTTAGCTGTTGCAGATTTTGGTCAAGTTTTGTTTTAGCTTATGCTCCTGCTCATATAATGCCCTTACTGTTAATGAGTTTTTGTTTCTTGTTAAACTCGTGATTGTGCGTAAGTTCTTGAGGATTTTTCTTGCAGAAACAGAAGAAACAATCACCTATGTTCGTTTTTTTTTTTTTCTTTGGAAGATCCTAAATTTTTTTATTATTATATTCAGTGAGTTTAAGTCAGAAATGGGCAAACTAAGGCACTTGATATGTTTAGGAAATATCAAAAAGGCAATTAGATTAGTAGCAAATTAGATAATATAGTTATTTTATATTCTATCCCAGCAAAAAACGATCAAGAGCTTCCAAAAAAGAACAGTTTCTCTACTTCAAAAGAAGAACAAATTGCAAACTTTAAACTTTTTGAGAAGTTTTTAATAATTACTTCCAAAAAAGTGAAAATAAATGAATTTTTAGCAGGAAAAAAGGTTAATAATTTCTAAGAAGATTACAATTTTACAAATTTTAGAGCATTTTTATTATATTTTATTAAGTCTAAAACAGAATTTTTGTTAAAAAAATTTTATAAATATAGTTTTAAGGGAAGTATTTCAAAATAAATAAACAAGAAGTATAAAAGAAAAACATCCTACCAATTACAACCATGTGATGTGTTTTCATCACTAAGTACTTTCTTCCAATGACAGCACAATGTTAAATTCAGCTGTTTCAGCTCTTTTTCAGTTCCTTTTTTGCTGGGATTGTTTATCTACTTGAATTAGTCACTCCTTCAGCCTTTTGTAGTACAAGGAAATTTTTTAATATTTATTCGATGCTACTAACTTTCAAAACTAAACCAACTTTTTAATTAAATGTATTTTCTTTGCGTCGAATAATATTTTTATTTTCGTCAAGTGACTTGATTTAAATCTTATATGTTTAGACTGTGTTTTGATTAAAAAATTAATTGGTTATTCACAATTTTGATCAAATTGTATAAAGATTAATCAGTTAATTTATTAATCAACAATACTAATTAATCATTAATTAATTACTTTAAGTTTTGATTAATCAGATTTAAATAATTTTATTCAAATTACTCAAATTTATTTTACAATTTAATAAATGATACTAATATTTTATTATTTAAAATACTCGGTACATAGATTAATCGCACATCCATAGTTTAAATTAAATTTCGAATCTCGAACACATTAGATTAGCAAATCTAAAATTCTTTGTGTTTCAATCCTTCAAAACTAAATCAACTTTTTAATTAAACGTTTGTATAATATGATATGTTTATTTAATTAAAATGTATTAATAGTCTCGAATAATATTTTTATTTTCGTCCAAAGTGATTTGCTTTAAGACATATATGCCTGAAATATGTTTTAATTCAAATTAGGATTTCGAACACATTAGATCTTCAATTTGTAAGTAAAACAGCTTTATATACACAAAAGTAAACTATTTGTCAAAACTTTAATTTATAACAATAAATTTTTTAATTTTATCAATTATTCGAGTGAAAAAATTTTATATTATTTTATTAAAAAAATATAAGCTTGGAATTATTTTTCTAAATATATTAATTAATTTGTCAATCAAAAATAAATAAAATTTAAGTTATCATCTGAATAATTGAATATACAATATTTTGTTTTAATATGTTGAATTTCAATTAATAAAATAATTGAATATGAATTATTCGTAATAGAAATTGAATTTTAGATTTTTATATCTAATTTTAAAATTTAATTTGTAAACAAATTTCGATATTTCATTTATTTATTTATTTATTTATTTATTTATTTATTTATTTATTTATTTATTTATTTATTTATTTATTTATTTATTTATTTATTTGTTTATTTATTTATTTATTTATTTATTTATTTATTTATTTATTTATTTATTTATTTATTTATTTATTTATTTATTTATTTATTTATTTATTTATTTATTTATTTAAAATTAATCAAATAAATAAAATATGATAAGTGATGATTTAAATAATTGAAATAATGGGTTAAATTTCAGTCAATGAAAAAATTTAATATGAATTTTACATAATGAAATTAAATTTTAGGTTTTTATATTTAAAAGTAAGTTTTAATTTGTTTGAATATTTCGATTTTGAGTAATTTATTCACAGAAAAAAAAATTTTCGATTTTGATTAATTTATTCACAGAAAAAAAAAAAAAAAATATTGCACTATACTTTTCAATTGAGATCAAGACAATTTACTACAGATCAAAATTTATTTAGTATATTCAAGCAAAAATAAAGTAAAGAAATAGTAAAAAAAATTATTATTATTTTTTTTTTTTTAAATACATTCAATTATATACATCATTGAATTGATACATTTTTTTAAATTCGAAAATTTTTTCGATATTTATTTTTTTACAGTTATTAGTAATTTAAAAAAATTTTAACTGAATGAATTATTTTGGTGATTGGTGACTTTTTTTTGTCTTTAATTAAGAAACAATAGTCGTATTTGAAAGTATTATGATTAATAACTTCATGGGAATTTTTGTCCTTTTAATGACTTATTGAAATCCTATTAATTATTATACATTCTCTTTCATAAACCAACGGTAATGACAACTCGTTACTTAACATATTACCGAGCAATAAACTATTTTAATTTAACATTAAAAAAAGTATGTATTATTTAAAACTTTCAAAAATGTAAAGATTTATTAATATAAAACGAGATAGAAAGATATAGTCATTTAAGCACGACCATATAATACCCTACACCATCATGTATGTACATCATAATTCGGGGAGGGGTAATATATTAGACCAGTGGCCAATTGTAGATCGATACTTTTACTAAGTGTAAAATAAAATATACATATACAGAATATTACGTTAATACTAACATTTATATGAAGTTATGCGCTTTACGGTGGTTCCCGAAAGTGGGTTTATATAGAAGCTATTATAAGTTTTAGAACGAACCTCATAAAATTTGGCACTGTGATTTAAACAAATCATATTTGTGTCGAATATTAACTTGATACTGATATTTGTATGGGATTTATGCTCGTTAATGTGATTTTCGGAAAAGGGATTTATATGTGAGCTTTGTTCAATTACGAACCGATCTTAATGAAATTTTTCACATGTTCAAAACTTTTTTGCATTGAATTTCATTAAAATATTGCTATATTTAAGGCATTTATGATCGTTAAATCTCTATTCTGGGAGGACATTTGTATGGGGGCTAGATGAAATAATGGACCAATTTCAATAGGCCTCGTCCTTGCATCAAAATAATTATTTGTGCCAAATTTCATTATGATATGTTTAAAATTGGGACCTGTACTTTGATCACAAGGTTTACATGGACACACAGCCAGCCAGCCGACCAGACGAATGGAAATCATTAAATCGACTCAGAAAGTAATTCTGAGTCGACAGAAAAAATTTTCTAGCGCTCAGAAGGTTTTTTCTGTGCGTTACAAACATCAGCACTAACACATAATACCCTAACCACCAATGGTGGTGTAGGGTATAATACATTATCAAGGCAAGTCTTTATATGCACAAAAAAAAATTTAAATATGCGCTTGAAAAAGCACGAAAAAATGTTATAATATGCACAGAAATATGCAAAAATAGCATGAATATGTATATAAAAACCAACGAATTTATGCATTTTCATATACTAATGTGTAGAAAATATGCACAAATATGCATTTTTTAACTTTCAATATCTAATAGATTTCGATGTTTATAAAAATATAACTATTTTAATTTTAAGTATCATATTTGACGCTTCCGAATTATTTTTCTTTACAATATTTGCAATGTACTCAAAATTCTCACCAAAAAATTTTTAGAAATTAATTGATTGAACTCTAAAAAATCACCAAAAAATTGTGTTTTTGTTAAGAAAAATAAATTTTATTTCCATTATATGCAAATTTATGCAAAGATTTAAAATATAAGCATTTTTTGTGAAATTGTTTTGAAATATGCAAATGCTTACTTTCCAAGCGAAAAGCTTGAAAAACTTGCCCTATACATTATAAATTAATTTCCTAAAAATTGCCCTGCTCTGTATACATCTATTCCTTTCAAAAACCATCTTGTGAACTTCTTTTGCACAATTTTCTTTTGAATTCGTTTTTTTTTTTTTTCTCATTTTTAATAAACTTTTAAATCAAGTGACTTGAAAATGTCTTACAAGTATAAAAGTAGTTTGTATTTTCTTTCAGCCTCTTTGTTAAAAATCTTAAACTTAAATTAAGTTTATTTTGCTGCTGACCATGTGCAATGCTTAACAAAACCAAGCAAAGATGCTACTAAATACACAACAAAAACTCGTGGAACACCATCAACATATACCTACATACATACATAAGATGCTGAATAAAAGTGAATCCTTTAGAAATCAAAAGCTACTACTGAAGCTCAACCGTCTTAAACAACTTTATGCTGCTTGAAGCTTGAAGCTTGACTTGTGACTTGTTATTCGATTTATTATTGTTAATATTAAAAACCTTAAAAAAGCTAAAAGAAAAAAACTTTAGTGTTCCCACGCTTCTTTTAATTTCATTTTCATAACTACTACTACCACTTTTACTACGGACTAGCAGAAAGTGTGTGTTCAGCATTTTAAGCATTTCAATTTTAAAAGAAGAAAATTAAAGTTTTTTTTTTATTTTATTTTGAAAATAAATTAAAAATACTTTAAACAAAGCTGTTCATAACTGCATAAAATATTTAACCATTAGTTTTACACTTTTTTTGTTATTTTTTTCTTTCATATACAACTAGATTTTTTCTTCTTTAAGGTCTTTCCTTGCTAAACTCTTTTAGCAGTTAGTTATCCTAGTTTTATATGGTTGAGCTTCTTGTATTTTACAGCTTTAGGCAGTTTTTTTTCTTGTATTTTTTTATTTAATTTATTTTTTTCTTTCCGACTTTTAACTTTCAATTTTACTGCATTTGTTTATGCCTTTGTCTGGTATTTTTTTTTATTTTAGAAGTTTTTTATAATTTGTCTTTGTTTTTTTGTATGGAAATTGAAGTTGATGTTGGTATTTAATTTTAATTTACTGTTTATTTTTTTAGGTTTAGCACAGTAGCTTTTTAAGAGCAAAATTTTATTACTTTACTTTTAAATTAATTTTATTTTGTTAGCATTTTGGCGCCATTGTTTAATAAACAAAACATTTTTTATGTTTATTTAGCAGAGAAAAATTTAAAAGAAAAATAGATTTTAATTAATATAATTCATCAGTAGTTCACTGAAATGACATAGAGCTTTCGATAAAAAAAAAAATAAAAAATTTCTTATAGATTCTTTAATGCAAAAAGTAAAAAATGAGTAATTTTATATCAAAATTAACAAAAAACAGTCATTTTCGGATTTGATATCTACGATTTCAATGAAATTCGTTACAGTTATTACCTATTACAAGTGTTGCAATATTTTTGGACCCTTTCCGGTCCAAAAATAAGACGTTTTAAAAATGAAAAAACTTTTGAATTTTTTTAAAAAGTGTACTTACTTTATTGCACATATCTTCTAAACTATACATGGTATGTATGTATTTCATTTAATAGAAAAAGATATTGCCTTTAAAAGGACGTGTATAAAATTTATTTACTTCGAAAGTTCAAAGGTCAAAATCGATAACATAAAGATCAAAGCTGAATATCTCGATAAACGGTATTTTAAAATTCTTAAAAAAATTATATATTGATAATTTAACTCTGTTCTATAATCGAGCCAAAATTCAAGTTGGAGACTCTTTTAGTTTAGGACTTATGAAGCAAAATATGGTAAAAAGCTTTTTTTTTTTTTTTTTTTTTTTTTTGTACGTAAAAATTTTAAATATTTACAAAAATTAATTTAAATTATTTTTTTTTATTTAAAATAGAATGAAATTGTATATGGGCCATTATCAAAAATTTTAGATTTTAGCCCTTCAAAAAAAGTATTATTATTATTATTTTTTTTTTTTTGATGGCACATTAAAATCCTTTTGTATACATATAATGTGACTCGCAGTACGCGTTAATCATTTCATGTGAGGGGCGCGAAAGTTATGGCGGTTTTAAGTTGAACATAAAAACATTTTTACAAACTAGAAGTTTATGTACAATTCTGGTCAAAATTATACGTAATATCAAAACCTACGGCGTTATTCAAATAAAATTTATGAAATTTTCAATGTTTGATGGTATTAGTGCAGCATATTTTAGAGTTTCCTAGTAAAATTTAAAAAAATTTTCTTTTCAATAAAAATTGCGATTTTTAAAAATTTTCTGAAAAATAGGGATCGAATCTAAGATATTTCTCCATATAATGATTAAAAATATATTTTGTTTATTACAAAGAAATGCTATTCCATATTGTGATCCTTTTTTAACACAAGTAAATATTTTTTGGTCCATAAAATGTTTATCTTTCGAAATTTTTTTATGCGCCTCTAAATTTTTGTTAAGCATAACAAATACCTACTAATTATGTCAATTATAGTTAATTTCATGCTGTCCACTGTCCGTTTTCTACTATCAACGACATTTGAATTAAATTTATGATGAGCCGTTCTTATATATCGTCACCGAAAATGCAAAACAACGTAACATCACTTTTCACAACTTTATAGGAGGTACAAAAAACTTTATAAAACTTAAACAAATTGTCCTACAAATAAGATTTTTGGGATATTACATCCTTAAACATTGCCTAATATATTGATGATGAATAATTAAAATTTTATTAAATATTTTTTAAGTTATGTGGTTTACGTTTTTCAAGATTTAAATTTTGTGAAGCCAAAAAAACGTAACATCAATAAAAATTTTACAAAAATTGTAATTAAAAGAATTTTTGCAAACTTTTACTCCAAAATTTTAATATCTATTATATTTTTAAAAATTTTCAATCTAAATTCGTAAAAAAAAAAAAAAAAATTAAAAATGTGATGTTACGTTGTTTTGACTTGAAAAAATTATTGCTTTCGTTAATATTATCGTCATTTTTTGAGTTACAAGTCTTAAAATTTGTGATCACACGTATTTTTGAATAATAAACTATATTTCATCAAAAACACAAATTTGAAAATTTTGATGTTACGTTGTTTTGCATTTTCGGTGACGATATACAGTATCGGTCACCTAATTAGCCCACCCAACCAGAATTTTTTTTGGACTTAATTTACTTTTTCTTGAAAAAAGTTTTTAGTTATTTTATTAATTCAATATATTGACCATTATGTACTTAATACATTGCAGCCAAAACTTGGATTAATAAACTAACACTTTACGCAAAAACATTGTTTTATTAAATATTCCTATAAAAATCAAAGACAGCTAATTAGCCCACTTGCACTATTTATTACGAAAAATCTAAGTAAGCTCTGAAAAAAATTATGTTTTAATATAAAATTCTAAGTATAAAGTAATTTTAATTAATTTAAGATAATTTTCGTGGGAAGATTTCATGGAAACATCCATTAAAATACTAATATTCGACAACACATACAAAGTGGTCAAAATCGATTAAATCCATTAAGAAAATTGGTTAGAAAGGTTAGATAATCATTACATTATCGTCAATAATCCTCCAAAGTATCATAAATCATTCAAAAACCTCAGCGCTGTGCAAAGAAATGAAAAACTTAGTTAAATTGCGAATTTCAAAAATAGAAAAATCATAAATTTCGCAATGAAACTCTGACTTAAAAGATTTATGGCGAATAAAAAACGCTTTAAAATGTACTTAAGTATCTACTAAAACTAAAACCAATTGCCAAATGTTATACTATATAGTATAAAAAGCATCATAAGTATAGATGTTTCAAAAAAGAAAGTAAGTTCTTTATATCAGTAAACAAAAATACACAGAATTTTATCTAAAGAAACCGCTTGGATGAGATGCATAAAATATTTGTCAATAAGTTACCTAGACGAATGATTTAATCAAAGTTATTTTCAATTTTGCATGTTAAGGTAAGATTTTACACTTTCTTTTTAACTAGAATACTAATAAAACTTTTTAATACATCGCATATTACCAACTACCAGCAATTGTATCGATATAATATCTATTAAATATTATTAGATAGTTTATCAATTTTAAAATGATTTCTCAACTTTTATTTTTCTTTTGGAAAAGATTTTTCTTACTTAAATGCTGATTATTTGATCATCTAAATTCGCGGAGTAACTCAAACCGTAATTTTAGTTAACGAATTTAAACTTTTTGTATTGCTTTCGATGTTACAGATGATTTTTTACCATAATTAAAGGACTATCAAGGTTTCTATAAAATTTCATAATATTTTAATTTACATTTTTCGCGATTTTTATTAAATGTCGAATATTCGAAATATAAGGCGTTTTAACCAATTTAGATATGAAATTTTTTACGAAAATTGCAGTACTTCTATTTTTAAACTGTAATCCATATGAAAAATTACTTTTTTTAAAGCTTGCTTTGATTTTTCGTAATAAATAGTGTAAGTGGGCTAATTAGCTGTCTTTGATTTTTATAGGAATATTTAATAAAACAATGTTTTTGCGTAAAGTGTTAGTTTATTAATCCAAGTTTTGGCTGCAATGTATTAAGTACATAATGGTGAATATATTGAATTAATAAAACAACTAAAAACTTTTTTCAAGAAAAAGTAAATTAAGTCCAAAAAAAATTCTGGTTGGGTGGGCTAATTAGATGACCGATACTGCATATATCTAATATTTGTTGAAACTGTAATTTCCTATATAAAAATACAAAAACAAAAAGTGCAATTTTTTCATAATTTTTAAAAAATCCATAAAATTGTTATATTAAATTTATTTTTAATGCTCCTCTGATTTTGTTATATAAAATAACAAAAAACTAAGTTCACGCAGTAATCCAAGCAATTCCTTATGAAACTGTTAATGTGCCTCGCGAAAAACTGACTTTTTGAAAAATTTTCGCACTTGTTTTCCAAACTTTGAGACTATCTACTACGTTGACTATTTCGGGCACATCAACGGGAGATAGCGCAAAATATGCACAATTACAACAAATATCAATCCCTATACCAAATTTTGTATTAGGTTGACAGACCCCACCCAAAAAACTGAAAAATTTTAAAAACAAAAAAATTTTGTCATCAAAACTCGACTACCCTGTATGTAACTGTTGAAAGTCTGCACAACAACATAGATGATGCTAAATTTATCTGTAAAGTGCGATTGATTTACTTATAATAGAATGAGATCAAAAAAGAAAAACGCGTGAACAAAAATTGTAGAAGAATGGGAAAAACTTAAGTGATTTTTAGCCATTTTTCTATGTTCTTGAACTTTGAACAACAATCATGATTATAAAAAGAAACATACGCTGCTTAAATTTTGCACTCTATTAGTTTCAAATCTTATGAGTTCAGATCTGTAACCAATATGTTTAAAATATCGTTACCACAAAACTTATTAAGGTTTTAAGTCAGTTTCAGCCAAGTTAAAAATTTTTGAAAATGGTCCATATATTTTTTAAGTTTTGTATTTCTCGAAATTTTAAATTTTTTTAGAGAGAAAATTTGATGACATGGATAAAAACAGAGTACGCAGTTTTATTATGTATCGGCTCTAGTTAGATGCAGATGTCTAAATTTTTCATATTGTATTCAATAGTCTTTTAAATCTTGTCTACATCATTTCTAAATTTAATATTTAAACAACATTTGTAGCCATACTATTTAATTTTTTAGCATATCTTAATAATTTACTTTAAATATATATTTTTTTTATTTATCACTATTAATTTCTCCCTCTGCTATTTCTTCTTAATTATAATGACTATTGTATGGCATTATTTAAAATACTAAATAAACAGCAATTAGAAGCACGAAAATGTCAGACTCTAAAAATAAAAAAATAAAATATGAAATGAAACACAAATAAAAAATTGTCTACAAAATAATATGAAACCTTTTAGATTTTGACAAGTTTTAAATTTCTATATAAAAAATCTAAAAAAAAAAAAAATATACGCAAATAGTATGTCAAAAGTCACGCAAGTAAAATTTGCAGAAATTAATTATAAATATATTTAATGTTTTAAAACTGAGGGAATCATTTGCAGTTAATAAAGTTTAGTTAAAGAGAAATTTTAAATGATAAGAATCACAAATTGGTAGTTTATAAATTGATAAATGCGTAAATGGAATTTAATTTTTAAAGTAATAAATAAAAAGCCTAATAAGCAGAAATGCAATTACTAAAATAGAATATTTTTGTATCAATTAGATGTCAGTAAATGTTTATTATAAAGTAAAAAAAAATCAAAGCTTTTGTTTTACAAAAAATTAATAACGTTTTACAGCTTTATAAATTGCTACAATTGGCCATTATTTCTATTTATATTTTATTTGTAGTACAGTGTAATTAAATTTAAAACGAAAAAGTAGTTACTGCTTTGATAGCCATTTTGCCATTGATATTTGTTCTAGTCCTTTAAATACATACAGTTCATATTTTTCGTATAAATCTCTGCCAAACAATGCCTCATATTTTTTTCGGTACAATTACCCAGAATCTCTTTTAACAATGAAAACCACTTGAATTCTATACAAACATTTTAAAAAGTTTGTTTATTTTATCCCTGCATTACCAAAACAACTTACTCACTATTCTGGTAAGCTGGAGAGAATTTGCAAATATAAATGTTTTATATCTTTAAAATCCCGATCCAAATGTTTACCATAAATCCTTGTCATAATTCTAAGACACTTTCCGAGATTAGCATACATTTTAGCATAAACATAAATAAAAACAGAAAAAAATATTTGTTTATTTTAGCGATGAAAATAAAAAATTCTAAACAATAAAAATTCAAGTACCATTATTGTTCAAAAAGAAAGAAATAAAACTATAGCAAAGAAAGTCGAGTACATAGCGCATGAGCCAAATACTTGAGATACAAAACTCTATTGTAGTCTATAGTCCTGAGCTGAATTCGAGTGTTTTGTAAATGTTTTACTATAAATCCCCTTTGGTTTTAGTTTTGTAGCACTTAAGAGGCGATTTTCTACTTACAGCCATTAAGCTTAAGTAAACACTGAATTTTTGCAAACATACAAAAACTACAAAAAAAAAACATATAAAATAGTTTTTAACCCAAAAAAAAGTGCAAAAACACATTTTTAATCTTTTATGAAGATTATAGTTTTACAACGAGAACTACTTTAGCATACTACTACTAAGATGAGCAAATAAACCAGAAACAACACATTTATAGCCTGCGGTGATAATTACCTATAACTGCACTTTGTATACACAATGTATCCATCTTACTAAATATCCAGGCAACCAGTCAGTTATAAAATAACAACCATTCACCAAATAAACTTCATTGGCATGATGCTGTTTATGTTGCTTTTACTGCTGCATCTGATGATGATGATGATCAGTTGGCTCTTGCTTATAACACCCCTTAAATAACCTTGATTTTATACTCTAATTTATTTTATTATTACGATTGTTGTTATTGTTATTAATGTAATGCCGGTGGTGCCATTTAGACGTCTTTTTAACAGCATCATTAATTTGATGAAATGCAACCAAATGTACCAAATATCCCTTATTCAAAAAACTCCAAATAAAAAAAGTGAGCATCATTTTGAGAGTAAATTTCATTCATTTATTTTAGAATTTGTATTCCTGCCGTGCAGCGGCTTTAAAAACCTTTGACCCTAAGTTTCTGTTATCCTTATTTGTTTGAAACAAATTCCCTCGTTGGCTAGCCGTGTTAGGAAACAATTAATATTATGTTTATGAACAAATTTGTAACAAAATAAAAAAAAAAAACATTAAACGTTATTATAGGGTTTATTATAAAAACTAAATATTATCACAGCGGGATTTGTTAAAGATTTTCATTTATAATAATTGTTTAAAATATAATAGATGCAAATAAATTTTAATATATTTAGAAGAGAAAAGGATTTACAAATCCTTAAAAAAAAATAATAGTATGTACAACAATTTAAATAAAATTTGCTGTAAAGAATGAATTTTGTTAAAAACCTTGCCGTTATTCCAGATGAGTCTTTGCTAAATAAATGAAGGGACAACGATTTTAAATCTAGTCAATTAGAAATGAACCAGAACTGATGAAAAACTGAACTATAACTAAACTAGAAGTGAAATAGAACTGAACTTGAACTGAACTAGAACTGAACTAGAACCGAACTAGAGCTGAACTAGAACTGAACTAGAACTGAACTAGAACTGAACTAGAACCGAACTAGAACTGAACTAAAACTGGACTAGAACTGAACTAGAACTGAACTAGAACTGAACTAGAACTGAACTAGAACTGAACTAGAACTGAACTAGAACTGAACTAGAACCGAACTAGAACTCAACTAGAACTGAACTAGAACTTAACTAGAACTGAACTAGAACTGAACTACAACTGAACTAGAAATAAACTAGATTTAGGCAAGAACTAAATTATAGTAGAACTAAACTAGATCTGGATTTAATGACTATTTTAAAAATAAAATATTGTCAGCACTTAAATTTTCAGATCATAAATTGTAGTTTAAAATTGGAGAGAATTAAAAATATTTATCCATAGATTTAAATTTTACTTATTAGTAATCTGTAGAAGACTTAAGGTAATTATTTAAGGATTTCATATTTTGTGTATATAATAGTGTCCCGAGAATAGCCTTTTTAGAGATTTCGATGTAGGAAGACCCCTCAAACGATGCGTAAAAATTAGCTTAATACGAAAAAATTATTTTAAAAAATTTTAAAATTGGTCTTCAGTTTCCTATCAGCAATTGAAAAATCATGGGTCCCATAAATTTTGGTCAAAAAAAGTTTCGATTTTTTTTATCAAAATGGATATCAAAAAATTCGTAATTTTATGCTGATTATGAAAAAAATATTTTAAACATTTTCCAATGGGAGTTTGTTTCGCTAGAAGACTTTTTAAGGTATTTTGATGAACAATTTTTTAAAAAAAAATCTGGAAAATTATATATTATCAACTTTACTTACTGCAATGCAAATTTTTAATAATAGCCTTAAAAGGAATGAAATTAAAAAATTCGTATATATTTTTTTTAATAAAAATATAGAACATTTTTTTGCATGATGTACTAAAATGACGGTTTATGGACCAAAATTTTTGCGAAAATTTTTTAAAATATTTTTTCTATAATTTACTTAAAATTTCCAATTTTTCGATACCCATTTCAAGACATAACTCAATACTATTTTTTGGACGAAATGTTCTAGACGCGTGACTTTCAATCGCTGCACGTTGGGGTAAAATGTGTCAAAAGTGGCGCTTAATTTAATTTTAAAATTTAAAGTTTTGTAATAAAGTTGGATACTGAATAAAAATAGACAAGATTATTTATCAATATCAATTAAAATTTTTAAGCTAGGTTGTGTTGTTTTCTTATAAGGAACTCTCAAGAATTCTTCATGAATTTTCATCAATTTTCAGTGTATTTATTTTAAATAAAAAGTCTTTTAAGGTAAAAATTTAAAATGAAACCATCAATTACAGATATTTAAGTGTACTTTTCTTCAAGTATTTGCAAATTGCATTTTGTCCTAATATTTTTGTTATTTTTTTGAATATTGTCCTAAAATACACTAATTTTCAAATTTCATGGAATGCAACTTAAAATGTTATAGGATGTTTATTCTGAAAATTTTCTGAAAAATAGCACATATTATCCACTTTAATGTTATGAAAAAAAATCGTGCGCATATTTAGCCCGATTTGAGAAAATATTTTTTTTCAAAAAAACTCCAGTAGATTTCATTAAAAAAACAGCATAAATATCAAACATTAAAAAGTGGGGAAGAATAGAAATAAATCTGTAACTTCTAATCGGCACAGGCGTAGCAAAGGACAGTAGCATTTTGAGTTTAGAAGCAGGATCCAATATACGCATCAGGAGCGGAACTATGGGGGTTCAAAATAGGGTACTAGTGTCATTGAACAGGTTTAACCACTAGCGAATTTTTGTTCCTTACCCGATTTCCAAGATTTTTATAACAACTTAAAGTCCTTGATAAATACTTTAGAAAACATGATTGCATGTACTACTTATCTTTTATATCTTTCAAGTTATCTACATTTGAAATTCCCAAAATCTCAATTTTACAAGATCTTGGTTAAGATTTTTCCATATATAGCCAAATATTTTCAACCTATTTTATTATATTTTATGCAGTTTTTTAAAAAGCAAAATTATCTATGAAACAAAGAAAATTTTGAGTCAATATCTTTATTGAGTCAAAAGTTAAACTATTATGAATTGGAAAGTATGCAAAAATTAACAAACAGACGGACAGATGGACGGACATTAGAATTCATTCAAAAAGAATCTTAAAGTTCAAAAGGTATTTTTTTTTACACGTCTCGATTATATGAAAATCAAATGAAGGTATTAAAATTTTGATATCGCCTTTCCCTGAATTAAGTGGCATTTTAACACAAATGCATTTACCACAAAAGTATAGACGGACGGACGGACATAACGATGCTGCCAAAAAATATTTTAGAATTCTAAAAATGCATTTTTTTACTAACTTATAAAGAGAAAAAATAGAAAGTGGTCATCAAAATTTGGATATCACCACTTCCTGAATTAAGCGTCATTTTCGTCTCATTTAACCCAAATGTATAGACGGACGGACATAACCATTCAACCAAAAAACGTCTTATAATTCTAAAAATGCATTTTTTTACTTACTTAGATAAGAAAATTAAATCATTGAAGTGTTAAAACCAACCTTCTCTGAATTATGCATAATTTTTTACCCATTTAACGCTATTGTACACACAGAGAAAGCATTAGTTGGAAAATTGTTGTAGGTATTAAAATTTGAAATAAGAAACCAATATTTTGTTATAGTTATTGCAAATTTATAAAGTCAACAGGTTGTCTTTACTAATAATCATAAAAATATGATCACAATCGAATAATGTATTTTAAAATTATATTATTAGTTTATAATCAATTTAACTTTTATTTAAATAAGTTCTAAAATTTCGGTAAACTCAACCACCTTCAATTCTCATATTTATGCTGAACATTAGTGTTGGTAACCAACAAGATGATAGCTATAATCAATTTTAAACTGTAACCAATTATTCAGTTGCAGTAAATATAATTTAGTACAAAAATTTGGTCATTACAACCATATCCTAATTTAAAAGATTCCCACTGAAAGAATTTTCATTTTAATGTCATTTAAAAAAAAATAAAATAAAAAAGAAAAAACAAAGTAAGAAAATAAAAGTTCAAATAATTTTTGTATAAAAAATACAAAATTCTAAACACAAATAAGGCAGCACCTGATGCATTAAATCATCTATCATAAAAGGATAAGTATTTTATTTATGATAAAGATGCATATATATATATATATATATTTTCTATATACTCATTAATGTCATTTGTTGAATTGCAACAGGCAAATTATATATATATTTTTTATATTCGAATTGGAAACAAATTTTGATGATGTTGGTTTGGCCGCATAAACTTGTACTATTTTTCAAGACATTGGGCGTATGGAAGAACAAAGTTGTTATTATTTATGATTTGATTGCTGAAGTCATAAAAAATTTTAAGAAATCTTTTCATTAACTTCTCCAATTCTCCACTTACTAAAGTTTTACTTGGAGCTTCCAGGAAACATTACTTGTATTAAAATTAGCTATACCCTTTGCTACCATATGTAAAGTGGATGCAGAGTCAAAATATTATGGACCTATACTCAGTAAGGTAAGAATATCACTCAACTTTAAATCGCTTCGCGTCTGTTAATCAATGTAAAGACAGTTAATAATTAAAATCAATGTATAATCCATAACTTGAAGCGTGATTAAATTCTTGCACACAGTTTTACAATAGTAATTTAAAACTGCACCATTTTCTATTTAAAATTCCTTGATATTGTATTTTTTTAATTTGTTTATGATTTGTTTATATTTATGAATGAAAACTGATTTAATTTTTTTGTGTATTTTCAGAGATCTTTTAAAATCACCCATATTAATGATGTTCGTTTTCTTAAAAGAAAAAGGTTTAAAGTTGTCCAAATTCTTATATGTTAATATGTTTATGTATATATTTTGTTAATAATTATTTAATATAGTTCTAAAATCGTATTATACTAATGTATCATATTCAATAATAAAAAATATATATTTTTTATTTGGGCAAGTCTAATATAAATATACCTATTTTATTTATTACTCCAACCGAATTATTTTTATATATAGTTCCTATAATGATATTATTTGGCAATCCCAATCGAATTTGTAAGATAGTACTTGGAACCGACTAAATTCGATTGGCTAAAAATTCGGTTGCCACAACGAATCTGTTTTCTCTGTGTATAGACGGACGGACAGACATTACCGTTCTGCTAAAAAAAAAAATCTTAAAATTCTAAAACTGAATTTATTTAACTAATAATCAATAAAAAAATAAAACGTGATCAATCAAATATTGAATCACCTTTCCCTGAATTAAACGACATTTTCGACCCCTTTTACCCCAATGTGCACTGGTAGGGAACTGAAGATCAATTTTAAAATTTATTTTAATACTTTTCCCATATTCAGATAATTTTTACGCATCGTTTGAGGGGTCTTCCTACAAAATTTTTGTCTACGGAACACTGTAGTATACCACCCCTAAGTGATCCGCCCCGAGCTCTATCCTCCTTTCAATAGACGGACGGACATTGCTAGAATATACATATATATTCTCTCTGGAGTGTTAAATGAATATTTTGATATGCTTCAAACAGAATGACAAACTCAATATACCCCCCTCCCCATCTCTTTAGATGGTATGTATAAAATGCAATGCTTCTTTTTCGAGTATGTACTTATAATAATATCAATAAATAAAGTTTTTCTATAATTGTTTACATTACAAGTTTTAATATATATATATTTTTCTTTTTATTTTGATTATAAGTACTTTATTAAGTATTTGGAATAACTTTGCCGCCATCAAGCACTCTATAACACAATTGCAAACACTTTTAAATACAACTATCAACACTTGATTTTTAAAATGTTCATTCAAAATGTTTCTGCATGAAGATTTTCTTCCATACTATTACAGCCAACGATTTAAAACAATTCCAAGTAATTTAAACGATTACTCAAGTTAACCAGTTTAAATGCAGGTAAAAATATATATTTCTTAGTGCAATGGTTAGTTAGTTGGGCTAAAGTAATGTGTTTATGCCGTTAAAAACTTTAAACTAGAAATTTTAACACGCACAGGCTTTATAAAATATAAATTTTTTCTAAAGTTATACATATATATGTATTTGAATAAATACCACCAATAAAACCACCACATCTATATATAAGTACACCCATACAAATCCTTTGTAGACTTAGCTGTTGTCTATTTTAAAAACCATAAAGGTTGTGGTTTAATTTTGTGCAATTTAATTGAAACTGGCGAGTGAGTACTTAATTGTAATGGAGTAAAAATGAATGGAATAAAATGAAATAAAGTGAACGACGGACAATATGAGTTTAAGTTTAATTGTTTGAATTGTTGTTTGTTTGCTTTAAATAATGTTGAATGTTTTCGATTTAATTTAACTCGTTTACGAGTATGTGAATATATATATATATATATATATATATATATATATATATATATATATATATATATATATATATATATATATATATATATATATATATATATATATATATATATATATATATATATTTCTAGTATAAAGTTTGATATCTGTCTGTATTTACATAGTGGTATCTATAGCATAGTGGTAGTAGTCTACATTTGTTTTAATTACTTGACTATTAATTTAAAGTTTAACTGCAATTTACTTTACCTTTCTACACCAAACAATTTAATTATGATTGTTTTCCATAGAGAAATTCAACAACAACAACAAACAAATTATTTTTGCATGTTGTAAAATTTTATTTAAATTGTTTATATATATTTTTTTTGTTACATATACATAGAACTAAAAACATGATTTTGATTACTTTTGGGTATTTAAATTTTTTAAGATATTGATTACTCCGAAACATTTGAATACTACTGAGTTTTAAGGGGGGAAAATTTGTAATTTTGTTATTATTTTTCATAAATATAGAAATAAATAAGGAAATAAATATAAACCATTTTATTACGAAGGAAAGCAGAAGTATTGTTCAAATCAATAATATATTTTCTTCCAAGCAATCTAAGCAATACACATGCATTACTTAGTAAACAGTAGTCATTACTAATTGCTTTACTTGTGAGTTGCGAAGTATATAATAGTTTAATTTTTTAATTATAGTTTATAGAGATCATGACAAGTATGCAAAGATCTTTCCTACATTGAATTACATTATTTATCGCCTTTTCTTTTCTATAACGTTACGTTGTTTAAATACGTCTTTGTAAATATCAGATTATCTCACATTGCAAAGTATATTTATAAACCTACATTCTTATTGAATGTTAATTAAAATAATAAAATTTACCTGTCATTAATATTTATTTCAATTCAATAAAACGTTTAATGTTATCAATTATTTTCTTGTTTTTTATTTTGTTTGCTAAAATTTCAATTTAAATAATAATAATAATTGGTACAGTTCTCTGACAGCTTTATTATTATATTTATCCTCATTAATAATCAAATTACTGTAATTTGCAAACATGTACATATATATCAATAGCTCTAATGCTCCATTAAAAAAATATATCTAAACCAAATCTAATTAAAGGGAAATATATTATTTTCTATGATGAAATGCAAGTAATCTTATTTTTAAATTAATAGAAAAAATATGAAGAACAATGAGAATACAATGTTTTAGAATATAAGGAAATACTTATGTAGATCTTTAAATATTTTTCCGACGATCGGTTTCATTCTCAACCTCAATAAGTTGTATAAAAATTATTTAACGAAATATTATCCACGTTATTTAATAAAGAAATATTTAATAAAAATAAAAGAAAAAAACATCGGAAGAAAGTTTATCAAAAATAAAAAAAAAAAGATCGAAAATATTTTAAAAGAAAACTTATCCTAGAAAATTTCCTATAAAAAAAAAATTTATCGAAAATTTCCTATAAAAAGGAAATTTATCGAAAATTTTCTATAAAAAGAAAATTTATTGAAAATTTCCTATAAAAAGTAAAATTATATAGATTTTCCTATAAAAAGGAAATTTATCGAAAATATCGTATAAAAAGAAAATTTATCGAAAATTTCCTATAAAAAGAAAATTTATCGAAAATTTCCTGTAAAAAGCAAATTTATGAAAAATTTCCTATAAAAAGAAAATTTATCGAAAATTTCCTATAAAAAGAAAATTTATCGAAAATATCCTATAAAAAGAAAATTTATTGAAAATTTCTTATAAAAAGAACATTTATCGAAAATATCCTATAAAAAGAAAATTTATCGAAAATTTCCTATAAATAGATAATTTATCGAAAATATCCCATAAAAAGAAAATTTATCGAAAATTCCCTATAAAAAGAAAGTTTATCAAAAATTTCCTATAAAAAGAAAATTTATCGAAAATTTCCTATAAAAAGAAAATTTATCGAAAATTTCCTATAAAAAGAAAATTTATCGAAAATTCCCTATAAAAAGAAAGTTTATCGAAAATTTTCTGTAAAAAGAAAATTTATCAAAAATATCCTATAAAAAGAAAATTTATTGAAAATTTCCTATAAAAAGAAAATATATCGAAAATTTCCTATAAAAAGAAAATTTATCGAAAATTTCCTATAAAAAGAAAATCTATCGAAAATTTCCTGTAAAGAGCAAATTTACCAAAAATTTCCTATAAAAAGAAAATTTATCGAAAATATCCTGTAAAAAGAAAATTTATCGAAAATTTTCTATAAAAAGAAAATTTATCAAAAATTTCCTATAAAAAGGAAATTTATATAGATTATCCTATAAAAAGGAAATTTATCGAAAATTTCCTATAAAAATAAAATTTATCTAAAATTTCCTATAAATCGAAAATATCCTATAAAAAGAAAATTTATCGAATATTTCCTTTAAAAAGATAATTTATCGAAAATATCCCATAGAAAGAAAATTTATCGAAAATTTTTTATTAAAAGGTAATTTATCGACAATTTCCTATAAAAGAAAATATATCAAAAATTTCCTATAAAAAGAAAATTTATCGAAAATTTTCTGTAAAAAGAAAATTTATCAAAAATTTCCTATAAAAAGGAAATTTATCGAAATTTTCCTATAAAAAAAATATATATCGAGAATTTCCTATAAAAAGAACATTTATCGAAAATTTCCTATAAAAAGAAAATTTATCGCAAATTTCCTATAAAAAGAAAATTTATCGCAAATTTCCTATAAAAAGAAAATTTAACGAAAATTTTCTATAAAAAGAAAATTTATCGCAAATTTCCTATAAAAAGAAAATTTAACGAAAATTTTCTATAAAAAGAAAATTTATCGAAAATTTCCTATAAAAAGAAAATTTATCGAAAATTTCCTATAAAAAGAACATTTATCGAAAATATCCTATAAAAAGAAAATTTATCGAAAATTTCCTATAAAAAGAAAATTTATCGAAAATTTTCTATAAAAAGAAAATTTATCGAAAATTTCCTATAAAAAGAAAATTTATCGAAAGTTTCCTATAAAAAGAACATTTATCGAAAATATCCAATAAAAAGAAAATTTATTGAAAATTTCCTATAAAAAGAAAATTTATCGAAAATTTCCTATAAAAGAAAATTTATCAAAAATTTCCTATAAAAAGGAAATTTATCGAAATTTTCCTATAAAAAGAAAATATATCGAAAATTTCCTATAAAAAGAAAATTTATCGAAAATTTCCTATAAAAAGAACATTTATCGAAAATTTCCTATAAAAAGAAAATTTATCGAAAATTTCCTATAAAAGAAAAATTAATCGAAAATATCCTATAAAGAGAAAATTTATCGAAAATTTCCTATAAAAAGAAAATTAATCGAAAATATCCTATTAAAATAAAATTTATCAGAAATTTTCCATTAAAGAAAATTTATCGAAAATTTCCTATAAAAAGAAAATTTATCGAAAATTTCCTATAAAAATAAAATTTATCGAAAATTTCCTATAAAAAGAAATTTTATCAAAAATTTTCTAAAGAAAAAAAAATTATCAAAGTTTTTTGTGAAACGAACATTTTTGGAAAATTTTTTAATAAAAAAGAATTTTATCGAAAATGTACCCTTAAAGAGAAAATTTATCGAAAACTTTTGGAAGAGAAGAGAATTTATCGAAATTCCTTATTCGAAATTTCATATTCGGAATTAAACTGGGAAAGAGGAAACCTCTCATATTTAGTATACTCTAATTTAAAACCGAAAATCTTTCCACTAAATGTTATTTACACCCACTAATTATGTTATTAGTCTAAGCTCCGTGCAAGCAAAATTCCAACATCGCATAAAAAGATGAACTTGATTATTAAACAACTAAAATATTTACATTATTACATGCATGTTTTTCACAAAAATATAAAAAATATAATTAATATTTAAATGTTAATTTTTTTTTTTTTTTTAACAACAATCTAATTTAAACATTTAAAATATTTTGTTAAAACAAATATACAGCCATGTTAAATACGCTATAATTTTTGTATGTTTTTGTAGTAATTTAACAGAGAAAATTATTATTATCAATAATTTTAAAATGACATGTTTGTAACTTTAAAATAAACAAACATGCAATTTATATACTTTTATTTTTAATAACCGCAATAATTGTAAAATGATGAATGTCTAAAGATTAGATTTAATTTAAAATCTACTACATTTAAAGCCAACAACAAATACAAATTTTTAATAGACTCTAGGTACCTAAATAAAGTTAAGTGGCTTAAAGCCAGAAAACAAGAGAGGCAGTTATACAAGAGTAAGAAAGATTGTGGTGAATGAAATCATTAAAAATAAATCACTACACTTTTAATTTCACTACACAAAATGAATAAAATATAAAAGAAATACAGAAATTAAAAATATAGAGTTGGTAACACCAGATATTCATATTTCAATTAACAACCACAACAAGTGGTTCTATCATTTAAATCAATAGTTTAAAAAAAGAAGAAAAAAGCTTTATTTATAGAGGTATAAAAAAATGTTAGAAAAACGCCCAGTATTAAAAATAGGAAGGTATCACAGTTGGACAGACATTAAAACAATTTAAACTATTCATTAATCTTAACCATATTAGAATCATCAACGTCATAGTCTGGCTTTAACAACTCTTACTCATCATCATCATCATTATTATTATCATCGCTTTTATTTAATTTTGCTGTGGCAAGAAATAAAACCACAAACCTCAATTGCTTTAGCAGAAATTTTCTCTGCTTATTTGTTGGCAGACAGTGTCAGGCGCCCATGTTGCCGGCATTTTCATATTTGTATGTTAAACGCATTCCATCAATTTTCCAAAGAAAATTTTTCTTATTTTTTTTTTTTTTTTATTTTATTTTCATCATTGATTTAAAGACGATTTTATTATCTTTATGATCGTTTTGTAAGTTTTTTTTTTTGGCTTAGACATGAATTGTATTTTGTTTTTCTTGTCGAAGAATCTTAGTTTATTTTGTTACGCTGTAGTGCACAATTCACTAAAACTTTGAGGAAAGAAAAAAAAAACGCAGAAATTTATAAGAAATAAAAATAAATAAATGATGTAAATGATTTTCATAACTCGTCCTCATATGCAAGCAGTTTGATTGATACATGATCATCAAAATCATGATTTTCATAAACAGAGCTGTACTATTAGGGGGTCATGAAGTTAAATTTAATATTTTCTTTTGATTATTCTTTTTAAATTCTTTGATTTAATCTTTGAGAACGACAGTTTTATTATTTACAAATCAGTTGAACAATATCATGTAGTTTCTGAACATAAACTTTGTACCGCTAAACAAAGGAACTTGTTTGCTTTGGTACCGCTAAACAAAGGAACTTGTTTATGGTCCTTCGATGTCGATACTAACATTTATATGAATTTATTCACTTTTGATTCCCGAAAATGGGCCTTATATGGTGGTATGGTAAATTATGAACTGATATTTGTAAAATTTGGCGCTATTATTTATGTTTTTATAAAACTTATTTGTGTTGAATAATAGCTTAATACTAACATTTCAATGGAATTTATGCCCATTAATTTTCTAAAGAGTTGTTTATATGGGAGCATAGTCAATTTGACTCGTTTTAGAATTATATGCAACTTATATGTGCTAAATTGCATTAACTCCTCAAAACTCAAGAACGGTGTGTACGATTGAAATAAGTGATACACCAAAAGATGCGTACTAAAAATATCTTCAAATGTGCTCAATAGTTTCGGAATTAATTTGAAATAAGTGCCGAAAAAAAAAATCATTTTTATGCAAAATTTTAGATTTTTTTGTTACTAAAATTTATTTTAATAAATTAAAACATCATTTTACAATCAATCATGCGAAAAAAATAAGGTGTATTTCTTCAAAATTGATGCACAAATCGTGATTTTATTCACAGTTACGTAAAAATACCCATGTATTCATACAATTGCGTAGAAATACAGTGGTGGGCAAAAAAATAAAAAATGTATCTTTTCTTGAAACAAAAATAGGTGGACTAGGTGGATATTGTCGAGTTAAACAAGAATCTACATTCACTTTTTTTATATCACCTTATTCAGCGATCACACTATAAAATTCGAGAATGGTTTGTCAAATTTAGACTATACCTCAAGAATCGTTTACACTATTTTGATAAATGATACATCAAAAGATGCATACAAAAATTGTCTTCAAGGTGTGTCAACAATATTTTTTATTCGCTCAAGAATTTCAGAGTTATGGATCAAAATTTTCCGATTTTTGTCATGCCCATAAAAAAAAAATAAAAATCAATACATGATAGAAAAAAAGTAAAAGCTGATTCTTATTTAGCACATTAAATTGCATCTTATCCACCTATTTTTTTATTTAAGATAAAAAAAATTGTTTTGCCGACTAGTGTATTTCCACTTAACTGTAGGTATGCATGGGTATCCTAACTTAACTGTGAATCCAATCAAGATTTGTGCATCAATTTTTATGATACGTGGCTTTATTTACTCGTAGTTTTGCCAGCTCTAAGATAAAGATGATAAACTGAAACATTTTTGATCATTTCACTTTTAAGAAGAAGTTTTAATAAAAAAAGAAATCCTGAATTTAGCATGAAACAATTTTTCGGATAAAAGCCAATTTTATTCCACATATTTTGGTGTATTATTTATATAAATCGTGCATACCGTTCTCGAGTTATAGTGAAATATACTCGAGTAATCGGCTTATAAAGGATAAAATATTAGACACGACCATAAAAGAAAATCTCAACCTGATGGGAAAAAACTGAATTCGAGTTTAGCATGCGGAATTCCATCTAGTCCACATATTTTTTTTTTTTTTTTGAAGGAGCACGAAAAAATTTTTTTTGTCGACCAGTGTAATTTAATTTAAAAAAAAATACATGATTTTTTTTTCAGTGTATATATAACTAGTATCTTGATATAAATAAGCATTTTTAAAACTAATTCAAAATTATAGATTTTTAACCAAAAATTTGAAGAAAACATGCACCTAACCTTGGACATGAAAGAATTAAGTCTCCTAAACTCCCACAAAACGCCTGGAGATGCAAACTCCATGTTTAGATTTAAATGCAACTTAAGTAGAAAATACTCTTTAATTTATAAACGCTACTTGAAAACCGCCAAATAGAGACAACAATTCAATTCAACATTTTAATTAAGTACTGAATTGAAATTTATTAAATATTTCATCAAAAAACAAGAGAATTTTAGCTTTGTAAATACAGTTTCAACCAAGACTTTTTGATTTTTTTGTTTTGAAATTTGTAATGATTTTTTATATATTATAAAATGTTTCTTCAAAATAAGATCCCAATACACAACAGAACTAATTTGTTCTTGCTACGAAATAGTTAATTGAAATGTCTAGCTACCAACGTATATTTAATTAAATATTTTAATTGATTATTTTATTTATTAAAAACATAGAAATTTAAGCTTAAACTTGAATTGAATCAGTAGGATAGAAGGTGGAGTATTCACCATAGGACCCATCTGACATTGCCAATTGTCTTGAAAATTATCTTTCTCTATCAAACTTTTATATTTTCAATATATAATTTGAATTTAGTATATTGGAAAACTTTTTGAACAAATTAATCAATTAAAAAATAATTCGCCGGAAGTAGATGACGTTAATTATTTTTTCGAATATATTTTCGGTATATTTATTGATTTTGGATCTACATAATTAATTGATTTCTTTTATTTTCATGTCAAATTATTTTTATTCATTTTGTTTAGACAAACGATCCTCTGTTTTTTGGTAACTTCAGAAATTCATACAAAAGTTAGCGAAAGAAAAGATATTCATGATCAAAATTAAAGAAAGCATATCTAAGTCTTTAATACAAAAGAAAGTTTGTAGATATTGCTTAAGATTATGAGAATAGAGCACTTTTAACAAAAAAGTGGCGAATCTCTCCTATTTTACCCTACATATTTTTTTCTTTATATAAAAACTTTATCTTTAAAATTTTTTCTAAATTTGTTTGTAATGATTTTAAATAAAAGAAATATTTAGTTTAAATTTTGAAGTTTTTATACTCAGCAAAAATTTTTTGGCTTTTGGTAATGACTACTACTTACTTGAATCATTACCTGGTAATGAGTTGTCATTATCATTTCTTCGAGTAGTGGAATTACTAGTTACTAGTAAACAACAAGTTCATTAGTTCTGCAATGGCTCAGTTCGCTAGAGCGACAGCGTAGCACTCAGAAGTTTGTCGGTTCAACCCTAAACTAAACCCATATAATTTTTAGGAAATTATTTCAATTTCTATTGGTATTTTAAAAATATTAATAACGCATACAAATTATAAAGTATCGTAGTGACTAAGACAGTAGTCTTTGAAACATGAACGAATGTTTTTGTCTAGGTTCAAATCTCAGTTGAGCCAACATTTTGTTTTTAATTTTTTTTTTTTTAGCAATTTTGTAGTTTTGAAATATTTGTAGTTTTGTAGCATTTGATTAACTACTTATTTGATTGTTTAAAATAAGTACATTAATAATGGGGTCCCATGAATTCGTAGACATCGCCATATAAAGGTAATGAGTTTTTCACCCAAATAATAAATAATTACCGCCTTTTAGCAATTTAATATATTGGCTTACCGGGTAAGTAAAATTTTTGCTGGGTACATATTTAATTAAACTTTTCGTCAAAATAAGAGCTGATATATATTTAATTAGAATTTCTTCTTCCAATCAATTAAACATTTCATCAAAACAAAAACAATGTTTTTTATAATTGCAATTTAAGTTCAAACACATCTTAAATAATTAAATATTTCAGTAGAATATATAATATATTATATTCAATTAAATGTTTCGTTAATATAAGACATTTAAACAAATTTTTAAATACCAACATATTTCATTAAAATTTTAAAATTCCTTCACTTACAGTGTCAAAGGTTGTACATTAATTTAATTTAAAAACTATTTGTAAAAAGGTGATCGTTTAAATCCCCCAACACGTTTTTTTTTTTTTTTTTAATACTTAAGCGAGATTTATCTTCTAGCTATGATTTTTTTGTTTTTTTTTCTCAATTTAAGTTTGTGGTTTTAAGTGCTTGATACTTTATTAGCTGGCAATACTCAATAAGCCTGATGAGATGTATGTACCTAGATGATGATGATGTTGATTATAATCATTATTACAACAACAAGTACTTTTGTACTATAACAACAACGGTTCATCAACAATGTATTACTCGGTTACCCAAACTGGCGTCATTTTGTAAATTCCCACATTCGTCACGAAATCTTATCTTTTTCTTTTAAACTAATATTTTTTTTTTTCCAACTTGATTTTCTTAATATTCGCTTTAGACAGCGTACAACGACGGCAAGCCAGTCAGTTAGTGTGATGGTGGCAATAAAGGGATTTTTTGTTGTTACTTGTTTTCAAACACCCATTAAATAGCCAATAGCAATGATAGATTATAGAATCGTTATGAACTAACTCACACAAACAAACAAATAAAAAAAAACATAAACCAAGAGCTCATAAATGTTTGATGAAATATATACAAATTAAATAGATAATTTTTCTGTAAAGAAAAAAAAGAAAAAAAAAAAAAAACACCAACACTGGGACTGAAAAACTTAAAATGTTCAAGTACATACACATACTATACTTAACAGAAACAAAATCCCCCAAAAAAAAAAAAAAAATTCATTAAATATTTGTCAGAACACGTAGAGCAGTTTTTGTGTAAAAGGAGAAAAAGAAAAAACTCTTTAAAAAGTCACAATTTTTAACCTGTGGTATTAACCCACTCATGAATACTATTTTCCCCCTCTTTCGGTTCAAAACCTGAAGACTAAATTTGAACTTTTTAATGTATTTTAGAGTTTTTTTTTTTTTTTCGTTAACGTTTATTATCAGGTTGTAATTTTCTCCTTTGCGCCTTGTTTTTCGTTTTTGGTGTTTGCTAAAATTTTTTGACTCATACGATGAAGAATTGTTTACATGATCACATATTTTTTCGATCATTAAATCACCCAACAACAACAGCAACAACCAAAACACCAACAATTGTGTAAAAGATCTCAGACACCAGTTAAGTGTTCAAAGTGTTTATGTTGTTAACTGTTGGTAACATTAGTTGGCAATAGATTACTATGGTTAGCTAACTGACTAATAGATGAATAGCTGAATGACTGACTGACTAACTGACTCTTGACGGGTTTTTAGTAATTTGTTGTCTAGCTTTTAGTTTTTTGTTTCTATAATATTTTGGTAGTTAAAGTTTTGGTTTTTTTTATGTGGCTAATCATGACGGAACTTGTTAAATGATCATAAATTGTTTTAAATTAAATATTTTTATTATCGGTATTTAGTTTGTATGGTTTTTTCTGTTTTTCTATTTTTCTTATATAATAAATTTTTTAATGATTATATGTTTTATTTGTTTGTTAAGAGGATTTTATTTTATTGTTTTTGTTGCTGATCAATTAGTTTATAAAATAGATATCACGATATTTATAGTTGTAAATTGTAATTATACAAATTTGAATAATTTTTTAACGTTTTGATTTATTACAAGTATTGATTTTTATGAGAATATTTAGATTGAAGATAACTTAGAGATGTTCTAGTCTGAACTAAAATTTAGAACTAAAATTTTGATTTAGATTTATACAGAACTATAGATTGGACTATAGATTATAGACTGATATGGACCCTAGAGATAAGAAAAAAAAAAAAACTAGAAAACCGACTGAATTTTAGATTGGGTTATAGGATGAACTTATAGAGTGAATTATGATCTGCAACATAGACCAGACTACAGACAAGACTATAAACTATAGGCTGGATTATAGATTAGGCTATAAACTGGACTATAGAAGGGACTATAAAGTGGACTGTAGACTGGACTATGGACTAGACTATATTATGGTTTATAGATTAGACTATGAACTACATTGTAAACTTGAGTATGAACTGGACTATACTTTCGACTATAGACTAAAATATAAACTAAACCGTAGACCAGAATATAGACTACAATATAAACTGGACTATATAGATTAGTCTATAGACTGGACTGTATATTATACTAAAGACAGGACTAAAGATTGGCATATAGACTGGATTATAGCCTAGTTTATAGACTAAAATTTAAACTATAGTCAGGTCTATATTCTAGACTATAGACTGAACCATAGACTAGTATATAGACTGGACCATAGACCAGACTATAAACTATAAATTCTGGACTATAAATTAAGGAAAAGACTGGACTTTAAAATAGACTATATACGAAACTATAAACTGGACTATACACCAGACAATAGAATATAATCTTAATTATATTTCAATATATAGACTAGACTATGGATTGAACTATAGACTAGACTATATACTTAATTATTGAATATACTATAGGCTATACTATAGACTGGACTACAGATTATACTATAGACTAAATTATAGACTGGAATGGTTTATAGAATATACTATAATCTGGAGTATATGTTATACTATAGACTAAACTTTAGACTGGACTACAGATTAGTTCATGGAATCGATTATAGACTGGACTATAGATTATACTATAGACTAGATTATAGACTAGACTAGAATGGACTATAGATTGGACTATATATTAGACTATGGATTGTACCATAGATTAGACTATAGACTTTAGACTGAACTACAGATTGGTTCATAGAATAGACTATAGATTATACTATAGACTACATTATAGAATGGAATGGTTTATAGAATAGACTATAGACTGGACTATAGATAAAACTATGGACTGTATCATAGAAAAGACTATAGACTAGACTTTAGACTGGACTATAGATTAGATTATGGCTGGACAATATATTAGACTATAGACATAACTACAGATTGATCTATAGACTGAACTATGCACTACATTAAACACGGGTTTTGACTTGACTATTGACTGGACTATAGACAAGACTATATACTGGACTACAGGTTATGCTATACACTGGACTATGGACTAAACTATATATTGTACAATGAACTGCACTATAGCCTAGTTTTAATTTCTAAAATTTAACTGAGTATCCGTAAAGTGTTTTGGTATGACGCCTCAATTAAAAAAAAAAAAAAAAACTTACCGAATTTCGTTTTAATGTATAAATGTCATATAAACTTACCTAGAAAGAGAAAAAAGAAAACCATTAGTTTTATAATAGTTTTTAATAAATATAAACAAATTTTTAATTCAATATTTAAACTATCCTTTTCTTTTCAGGATGAAATCTTACATGACCACGGGTATATTAAAAAAACTTTTTTAACATTTTTTTTAATCAAAAATGTAAACTTTAAATTAAAATAACAATCTTCTAAGCAAAGATTTAAATTAAAAGTTATCCAACACCAACCAGTGATGACAAAATATCTGTCATTCATATCTTAACTCTCATCTATTCACTAAATTTAAATTGATTATATTTAAAATACAAACAGCATCATTTTTATTTATCATAAACATAAATCATAAATTTCAAAATTAGTTTCTACTATAATTTATAATCATAAATTATTGTATTAAAAATAAATATGTCTTTATAACAATTTTTTTCTTGTTTACACAAAATTAACAAAATCAATTTTCTTTTAACCTCAAGCTTTACGCAATATTTTTCTAAAAAAAATTATTTATTTATCTTAATTTTTTCTGTTTGTTTCTTGTCTTGATTATTTTAATCAGATCTTATTAATTGTTATTGCCTTTGGCCACACACATACACCATCACTCTCACACACTTAGATTGATTATATAAATTTGTTGATTTGTCAGTTACTTATAAAATGAGATATGTGTAAAGCTTAAAGACACAAAAACAAGATTATCTTGATTAAAGTTTTGATAACATGTCAATTTGGCCATTAATCATATTTGCTACCTTAATCACTTATTTATTTTTTTGCTGATTTTACTATAAATTTTATTTATAAATGAGATTCTTGATTATTCAGCTTAAAATGCATGATTTGACATAAATTTGCCTTAAAACAATTTAATGCAAATTCCATCAAAAATTATAATAATAATTTCGATCATAATAAAGAAATCAATGACCTTTTTTGGAAATTAAATATTTAAATAGTGTCTAATAAAAATGTCATAAAAAATATTAGTATTACGTAAACTAATAATTTTGTTGATTTCAAAATGGAAATAAATAATATGACCAAGAAAACAGTAGCAAAATACAGCAGCTTTAGCAGCTCATTCACATTTGCAAATGTTGTTAACTTTGCCAACCTCTTGAAACAACCCACCGTCGTTTTTTTTTTTTTTTAATGAATTGTTTAATGCAGGATTTAGAGTTTTTTTTTTAAAGAACATTTAAAATCATAAATGATTTTTTTATTTTAAGGTTTCAGTTCTTAAAATCCAAAATTTTATTAAAAGCTTTAGCTACGTTTTGGTTTTATTTTTGTTGTTGTTGGTATGATATATGACAGAACATTTGTTTCATATCTGTAGTAATAATTGGAAATGCAAATTCAATTCTGAATAAGTGTATGTACGTATGTGTATTGTGCTCATATTCCCAGTTTCAGTTTAAGGGTTTTCTTGTGTGCCTTAAATAATCTTCTTGATTCGTTCATTTAGTTTCAGCAGAATGTGTTGATAAATTGCTGTGATTCTCAAAGAGACGTACAAACATGCAAATGACCATAAAATATACTTTTCTCCTGATATTATTTTCTGCCTTTTTTAAATGTAGTTTTATTAAAATACACTTAAGCCTTTTGAAACGGCGAACAATGATAAATCTAAAATGTTTTTTATGAAGTTTGTAATAAATTTCCCTTTTATAGGAAATTTGCAATAAATTTCATTTTAGGAAATTTTCGATAATTTTTTTATAGGAAATGTTCGATAAATTTCCTTTCTATAGGAAATATTCGAATAATTTCCTTTCTATTGGAAATTTTAGATAAATTTTCTTTCTATAGGAAATTTTTGATAAATTTCCCTGCTATAGGATTTTTTTTTAATAAATTTCCCTTCTATAGGAAATTTTCGATAAATATCCTTTTTATAAGAAATTTTCGATAAATTTCCTTTTTATAGAAAATTTTTGAAAAATTTCCTTTTTATAGGAAATTTTTAATAAATTTCATTTTATATTTCATTTATATGAATAGAAAATTTTCGATAAATTTTATTTAAAAAAAATTCGATAAATATATTTTTATAAAAAATATTCGATAAATTTATTTTTTAAGAAAATGTCTTTTTTATAGGAAATTTTCGATGAATTTCCTTTATGTAGGAAATTTGCGATAAATGTCGTTTTTATAGGAAATTTGCGATAAATGTTCCCTGAATAGAAAATTTTCTATAAATTTTATTTTTATAAAAAATATTCGATAAATTTGTTTTTATAGAAAATTTTCGAAAAATTTCATTTTAATAGGAAATTTACCAAAAATTTCCTTTCTATAAGAAATTTGCGATAAATTTCCTTTCTATGGGAAATTTGCGATAAATTTCCCTTCTATGGGAAATTTGCGATAAATTTCTTTTCTATAGGAAATTTGCGATAAATTTCCTTTTTATAGGAAATTAGCGATAAATTTCCCTTTTATAGGAAATTTACGAAAAATTTCCTTTTTATAGGAAATTTACAAAAAATTTCCTTTCTATAGGAAATTTTCATTAATTTCTGTTTTATAGGAAATTTGCAATAAATTTCCATTTATAGGAAATTTGCAATAAATTTCCCTTTTATAGGAGATTTTCGATAAATTTCCTTTTTATAGGAAATTTTCCATAAATTTCTTTTTTATAGGAAATTTGCAATAAATTTCCCTTTTATAGGAGATTTTCGATAATTTTCCTTTTTATAGGAAATTTTCCACAAATTTCCTTTATATAGGAAATTTTCGATAAATTTCCTTTTTATAGGCAATTTTCGATAAATTTCCTTTTTATAGGAATTTTTCGATAAATTTCCTTTTTATAGGAATTTTTCGATAAATTTCCTTTTTATAGGAAATTTTCAATAAATTTCCTTTCTATAGGAAATTTACGATAATATAGTTTTTGTAGGAAATTTGCAATTAATTCCCTGTTTATAGGAAATTTGCTTTTTATAGGAAATTTTCCATAAATTTCTTTTTTTATTGGAAATTTGCAATAAATTTCCCTCTATAGGAAATTTACGATAATATCCTTTTTGTAGGAAATTTGCAATTAATTCCCTTTTTATAGGAAATTTGCTTTTTATAGGCAATTTTCGATAAATTTCCTTTTTATAGGAAATTTTCGATAAATTTCCTTTTATAGGCAATTTTCCATAAATTTCCTTTTTTAGGCAATTTTCGATAAATTTCCTTTTTATAGGAAATTTTCGATAAATTTCCTTTCTGTAGGAAATTTACGATAAATTTCCTTTCTATTGGAAATTTACGATAATTCCCTTTTTATAGGAAATTTGCTTTTTATAGGAAATTTTCGATAAATTTCCTTTTTATAGGCAATTTTCGATAAATTTCCTTTATATAGGAAATTTCCGATAAATTTCCCTTTTATAGGAAATTTTCGATAAATTTCCTTTTTATAGGAAATTTTCGATAAATTTCCTCTTAATACGAAATTTTAGATAAATTTCCTTTTTATAGGCAATTTTCGATAAATTTCCTTTATATAGGAAATTTTCGATAAATTTCCTTTATATAGGAAGTTTTCGATAAATTTCCTTTTTATAGGAAATTTTCGATAAATTTTCTATAGGTAATAGAAAATTTTTAATAAATTTCCTTTTAAAAAAATTATCGATAAATTTACTTTCTATAGGAAATTTTCGATAAATATACATTTTGTAGAAAATGTTCGATAAATTTCCTTTTTATAGGATATTTTCGATAAAAATATCCTTTCTATAGGAAATTTTTATTAAATTTCCTTTTTCTTTTAAGGAAATTTTCTTCTAATTTCCCTTTTTAGGGACATTTTTGTTTAATTTTGCTTTTGAGGGAAGTTATTGGTTAATTAAATTTTATCTTTTTAATAATTATTTTTCATTGTTAAGAAAATTCAAAATTTAAATGTTTAAATAAATTTTTGTATTTATATTAAATTTCCCATTTTTGGAAAATTTTTATTCAGTCATATTTTCTTCCCTTTAACCCGTTCACCTTAACCTCAGTGTATCATTTATTGACTTATGGCTTTATACAATTATTCTTATCCTCTCCAACCGCAAACCAAATGAAAGGACAGACAACCAACAACATATTTATAATCATTACGATTTGTTTCCTCCATTTAGACAATTGGATGAAACATTTTAAACTCTACGCTTACAGTTTGTGGTCGTTATTGGTCGTTATCGGTCACATATGTGTGAATGGCGTTATGTGGGCATTTGTATCCCGCAGTTTTAAACTGAAAGCAACAAACATACAAAACCAAGTTCAAATTCTTAAAAAAACACACATATGTATGTATAAAAATGTGTCTCTCTATACAATTGTGGTAGCGGTAAGATGTGGTTAATATTTAAAAACCAAAAACATTTGCAATGGTTGTTGGTCGTTTGCCCATCTTCTCTGTTAGGGTAAACTGACATGTTTTGCATAAAACAATTTATAGTGTATTTTTCTTAAAGTGTTCAAAGTTACTACTATGAATATTATTTTTATCTGTATATAGTACGAGTAGAAGACATAAAATTTACCAGCTCATCGTTTTCATTCAATTCTCTATGGTTTCCATTCATTCATTTATTTAACAGTTGGCAGCTGAAATTAAACTCACATTTGTGCATTCTAAATAAAGCTGCACCACAAAATGTTTCATTCCATTACATATGAATATACATATCTACATAAATGAAGTTTAATACAAGTGGGTTAACCTTAACATAAGTGGCTACCGTAGCTACTGATGTGGTTTGTGTTAAATGCAAAAAAAAAGAGAAAAAAAAAAATAAAAAAAAAAAAAAAACGTCGCCTTTTTTATTAAAACATTTTTCTTTTTGTGCAACCATGATTTTAAGTGAATGTAGTTTATATATTTTTATTTCTATACTGTGGCTTCGTTAGTAAGTCTGTCAAAGTTACTTTTTCTTATAGCAGGGATAGGAATATAATATAAGCAAATGGTGGTTACTAGTCTTAAAAATACCAGTAGCTTTATGTTTTGGCATTTAAGGCTGTTACCAATTTTTATAGTAAAAACCTAAACAAAACTAATAAATTATAAAGCCTGGAATTTTTTTATTTCTAATTTTTTCTACTTTTTAAACTGTAACACTTGATTTGAAACTAGTATGTATATGTGTAGTTTTAATAGAGTGGTCAACATTTTAGAGTGTTCAATTTCAGTAGCTAAATCTAGTTTATATATTTAGCTTTAAGCTATAGAGCATTTAGAGAGTACTTTTAGGTTTGTTTTTTATATAAAAGGATTTTTAACTGGTTTTTATTCGTAGGTTTTGTTGAAAAATTATTTATTAATTTAAGCTATTGGCAAATTTTATGTGCACTTATGTTTTTTCACATGTTGCTTAATTGTATGTATATGATGATAAATTTTTGGTAAATTTTTTTCTTAAAGATTTATTGGTTTTTTTTTAGTAAAGATCTGTAATTTGTTATTAGAAATCTTACAAAATAGTAAAATCTTATATAGAGAAAAAAAAGATAGATTTTTAATTTTGAAGTGCTTAGCTATTTGTTAGTGTTGCCGAATATTTTTTAAATACAATTTAAATATTTATTTAAAAGAGAAAATGGTTATATTATATATATCTATTCAATATCAATAAAATCAAAATTTAAGCCCAAAACTAAAAAAATTATAAATAACACACTACTACTAAATTATACTTCTTATTTTAGCTTGTAAATGACATTATGTGGGCTGTAGATCTTCTTAAATACATCATATACCAATTTTCAAAAATTTCGAAAAATGTCCTAAATTTTTAAATATTCCGAAAAGGCTATTTTGAAGATAGTTGCTGCGAAAAGATTACGTAGCTCCGTATATTTTAAGTCTATTTTATGTTTTCTAATCGATTTACAAAGCAAAAGTACTAAGCTTTTCTACTGTATTAAAATCTATTCTATATCTGTACACTGGAGTGTCTCTTATGATGATATGGAAAAAATATTAAATATTTTATTAAATTCATCTTCAGTTCCCTACTAGGGATTGAAACTCATGGGTGTAGAACATTCTGTCTAAATTAAAGTTTTGAGCTTTGAAACCTATTTCGCGAGATTTTCAATCGCTGATGCGGAGCTTAAGATGAATTAAAAAAATTGTTAAATATTTTTTCCGTATTAAACTCATCAATACGCATCATTTGAGGGGCTTTCTACATCAATGTCTCAAAAAAGTTATCCTCGGCACACTCTAATGGGTTTCAAGTGAACCAAGCTGTTAGTTTGAGATAATTTTAAGAATTTTGACATGGATTTGTTATCATATTTTTGCATATTTGAATCATAACAACATAATTTTACATATTTTAGGCTTAGAAGCATATTTTATCATATCATCATAAAAAATATTTATTTTAGAACATTTTCAGCAATTTAAAATGCATATTTTAATACTAAATGAAAAATTTTGAATATTTTGGACCCAAAAGGGAAAAATAATGATATTTTAAGAGATAATTTAATTCATGTCCTTCCAGAGATCAAATAATATGTAAAATTTGATTTAAAATTGAAATCATTATGAAAAATACGATCTGATAGCAGTCCAGACATTTGGTTTGTCAATTATCATTAAAAAAAAGTGAGAGCAAATCAACTGTATCCAAATCGAAATTTGACTGAACATAATCCTCAAGTCATTACATCCAGAAAAGCGACTGTTTGGTACTCTTCATAAGAAAACGAGTGTATAAGCCTGCCAATGGCAGGAAATATAATATTATAATAATAAAAATATGCACAAACAAATCCGAAAATCTTAAAAAAATATATATAAACTATATTTTGAGGCTTTTCCTTTCCTTATCGAAGCTGTGAGAATCTGATCGGATAATAGTGATCAAAGTATTAGATTAGTACTTTTTTAAAACCAAAAAATAAATAATAATATCGAAGTAAATGATTGAAATGTAAAATCAGTTTTTGATATGATTTGGAGAGTAAACAATGAGTATAGCAAATAAAAAATTTCTCAAAAATAAATTAAAAATCGCATATCACCGCTTCCTTATAGAAAAATCTTTAATTTTCTACCATGTCTGGGGGCTTCAGTAAGCTCTGGAAAGAGAAAAAAATGCTTAGAAAAAGACATATAAATCCGATTATCTCCGCTCCCTGATAAAAATTTAAAAATCTGGCTCCGTTAGGATTTGTAGAACGAAAAGATTTCTACGTCGTCTGGGAGCTTCAGAAAGCACTGGAAAGGAAAAAAAGCTTAGCAAACTATTTATATAGAAGATATTTTTTACTCAGTGCGCTTTTCTGTTTTGGTTAACACTCCGCCTGGACCTACCCATCCTATTTGTATTTCAATTGCAGGAGTTTAACCACATATAATTTTAACTCATCGCAATATTGGAAGTTGATAAGAAAGTTATTCTTAAAAATTTTAAAATGATACTTTAAATATGGAATAAAAAATATTTTCTTTGTATGCAGGGTATCCTTCTCCCAGGATCTAACCGTGCTATGAAAGAAGATAAGAAAGTTATTTCCACAAAATTATAAGATTTTTTATCTTATAATTCTTTACATATGCGGTAATTAATATTTGTATGAAGAGAAGCCATCCTCCTACTCCTAACGATAAATTAGGTAGCCTTTTTTACTTTCGGTGCTCAACGGATAATGTGAAACAAAAAAGCAAACTGATTGCTGTAAAATTTGTTAAAGCAAACAATTTAAAACCTTTTTTTTTTTTGCCAATGTGCTAATAATTTGAGGTATTATTAGATCAAGCACTAATTCTAGATGTTCAGAAGCAAGGAAACTGGGTTCCACACTGAAATGGATCCAAGAGGCATCGAAAGGCGATTTTGAAAATCGAAGTGATTTCTGTGAGAGGAAGTGAAATATCCATGGCATCGAGGTAATGTTCTGCATTTGGCTTCGTTTGTTCCAGAATATCCTAGCTGGAACAGGTTTTACTTCAGAAAAAGATATCGAAAATTTATTAGATTCTGGTCTGTTCTCAAAAGATGATAAGTAGTTGTAGGATGGAAGGGGGGGAAGTTGTTAGTTACCGACACTTGCACCCTATCTTGAAATAAATATGGAAACATTGGGAATTAATGCATACACCCAATTAAAGGATACAGACAAAATCACCACCAAAAAAAAATAATGTCATTAATCTCACAAATGGAAGCTAACCCACAATGTGTCCCTTAATTGGCACTTTCACAATAGATGCCAAGTTTATAAACACTTTTCGATCACCAAAAAAAAAAAAAAAAAAATATTTTCTTCTACGCAACATTTTAAAAATATTATTAGTTCTTATATTCAGTTTTATTATTGTTTGTGTACATTTTCAGTTGCCGAACTGTCAAAATAGCATTTTCAACAACTTTTTAGCAACTTGAAGAATATATTTCCTATTAGCATTATTTAATTTCTGAACTGTGGACTCTGTCTTATAATAGTAGAACGATTTACTACCTATTATATTACATTGCTTCTGTTCCCTATATTTATGGCTTGGCTATGTAGTCTGAATCAGGGAAAGTTTTTCAGGCTTTTCACTATTTATACCCTACACTACCTAAAGTGGTTGGGGTACTATGCGTTTGTGATGATGTTTGTAACGCACAAAAAAAAATTCCAACATCCACCCTAAAGTATATCAATAAACTCAGAATCATAGCTGATTTAATGATTTAAAGACGTCCATCCGTCCGTCCGTCTGGATGGCTGGTTGTCCATATATGTATACTTTGTGCACAATGTACAGGTTGCAATTTTGAGGATAATTTGATAAAATTTGGCATAAATGTTTGTTTTGGCATAATGATAAATGCTATTGAAATTGCTCGTGATCGGTAAATTATTTCACCTTGACCCCATTCGAATACTCCTCGGAATAGGGGTTTTAAATCAGGCAAAAGTGCCCATATCACTCAGGAACCGAGAGAAAAAAGAGAAAAAATTACAATTTTTTGTGTGCTAGATATAACAAACACATTCGCAACAAAGAGCGTAAACAAATAAAATACACAAACACATTCAAATTTGTATGTGCCTCTTTTTGCCTTTCGCTGGTTTAAATGCTTATAAATGACTTATTTATGTCACTATTTCAGTAAAATTCGGTACAAATAAGTTTTATACAAGGTTAAATAGGGGTGCTCAAATTTCAGGAAGATCGGTCTACAATTAAGCATAGTTTTCGATATATAAATGACAGTAACATGGTAATATTTGAAACATATAAGTTTCATAAGGAAGGTAATGATCAATTTAACAGAATACATTGAATTCCTAATGCTATAATTTGCCACTGCCTCCAAAGGTGTGGAAATAAGCAAAGTATTTCTTAGATTAGAAACTTAAATACCGTTCATAAGATTATAATTACTCATGTAGTAATCAGAAAAAGATTTTATGAGGAGGACGATTCCAAAAATCTTTCAGAGCTAGAAGATTTTAATTTTTATGATAGCAAAGTGGAATTACGACTTTCGATTCATCATAAAGTTCTTCCATTTTAATATTGATATTATAATAAATTAATCATTGGTTTAAATGTTAAAAATTTCTATCATATATTTTTATTAAAATTAATTTTTATTGAAATTAAATAAAAATTTCTGTAAAAACACTTAAAATTCTCTTTTAATTTATGGTATACCTACTACTTAACATTTAATTTGAGAATTTATTTTATGATTTAAAATTTTGTACAGTTTAATGACTAAAGGAACTTGGCAATATTTCAATATGTAAAAATAGAAAATTGGGCGTTAACAAGTTAATTTTTTTTTTTTTCTATGATGTTGGTTGGTTATAGACTTTTAAATAAATTTTAAAATAAATAGAAAGCAAAAAAATAGAAAAGAAAAAATATGCAAATATAAAGAAACCTTAACACAAACAAAGATAAAAAGGAAAATACATGAATATATTCAAATAATTTTCTTTTATTCGGTATTTTGATAAAAGAATTTCCGCATTTTCTCATACTTATAGTCAAGCAGTTTATGTAAATACAAAATAACCAAAAAATATACAAAAAGAAAAGAAAAACGTGAACAAACATTTTCAATACAATTTGCTACATTTAAACTCATACATAAACACTAAAAAAATATTTTAAAAATATACCATCACAAAATGTTGCAACGCCCACTTTTGGTTTTTTTCATTTAACAAAATTTACTAAACCAAATAAAAAAAAAACGACTAAAAGAAATATTTTGCGACAAATTTTTCTGGGGAAAAAGAAAATCAAAAGAAAAGAGGAATCAAGCTATAAAGTTGTATAAACGTAAATGTTGTGTGCAATTCTTTAAGGGTATTGCATTGGTTGCATGCAAATAACGTGCCACCATATATTTTTTCAAAATTAAAAAAAGCCTAACAAAATGTAGATACTAAAGAAAAAAATAACAAGAAAATAATCTTGCTGTTTTAACAATGAAATAATTGTATTTTATTCTTAGTTTTTTTATTTTATTTATCCTAAACAAATTCATTCATTGTATCAAGTTTAAGTTTATAAAAACAATTTATTTTTATTTTGTGTGCCAGAAAAATATTTAACTAAACTTTGATCCCTTTGGTTGTATATCAACTGTCAGGTTCTATTGACAACATGTTGACATGACAAATTTGTTTGACATCACACCATACTACACATTTTGCTGCAAGTATTTTGTTTAAAATGTTTGGTTTTTATTTTAAACTATTCATTCATACTTTAAAATGTTTTTTTTTTTATTTTTTTAGAAAAAACTTGTATTCTTTTAAAAGCAACATTGTTTTCGGGTTTTAAAATCTTTTTTATAAGAAAATCTGTTTATGAGTTATTTCCTTAAGACTTTGTGCCCTAAAAACTAAAAAAAAAAAAAAAAATGTTTCTCTCTTATGTAAAAGTGGCATATTTCAAAAATTAAGTGGCTATTTTTTTTGTGGGCTATTCCTGTTGCTGGTCTTTGCTGCAATAATAATAACAATAAAGTTAAAAACTTTACAAGCTGGCGCTTAGTGTAATATTTGCAACATGCAACTTATCATCAACATGCATAAACATATTTTTTATCTCTAAGCCACAAAAGGCAAGAGTTACCACTGTTATTTAATAAAAGTGAAAATTGGTATTTTTATATCCTCAATAAAGAAAGAATGGGAGAGGGGTATATTGAGTTTGTCATTCCGTGTATAACATAATGAAAAAATCATTTAAGACCCCCTAAAGTGTATATTTTCAGGGTCCCGGCAAAATTCTAAGTCGATCTCAATATGTCTGTCTGTTGAAAGCAGGGTTGGATAAGGTTTGTGGATCAAAAACTTGAACACAGGGTATCCGTTTTAACTTTAGTTTATACTTTTTTGCTAATTTCTCTTGAGCTTGAAATTTACGAAAACGAAATTTTGTACAAATAGTTCGAAAATCGATACAAACTCGAAAAAAATTAATTTGCGTGTTCCGCCCACCTCTCATATAAGGTGAAATTGTAAAAAGTTGCAGATGGTGGGCCAAGCCGAATACGACATTTAATTGTATTAGACTGTAAAGAAGTCTTTTAAGAACTATAGATTTTAAATTTAAATTTAAGTTGATTTTATAGCAAAAGCAAGCAAAATATATTACTTCTAAGCAATAAAATCCACAATTTCTACACTGCGCGTAGCTTGAAATTGTCACCAGCGAAGTCGACAGCAACAGTATTTACCACCTGGACTAAAGAAGTAAAAATTAACTTAAAAATTGGAGTCAAAATTTCGAATGTGAAACACCCGAAGATCCTGGGTGTCACCTTCGATAGCCTTTTTACCTCCGTGATTGCCACTGCAATCACGCATAAATTGCGAAGTAGAAAAAAGTCATTAAAGCGCTAGCCGGCAGCACATAAAGAAACCTTATTGGCTACATATAAGACAATTGATCGGTCAGTGGTAAATTATGCTGCTCCAGTGTAGACTCCTTCGCTGAGGAACACCCAGTGGAGAAATATTCAAAGCTGACAAAATGCAGCCTTAAGAACCATAATAGGCTGCTTACAAATCACCTCACCATACCACCTACACGAGGAAACGAAGGTTATTCCGGTTAAGGAACACAAAGTGATTCTAAGTCAGCAGTTCCTCCAGGGATGTCATCGGAGTGGTCCCTCCTCGGAGGCAGTCTCTAACTGTGTGATGTCGGAGTTTGGATGAACACTCCGATGACATCCCTGGAGGAACTGCTGACTTAGAATCACGTTGTGTTCCTTAACCGGAATAACCTTCGTTTCCTCGTGTAGGTGGTATGATGAGGTGATTTGTAAGCACGTGCAAAATCCTTTTGATCGCACCTCGTATATGGCAGCTTTGAACGACATTCATAGAGACGCCACAAATTCCGCGGTTGCAAACTACCGTAGCAGACAATGAGAAGAACCTGCCGCGGAAAATAAGAGTAGTTCTGGCACAACTCAGGTCGAAATGAAACAATAGGCTTAATACCGTGCCGCAATATATTCTCAACATGTGGTCAGGGAATATGTCATGGGGACACCCACCACATATTTAGCTGTCCGGCCAACTCTACTTCACTCAGTCCAATGGATTTCTAGACTGATTCTGTAGAAGTGGCGCAATTTCTTGGCCTTGTAAATTTGTAATTGTAACTGTTACAACAGCATTACTTCTAAGCAAACAGATTTGTGTGAGAATCCTATAATGATGTAATATAATCCCCAAAATTTCCCTTGTTTTTTGTAAAGTTCTAGTACGATAAAATCAACCAAAAGAATCAATAAATTTTTAATTTTTGTCCAAGTAAACCAAATGGCTTAGAAACATCCGCTGAGTCGATTTAAAGATGTCTGTCCATCCTTGTATGCCTTGCAATAAAATTAACCAAACCAAAAATATGCTATAAACAATTGAACAATTCTCTTAAAATCGAAAAAAAAAAAAATTCTCTTAAAATAAAAAATATGCTCTTAAAATATTATTTGTTCTGGCGTAAATTTAAATTATCTAATATTGATAATAAAAAAAATAATATGTTTTTATGCTGCTAAGCCAAAAATATGCAAAAATTAGCTAATAATACCAAAATATACAGAAATATCCTGCAACAAATCAATGCCAAAGTTCTTGAAATTGTCTAAAACGGATTTGAAATATAAGCAAAATATTTCCTTTTATACATAAAATATGTAAAATTATGTTCTTTCGTGTAATATATGCCATTGCTATAGAATCAAGATTTTCTATGAAAATATAACAAAATAAGCTGCTAAGCCCAAAATATACGATAATAAGCAAATAAGACCAAAGCATACAGAAATATGCTGTAAAAAAATCAATGCCAAAAATTCTTAAAATTGAAGAAGAATAAACAACTAACAGTTTTATTCATTTGAAACCTAGGAAAAAATATGATTTTGCATATTTTTGTTGCACTGATTATACCACCATAATGGGAAATATATTAAGATTTGATCCAACACACACCTTTAAGTAAACCAACTGGCTTAGAAATACTAGCTGATTCGATTTAATGACATTTGTCCTTCTGTCCCTAAATGTTAACCTTGCAATAAAGTTCCAGGTCGCAATTTTTATAATTATTCAAAGAAATTTCGACATATATACGTGTTTATGTATCTCAGTCCAATTTTTTATATAAACCCCATGCAAAAATGTTCCTGGAATAGGGAACGATGTCTGTCCTTCTGTCCGTATATGTTAATTTTACAATAAAGATCCATGTCAGATCTTCCCGGTTCATTTTTCTATGTAGACCCCATTTAGAAATTATCCTGTAATAGAGTTTTAATAATTAAAAATATCATGTACGTTGATAAGTTTCTGTAAAAATTAACATAAATAAATATTTTTCAACCTTAAAACTCTCCACTAAATTTCAAAGTAAAGCATAATTGGCTATCTTTCATATATAAAAAAAAACTTTCCCTAGAATAGTTTTTTATAAATTTGCCTTGGCAACCATCTTTTTCTTCTTTAGTAACTCAAACAAAAAGTTTAGATCATAAAAAATTTACTTCAACACCACTTACTGAAAAAAAGTTATAAATACGTCTCAAAACAACAACAATGTTTTTTAATACTCAAATCAGGCGAAACAAATAAAAAACACACAAAAGAATTACAGACAAAAAAACAACAATGGGCTAAACAAATTTTTGCAACATTTTAAATATTTAAATACAAAAAAAGCTATAGACGTCAGACAACTTAAGTTAATAAAAAAAAATTATGAATATGCTTCGTAAATTAAAATTGTTATTAATAATAATAAAAAATGTTGTTTAAAATTAAGCCGCTAATAATTTCAGAAATTAAAACAACACCAGCAACACTAAACATAAAAAACAAAATTGTATTAAACATTCTATTTTTGATGTTTTTTTTAAGCGTAATAAATAAACTACTTTTAATTAAAAATGTTTTTAAAACACTTACACGTTCATATAAATTTTTGCAAAAAAAAAAAAAAAAAAAAAAAAAAAAAATCTAAATTAAATCATTGATTAAGTCAGTGATCTTTTTTAAGCTTAAACAATTTATGTACACTTAAAAAAAAAATAAAAATCAAAGCAAAAAATCATACACAAACTTGTTGTTGTGGCTTAAAATGACGAAATATTATGGCACTTGCTTTACCATAAAGAGAATTCGTAGTAGATGTCTTGAGAGCAAATCAATCAATTTTTGTGTTGATTTTGTTTTATTTTTTATTAAAATTTTATTTTGCTTTAGTATATAAATTTCGTTTTGCATTAAGATAATCGCTGTTTGGTTATGCTTCATCAACATCATCATCGCCATCATCATCGCCATCATCATAAGCTTCATTGCCATGAAACGAAACGCAAACATCAAATGAAATTTTTAAAGAGTTGGCAAACTGGCATCATCATTATTCTTAAAAAAATGCATCCCAAGAAATTCATATATATTAATAAAAATATATACATACAAGATTTAAGCAAACCATGACGGCTGTGTTTACATGCCAAAGACAAAATAATAAAAAATATATTGCCAAAAGCTTCAAAGTTAAAGGCGGCAAAAAATCACTTTTGTTTACAAAAAAATCTGATTTTTGCATTTACTATATGACAAATCGGAAATTTTTATATTAGATTGGTGAAAAAAAAAAAGATTTAAACTCATAACATAAATAAATTCAAATTGAACTATTGACCTTTTTTTTGATATTTTAATACTGCTTTGCAACTTATCTGATACGGGAATAATCGAATCAGATCTCGAAAATTTTAAATAAATAAAAATTCCACCGGCCAAAAATGTGTAGACCTTCAAAAGTTTGAAAAAACAAGTTAATATGCTTGTGGCTCAGCCAAGTCTTCATTTTGGTATGACTAAAAACTATTGTTCTACAGAAAAAAAAAAAATTAATTGGTAAAAACTTTTGGTTTAGAATGAAAAATCGGTTGTTACCGAGTAATTTATTTATTTTATTATTTTTTTTTTTTAATTATAAAATCAATATGTTTTGTGATCAACAAAAAATATCTTATTTTGTCTTTAACGAAATTTGTATAAAAAAAATTCATGAATAGAAAGAAAGCCGAAAATAGATTTTATTTTACTTAAGTATAACTTTGATTTTTAAATTGCAATTCCACAACTGAAAGTTATAGAAATTAATTTTCTTTAAAGAAAAATTACGAACAAATATTTAACTCAGATGAATAATTATTTCAAGATCGCTTATCACATAATTACTATATAGTTCGCCTCGACCAAAAAAGTGTTAAATTCATTAAGGATTTCATAAAGGTAACTCTATTCCTGAGAAAAGGGATTTCAAACGATCTTGAAGTTTTATTTTTTTCATGCCGTTCAAGTTTATTTATCATTTGAATTTTGAATTATTTTCCATATAAAATATGACCCAAATTTGTATTGAAATTTTTTTGGACGATTTTTTGATATTTGATTTGGGTGATTTTGCATTGGTTCATTTCGCTGGCAGGCCTTTTATTTATGTTTTAAATTTATACAACGTGCCTGCGAAAATAAAGTAAATAGTCATACTATTCAGAAAAATATTTAATTAGAGAAGCCGGGGTTTGAAATACCCCAGAACCCAAAAAAATTTCCGTACAAATTTGAACCATATTTCGTATGAAAAATTAACCAAAAGATTTGTGAAATTATTCACCTTTTTTTGGGCAAAATTTCAATTTTTTTTTTTTTTTTTTTGAAAATTGTTCGTTTATTTGGCTAATGTGCGATTTTTATACCCAACACCACCATAGGTGGGGAGGGTATTATGCGTTTGTGCTGATGTTTGTAACACCCAAAAATATTGGTCTAAGACCCACCTTAATTTATAACAATGAGCTTAGAATCACATTCTGAGTCGATTTAAATATGTCCGTCTGGCTGTCCATGTAAACCTTGTGCGCAAAGTACAGATCGCAATTTTGTTGATAATTTAATGAAATTTGGTACATAAGATTTTTTTTTAGCACAAGAACAAAGCCTATAATCGGTCCATTATTTCACCTAGTTCCCATACAAATGTCCTCCTGGAATAGCGGTTTAACGATCTTAAATTTAGCCATATTTTAATGAAATTCGGTACAAAGAAGTTTTTTATAAGTATCAATCTTTATGCTACATTTCACGAATATCAATCTATAATTGACCATAGCTCCCATATAAACCCCCTTCCGAAAATCACTTTAACGTATAATATTTGACAAAAATAAGTTTTATATAAGTACAAAAAGTAATGCTAAATTTTATGAAAATCGATCCATAATATACATAGCAGCTATAAAAGGCTCACTTTCGCGAATCACCCAAATTATGTAAATGTTAATATCAACGTAATATTCTGTATTTGTCTGTTTTAGTTTACACTAAATACGAATATCGGTCCACAATTGGCCACAGGCCTAACAAAAGACCTCTCCCCAATTTTGGTGCACATAAACAATGGTGTAAGGTATTATATTGTCGGGCTTGACCAACTACATCTTTTTTTCTCGTTATACCCTTCACCACAGGTGTAAAGGGTATATATAAGTTTGTCATTCCGTTTGTAATTTCCACAATTTTCGTCGGAGAGCAAAAAAGTTTATATTTTCGGAATCCTTGTAAGAAGCGATGACGATTGGACCATGTCCGTCCGTCCGTCCGTCCGTGTGTCGGTTGAAATGGCGTTTATGAAGCCCACCGATAACTGACATATATAATATGTATGTCAAACGATCGGAAATGCTTTCGAGAATTTTGCTATTGGAATTCAGCAAGATAGGTTCATACAATGCGGAGATATGTTCAAAAAACCGGTTTTTTGAACCGGTTTTCCAGTTTCTGAAGCCTCTGTATACACTACGGACTTCGTTTTTACAAAGAATTCTCGGACATTTTTTTCTGAATTTTTGTTCTGAAATAATGAAATAAATCGGTTCAGTAATAACTGAGATATCGGGGAAAACGATTTTTTTATTTTTGAAGCCCTTGTTCAAGCTACAGATTTTTATTTTTATATAGATCAGTCATAAATATTTTTATAAAATTTCGGTTTTTTTAATAAACCAAATTCGTTCATAATCAACAGAGTTATGGCCCAAAAACAAATCTGTTAAGAATATAAATACACCAACAAACATGTATATTAAGCATTGTAATGACTATTAGTGACGTTTTTTGTTTTTTGTATAGACAAGTAGTGTAGTTATCAACAGCAGTAATATGATGAATAACAGTGTTGTTGTTGTTGTTCTTTGTATATGCAGTCTGTACAAAAATAAATAGATATGGAATTATAGTTGTTTATTTTTAAAAACTAAAACATATCTGTTAAGAATATACATAAATACATACACAAACATGTATATTAAGCATTGTAATGACTATTAGTGACGTTTTTGCCTATAAGACAAGTAGTTTAGTTAGCAACAGAAGTAATATAATGAATAACAGTGTTGTTGTTGTTCTTTGTATATGCAGTCAGTTTGTATATACACACATAAAAAAAATAAATAAATATGGAATTGTTGTTGTTGTTTCTTTTTTAAAAGCAAAGCCTGTTATGATTGTTTTTTTTTTTTTCATATTCAAATTTTCGTAGTTTAAAAAAAATTTAGATTTAGAAAATATGCAAGCATACGTTAAGGCGAAAATTTTATTAATTGTCGGTAATATGGTAATATGATGTCGATAAGATGGTAAGATGGTAATATGGTGAAGGGTATCAAAGATTCGGCACAGCCGAATCTTTTTTCAATTTCATTTTATATTAGATTTGAGCGATTTTGCATAGGTTTATTTTGCTGACAGTCAAATTATTTCACCAAAAATGCGCTACATGCAAATGCATGTTTATTCTCAAGCATTTAAGAACAATCTCAAGCAATATTTTTGCATATTTAAAAGATATTGCAGTTTGTTAATAAGGCATATTAATGTGCATTAATTGGACTTATGTGAACCATTCTTTTTCCAAGATGGAATTTTGAAAAAATAAAATAAACGTAATTTATTATTCTTAGGGGGCGGATTTTCAAGCATTTTTTTAAAATACCTAAATCGTGAATTTAAAATTCAAATTATGTAAAAAAAAAAAATATTAAAAAAATAATGATCAATCTCACGATTTACGATTTTTAAATCGTAAAAATATTTAGATTAATATATTATATCATCCAGCCAAATTTTACATCTTTTATTAACCGATTGTTTAAAAAGTGGTAAATAGGGAAAACTTTCATTAAAAATTACTATTAAAATTTTGTATAAAGGCCCCTAAACGTACGTATTGATGAGCTGAATACGAAAAGTAATTTTTTGTTTAATTTAATTAGTTCCCCACAAGTAATTGAAAATTTAAAGTCTAATAGAAAAAGTTTCGAAATAGTTATCAAGGTTTTTGTAATTTTGAACTCGCTATAAAATTAGTAAGTTTAGAAATCGAAATCGAAAAAAAAAATTCACCAGAATGCATCAAACAATCACTTTCGACAAATAAAATTTCTTGCACCAAAAATTTATTTATATTTAAAATAACGAAAACTATAAGAGCTACTTCGCAAAGACTCGAAACTTTTTCGTATAAAAATTTCGAAATTTTTAAAAATATCTGCACAGGAAAAAATGTATTAGTTCTACAACTAGTTCCAGAACGCACGAAAATAGTCTGTTTTCATTCTACTTTGGCGTTACGACCAATGATTTTTGTTTGAAATTGTCACCCCCAAAAACTAGTTCTGTTCTTTTTAGCACATAAAAATATAAGTCGATTGTGGTGTAGCGAGTAAGACGTCAGAATAACAAACAACCAGTTTGCAGATGCGTGGGTTCAAATCTCAACCGAGCCAAATGTGTTTTCTTGTGCATAAAAAAAAAAAATCAGCATCCAAAACAACTCTTCTGGAACCCAAATAAAAACTTATGAAATTTTGGACATCGCGAACAAAATTCAACAGTTATAGAACTAAAAGTGGAAACTGTTTTTCATGCTGATTTCGCTTACAAATCACGTTATTTAGTAGAAGAAGTTTTTGCTGGGAGGTTATTTAGGTTCTACGCCAGAATTTGTTTTGACACCACTAGTTCTAAGGATGTTATTAAAGAATATGAAGTAGTTCTGACTACACCATTTCTAGAACTAATGATTTTAGATGTTCTTAAATTTTTCCCAGGTGTATAAATTTGTCCAAGTGTTGCTTTAGACGATTTGTTTTTATATGTGTATGTCTTTACGAAATACTATAAAATTGAATTAGTAGATTTTCAATATTGTTTAAAATTTTTACCTGCTAGTTAATTTTTCAATATTAAATCTTATAATAAAATTCTAATATATAAATATATTTTTTTTATACAATTTTTTTATATTTTTTTTAAATATTTTTTTGTTTACTGTAGAAATTTTATTTGTCACCTAAATTATTCTTTAAACGATCCAACTCAGATTCTAGCTTTTTTTCAGTAGGTTTTTGTCTATGATGCCAACTTGTATTTGAAAGCATGAAAAATTGCTAACTACACGTTCATTGTTTAGAAAAAAAAAAAAATACCGGCTTATATAAGTTTTCGTAAATGCTTAAGTTAAGCTTTTATTTAAACATTTTTGATTTGGCGCCTTGAAGGCAATTTTTGATGACGAGTTGTAGGTAAACCACATTTTCCAGCTCTATGTATTAGTATTCAGTTTACAGACACACATATACAGTAACAGATTGTATAAATTCAAGTAACAGCCTTGCTCTTTTGGCATCGTTTATGAATAATGCAACAAATAACTGCAATAACAACAACAAAAACATTATTTTGCAACAGTATTACACAAAACAAAACATAAAATGCTAAACAATTCAGAAAATAAAAAAACAAAAATCAGAGAGAGAACAAAAAACTTTAAAACATATAAAAAGCTTGAAGCAAAAACGTAACTGGCTTATGATGTGCTGGATGATGACGATGATGTGATGTTGCGTTTTTAGTATTATTTTTCTTTTAAGTTTTCTTTAACTATGAATGACCTTAAATATTCACAGAGTGGAAAAAAGATAATCAAATAGCAAATAAACTGAAAAATATTAAAAGTTTTTCATTTTTAAAAGATGACGATGATGATTGTTTTAAAGTGGCCATAAAGAGAAATTTTGAAATGAAAAAATCTTTTTTATATTTATATTATAACATAATAAAAATGTACAAACATTATTATTATCTTCAAAATCCTTACAAACGACAACATAATGTCTTGATGAAGCATTTCTCTATAATAAATCATGCATTAAATAATAAGTTATCATTATCAATAGGTAAACTAATTAGTTATTCAAAATAATCTATCAGTATTTTCACACCTCTGGTCACCTCTTTTTTCTTAAACTATGTTTCGTGAACTATTTTCTGCCTTTGCTTTTGATTTTTCGTAAATATGTGGCAAATTCACTTGTTTTAACTCAAAATTAATAATTGTAATAGTTATTTTCATTTCATTCCTCTTCTATTACTTTATGTTTTTCTCTTAATGCACGATTTTTACGAATTATTTTTCATTTTTTTCTACTTTTTTCCACAAGGTGCTACAATTCTAAATTAAAAACTTTATTCTTGTTGAGAAGTGGGAAAAGTACTCAAATAATGATTGCATGACTACTTCAATAAAAATAAAAAGAAATTTTCTTAAGAATAGCTCCTTTAAAAAACCTGGTTAGTAGTGGAAAATTAACATAAAACTTAATTTATGCAACACACATTAAGCAGTAATTATACAAAATTTTTATTGCATTAACAATAGAAAAAATTACCAACAAATGATTTCAAGATAACAAACACTTAAAGAGGAATATGTGTACAAATGTTAGGAAAAATGTTGAATAAAAAAACATGAAGAAAAACAGTAGAGAAATTCATTAAAAGCTTTTTTCAGGTAATCTGGAAATTAGAATGAGTATAAAAAGAATTATAAAAGCTTAGCTTTTAAATACGTAAAGTTGAAAATAAGTGAATTTTATAAAGTTATGTTTGATCTTTGACCCTTTGGAGACTTTTAAATTCGTTTTGAATAGAGTCAACATAAAACTCTCTGCTATTTTATATTCTGAAGATAAATTCATAAAATGGGTCATGAATACAATATCATCAATGAATTGATGAGGTAATGGTTCAGTTCTTCTCACTTATTGCATAATTTGGTTTTTGTTCCTCACCATGTCATAGCAGAAAAAATAATTTTAGGATCATATTTATGATCCCAAAGACATTATGAGGTCCAAATTTCACCCATAATGTTTGTTGTTTTTAAAAGTACTAATGCAGTAGAAATAAGATATAAAATGTTGATGTTTTATATAATGAGCCGAATAAAAAAACAAAAAAAAAAAAAAAAAAACATAGTATAAAAAATAAAGTTATAGTAAACAATATTACCTAAATTTTAAAAATGTTTCTGGCTAAAATACATTGAACCAAAAAAAGTGCAAAAGTACAATGAAAAAGTTCGTTGTTTCAACGAACCTGTGTCCTAATTTTACATTTTACATAATTTTACAAATATATTATGATGATTGGAGAATGTGCTCTTTTACTTAATAGGGAGTCATATTCCCAATGTCATGAAAATGTATTTTTATAGTGTTGTTTTAAATCAGTGCAAGGAATGTAATTGAAATTCCTTCTATGGAATTATTTCCTTCGAATAGAAACATATATAGTTTTTAAAGTAATTTTTTATTTAAAATAGTCATAATTCTTTTATGGTAAACAATATAAATATTTGCGATAACAGAAACCGTTCATCAATGTTTTGCAACTGTAAACAACATATGAATCACTTTTTGATAACATCTGCTGATGCTGTGTAAATAACTTTTTTAAGGAGAAGTAATGAAAAAGTACTTCCATTTATTTTTGCTGCGTACAAATTCTTTAAATTAAAATAAAAGAACTATTACGTTAAATTAACTAAAAAATAAAAACATGTTTTTACACATGTTTTGTACACATTTTTAATAACAAAAGAACATGTTCTTATTTTTTATTTGATTCAATCAACGAACCAATACATTAAATTAATTAACCGATTTACTTATTTTATTAAGCAATAAATTTAACTAATGGTTTCAATGTATCATACATTACTGCATTGAATTTTAATGAATATTTTCGTTGAAATAACATTGAATATGTTTTTAGTCTCAAAAAAAGTTTCGAATTTCCTCTCAAATTGGGTATTGAAAAATTTTTAATTTTTAACTTGTAAATTTCGAGCCATAAGATCTTATTCTATATTTATTTTTTTACAAAATTTATTAAAATTTCACACTTTTTCCTTTTTTAAGTAAAACATCGAAAAGTTCATCATAAAGAATACACTTAAAAGTCCTAATAAGGAAAATATCTGTTGGGGAAAAACGTAGATATAAAACCCACAGTGAAAACAAATTTGTTCTGACAACCGAATTTATTGTCAATCGCATTAGATCGGTTGCACGTACTATCTTCCAAATCGATTGTAGCTGCCGATTATTTCGTTTGCCTGTGACATCTTATTGGTACTAACATAAAATACATTGGTTATGGTAACAAATAATTTAGTACAATATAGTACACACATTTGTTTTAAAAATAAAATTCGGTTAGAGCAACTGATACTATCAATAATTTAAAATCGATGCAATTAGATTCGTCCATCTATTCTGTGCAATCCTTGCAGTATTATAGATCTGCAGGAGGAAAGCGGTACTCCGACCAATTGATCCGCATCTTCATGTCAAAGAAGAGAACCAGTTCTGGCCAGTTCGTTCGCTGTGAGATTCCCTGGGGTATTTGAATGACAAATAACCTACACAAGCTCTAGGTTTGAATGTCTCGCCATCTCGTTTAGAGATATCCGGCATTCATGTACCAGCCTGGATGTCGAAAAGACACCCGAGAGCAATTTAATCGCAGCTTGACTGTCCGTACAGATTTGGATATCCACACCGAATACCCTATAGAACATCAACCAGTTTACCGCTCTTTTTATGGCCGAGATCTCCGCTTGAAATATGCTGCAGTGATCCGGCAGTTTGAAGGAAATGTTTTTTCTATATGCGGGAATGAAGACACCCCCCATCAACAGATTTGGACCAATCAGTGTAAACCTCCACTGAGCCGGCTCTTATCCTTAGTAAAAGGATTAGAAGTGCAATAGTCTGTATTGCAAGGTATGTCGTCAAATAACATTAAAACCTGCTGAATGGTGCCGAACAAATTTTATTATTATTTCTTCATTCAACTTATCACAATGTATCGTCGCAAAAAATTAATTTTGGAGTTAATCTAGTATATAGTACCTTCATCAGATTTGAATCAAGTTATTCGTCCAATTACTCAATATAATCGCTTCGGTTCTTGACTTGGAAAGCGAATCTAAAAAAATAAATCGCCAATAAAATATGAAACCTTCAAAAGCCTCAACTTTTTTCATAATATTAAATTTCCTAAATAGTTTTAATTTAATAATACCCACTAAAATATCATTTTACATCTTTTATCAATTAAGTGCTTTTTCATGACTTAAAATTAATCAAAATTTTAGACACAAATTGAAACAAAATGTTTATAATTCACTCTCATTATAAGATAAAAACTTAATGTATTTGCAAATTTAAGCGGATTTCATTGTTCAATCTTAATGTTTAGCATTTTCTATGGTTTTAAACAAATTACAACATTACAAAAGCTGAAACAAAATTGTTTGTTAATCCTTAAAATCCACAAAAAAAAATCCTCTTTAACAATATCAGACAAAAGAGCAAAATAAATATACATATTTGCTAATCTCAAGTGTTTCATTATAAAGATAAGGACTTAAAATATTACAACCAAAATATTAATGTAGTTTGTTTTTGTGCAAAATCAAACAAACCAATACTTACAAATAAAATGCTATATATTTATTTAAAAAAAGAAAAAATCACACATTCTTTTAAATATTGCAAAAAATTTGTTAAACTATCACATATGATTTCAAAAAGTGTCCCTTTTTAAGATCCTTTAGCTATAGAATTTATTTGCTTTGGTTTGATTTTTTGTCTAATACATACATATACATATTTAAGTTTGTATGTGTATTTGAATTTGTTTTGTAAGAATATCTGTGCTTCATACTATTGTTTGTCCAGCTCAGCATGTGGCCTTTTATACAAGTTATTATACATAAGTATATTGTATTTTATAAATTTAGTTATTGTTATTTTTATTATTGTTACGGCTACTTAGTGTCATGATGTGTGATGATTACTGTAACTGTGTCCCCTTGTCTGTTTGTTTGTTTGTTCTTTTGTCAGGGGTTCTGCAGGCATTACATATTGTAAAACAGATTAATAATTTATTTACTTAAGAGATTAGTTTGATGTTTTTAAGAGAATAAAAAGAACAACAAATTATAATACCTAATCAGTAAAGAAAAATTGTATACTAGAGTGTTTTTAATAAAACAAAAAAACATTTTGCAGTCGATAAAATTGCGGTTTTTTCACAAATTTCTAGCAAATTTTATTTTTTAACTTTTTAAAAATAACTAAATGATGACTTCACTTTATACTGCTCGCTCAAATATACTAAAATCTTTAAAACACTCTCACTGATTTTAGTTGTTTGTTTTGTTTTTGGAATTTTTTTTGCCGTATTTTTTCCTGTTTCATAATTTACTGCAATTTATTTTCAACACAACAAAAATTTAATAGCTTCTCCAAAAAAAGGAAACAAAAATGATTTATCGTTTGAATTACAGATAATTGTGATAATCATACCAAACAAATGCTGATACGTGAAATGAAAACATATTTATAAAAAAATAACACAAAAAATTTAAAAAGAATTTATAACGTTATTTTAAAATTTAATTTATAAATTAATAAATAATTTTTGGGCAAATCATTAAATTAATCTAAAAATTCTTTTATGATTTTTAGTGTCCCGTTGGAGAAAAACATTTAGGGAAATCCATTCATGCAATGTGTATTGATAGGGACAAATATTTAAACAATTGTATCTTCAGTTTTCTAGCAGTGATCGAAAATCCAGGTCCAGTAAATTTTTTCCAAAATTTATTAATTTTTCGGGAATTATTTCAAAAAGGGTGTTTAATAAATTATTTGAATTATTTTTTAAAAATTTTTATTACAACATTTTTAGTTCATAAGAAGATTTCTTAGTCCATCATGGAGAAAATGTTTGATATTTTTGAAATAATTTTTTACAATTTTTTTTATGAAAAAATAATAAAACATTGTTTTGTAGTAATTTTGGTCTTTCTTAAGGTAATTTTAAAAAATGTATCCCTAAATTTATCTTCTCTTAGCTTAAAAGCTCTGGAGAAAAATTTTAGGATATTTTTAACATAACGAACTAGAAAGTTGTGAATTTTTTGGTACCCATTTCAAGAAAAAACTTTAAATCTTGTACGGCAAGCATGATTTTTAATCGCTTGTAAGGGACTAAAAAATAATTTTTAATACCAAAAAAAAAAAATTAATTTCATTTGTTTTTTCTTCAACATTGAGATACTATGCTATCTATTACAAAAATAATGAAAAAATATTCGTATCATGTTTATAATGTTTATGGCCATGGACTTGCAAATCGCACTCTCTTAAGTTGTGGATCCAAATCGTCGTAAAAAATGTTCAGAAAATTTTTTACTTTTGAGGCTACTTTTGCGCTACCTAAGCGGTGTTAAGAATCATTCCTATATAGTTCATATGTTCTAGAAAGTTGTTTATTGAGGTCTTAGGTGCATTTTTGTAGTTGATTGTTTCCTTGAATTTTGAACGGTTTGCTACTTATAGACCTGAACAGGGGAGAAAAGGTAAAAAAAGGGGAAAAAAGGTAAAAAAAGGGGAAAAAAGGTAAAAAAAAATAAATAAAAACTTAAAAAAAAAGACATTTTTTTTTTAAGTTTTTATGTTGTTTATGATAAGAGCTACAACTTTGCCTCAAAGAGTAAATCAAAATTCCGAACGATTTGCAAGATATGAGCCTGAGAAAATGATCACTTTTTTGCAAAAATGACACCGAGGCTCCAAATCTTTGGGGGCCCATAAAAAAAAGTGCATGACTTTGGGCAAAACTGGTAGACACGGGTCTTTTTTTTTTTGTCAAACTTTTGAACCGCTCAAAATATTTCAATGGAATTTAAAATGGTTATTACTGAAATATTTTCAAAATTTTTCGAAACTGGTCAACTTTAATTATTTCTTATATAATATCCTAGGTGACCCATTTCGGCGGTCCTCCCCCCTGCCCCGAGACCACCTAGAAACGTGTGCTCCTCCATAACAGTTGGAAACTACCTCAGTAATAACTATGTGAAATTTCATTAAAATATACCATAGAAATTGAAGGAAAATGTGCAAATTTTGCGGGAGGAGGTAAAGTTTCAGTTAGTTTTTTAGCAATTGTGTAAAGTATTTGTGCAATTATTTGATATCGTTGGAAAGGATATTACTTGAAAAATTATAATATATAAAAATTAAAGTATTCCAACTAAATTTTTTCATTGAATTGATCAAAAAACGAAAATTTTTTGTATTTAGTGTTATTTAAAAAAAAAAAAAATTGTATATTTGAACTTAAATAAAATCTACATTAATTCAGCTATCATTTTGAAATTTTAGTATAATATAAAAAAAATTATTGTTAAAAGAAAAAAGTAAATAGATTCCCAATTTCTTACTTCGAAATACCCAAAACTCCAGTTCGGGGAAAACTTGCTTCAAAAATGGACTTTTTTCAGTAAAATGTTTACCCCGTCAAACAAAAAAAAAAAACTAAAAACACAAAAATTAAAATTACGAAATTCTGATAGGTCTAGCGGGGAGACTGTTACCCCAACTGTCCTCGCATTTGTTTTACATGCATTTATGATAAGTATTATTTTAGAAACACGAAACAAAATGTATGGTCCAGAGGAAAATAATGGATTTCTAAGTGAAAAAATGTTACCACCTTTTTGAAAAAAATCACAAAAAATCACAATTTATTTAAAATTTTCTAATTCAAAATAATATAACTTTTTATCAAAACCACACAGGTATATGATCCTTGCACGAAAATTGTTTAGAATTTTGTACAGAATCCAGAGCATATTTTAGAAAAATTGTAGGACTCGAATTGTGCCCGCCAAGTTCAAAAAACTTTTAAAAAACATGTCCAAAAATGGTTTAAAATTTTACTTTGGTCCAAATATCTCTTAAAGTAAAAGAGTTAACCCACACATGTAAGCATATTTTTTGTAGAGAATTATAAGGACTATCTATGTGCAAAATTTTTTTTTCAGTCAAATCATAAATCAAATTTTGGAGATTTTTAAAAAAATGTTCATACCCGAGGTGACCAACTTTGGAGATCCACCCCCCGTCCCCCAGACTCGCTCAGAATCTGTCCTCCTCCAAATCAATTGGCATACACCTCAGGATTGTCCATGTAACATTTCATTTAAATACATCCATAAGTTCTAAAGCTGCGGAATTATTTCCAAACAATTTCGTTTTGGGACCACTGTGTCACGTAGTGGTGTCCGTATATGGTTATATTTTTTCGTGTTGCACTGTGTTATCAATATGCATCGTTTGAGAATTGAAAGTTTAAAAAACATTTTCAAAATAGCAACCGAATACGAAGAAAATTTTCTAATGATTTTTCCAACAGTTTTGTCAAAATAATACAAAAAAGAAACGTAATTATTTTGAAATAGGATTGTTGAAGATTTTCAATATTCTATCAGTGACGAAAACTTTTAAATGAATCAAACCAATTATCATTGGGATCATTCCATAATTCACTTAGGCCAACTTAAGCCAAAAGTTGCGCTCATTGTGGTACCTCAAGTACAGAGCTAGAAAACCGCAAAGCTATGCCACAAACCATCCCGAGCTTTTAAAAATCCAAGATTCAGTTACCATTCGGAGTACTCAAATCATCAAGACCATCAAAAAAGGATTCTTCTAGAAAACGTTTCCTTCTCTCTGACAGACTCCTACTCCAAGTCGTAGCAAATGGTAAAAAAGTTGTAATGCATATCCCCAAGTCTAAGAGTATACCGGCCAATAAAACAGTGACCCGAGAAAATTTGGTGGCCATTCTCTCAAAAAAAGAGTTTATCTCTTGATGAAGATTTTAAGTTTCTAGATCAGCTTAAAAGTTTTGGCTTTAAGCTTTTTTTAGGAATCTTCTAGCTTCTATCTTGGCGAGTTTTCAAACACCTCTAACGTTCCGGAAGAATTTGCGATTATATTCGCTGTCGAACTCATTTGCTAAAATATTATCCTCTATGTTAATGTGTGTATGTACCCAAGTTAAGTGCAGAAAAAAGTTTATCTCGTTCATAGACCAGTGATAATCGTGGACCACTTTGAACGAGATAGTATTGGCTGTAAAGGCCTTGATTTCTGCTTGTCTATCCGAGTAAGATACCTACAAACCAGTGAGGAATGACACTACCTACTAGGAATCGAACAATTTTATGTATAACCATCACTTCCGGCTGAAAGAAACTGCAACGGTAGGATAGGTTTTATCCCTACAATAAAACACATCACTTACTCCTCTACCAAATTTAGAATTGTTAGTGAATAAGTTTATCTCACTATTATTTCCAGATTTGTTCGAACGTTCAGAACTTGAACGAGACAGAACTCGAGACAATATAGTCCATGTGTTCCCATATGAATTGAATTCATCGCCATGAAAAAATGTGAAAAAATAAACAAAACTACTGCCATGAAAACCCAGAAAACTTTTTATGTTGTTGAAAATAACCAGCTGTTACCTTATGCATTACTTAGTAATATATAGTCATTATTTTTAATATAACTTTATATTGCAGAATAACTTATATACAAGATACAACCTAGTAATTTTGTTTTTTAGGTAGCTCTTTGCTTGATCCTCTAATTAAGTAACGAGTGTTTGGTAGTTCAAAAAAAAAAAAAAGACGTATAACAATGATCTTAAACTCATTGCTATGTGATGATCATTTGTGAAAGTAATTAGTTAAAACGTATTCAGGTTTCAACAACACAAACTAGAAAAACACCATGAATGACATTGAAGTTTTTCGCGGCATTGCTGGTATCTAAATGTAGCCCAAAAACCAATTTTGGTAACATTAAACAGAAAAAACAAGACAATTAACGAATACAATTTGTTTACGGACCTTCGAAATGGATACTGGGAATATTTTGCTACAAATGCTTACTAAAACCTACATATAAATCTGACTGCTTACCACTGCAATACTATCCCGAAAAACAGCCTATAATGTTAAGATTTAATATACAAAGAAATAAAATACTAAACCCTTTTAGTTTCAACAAAAATCTTTCAAAAAAGTCTCCTTGCCTTCGCCAAAATCAAACAAAAAACGGAAATAAATTTAACACCACAACTATAAAAATTTATTAAAAATCTTAAATGTTTCGTAAAACAAATGTCAGCCATACAATCATTAACACACTCTTACTTATTACTTGACAATACACATGTCATAAAAAATAAAAAAAATAAAAAAAAACAAACGATGGAAGTTTCTTATCTTTCTGCAGGTTTATTTACTCTTGTCTTGCTGTCAATGAAATCCATAAAAAAATGCAAAAGGAAAAACATTAAATGATTTACACTAGAACTCATTTATGCCATTTACTGGATTGATTTATGACACTTTGGCACCAAACCACAAAACAAACCAGCCAACCATACAATAAGCCATTTAAACAGACAACTTATGAACGGATTGGAGAAAGGAGTATTTATTGCATTTGGGGGGAAAAAACAAATCATAAGACTTATTACTAAAGAAACACAAACAACATTTATGCTATGAAATGTTGACAACTTTTTTTGTCAACGCTTAATGAAAATGTTGTAAAACTCATATAGGTTTTTTTTTTATTGCAACTCTTGGCTGGTGCTTGGCTGGTGTTGACGACAAAAGATACTTATTTAAATTTGAATATATTTTTTTATTAGCTATGCTTAATAATAAATGAAGTCGTTAAAAATTTTAAAATTCAAAAACATTTTTCAAAATGTTAATGATGCTCTTGTTAATTTTTTTTACAACTAAACAAAAAATTAAATATATTTGCCAAATACAACTTAAACTTTCAGAACTCCCAACAAGTCTAAACAGTACCGACATTGTGTATTTATTAAATACATGGAGTTAAGGGTTTAATATATTTCGAGTGTAAATGTATGTTTTTTTTTTTTTTTGCTCTAAACAGTAGTGTTCCAATTGAAAGGATGTTTGATGGCATGCTAAATTGACAAATGCATGCAAACAACTTTGGGCTTCATTAAATTCTTTTTAAAATTCCTTTTATACTTTATGAAACATTTTATAAAAAAGCTGATGTTTTTTGTTTTGCGGCTGGTATTAAAATGTGATATTAAATATTTCTTTCAACATTTTATTGCGTGTTGTGGTAAATTTACTGCCAAGGTTTTTTTTTTTTTTGGTGCAATGTTTATAGTTTTTATTCGTAAGTAAGACATAGGTTTGTAAATAAGTAAAAGTGATATATTTGTGCAATTTAATAAAAAAAAAATACAGTGTGTGTTAAAATATTGTTGATATATTTAATAGTTTAGATAGCACAGGGAAACACAGATTCTTCTGCACGGGTTTTCTCACTCAATTCGGATACAGTATATTAATAAGTACTAAGCCTCAAATGCACTTTTTATACCCACCATGAAAAAGATGGGTGTATATTGATTTAGGTTTGGTATTGCAATTGGGCTAAATTGGGCTACCAAACCTTATATAAGATAAATATTTGTCCCGTTCGAGCCCTATCCTGCTTTCAAAAGACAGACAGACGGACGGATTGATAAACATAAAATTTATAGGCTAAAAACTAGAAACACAGGGTGTCCGTTGTAGTGTGGCGCACTTATTTTGTAAAAGCTAAAAATAAACCTGTTCAAAGAATACTTTAATTTATAATTTTTTTTTGTAATCATAAAAACCTTTGAATTTCATATTTCATATTTTCTTTAGTTTTAAAATATTTTTTCATTCTGTTTTAAATTTTTGAATTATAAAAACGTTTTCTTTTGCTTAATAAAAATTTGTATAAAAAATATAACAAATTTAGTGTTTGTTTCTAATTAATTTTATACTACACAATAACCACTAAAGTAGCTTCATTTCATACTTTTCTACTGATATCTCTTAAACAAAAGCATGTACGACAACGAAATTTTGTGCAAATAGTTCGGGGGTCAATATAAACTTGGAAACCAAAAATGGGCGTGGTCCGCCCACCTCCCATATAACGTAAAATTTGAAAAAGTTGATGGTGGGTATATAGATTCGACCGAGCCGAATATAACATTCTCGCTTGTTTTGAAATGACTCTAGTTCTCGCGATTAATCGCGATTTGTAAAATTAAGAAAGTTGCTCCATATATTGCAGCATATCTCAAAAACGACTTGTCTGATTTTGTTAAAAAAAAATATATCTAAAAACTCTAACTAAAATTGTCTTTAAGTCATTCTAACATTACTTTTTAACTAGAGAAAGTAGAAATTATTACGAAAATTATACCTACCCAGCAAAAACTTGGTAATGGTATGTAGTTACAGATGTAGTTACTTTTCAATCAAAATAACATACTTTCTGCATTACATGAAAGTAGATTAGTAACTACTTACTTTTAACTTGATATGTAATCAATTACATAAGATCAGATTTTTGGAAATGTTACTTTTTATCAATCTCTTCATTTATATTATAAAATATGAAAATACATTAACTGTTTGTTAAAGTCACGAAGACTTTAACTTTAATAATTAATCGTAAACACACCAGTCTCCGGTGAAGTCGAAACCACGACGTAAGCAGACAGAATAGCTTATTGTTAACAAATCCATTAGGCCACTTTATACGCACATGAATTCATTCATGAACTCTGTAATTTGAGTTTATGTAAAATGCTAAATCAAACATAAAATACGGTATAACTCTTAAACCAATAAAGGGGTATAAAAATGTACTAGAGGAAATTTGTAGGAAATTTTATTATCTATAAATGTTGTATTAACATCAAAATACGTACTTTGCTCAATAAGCTAGTTATATGCAAAAAGTGTTATTGTTCATTTAATTTTACTGTCTTGTATACTAAATAAATTTTGTGTCTGATAAAATGTTTGTCAAATTTTTCAAATTTAAATTCTCGACATAAATAAATAAATTTAAGAAAAAATATTTTTTTTGTTAATGTTTATAAAAATCAATTTCTTATTTCAAAAGGCTATTGGTGAATTATTAGTGTTTAAAAGTGGTAAGTGTCTGAATATTATTAAAAAATATCCACTAATTTGTATTGTTCTTTTTGCATTAGGCACGAATTTATAATATGTACCTAGAAACTTAACAATTTTCAGCCGAGGGCAGTAAGGTCCGGTATTTTATTGAATTTCTGCACGGGTCATAAGAATGCGCTTCAAGAATTAACTCCAAGTCTATGGTATGAAATAGTATGTCAAATCCTGATTTCCGCATATTTTCAAATAAATAAATACCAAAAAAAAATATATCAGTTTTTTATTTTCAATACTTCAGTACTTACTTGTAACCGATAATGTAACTAGTTACTATTCATTTTGCTAATAATGACTTCTGTAATACTTTGAAACTAATGAGTGATTGAATAGCTACAAAGTAATTAGTTCTTGTAACGACATCTAAGTAATGAATATAGAGTAAGTAGTTGCCTCTAATGACATCACCGTGTTAAAATAATGAGTTATTCATCTAATGTGAAAGTAGTGAAGAGCCATTATATTAGCTTCTTATCTCATTACATGGCAAGCAAAGTTTTTGCTGGGTATATATATATATATATACAAAATTTAATAAACTTAAAAACGGATACAGTTTTTTTGTTAAAAATATTGGTACTTTTTAAAGAAAATAAAATTATTTTTAAAAACTTGTGCACACACACAGAAAAAATTATTACAGTATTTTTTTCAATTAACATAGTTGTTTCATTTTGCATCGAAATTTAATAAATTTATTCAAGCAAAAATGAAATAAAAATAAAATTTAACTATACTTTTATATCCTATATACATTTTTAATTCATCCAATCAACTACTTGATTGATTTAATTAATTTATTAATTGGGAATTTTTTTCTGTTTTGTATTTTTTTACAGTTTTTAGTAATTGATATAATCATTTTGGTGAGAGGTGCAAATTTAAACAAGTTTATAATTGAATGAATTATTTTCATATATATTTATTAATTGGTGACTTTTTTCTGTGCACAGAAAATATTATTACCAGATATTTATCAATTATCTAAGTTGTTTAATTTTGTATCAAAATTTAATAAATATATTCAAGTAAAACTAAAATAAAAATCAAATTTAAGTAAGATTTTATTTCTCATTTAAATTTTTAATTCATTCAATCATCCACTTAATTGATTTAATTAATTTTTTAACTATTTTTTTTTTTTTTTTTTCATTTTTTAAAGTTTTTAATAATTGATATAATTATTTTAGTGAGAGGTACAAATTAAAAAAAAGTTGTTAATTGAATGAATTATTTACTATAGTTACGGTCAGATTTGGTAAATATTTGTTTCAAATTTGTTTGCCCGAACGTAAACAAAATTTTTTCAAAGTAATATGAAATTTTTATGGTCACATTACCCACATTTATTTTCCCATTTTTGTTTGTTCAAACAGACTTTAAATATAGTCAAATAGAATAAATTTTATTTCATCAAACTGTCGAAAACAATAAATTTATTTAAAAATCATTAGAGAGAGTTATCAATTTTAATTCTTGTTATGTCAAATAACAGAAAAATAAAAACAAAAATTAATAATAAAAAAAAAAAATAAAAATATAAAAACGTTTTTGTTTCATTTTAATTTCGTTTTTTTTTTTTTTTTTTTTTTTATTGAAACTTTTTTTTGCAATTTATCTGGGAAAAAAGTTGTGTAGACTACAATATGCATATAAAACATAATACCACACCACCAACTTTCAATGATGCCATCTATATCCTGCCATGGAGTTATCGCAAAAGAACAATTATTGGAGCTGCAAATAGATGTTCCGGCTAGTCCAGTAATTACCAATGACAAGGAATATACTTGGCTTCAGAGTTGTTGGTAGTTTACGTAGAATCGGTCCATGAAGATAGTTTATTCATTGAAAAAAAATTTATTTATTTATTTTTTATTTTTTTTATTTTTTGTTTTATTTTTCAGTTTTTTGATATTTTATTTAAATTTTTTTACATTTTGTTTTCATTTTTTATTGTTTGACAATTCAGGGTAAAATAAATTGAGAGCACTTTCTCTAATGATTCTACCTTCTGTAATTTTATCATGATTTTTACTAAAAATATAATAACCAGAGGATGAAAATTTTGTTGGTTTTATTATGTGGAGTAACTTTGATTCCATTTTAAGAAGAGGTAGAAATTATAAAACAAGAAGAAAAGAAGAGACAATGGATTCGGAAGTGGGTTCATAGACGAAATGAGGAAAGATGTTGTGCAAAATATCCGCTATACATATTTCAAGTTGAAATAATAAGGATAATTATGCCACCATCGTCTATATATACCAGAGACATGGACTGTGCACGAGTACCAATATCACCAGCGCCAAGAACATCAAGGCGCCTCATTGATGTTCCTCATACCTTCCTTTATTAAGAGGGCCTCATACCTTCCGCCCTGCTCCAACACCTTATTTGTTAGATCAACCACCGACATTCCAAACATCACCTTCATAATATCCTCCATGATCTTCAGCACCCTTCTCCGCACTTGCATCACTAGCAGTGCATTAGCAGTGATCTCACCACCACCCTTCTTCGACTTAGGTGATTTCAGTTTGGACCGCTTACCCAAGTACTCCTCATTCACCTCCGAACTAGATGAATCCAGCTCAAACTGCCGCAACATATCCGGAACTGACAACATAACGTCGTCGTACTGCTAAATATCACCTATTGCTACACGAGTTATTTGAGGTTAAAGATGCCAGAAATTAACTTTTTGTATACTTATATCTCGCTCTTGTAGGGATAGTTCTTTGACTTGCTCAAGTATGTTACCGAAGTCTTTTTATTTTGTTATTGTAATTTTACTCTGTTGCCTAAGAACTAATTATATAAGAACTGATCGCCGTATATATCGGTCCTTCACTATTAATTATATTACCGAAATGAAAATTGGATAGTTAGGTCCAGGGAAAGAGGTAGCCCACATACAGACAATACATACATATGTACATATGTATATTAATTTTCGCATATTTAAAAGGGTATTGTAATAAAAGACTTAAAAACTAGGCGGGTTTGTCGAGGGAGAGCAATAGCTTCCATAGAAAATAAATATTAGTTATTGCATCACAAAGTGCACCATTATTATTCTATAAAAAAAGTGTCACCATTAAATTTTTAATTTTAATTTTTTTGACAAATTTTACTATTATTTTTTAAAGTTTGTCCTTCTATTATTCCTATTCCTATGATCTTCATGAAGGCGGAGTGTTTGTTCTCAGTTTCCTTAAAGTTTGAGATTTTTTCACGAAACTGTAATTTTTAGATTATTTGGGAAAAAGTATTTTTTTCATTCAGGAATTTTGTCGATGAGAGAACTTTTTAGTGCATACTACTGAAATGTGTTTAACTACTTTAAGATGTATTAAAATTACTGCAAAACCATTTTTCATATAAAAAGAAACAATTATAGGATATTTTATCGTTTTTGCAAAAGAGATATCAAATTTTTTTTTATTGTTGCGAAATAAAAAGTACCATTATCGTTCAACATTTTTGCTGATAAAAGTTGTTATATATATTTTTTTATAACAATTACAAATTATTATTTTTTAATATTCTTCCATATTCTGCTCATCAATACACATTGACAGGTTTTCCTACAAAATTTTTTCTCACGGGATACTCTTCATACAGCCGATTTTTTATTTTATTTTATTTTTTTTTTTTTTTTCATACAGATCTGTGAAGCAATTACATCTTTAAATTTTAAAATTTTAGCTTTAAAAAGTTATATAAAAAACGCCGATTCTATAGATTTAAATAGTATTATAACTCTTAAAATCTTGTCAGTAAATTTTCTTAAAATTTATAACTGGGAACATGCAGATATATTTAAATCAAATATTTTCTTTAGCTATTCTCAATAATGATTAAATTATAGTTAAAACTTATATATATATAGAGGACATAATAGCAAAAAAAAAAAAAAAAAATATATATATATATATATATATATATATATATATATATATATATATATATATATATATATATATATATATATATATATATATATATATATATATATATATATATATATATATATATATGTATATATATATATATATATACATATATACAGTGGTGGCCACGAATTTAAGACACGACATGTAACGAACTAAGTTGTGATAATTATTACAACCCTGCAATATAAAATTAGATTTTGTTAATTTTTCAGTGTACCCTGTAATGTTAAGATCAATTACCGTTATTTGGTTTTGTTTGTGTATACATTTTGTTGCTGTTTTTATTATATTTTCGTAAAAACGTGCTTTTGAAGCTGGTCACGAATTTAAAACATATAAGAAATATTTGGTTTTTAAGTGATTTTTTGGTGTTTTTTGAAGCTAAAAGGTAAGTAATGAATGTTTTATTCCATTTAATGTTAGAATACATCAAAATATTTAGTTAGAAATGGCCAGAGGTACTTGGAGTTCGGATGCCGAGCGAAAATTGATCCAACAAATGAATACTGATGGAAAAACAGTAATGGAAATTTCCAAGCTACTAAAATGTTCCAGATCCAAGATTTACAATGCACTGGAACACATCAAGCAACATGGCACTACCAAAAATGTCAAACAGCACCCTAGAGCCCGAAAAACTACACCCAGGGAGGATAGCTTAATTTATAAATCAGCTGCTAAAGATCCTTTCAAGAGCTCAAGTAAAATTAAAAATGAGATTTCATCGGATTTTGGTATTAATATATCGTCCAGGACAATAAGAAGACGTCTGAATGATAAGAACTTACGTGGGTGTATTACACAACGTAAACCACTTGTGTCAAAAAAAAATATTAAATCCCGACTAGCGTTTTCAAGAGAAAATCTCAATAAGCCGATGACATTTTGGAAAAATATACTTTGGAGCGACGAGTCGAAGTTTTGTCGCTTTGGTTCTGATGGAAAACAGTACGTATGGCGTCCTCCAAACCTGGAGCATCACCCAAAGTACACCCTTAAAACGGTTAAGCATGGTGGTGGAAATGTCATGGTGTGGGCAGCATTTTCCTGGCATGGTGTAGGTCCCATTCAGAAGATTATCAATAAAATGGACCAGCATATTTACAAAAACATACTGACAAGCATCATGATACCATTCGCTGAAGACAACATGCCTCTAATGTGGAAATTTATGCATGATAATGACCCTAAGCACACTTCACGCCTAGTGAAGAGTTGCTTAGAGGAAAATAATATCACAGTTCTGAAATGGCCAGCTCAATCCCCGGATCTCAATCCAATTGAGAACTTGTGGAATGATGTTGAGGAGCATGTACGAGCAGTAAAGCCAAAAAATTTGACTGATTTATGGGAAGAAATTCAAAAGTCTTGGTATGCCATTCCAAAGAAGCGCTGTATGGCCTTAGTTGAAAGTTTACCCAGGAGATGCGCTGCTGTGATTCAAAATAAAGGATTTCCCACCAAATACTAATATTGTTTTATGAAGCTGAGATTTACTTTTGTGAATTAACTTTTATTTTGCCTATGTCCTAAATTCATGACCAGGCTTAAACTTGTATTAATCTGTATAATATGTAAATAAAAATTGGAAACTAAATATAGGTAACAAACTATTGTTGATTTTTTTTCATAACATTACTAGGATCTTTAAAAAATAACATGGATCTAAAATTTGTTCGATAAGATGTAAAAATTATCAGAAATATATAAGTGAAATGTCGTGTCTTAAATTCGTGGCCACCACTGTACATATATATATATATATATATCGTCCATTCCATGAAAGAACGTCCAAGAATATTTTGTACGTCTTCCGATTTTAATAATATTTGGAATACGCATACCCTAGGAGCTATTTAAATATCTCCATTTTTATTTTTTTGAATTTTGAAAAATTCACGAATTTATTCGCGATTTTGATTTTACGAAAAGTCAAAAAAATCCCAAAAGTGTCTAAATTTAAACACCAATATCTCTAAAAGTTGTTAACGGATTTTAATGATTTAAATTGCATATTTAATAAAAAATATGTCCACTATAAATTTAGTAAAAATAATACTATCATTTAAAAATGCATTCATAATGCAAATGCAATTTTAGTATGAATTTTTGAAAAATTTCTACCCTTTAAATTTTTCTCTTCTGATATAAAAAAAAAAATTGCTAAAAATTGCAATATAAATTGTTTTGGGACAAAATGGTTCACTATTTCAAAAAAATTTTTTTAAATACTTCTTCAAATTTGTTCATACAAAAATAATTTTGTTTCTTAAATTTTTGTATACTTTAATTTTTGTGAGCTTATTTTAAAATTAATTTTAATCATAATATTTCATAATTTGTTATTTGCGATAGAAAATCTATTGGTCCCAGATTAAGTGCTAATGATTTATATAATAAACATATTTGTCTTCAATATTAAGCAAAAATATTTAAAATCAAAAGGGTAGAAGTTTCTTAAAAATGCATTCGAAAATTGCATTCTTTTCGTGAGTGCATCATTAGCAAAAAATTATTTTTGATTCATACAATATAATTTACAACATTTATCGTAATAAACTTTATACTAGTTTTTAAATCAATAAAATCCGATGTATACTTAAGGAGTTATAAACATTTAGAGCTACATATTACTAAAAGAGTATAATCAAAAAAGCTAAAAATCTAAATTTTTTAAAAAATTTAAATTTTTGTATGAAAAAATTTATGAACATTTTTTTAAAAAAATATTAAAAATAGTAGATGTTATTGTCCCAGAACAGTTATTTTTGCATTTTATAGTAAAGATGTTGCTTTTTAACATATTAAATAAAAATTAAAATCGAAAGGGTAGAAATTTTTCAAAAATGCATCCTAAAATTGCATTTGTATTATGAATGCATTTTTAAATTGTAATATTATTTCTAAATTACTACATTAAAAGAGGACATACTCATATTCTACGTGCAGTTTAAATCATTAAAATCCGTTAATAACTTTTAGAGTTATTGATGTTTAAAGTTACACACTTTTCCGATTTTTTTGTCTTTTCGGAAAATCAAAATCGTGAATAAATTCGCGAATTTTTTAAATTTCAAAAAAATTAAAAATTTAAATGGCTCCATAGATTATATGCGCATCAAATATGAACAAAATCGGATGACCTTCCGTAAAAAAATTGTAATTTTTTATAAATCTTTCATGGAATGGATAATATATATTTTTTCTAGATCATTTATAAACTCCATGATGATGTAAGAAGGTCCTTTCGTACGTCCATCTAACAGTTACACATTTTACCAATTTAGCCACAATTTTTAACACAGGAGTTTTAGACCTAGTAATAATAAGTATTCTGCTTCACACATATTACAATATAAAACCTAGTAAATAGTTGCCAATCTCCTGTATCATACATGTCCGCAAAATTTTTAAAATATATTTTTTTTCTTTACGTTTTCGTATAAATAAAGCAGTTTTAAAGAATTTAATAAAAAACTAGTTAACCACTTCATCTAATGTTTTACTAATTAATAATATACCTATTAAAATAAATATTCCTCTAAAAGTTATTTTAATAGGTGTTTTGCAAGATTTCTTCTGAACCTCGTTTGTATTTTGTTACATTAATGATTATAATTCTATGAACAAATTAACCTTTTTGTTATTAATTAATAAATTAAGTATTTAAATTAATATTTCTCTTGTTTTGTGTTTTTCTTATGAACATGTTTTTGTGTAATTCAATTTATTTCAAAGTTCAAATTTCAATTTACTTTTATGTAGTACGAAAACTCACTCTACAGTAGTAGAGTAATAAGTCTAATTACTGGAATAATTTTGTGTAATTGTGTGTATGTATATGTTTTGGGCCTGTTCATCAGACTACTTTTCACGTTATAAATTAAGGTCTTTTGTTTTCTTTTTCTTCTCCTGTTTTTTGTTGTTGTTGCTGCTGTTCCTTTTTTTGCTTTTTTTTCTTTCTACTCTGGTGTATATTGTTGTTAAACTAATTTTGTTTGACATTAAGTAATACAAGGTGACAACTGACGACATTCAAGTCAATGTTTTTGGAGTTTTATGAAAGGGGGTTTCCCCCTTCATATCATTTCATGTTGATGTTGTTTGAAGTTTAAATTTAAATTGAGTAGAGAGTAAACTTGAGTTATGCCTTTAAAAAAAAATTATTATAAAAAAATTCAATGAATTGTATTGGGTTTTTGTCGTTCAAATGTTGTTACCACGTTTAAAATAGAGTCTAGAGGTGAGTGAGTTTGAAGTATTGTTGGTGGCATACGTTTTAAATTTCCAACCATAATCACTGAGTAATTTAAACCACCAACAACTCTGTACAAGAATTTTTGTTTTTGTTATATGTAGCTAGTCGTTAAATGTTTGAAAATATATGTATATTGACTGTGTTGGTGGTGGTGGTAACTGTAGCATGTGTATGGTGCGGGCTTAATTAAGGCTTGTTGTATGTTAATGAACAATTCACTTTTTTTCGTTTTGTTTGAAAATATTTATATTAATTTATATTTTATACCGTAGTTATTGGGTATTGTATTTGTAAAGTAAACAAAATATGAGTTAAATTAATTTATAATTTCATTAAAGTTGTACGAATACGAAAAGATATATTTTGTATTTTTTTGCTAAAAAAAAAAAATATTAGTTATACCTCGAAAGTTGTTTAATGCTTTCCAGAGGTTTTTAAAAAAAAAATTCCACAAATTTTTAGATCATTTTCAAACAATTTCGGAAATTCCAAAACACTAAAATTTTTTTATCTCGGAAACTTGGTAACTAATTACAGTTTTTAACGGCATTAGAAATAAAAAACCTAACTTTTTTTTTAAAATATATATACCATCCTATTCTTAGCAAAACTGCTAAGAAATTAAACAGCAAAATCAAAAGTTTTTTCTACGTATTTTTTTAAATTTACAGTTTATTTTGACCAACCCTTTATATGAAGGTATTTTTTCTTAATACTATATTTTATTAAGATCAAATTGAGCTATTGTTTGATAAAACCAGATTTGAGCTGTAGAAGATATGATTTTTTTAGTTGTAAAACAACTGGCTTACATGTATTTTTTGAGTTTTTGAACAAAGAAAAAATCATATCTTCTACAATTCTCATCTGATTTTATCAATTGATGGCTTATTTTATTCATAATAAAATATATTATTAGGAAAAAATTAAAAAAAATATATATTTTTTAATAAAAAGTTGGTCAAAAATTGTTGTAAATTTCAAAAAATTCATATAAAAAGATTCATTTTTTTGTACTTACTATTTTATACAGTTTTGCTACGAATACAAAGATGTATATACTTTTTAAAAATTTTAAGGATTTTTTTTTTTCTAATTTAGTTAAAAAAAACACTTAAATTAACAATTATTTGAGATAAAAATCCTTAAAGACGGGAAGTCCAAAAAATCTTTTCTTTAATAGCCCACACCACCATAGGTGGTAGGGTATTACTTAAACTTTTGTGCTAATATTTTTAGCGCACAGAAGAAATCATTGGACCCCACCTTAAAGTAAAACGTTCGACTCAGAATCACTTCCTGGTAGATTTAAAGATGTCTGTCCGTCCGTCTGGCTGTCTGTTTATGTAAATCTTGTGAATAAAATACAGGTGGCAATTTTGAAAAAAACTTAATGAAATTTAGCACAAATAGTTATTTTAGCACAAAGACAAAGCCTATTGAAAATGGTTATGATCGGGCCCATTATTTCACCTAGCCCCCATACAAATACTTTCCCGAAATAGGGGTTTAACGCTCATAAATACCTTTAATATAATATTTTATACATTTATAAATCTTTCTACCGAATATCATAGATATCAGTCCATAATTGTTTAAAGCTCCCATATAAACGCCCCCCCCCCCCCCCCCTTCCAAAATTACTATAATGTTCATAAATCCCCTACAAATGTTAATATCAAGTTAATATTCGACACAAATAAGTTTTATATATGTAAGTATAAACAACAGTCTTGACCGACTGTCTTTCTTACATTTTTTTTTTATTTTTTATATAACTCCCGATTTTAAACTACACTTTTTAATATTCCAAATATTTTTTTTTTTTTCACTATAGCACCGTGTAATTAATATTTACAAAATTAATAATTAAATAAAACAAAACTTTCAATCTCTAAAAATTAATGGCTTTAACTATCAACTCTTGCAACTTTGTAATTTATTAAAAACAAAATAAAAAAACTCATAAAGTTTGAGGTCTAAGAACACCCAAAGCAAAAACAAATATTAATAATAAATATTCATATAAATATTTTTTCCCATGATCATCTTTCATATTTTTCTCTTTTTTTATATTGTATTTATAATTGGTTTCAACATTTATGCTCCGACCAACAAAAAAAAAAAAAAAAAAACGTTAGGAAGATGATCGGCAGCAGCAGCGTTGGTAGTGGCGGCATCTCCGCATTTAGTATTTAATCAGCATAACAAAAGAAATTAAGAAATAAAATAATGATGATAATAATCATCATCAACATTATTGAAATCGACAACAACTCTCCAAACTACAAAAGAACTAACAACCATTCTTTCTCTACATCAATGTAAATTTTATGAAAATTATTTTCAAAAAAAAAAAACCGCCGTGTCATTTACTAATTTTGTGATTAACACAATGAAATACATTTGTTTAATTTTTTTTTTTTTTTTTTTAATAATAAAAAAAAATCCAAAAACTATTTTATAAAAAAAAAATGAAAATAATAAAGGAACCTAGAGTGTGTGCTTCAGTTTGGAAGCCACTGACTCGCCCTAAAAATAAAGTGCTGTTGCATTGTCTACTTAAAAGTAACCATAGAGTATTGTTAACAAAAAAACCCGGCCTATAAGCGCCGCTCTCAGCTGGAGTTATGTAGAGTGTGTTGGTTGGTTAAACCACGGTATCTTTAAACAAAATATATTTTGATTGTTCTTTATTATTAATATTAAAATATTTATAATTATCACTATGGTTTTAATGATCTTTTTTGGAATATTAAATATTTCAATAAAAAAATATATAAATTTTCACTTCGTCACTTGGTAAGAGAAGAATTGTACCTTCAGACATTTTGTTGGGGGAATATTTAATTGTATTACTATATTTCAAATACTTTTTTGACTTCCACACTATTTGACTATTTTCATTAAAATTTGGTGTCTTTAGTAATTATATATGATGATTTAGCATTAAGTAAAAAGTTAATTGAAAAAATATAAAAGAATATTACTTTTTGTAATTAAATAATGCATAATTTTTGTTAGGTAAATAATTAAAATTTGTTTGTAAATTAAAATTTCATAGCGCATTTGTAGGAATGAAAATTAAAAATTTTGATTATGAGTTGTTGAAATATTTATGTTACATATAACATATATTTGATTAGCAAAGAGTGAAATGTAAAAAATAATTATCTGTTGATCAACGCATTTGTGTATTTTAAAATTAAATATTACTACGTTTATACGCAACTCTTACTTGCTATTAAAAGTATAGCATAATGAAAATTGTATGGCATAAACAGTGAGTTAATATTTTATTTGCAAAATAGTAACTCACAAGAACAAATGGTGATTTGAGAAACTATTTGCAAATAAAATGGGTTTATGTTCATAGAATTTTCAATGAAGAGAAATTTTCAATAGAGAAATTTTATGAGCTTTGAAGTAAAAGTAAAAGTAAATCTATTATAAATCATTGCCACCAAAATCATCAAGACATTTAGTCGAAAAAGTATTCAAATGTCAAGAAATTATTTGAAGCATAGATGCCCACGCACTCTAACATAACACATGTAGTTGTGTTAGTAAAATAAATAAAAAATGCACTAAAAGAAAAAATGGGTAAATTAAATAAAATATATCAAGTTAAATGGTTATAAAATAAATACTAAAAAATCGAAAAATAACACAAATAATATTTATTTAAACATCATTGCTAAATTTAAAAAATAAGGAAATAAATGATGTTATTTTTATATTTAATATAACAAATTATAGTGTAAGTAGTAACCTTATATTATTTGGAAGGCTTAATTGTAAGCATGTATTGTTAAAATATTTTCCCTTGTCCAGTCATTTATATCTAATGTGTTGAAAATCTAATACAATTTTATAAAAACAATGTTTAACTGGAAATATTCAAAATTGTTTTCATACATAGTGCATTTGTGTACTCATCGCTCTCTCGGCGAAGAATAAATGACAGAGAATAAGAATATGTGTGAAGCTCTCAGCACAAATGTGCTTGAAGTGGGCATCTATGATTTGAAGTTAATTTTTAAGATTTTTTTAAAACTAAAATTATAATTTTTTATTTATATCGAGAAATTTTAAATTTGTATCTGTTTTATATGGAAACCCTTGCCAAGTAATTTATTCTCTTTTATTTTCAAAATTTGCAAAAGCTCTTTGGGTACATCAATATGCGGTCATTTCTTCCAATATTTTAAATCAGTGTTATCCAGGCTTATTAATTAAATATTTATTCTACTATCTTTTTTAATCTGTGTCAAAGTCTTCAAGTTTGAAATACCTGAAATCAAACGATTCCACGATGCTCAGAAGGATTGGGAATATTGCAAACTATTTTTTAGCACCACAAGAATAAATTAATTGAAAAAGCATCTTGAATGATCAAAGCGTTAAAATTCTCCAAATAGAGTAATTTAAAAATTAGATATCAAGAAATGGTAATTAAAATATAACATTTTGCTTAAAAATTAGATAGATAGATGTTTCCCGTGCAAAATTTTAAAATTCAAGCTCTAGTAGTTTCCCCAGATATACGAATTTTTGCATTTAGTTCATATGGGAGGAACCACGCCCCCTACTTCTAGTCCGCCCATATTTTTCTTAAATATTAATATTGATACCAAAGTGGCTCCGACAAAATTTTAGAACTTTAACTGTTATATTTTCTCAGATATGATAATTTAATATTTTCTTTATATGGGAGGTGCCACGCCCACTATCGCTAGTGTACCAATTTTTGTCCAATATATTCATATTGAAGCTAATGCTAGTCGTTGAGCTCTCTAACTGTTATAGTTTCCCAGATATAAAAATTTTGGTATTAACTTTATATGAGAGATGACATGCTCACTATTTCTTTTCCGCCCATTTTTGCACAAAATGTTCACACTGGCACTTAAGTTTATTGTACAAAATTTGGGAAATGTAACTGTTATAGTTTCCTAAATTTACGGCATTTGGTATTGGCAACCAATATTAGCCTATTTTTCCTTCCAGGCATATAGGAACACACTGTGAAAAATTCAAGAAATTCGGTTTAGCCGTTTAGGCTGCTATAGACTTCAAACAAACATACATACATACAAACAAACACTCATTAATTTTTATATATATAGAGATAGAGATAGATTAATCAATACTGAACATGTCCCTATCACTTAGGAACCAGACTCGTGACATGTTTTGTGTTAATTCCTTTCCTTCTTGGGAATCTGCATCTTTATAGTGAGGAGGATATTATGCGTTTATGCTGATGTTTAAACAACCAAACATATTAGTCTTAAAATGTATCAATTGGCTTAGAATATTTTCCTGAGTCGATTTAACAAGGTCCGTCCATGATGAAATTTCGTTAAAAAGAATTATTTCAACATACACTTAATATTACTTATATGGAAAAGAAAAATCATAAATTATCGATTAAATGGGGATCGAAAATTCTTAATTTTAAGGCTGTTTTTAAGAAAAAATATTTAAAAAATTTTCGCAAAAATGTTGGTCCATAAAACCGTCACAGGATGTAGATCCTTTTCCCATGATGCCCATAAAAAAAATCAGTACGTGATAGAAAAAAAGTGAACTGTTGTTTAACTCGTAAAAATCCATCTAGTCCACCTATTTTTGTTTTAAGAAAAAAAATTTTATTTGCCACCACTGTATGTCTACTCAATTGTATGTAACATGGATATTTTTACTTAACTGTGATAACTCCAAAACTATTAAGCTCATAAAAAAATAAAGTTTAATTGATTTGAAGATATTTTTAGTCCGCATCTTTTTTGTCGACCAGGGTTATTAAATTATCACTTACGTTTATATATATTTGATTAATTTATTAATTGTTACAATAACAAAAATAATTCAAAGCTGATAAATTGTATTGTTTGTAGTAAAAAATATTAGAAAATTTGATTTTTGTTCACTTGAATAATTGATACAATTAAAAAAGTAATTAGAATAGTTTTTATCTTTGATAAATCGTTTAATGGACCATATTGTTTCTATCTAATATTTACTGCATCACCTTTATCACAATAAAAAAAATAAATTTTAATAAATAAAAAAATAACCTAAAATAAAAATTTGTTAGCTAATCTAAAATCATATTTTATTTATAAACTCTTAAAGTAGGTAAGTAAACAAATTATAAATGCACTCATAAATTTGAAAATCATTTTTTTCTTTTTGTTTCCCAAGTAATTTATCATTCTTTTTCTGTTTCTTTCTCTACATTTTTCCTTTTTTAAATAATATTTATTGAAATATTAAACTTAATGTGTGTAAGCTTTAATTAAAAAAAGAAAAGAAGTTAAAAGAATAAAAAATATGAATCGAAATCATAAGTTAAAAACTACTATTTAATATATACAAATTACCAGTAATACAAACACTCTCATAAATGTTTAAAATGTCTGTTGAACGAGTATTTATGAGAGTTTTGCATGAAGTTGATCCCATAGTTTTATATACTATATATACATATATTTTGTTTTGTGTTTTAATTCATAACTAAACATTGTCTATAGTTAATATGGGATGTAATAGCATTTAAGCCAAGTTTTTATAAACAGACATTTCAGAAAAAAAAAAAAAACTTTGAACTTGGCCGCTTCGATTGTTGTTAAATGATTGATGTGTTATTAATTTTTTTTTTTCTCCTTCTTTCTATTTAAGTCTTTCTCTGGGTATCTGAGTATCTGTGTTTTTTTCCATATTTTAAATAGCTAAGCCGCTGTTTTTCTTTCTTTATATTTTGTGTGATACATTTAAACGTTATATTAGTATCTATCTAGCTATCAGTGTTTAAGTTTGGTTAAAAATAACCAAGTTTCATTTAGACCTTCCTAACTAGTTTAGATTTTTTTTTTTTTTTTTTTTTTTTAATTTTTTGCTGTTTAGTAAAATTTTATGTGTGTTTTTGTTAAGAAATTTACGCTTTAAGCTTTTTTATGTTTCTTAAGCGTAAATGTCTTTAAGGCTTTTTACACACGATCACTCGCTTATGTTGCACTTTTCAGTTTGTTTCTAAAAAGTTGTTTATTTTTATTTTTATTATTTTTTTTTATAATCACGCTGTTTAATGATTATAATTTTTTATAGGTTTTTACTTTTTAATATATTCCTTTCTATCAGCTGTAATTTTTAATCAATTTGCATAACTAGTCGTTGTTATAGCGTATGTTTTCAGTCATTGTAGTCTTAAGATATTGGAAAAATATAGAGATTTATTAAGTAATGACAAAGTCAATGAAGCAGGGTAGTGGATTACAATGTATTACATGGAAAATGTCATAACATTTTATTAGGTATATGGAAATTAAGCTGGAAATAGGAGACTGTTACCATTAAATCAATGAATTATTTAAGAAAAAATAAAGAAAATAACTTCATTTTGGAATAGTATAATCAAAAAAAAAAAAAAAACATTTTAGTTACAACAGAAATAAAAAATTAAGGTAATAATTTTTCAAATATCACAATTAAATTTCTATTGATTAAACCACAACTAAAACATATTTAATGTAATCTTTTAAATCTCTGTAGACATACGTGTTGAAAACGATAACATTCAGTGGCAATAATTATTTAGCCCTTAATACTGCATTTTTACTTAACGATAATCGATACCCAATTGGCATCAAGTTGACACCATTTCGGTATCAAATTCGATATGCTTCAATATATAGTACAGCCTCCTTAATTTTACAAATCACGATTTATCGCGAGAACTAAAGTTAATTAAAAACGAAAGAAAAAGATATAGTCGGTCAAGCCCGACCATATGATACCCTAAACCATTTTGTACATTATTATTCGGGGAGGGGTCTTTTATAAGACTTGGAGTCAAATGTGGATCGATACTCATAAGTGTAAAATAAAACATACGAATACAGAATATTACGTTGATGCTGACATTTATATGAATTTATTCACTTTTGGGTGATTCCTGAAAGAGGCCTTATATGGGAGCTATGGTAAATTATGGACCGATCTTTGTAAAATTTGGCACTATCATTTATGTTCATATAAAACTTATTTGTGTCGAATATTAACTTGATACTAAAATTTTAATGGAATGTATGCCCGTTAAAGTGATTTTCTGAAAAGGGGTTTATATGGGAGCTATGGTTAATTATGAACCGATCTTCTTAAAAATCAGCAAACTTATTTAGACATATACAGTGGTGGCCACGAATTTGAGACACGACATTTCACTTATATATTTCTGATAATTTTTACATCTTATCGAACAAATTTTAGATCCATGTTATTTTTTAAAGATCCTAGTAATGTTATGAAAAAAAATCAACAATAGTTTGTTACCTATATTTAGTTTCCAATTTTTATTTACATATTATACAGATTAATACAAGTTTAAGCCTGGTCATGAATTTAGGACATAGGCAAAATAAAAGTTAATTCACAAAAGTAAAGCTCAGCTTCATAAAACAATGTTAGTATTTGGTGGGAAATCCTTTATTTTGAATCACAGCAGCGCATCTCCTGGGTAAACTTTCAACTAAGGCCATACAGCGCTCCTTTGGAATGGCATACCAAGCCTTTTGAATTTCTTCCCATAAATCAGTCAAATTTTTTGGCTTTACTGCTCGTACATGCTCCTCAACATCATTCCACAAGTTCTCAATTGGATTGAGATCCGGGGATTGAGCTGGCCATTTCAGAACTGTGATATTATTTTCCTCTAAGCAACTCTTCACTAGGCGTGAAGTGTGCTTAGGGTCATTATCATGCATAAATTTCCACATTAGAGGCATGTTGTCTTCAGCGAATGGTATCATGATGCTTGTCAGTATGTTTTTGTAAATATGCTGGTCCATTTTATTGATAATCTTCTGAATGGGACCTACACCATGCCAGGAAAATGCTGCCCACACCATGACATTTCCACCACCATGCTTAACCGTTTTAAGGGTGTACTTTGGGTGATGCTCCAGGTTTGGAGGACGCCATACGTACTGTTTTCCATCAGAACCAAAGCGACAAAACTTCGACTCGTCGCTCCAAAGTATATTTTTCCAAAATGTCATCGGCTTATTGAGATTTTCTCTTGAAAACGCTAGTCGGGATTTAATATTTTTTTTTGACACAAGTGGTTTACGTTGTGCAATACACCCACGTAAGTTCTTCTCATTCAGACGTCTTCTTATTGTCCTGGACGATATATTAATACCAAAATCCGATGAAATCTCATTTTTAATTTTACTTGAGCTCTTGAAAGGATCTTTAGCAGCTGATTTATAAATTAAGCTATCCTCCCTGGGTGTAGTTTTTCGGGCTCTAGGGTGCTGTTTGACATTTTTGGTAGTGCCATGTTGCTTGATGTGTTCCAGTGCATTGTAAATCTTGGATCTGGAACATTTTAGTAGCTTGGAAATTTCCATTACTGTTTTTCCATCAGTATTCATTTGTTGGATCAATTTTCGCTCGGCATCCGAACTCCAAGTACCTCTGGCCATTTCTAACTAAATATTTTGATGTATTCTAACATTAAATGGAATAAAACATTCATTACTTACCTTTTAGCTTCAAAAAACACCAAAAAATCACTTAAAAACCAAATATTTCTTATATGTTTTAAATTCGTGACCAGCTTCAAAAGCACGTTTTTACGAAAATATAATAAAAACAGCAACAAAATGTATACACAAACAAAACCAAATAACGGTAATTGATCTTAACATTACAGGGTACACTGAAAAATTAACAAAATCTAATTTTATATTGCAGGGTTGTAATAATTATCACAACTTAGTTCGTTACATGTCGTGTCTTAAATTCGTGGCCACCACTGTATAAAACTTATATGTGCCAAATTTCATTAAAATATTGCTATATTTAAGGGATTTATGATTGTTAAACCCTTTTCCGGTAGGACATTTGTATGGGGGCTAGGTGAAATAATGGACCGATCATAACCAATTTCAATAGGCTTCGTCCCTGTACTATAGGAAACCTGTGTACCAAATTTTAATGATTTTGGGTTTGAAATTGCGACCTGTAGTTTGATTACACGGTTTACATGGACGGACAGACGGACGGACATCGTTAAATCGACTCAGAAAGTGATTCTAAGCCAATTGGTATAAATTAAGGTGGGTCTTAGACCAATATTTTTGAGTTTTACAAAACCCCACCTATGGTGGTGTAGGGTATAAAAAAATGGATTCGAGGCTTAGTACTTATTAACACCGTGTATCCGAATCGACTGAGAAACTCTGTACCGCAAAATTTTGTTTCTCATTTTGTAACTCTGTGGTATTAGTTTAAAAAAATCAGTTTTAGAATTTTAAGATTTTTTTTAGCAGAACGATAATGTCTGTCCGTCCGTCTATACATTAGAGTTAAATGGGTCGAAATTATGCATAATTCAGAGAAGGGTGGTATCAAAACTTGAATGATCACTTTTAATTTTCCTATTTATTAGTAAGTAAAAAAATTGATTTTTAGAACTATAAAATGTTTTTTGGCTGAATGGTAATGTCCGTCCGTCTATACATTTGGGTTAAATGGAACGAAAATGACGCTTAATTCAAGAAAAGCTGATATCCAATTTTTGATAATCGCGTTCTATTTTTACTATTTATTAGTTAGTAAAAAATGCATTTTTAGAATTTTTAAATATTTTTTGGCAGCATGGCAATGTCCGTCCGTCCGTCTGTACATTTGGGTTAAATGAAAATTAGTGTATTTTAGCACAATTTTCAAAAAATTAACAAAAATATTAGAACTAAAAAATATAATTTACAAATACTTGAAGAAAAGTACACTTAAATATCTGAAGTTCATGACTTCATTTTAAATTTTTACCTTAAAAGACTTTTTATTTTGAAATAAATACATTGAAAGCTGATTGAAATTTAGTTTTTTACTATTTTTCAAAAATGTAAAACAAAGTTTTAACTTTGACAGCCCCTTATAAAAAAATAACATAACCTAGCTAAAAGATTTTAATTGATATTAATAAATAATTTTGTCTATTTTTATTTGGTACTCAACTTTATTACAAATCTTTTCAAAGGTTCCAAAAGGCGATACCATAAATTACTAATACTACGATCACAATCCTAGTGGATTTTGAATTGAATTTTTTTCCTCATTGGTTTTAATATTTGCAACCATAAATATTTTTAAAATACTTATGGTGGCAAATGCAAAAATGTCCAGTATATCCTATCAATACATCTGTTTCCTAAGAGTCTTAACTTTTTAATTGACCTTTATTATTTATTCCTTAAGTTCCGCTTCATTTAAAATTCTAGCCCAAAAATAGCTAAATTATTATCTCTCATTTCCCACACAAAACTTAATAATTTGATATAATAAATCCTCTACAAAAAACTGTAAATTCTTAATCTTTTTACCACAAAAGAAAAAAAATGTTACAAGTCAAAAAATAAATAAATAAGTCATTCTACTATTTTTTAAAGTAAAGAACTCATAATCTATTTCCCTATTTTAACTGCTTTATAGTAAAAAAAAAATCCCGATAAAAATCAATATTTAATTATACCTCTCACACTCTAGTATACTTCTCATCATGATCATTATTATTCTCAAACAATCTTATCAAACCTCATCATTTGCTCTTTATAACTATTTAGGTACAGAGAAACAATACAACTAAACAAACCTAAGAAAAAGTCATAATCTTATCTCAAAAAAACCGAAAAACAAAATCTGTTTATAAATCCTAAAACTACTACACTTTAACTATTATCTGTTAGAGAGTAAAAGGAAAGGAAAAAAGGGAAACAATCAGCACTTCACACCTTAATTTCAATATCCTGTTAAAAAGCGTAACTGATCTTTTTTCTAAGATTTAAATAATGTTGAGGTTTTATATCTCTGGTATTTTATAAATATATTTGCCAATATCTTGTTTGTTTAATCTTGTTCTCTTATGAGAGATTTTTATTTTTTTTTTTTTTTTACTTTTTCTAATTTCTATTTCCATTTGGAAGTATTTGTTGTTTGTTAAAGCATAAAATTTCCACTTGATGTATTCAATAAGGTGTAACAAATTGATTAAGTTTTTTTATTTTTAAGAGTATGGATAATAAATAAATACACACCAAAAAGGGGCCATAATATTAAGTGTTGTAAATAGTTACCTGGCCTACGGTATTTATTAATTTTCTGTTATTTTATGTAGCAAATTGTTATAATTTACTATTATAAATGATTGTGATTTTTTGCAGTTTAGAAATTTGATGTTTGTTGTGAAATTGGTGTGACATTAAAGGAATTTGTTAGATTTTACTAGGGCGAAATAAATTATTTGATATTTTTTGATTTCAGTTATAAGTTTGACAAATTTTTCATATAAATTTTTACTTGGGAAATGTTTTCTATAACTACACACAGAAAAAAGATTGGTTGGAAAACGGTTACAGCCATTAATATTTAATAAAAATAACTATAATTTAGTTTATATAATTGATAAAATTAACCTTTAAAGGAATTTCTTTACTTATAATAGTAGAAACATAATTGTCATAGAGTTTACATTCTCACAACTGTAAATTTAGTGAGTTTAACCAATTTACGTATAATTAAAATAATTTTATCGAAATTGGCACATGTGGCCGAATTGTGTTTAAATTTTTAACCAAAATATTTACGTTTGCAATAAAAAATTTGATTGTATTAGGTTAATTTATTCCCTGACCTTATATTCAGTTGCGATTATAATATTAAAAAACCAATTCGATATTCTGAACCGATTGAATGGTTATCCCATAGAAACAATTTTGTTTTTGACATTTTTAGAAAAATAAAAATTAAATCAAAAATATTTAATAAAATACTAAACTAACAAGAAACTAAATAAGAAAAATTATACCAAAACTTTACTACATAGTAAGAGTAGATTTTACTTGTTATATAGAGTAAGTATTTAGCTACATATGTACGAAATATTATGGATTTTATTACATTTATTCCTTGTATAGATATTAACAAAACGGAGTTCGCTCAAATTGGATACCTTTGAAAATCCTTCAGGCAATTCAATCTAACGTATTGAACATATTTTATATTTGTTGTCCGGCAACTTGTTAATTCGGAAATTATTCAACAGTCTATTCACAGGATTATACATAACGGCACTCAAAGCTTTAACAGTATCCCTTGGTGCATTTTGTCTGTACTAAGTTTGGAATTGTAGTGGATTAAAATAATGGTAAGGAACAAATTTAAGTACAATTAGTAATTTTTTTATTTGCAAACTTATTAAAATATGGTTATTGTTCTTAGCGTCATCAATGTTTTTACATTCATTACTCAATTCAGACGGTGCATCAGAACTTTTCTTCTACAGAAAATACATATTGGAAGCCACTTCTTTGTATTTAAATATAAATAAAAAACTTACACTTATACATAGTATATGTATGTGAATAATGTATATACGTATGAATATATAAACAAATAAAAAACACATTTCTTTTTATTTGGGCAGGCTTAATTTATATGTGAGTATTTTATATTGGAATTAATATTATCGCAACCGAATTACATTTATCAAATTGGTTGAGACTACCGTAATATAGTGCAATGCCAATCGAATTATAAGATAGTACATGCAACCGACTAAATTCGGTTGGCTAAAAATTCGGTTGCACCAACCAATCTGTTTTCTCTGTGTAATATTTAAATTGTAGAATAATACTTTCTTATTTAGAAAAATTTTCTTAATTAAAAAACAAACAAAAAAAAAAAAAAAATCACACCAAATACAGTGTGAAATATTAATTTTTCATTTACCGTCGGATAATATTTAAAAAATATAAAATTATTCCATTTTGTCTACAACACAGAAAAAAAAAAAATAAAAATGGACTTCAATTACGAAATTACTTATATTAATTAATTTTTGTTTGATTTTGCTCCAATCATCAAAATGATAACATTAGTTAAATGAAAATAATTATTACTGTTTTTTTTTAACAGATATAATGAGCTGAAAATGATTGGAAATTGACTTAAATGTATTTTATTTCTATATTTTTATAGACAAATTTTTAATTTTTCTTTATATTTTCTTAAGAGCCATCAATTTATTTTAAAAGAAGTAAACCAATTAGCCTGGCTACTGTTTAGTTAAATTTGGACCTTTATATATTAGAAAATTTTGCGCAATACCAAATTTTTTCTTCGAATCGTTATCTTGACAGTATCAGAAATATGATAATATGTTCTGATTCTCCGCACTCTGCAACAAATTATACTTTATGATCTAAAGGTAACTTATACTGTCGATTAATGCTCCAATAAATTCCAAGATCACACCACCATTAACTGACATACAGGCCCAAACCATGAAACTGCCAACAACATGCTTCACTGTTAATTTTAAGTTTTCTTGGTTCAGCTCGGTATTCGGTTCTCGCCACAAATAGGACATACTATCTGAGCCAAATATATAGAATTTTAACTCATTAACAAGAAATAATTGAATTCCAAAACATTGGATTCTTGAAAACAAGTTCCTTGGCAAAGTTGAGTTTAAATTGTTAAAAGTCTTATTGCATCAAAATAGTGTTGGTGCAATATATTGTCGGTTTTGGTGCTGAGAACCTTGGGTTGGCCTTTTTTTTCCTTAAAATATATCGTAGCCACGATTGTTAAAATTTTATTTGGTGCTTCACTGCCTTTATTCTTCAAACGATTTTCATGAAACAACTTATAATGATTTCTTGTACCATAGAAGCACATATTTTAACCATTTGAGTTATTTTTTGCTGCGAGGGACCGTTTTAAAATGGTTTATAACCAGGGCAGGTTTTTATATGCACAAACAAATTTTAAATATGCGCTTGAAAAAGCACGAAAAAATGGTGTTATATGCACAGAAATATGCAAAAATAGCATGAATATGTATATAAAAACCAACGAATTTATGCATTCTTATATATTAATGTGTAGAAAATATGCACAAATATGCATTTTTTAACTTTCAATCTCTAATAGATTTCGATGTTTATAAAAATATAACTATTTTAATTTTAAGTATCATATTTAACGCTTCCGAATTTTTTTTCCTTACAATATTTACAATGTACTCAAAATGCTCACCAAAAATTTTTTAGAAATCATTTGATTGATCTCTAAAAAGTCACCAAAAAATTGTGTTTTTGTTAAGAAAACTAACTTTTGTATCCATTATATGCAAATTTATGCAAAGATTTAAAATATAAGCATTTTTTGTTAAATTCTTTTGAAATATGTAAATGCTTACTTTCCAAGCGAAAAGCTTGAAAAACTTGCCCTGTTTATAATCAATACTCCTTTCTATTGCGCTGTGCGTGGACCAATTTTACATTTACATTATAATTGGCACATTAATTAACAAAATCAAATCAAATATAATATGCAGGGAATTTTAAGAAGTAGATAGAAAAAATAAAGTCCACTGGACAACGCTACATTGAAGTACCGTTCCAAAGACAAGTGTCTGCATAAAATAAGCTGTGAACTTAAAAATGTAGTATATTTTTATTTTTTACTTTTAAGTTATTTAATTGCAAACTTTTGCAATAAATGAAATAGTTTTGTAAAACTAGAGTTTTTTCTCTTTCAAATGATACCATATTTTGTTTAAAGTTCCCATCTGCTGCATAGCTATGGAACATTAAACATGAAAATATGTTCTACATAAAATAAGCTGTGAGCCACTGTACGTAAATATTTTTGACAGCAATTAATAGATTTGTTTTTACTGAAGAACTGTACTGAGTAAAGTATAATTCACTGAGTGTCACTTGATTAAATTCTAGAAATACATTTGATTTTATTGCAAACTCATAGCATTAGATACAGAAGTATTTTTACGACTTAGTGACCGTATTTTTAAATGTTCTTCATTTCTGAAGAAATTTTCATACAAATATTTTGTGACGCCATACGAAAAGTGTTTTTAATTTTTTTATTGGACCGTCTGAAACCTTTATTGGTTGTTTATTTTTAATTTCCAAATATTTAGATTAGTACGAACTTAGCAAAATTATAAATACGTAATTTTGTATGACTTTCATACAAGAAATATATTGTATTTCCGCTCGCTAAAAAAGACTTCGTCAGCGCACCGACGGAATACATATTTAAAAATTAAAATTTCAAACATAAATTTCAACACAAATTTTAAATTTATTTCCATGATTCTTTATAAAAAATGTATAGGGACTAGGTGTAATAAAAGAGCGATCATAACCAATTTCAATATTTTTAACAAATTTAATAAAAAAACGTTTAAAATTGCGAATTGCAGTTTGATCACAAGGTATATGAGGAAAACCAGACAGGCGGACGGACATCGTTAAATCAACCCAGAAAGTAATTTGTGACTCAGATTATCAAATTCGAATAAAAACAAAAACAAATTTCATACCTTAACTAGTGTTTATAAACCGGTTAACCGGTTAACCGAAAACCCGGGTTTTTCTTCAAATTTCGGTTATTTGCGAACCGGTTAATTTGAAATATTCAATTTCGGTTAACCGGTTTACCCGGCTTTTCTATGTCGGTTAACCGGTTTCAAAAATTTGCTAAAAATATCACAAAATTTCGTCCTTTAGTTGTTTTTTTCTGAATTTAAAATATAAGAAAATATTGTTAAACTATTAAAAATGTTTGCTGTTTGAGTTAACAAGTAGCCTGGTGATATATATTTACTTGTTTGAAGTTAAATATATTTTAAAACTGTATGTATAAATAACTCAGATAGATAATTAAGCATTCCATTTACAAAAACTTTAATTTCATGCGAATGAAATTTTTCAAAAGAACAAAATTCTTATGTAACATTACACCTACTAATGTAATGCTTAAGATAAAAATAAGATTTTATATAGGATAACAAGAATAAAGACTTCAAAAGTAGAACTAAATAAGTGCAGAAAATGTACTTGATTAATAATCTTCTAAATGATTAATAATCATCTAAAAATTAAAAACAAATCTCTTTTTAGCAAAAAAAAAAAAAAAAAAGTGCTATTTATTTTTCCAATTTTATGCAGATATATTTATTAAATTTTTTTTATAAAAATTATATAAACTTTTCCTTGAGAAAAAACTTAAAATGCGGTGAATATAAATCAAAATATAAAGCACATTATCCTAGGTCTAAAGCTTCCATTTTGTAAAATTTGGATAATTTAATTTTAATTTTCAGCTAGAAAAATGAAAAATAAAACTGAATAAATATTTTATAGAATAATTTTAGATCATTATTAAGCTTCAAAAGCTGTGCTGAAAGATGCCATAAAAGTTGTTTTTATAAATTATATTAAATCTAGCCTAAAGGCTAAAAAAAAAAGGATTATAAAATTTCGATGTAAATCAATCGCAATTTATAAAGAACACTGCAGTGCACTGTTTATTATTTGGTGCATGGTTAAACCAATAAGTTGAAAAACACTTTTTTTAGCCAAAAATATTTTTATTAAGCTTCAAATTAGAGCAATTATTTAAATGTCGGTTAACCGGTTTAACCGGTTTTTTAGTAGACGGTTAACCGAAAAACCGGTTTTTTAATTTTACCCAATTTTCGGTTAACCGTCAAACCGGTTTTTTGAAAAGTCGGTTTTTTATAAACACTAACCTTAACTCTTTAGATCCCAAAGTTGTTTATAAGTAACATCAACTTTAGAACCGTTTTATTTTAAACTAATAGAACTAAGTAATTCATTTAGAAACACATCGAATTAGTTAAATGAAATCTTTAGAAAAAAGTATCAGTTGTACCATTACTATAAGTGCAAATTCGAAAATGTAAAAAAATTAAATAAAAATTCGTAAAAATTCTTATAAATAAAATTAAAAAAAAAAAAAAAAAAAACGCAGTTTAATTAATAAAAAATGAAGTAAAAAATAGAATATACATTTTTTAATTTTATCACTTTTTAATGCCCTAAATCGACCCAAGTTTGTTTATAAACAACTCCCAATATCTACGAGCCCTGAAACTTGAAATCTTCAAAAATTCTTAATTTGGGTATAATAAGGAGTGAGATCAAAAAAGTCTTAACAAGCGTTATGTCAGTTATTATTTTTAATGACACAACCCAATTGAGCAACAAAAAAGAAGTACATGCAAAAATTATAAAAAAAAAAATTAAAAAAAAAAAAAATCCAAATAGGTCCCACAAACAATGGCCAAAGAATTAAAGGTTATTAAACAGTATCATGACAATTTGACCATTGATAGGAAACCTGGTTCGGGAAGAAATTTTATTATATTGGGAAGGCAAAAAAAAAAAATTGAAAACAGCTCCAAACATATCTGAGAAAAGTTAGCTCAATACTCTGACTATTTAGTGCGAAAAGTTGAAGCTTGAAAACATATGTCCAAAAAGTTCCAGATAGGAATAATGCAAAAAATTTAGAAGCCAAGAATAAGGTACGGAAATTAAAATCAAATTTCATGCAAAAATACTCATGTTGTATAATGGACGACGAAACGTATGTAATGGCAAATTTTTCGCAGCTTCCGGATCAAAAGTTTATGTTACTAATGCTCATGGAAATGTTGAAGCTAAGTTTAGGACCCAAAAGCTTACAAAATTTCCTAAAAGATTCCTGGCATGACAAGCATTATGCAGTTGCGTCAAAAGAAGCAAGCCATTTGTTACAATGGGCTCTGTAACTACCGAAATATACACCAAGAATGTTTGTAAAAAAAAGCTTCTTCCTTTCATAAGAGAGCACAATATGTCCACATATTTTTGGCTGATTTGGAATCATGTCACTACGGTGAGAAATCTCTGGAGTGGTACCAAAACAATAACATAGTTTTTGTACCAAGAGAGGACAATCCCCCAAATTGTCAGGAGCTAAGGCCAGTGGAGAGATACTGGGCTTTTGTGAAATGAGATTTGAAGAGCACAAAAAAGGTTTCCCAAAATATCGAGGATTTAAAAAGCAATTGGGCAAACCGTCCCATAAAGTGACTGAAACAACTATCAAATCTCGAAGGATGGAGTAGTGGAGCTATCATTTAAATAAAAAAACAAACCTCTTAGAACAACCGTTTTCAAATTTTTTAATTTTATAATGTTAAGATTTTTTCGATCCCATTCATTAAATATAAAAATTAAAAAATATATTGATTTTCCGACAGTTGATGTAGGAGCGGGCCTCAAAAAGTTAAAGAAATATTTAGCCTGAAAGTATTTCCAAAATTTTTCTATTCCAGAATTTTTGCATTTTATTTTTACAATGAATATGCGCTCTTTTTCGTTGTTCACATTTCGATACTTAATTCCAAGATATTAAATTAGAATTGCTTTTGCAAAATTTTTAAATTTTTTTCTTTATTAATTTTTTAAAAATTTAATAAAATTGTTTTTTAAAACTATTTTTTATAAATCGATGAAAATGGTATTAAAAACATAATTTTGAAAAAGGTTTTATTTATTACCTTATTCGCTTTAATGCTTTAATTGTTTTTATTAAATAAAATTAAACTAGTTATCTCAGCCTAATTTTAAAACTACTGAAGCCGCAGAAGTTATTTTTTATTTCGATTACAAAGAAACATTTTTTTTTAAATTTTAATGCATTAAATTATACAACTTGTGTCCATAATAATACTGAAATTGCCGATATGAATTTTTCAAAAATTACTCTAGTCTCAAGAGGTAGCAAAATTACACCTTACCTCCTCACTACTATAAAAAAATCAGTAACAAGTACCCAGCAAAAAAAAGAACATTAAAAGAAGTCAATAAGATCCTGAACTTGTGATCCAGAAGTAGTGCAAATTCGGATCATTTCCAATAAATTTAACATAGTCTTGTCATTGGAGGATGTTCTCTTTTTTGACGCCTATTCACTTAGTAGGAAGTCATGTTCCCGATGTCATGAAAAATGTATTTTTATGATGTTGTTTTAAATCAGTGCAAGGAATGTAATTTAAATAGATTCTATGGTGTTATTTCCTTCGAATAGAAGCAAATGTCTTTTTTAAAGAAATTTTTATTGTAAATAGACATAACTTTTTTCACAAGGTAAGTACTTAAGAAGAAGAAAACATACACTATTCGATACTTTGGAAGTAATGAAAAAGTACTTCCTCAAAAATGAATAAGAGCTAAAGATTTGCAGTTATGCCACTGCATTATATTTATAGAAACAAAAAGAATATAAATTAATTTTGAAACAAACAATATTCTTAATATTTTATATTATAGCCCGTTCAGACTGTTATAATTTCATAATTTTAATTAAAGTCAATATGAAAATTAATTGTTAACTCTGCCATAATAACAATGACTACAATCCTGAAATATAAAAATAAAACCGAAATACAAATTTTATTAAAAAAAAAAAGTAAAAATCTCTTTTGAAACTTTGAGTGTGTCTGGAATTGCGATAAATTTTTTATGGGACAGTTAATGAAAAATAGTACCTAATAAATTATCATCCAATATCGAAATGTATATTTCAATATGATTCAAGCAAATGACATTTTATTTGTATTTTCATAAAATTTTTTGTGAAGGTTTTATAAAAAATTGTATCATTCTATTGTTCAGATGATTGTAAGAATAACACTAAAAAAAGAAAAATCATCAAAACCCTTTATTATATAGCTAATTATCCCAATAAGTTTCATATTTCACTCTTTTTAAGATTCTACTTGAAACAAATATAAAATCCTCGTTTAAGATTGAGAAAAAAGTAAAAAATTTTATAACAAAAACAAAAAATTACCAAAATAAAAATATAAGGAGTGAGATCGAAAAAATCTTAACACACGTCATAACTTTTTTCGGAATCAATATTCAAATTTTTTTTTTTTAATCTAGTTATCATGGAAAAATACTTCAGTTATTATTTTTAATAACAACCATGTTAATTTGTCCTTATTTTCATCAAAATAAGTGACGAAAAAGATTTACGTCCTACAAGTTATTAAAAAAATTCAAAAAAGTCCAAATAAGTCCTACAAATAATTGGCCACAGAATTAAATGTCGTCCGTAAAACCGTTTCTAATGTTATTAAACAGTATCAGGAGAGTTTGACTATTGATATGAAACCTAATTCGGTAAGAAAAAAGGACCACATGATATTTGGAAGGCCAGAAAATTGAAAACATATCGTAAGGAACTCCAAACACATCTGGTAGAAAATCAGCTCAGTTTTCTCAGTGCTTCAACTATTTGGTGCGAAAATTTAATGCTAATGGGAAAGTTGATAACATATAAAGTTCAAAAAATTCCAAACTGGAATTCTACAAAAAAAATTACAAGCCAAAAATAGGACTCGGAATTTAAAACCATATTTCATACAAAAATACTCAAGCTGTATAATTGACGAAGAAACGTAGGTGCTGGCAGAATCTTCGCAACTTGTGTCTCAAAAATTTTTATTGCTAATGCTCGAAGCAATGTTGGAGATAAGTTTAAGACCCAAAAGCAGCAAAAATTTCTTACAAAATTCATGGTATAACAAGCTTTTTGCAGTTGCGGCAAAACAGGAAAGTCATTTGATATCTATAAAGACTTCTTCTTTTCTTAAGAAAGCACAACGTGTCCACATATTTTTGGAGCCATTTGGTATCATGTCACTACGGTAAGAAAGCTCTGGAGTGGTACCAAATCAATAACATAGTTTTAGTACCAAGAGAGGTAAATTTTCCAATTTGTCCATAGCTTAGACCAGTGGAGAGATATTGAGCTCTTGTGAAAAGTGAATTCAAGAGCACAAAAAAGTTGTCCCAAAATACCGAAGATTTTAACAGAAGATGTGCACACTGTTCCAAAAAAGTGACTGAAGCAACTATCAAATCTCCAAAGAAAGGGTTTTCAAAAATGGTCCACAATTTTATAATTAGTGGTTAGAACCATAAAAATTATATATTTCTGTGATCTGTGCTAAATTATCAAATGATTAAAAAAAAATGAAAACTCTAAGATCAATCGTTTCCATGTTATTGAATATTATGTATGTTAAAAATTTCTCGATCTCACTCCTTACCTACCCAGAATCAAAAATAAAAAAAATTAAATAAATTTTATTTTCAAGTAAGATTTTTTTTAAATATTTTTCATAGAATATTAAAATATAAAATTTTCGGTTTTTTTCTTTATACATAACGTTTAATTGTACTTACCGGATTAACAGTTGGTTTTTGTAAATGTGTTGCAATATTTGTAATATTCATACCCATAGTGGGTATTTGTGAGCCATACAATTGACCAGCCGTCGGTGTCATGTCAGTTAACATATTTACTGTATTTTTATTTAAAACAATTTTATCTTTCAACAGTTTTAGTTATAAAAATTTATTTAAATTTAAAAATAAATTTTATTATATAATTTTGAAAATAAATTAAACCGGAAATATTGTCATAGCACTAAGAAACACTTATTTTTAAACAAAAACAAAATAGGAACAACTTAATTAAACATATGATGTAAAAAGAACGAAGATTAATTATTAAGATTTTTAAAAACACTTTCTAAGAAATTCTTAATAATTTGTTAAGATATTTTTATTTAAATCCTGGTTTTGTTTTAAATTAATGTAATAATTTTTTTTATTATTTGCACAAATTTTGTTTCTTTCTTTACACTTTTTAAAAAGGTTACATTACTTTATTGAAAATCTTTTATAATATTTGTTTTTCTGTAAAGGTTGGTTTCTATTGTTGCACTTTTTTCTTGTTAAAGATTTTTGTTAAAACTTATTGGCCGCTTACTGTGCACTCTGGGTTTAAGAATTAAAACTTGACAGTTTGAATGAATTGTTTGGTTTTTTTTTTTTCTTTCTTTGTGTAAAGATTATATTCTAAGATTTTATTGTTGTTCTTTTTGTTGCTGTAGTAGTTTTGCTTGGTCAGTTGGATTTTTGGATTTATTTGTTTTGTTGAAATATATTGTTAGACCGTGTAGTAATCCGTCATATGTAGTTGATGTTGAGGAGTGATGACAGGTAGTAAAATTAATAATGAGTTGTTTTTTATTTTACATTCACTGCATGGCGCTTTTTCTATTTGTTTTTTTCTTTTTGTAAATAGGAATATTTTTTTTAATAAAACAATCTTTTAAACACTTGTTTTTAAATTTACGTAATTTTATATTGATTTTATTTATTTTAAGGTTGTTTTTTTTTTTTAATTATAAAAATAATGTTTATATTGATTTGACCGTTAATAAATAGTTGTTTATTTAGAGAATTGTTTTGTAACACTAGTAAGCTGTAAGCTGCCAAATTACGCACATATGATATCACTCACTATGTGGCAAATTTAACCCTTTTTTCTATGTTTGTATTTTATTATATTTATCAAGGGTATATTTCCTTTTTTCGTTTTTTCTTTTTTTCCTTTTAATGTGTGTACTTTTCTTTCATTCACTCGCACTTTTGTTTGAAGAGACGTTGGTTTGTTTTAAACAAATGTAACAACCATTTGATTGATGTTTGCTTAACAGTCAAAATGGATGCGTTTGTTGGCTGTCAGTTAGAATAGTTTTGAGTGTGTATTGTATTATTGTGTTTTTTGTTTATTTATTCCTGTATTGTATTTCTTTATCCGCGCAAATTTAAAAATCGTCGTAGCTGATCGTTTCTGTACTTGCAACTGTTTCGCATGAAACGTTGGCAAACAAAAAGCTTTCAACACGATACAAAACAACAACAACAATGACAGAACCCTGGCAGCAGCAGCAAAACAAAATAATACACACCAAAAATTTAACAATAACAAAAAAAAAAAAAAACAGCAGCATTAGCGGCTGCCTTATACAAAGTTAAAAGAGAAAACAGCAAAAGCAAAAAAAAGTAGAAAAAAAAAAACAATCATGCAAAATAATCACCAATACCTCAAAAATTACACACTCATACAACAAATATGAGACAATTGTATACAGCAAATGTGTGTATGTGTTTTTAAAACAAACTCGTTAAACTTGTATCGTTTTATTTTATCATATAAATTTTTGTTGTTATTGTTCTCTTCCATTCGTATTATTTATGGCTTGATTTTTATTTTTCTCAATTTCTGTTTTTTGTTTTTGCTTTTAGTCAATCGTGTCTTAATAAAATAAAATTTATAAACATACCGGTATCAAAAAACCAGTACTACTAACAATATCAACAACAACAAATAAATATAAACCCAACCATTGGAAACAATTCATACATACAAATAAATAAACATTCTACTATACTCTCTCACTCTCTCCATTGCTACTCCCAAAATATAAGTAACTCTCTTGACTAAAGAAAAGTCGCACCCAAAACAAAATCCCTATAATTTATCACCCCAATACCCACAAAACAAATACACACACTAATACCACATTCATTCATAAAAACTTCTCTCTAGACATCTCTTGAAAAAAACCAGTTTGTTTTATCTTTATTTCCTCTTTTTTTCTATTTTGGTTTTGCTTTAAGTAGACGCCCCATGGCGTAGATGTAAGAGAGTGTATGTGTTTAAACAAAAACAACCAATTGTAAGCGGGCATAAGGAAACCTATAATTATAACGATGGCCGCTTAACAACAAAGACCACATGAGCTATAGCCATCTCTTTTCTTTATATTAAACACACTATGGCTTTCATATAATAACCCCTGTTTCCGGTTAGCTTATACATACACACTATTTTCATACTCATACATATGTATATGGAAACACACTCTCTCCTACTACTACTACTTATTCTCTTTTTTTTTTTTAATTTATTTGTTTATTCTCTATTTTCAGTTATTATCCTTTTATGTATTCCTAAATTTGTTAGTTATTTATATTGTTTTCGTTTTTTTTTTTTTTTTTTTTTTCACTAATTTCTTTTTATTGCTTTATTCTATATTAGTTTTTTATCTTTTATTTTAATTTATTCTATTAACTCTTTTTGTATTGTTTTTCTTTTTTCTTTTATTGTACAATGTACATGTTAGTATGTATGAGTTTGTAAATTTTTATTAAAGGTTTTAAGTTAAATATTTATTTAGTACACTTTCTATAATTTATGGTTTTTGAATGACTTTGTCTATTTTGGGTTCTTATTCAATATCATGTCCTTGTGTCCCTTTTTTATGCCATTTTAAATGGCCATTGTCAAATTGTTGTTGTAGTGTGAGAGTGATTTTTTATTTTATTTTTTTTTTTTTTTTTTTGGGTTTTTATAATTCCCAATTTTATGACACGTGAAGTAAATATTATAATTTGAAAATAACAAAATTTGTATTATAACAAGGTATTAAATAATTCTTATATTATGTTATTATATATAATTCTTATTTATTAATTAAAAAAAAAATCTTAAATGATTATATTAAATAAATTTTTTATTATTATTTTTTCGTAATTGTAAAGCTATAATTATAGTATATATTCAAAGGTTCGAAAGAATTAATTCTTTAATTCCCTTTTTAAAAATTCTATATGATTTAAGAATTATTAATTCTTTCAAATAAATTCATCATAATTAATTCTGTAGCTTAATTCATAAAGCTTTTGATGTTATGGAATTAATTAATTTATGAATTAATTCTTTGGGAATGCTTAATTCTTTTGATTTCAATAAATTTTGTTTAAATTCAAACTATTACAAATTGAATTAAACAATTTTTCAACCATTCAATTTGTACTAGATTGAATTAAAGTTTTATTGTTTAATTCTTTAGATTTTAAACAAATTTATATAATTCTAAAAATGATTTATAGTAAGCCACGTTTCCGGGCGTGCATCACATTTAGTATAAGATATCTATTATTTTTATTAGCTTTGTATTGAACGTGTCCTAATTTGCATCTGTTATATGCACTTAGGTTATTCTGAATCATTGGATTTATCTCTAGATCTCACAGAGAACGTATTACGAGTATTATTTGTCTTTAAAACTCTGAAGTGCAGCTTCTTTACAACGTTTATTTGGGCACAATCATCTTCTATTTTATGTGAAGTTTAGCTGGATAGTAACATGTTGATTTTGTATTGATTTTAGCTAAATACCACTGATTGTCGACTATTTTAATGCTTATATTCAAAATATATACAAAAATAGAATTAAAGAAAAATGTCATTCAATTTGTAGTAGAAGAGAATGAAAGAAAAAAATATATCATTCAATTGAATTAAATTTTATAGGGAATTAATTCTTCATATTTTTCATTCAATTTGTAATAGAATGGAATTAAAGAAAAATTGAATCATTCAAATTGAATATTCATTCTCTAAGGAATTAATTCTCTAGGGAATTAATTCAATACAAAGTTAAGCCTAAGAATTAATTTCTGAGGAATGATTTTAAAGAATGCTAAATTAAATTTTTATAAGCTAAATTAAATTTATACTTGAATTAATTCCGAATAGAATTCATTCTTTCGAAGCTCTTATATAAGGTAAGTTTTTTTTCACCATAACTCGAGCAATAAGTGATACACCAGAAACCACACCAACTTAATTCTTATACATATGTACTCAATAGTTTCGGAGTTATTTCGAAATTTGTGTTCGAATATTTCTTTTGATAAATGAAAACATCAAAAATGTTTCAGTTTATCATCTTTATCTTAAAGCTATTAAAGCTTTAATGCTTTTTGATGTTTTCAATTTACAAAAGACATTTTAGTAAAACAAATAAAATTTCAAAAACTATTGTGCAGATAAAAATTTGGTATTAAAACCACTTAAAGCCAATTTTTTGCACATATTTTGATGTATCATTTATATAAATATACTCGAAAAATCGGCTTATTTAGAGAAAAATATTAGACAAGCTTACAAAAAGCATCAACCTGATGTCCATAAAATTCTTTGATTTAAAATACGAATTCATTGCTTCAAGGTAAATATTCAATGACATTCAACGAAAAATTTAACACATTTATGAACTGAACCTAGAAACCCTTCGTTAAATTGCGAGTGTATGAGTTCTTTTACTTAACGTCCCAGCAAAAAACGATCAAGAGCTTCAAAAAAAAATAACAATTTCACCACTTCAAAAGTGGAACAAAGTGCATATTTTGAACTTTTTTGTAAGTTCTTAATAATTATTTCCAAAAAATTGAAAATAAATGAATTTTTAAAAAAGGTTAATAATTTCTTAGAAAATTAAAATTTTACAAATTTTAAAGCATTCACCCAGAGAAATATCAATCACATATGTACGTGTTGAAAACAATACCATTCTGTGTTAATAGTGAATCTACACCGTATGTGTTTAAATTAAACCCTGCGTGTTCAATTCTTATTGAAAATCGATACCTAATTGTCACCAAGTTGAAACAATTTCGGTATCAAATTGTTAAATTACATATGTTTTCTATTAAATTTGTTAACGAAAGGTATTAAAAAGCTGTTACCGTAAATTACCAATATGACCACAACCGTTGTTGATTTTGAATCGAATTTTTTCCCTTAGTGTTTTTATTATCTTTTAATAAGGCTAAAGCGGAATTTTTGTTAAAAAATTTTATAAACATAGTCTTAAGGGAAGTACTTCAAAAGAAATGAACACGAAGTATAAAAGAAGAACATCCTACAAATGACAACCACGGGGAAAATAAAGAATTGCTGCAGCTTTTTTTCACCACTAAGTACTTCCTTCCGATGACAACACAATGTTAAAATCATGGCTTTTTCAGTTCTTTTTTTGCTGGAGTAATTTATTAATTTATAGTAAAAGTTCATATTTTTAGCAATAAAAGTATATGTGCTCTGAATTAAAAAAAAAATAAATATATTCGTTCAATGAACTTGTACATTTATTTCGAGGAATAAAAAGGTCTTTAAGATTTGTTGATTTATTACCACCAAAATATTTACTATAATTTTTATTTTCTCATTGGATTTTGTAACTTTTTCCCGAAAATTATTAAAATTATATCTTAAGATATAATATTGTAAAAGCATAAAATATTAAAGTAGAAAAGTCCTAAATGACTCAACTCTGCATTTATAAAATTAAATTATTGTATGGTTATAAGGTCGTTATTTACCAATAAAGATTAATAATTACCACCAAAATAGCTAATTGATATGATTATTTTGGCTACAGGCCTATAACTGCTATATTCTTAAAAGCTTTAAATGTTTAGAAACGAAATAAAATCTGACACAACATAACTGTAAACGGATGCTGAATTTTTCAACAGTTCTTTTTCTATCATTTATGCTTTCAGTTTGGCTGCTTTCTCCTGTTTAATAACACTAGTCGACAAAAAAAATCATCCCTCAAAGACGAATATTTGAACTTGATGCATTTTGATGTGCTAAACACGAATCTGCTTTCAGTTTTTTTCCATCAGGACTGAATTTTTTTTATGGGCGTGCTTATATTTCACCCAAAGTAAGACCATTACTCTAATATATTTCCCCATAACTCAAGAACGATTGACATAAGTGATACACCAAAAGATGCGGACTAAAAATATGTTAAATCCCTTAAACTTAATTTTTTTATGTGCTCAATAGTTTCGGAGTTATTTTGAAATAAATGTCCGAGAAAAACTTTTTTATGAAAAATTTTATATTTTTTTGTTACTAAAATTTCTTTTTAAAAGTGAAAGCATCAAAAATGTTTCAGTTTATTATCTTTATCTTTAAGCTGGTAATGCTGCAAATAAAATAAGACATGTATCTTCAAAATTGATGCACAAATCTTGATTTTATTCACAGTTAAGTAAAAATACCCATGTTACATACAATTGAGAAAAATTACAGTGGTGGGCAAAAAAAAAAAATTTTTATTTTTTCTTGAAACAAAAATAGGTTGACTAGAATGAGTTAAACAAGAATCTGCATTCAGTTTTTTTTTTCTATCACGTGCTGATTTGTTTATGGCCATGACTAATATAATGGCCTTATTCAGCGGTCAGACTTTAAAACTCGAGAATTGTTTGTACAATTTGGACTAAAACTCAAGAACCGTTTACACGATTTTGATAAATGATACATCAAAAGATGCATACGAAAATTGTCTTAAAGGTGTGTCAACAATATTTTTTTTTTTTCGCTCAAGAATTTCAGAGTAATGGATCAAAATTTTCATGATTTAAAAAAAAAAAAATAATAATAATAATTTTTCGCTAATAATTACCTAATAACTACGAAAATATTAACTGGATAAACAAATTATGGAAATTCAGCTCAAAGACAATTTAGATCAATATCTACTTGAGTTTAATTTATCTTAATTGGTCAAACAGTTCTCGAGTTATACAAGTGTGACTGCCTAAAGGCGGGGTCATAGTAGTTATGCCCATAAAAAAAAAATCGTGATAGAAAAAAGTAAAAGCTGGTTCATATTTAGCGCATTAAATTCCATCTAATCCACCTATTTTTTTTTATTTAAGACGAAAAAAAAAACAATTCCGACTAAGCTATTTCCACTTAACTGTAGGTATGCATGGGTATCTCAACTTAACTGTGAATCCAATCAAGATTTGTGCATAAATTTTTATGATACGTGGCTTTATTACGCGACTTAAAGCCAATTTTATTCCACATACTTTGGTGTATTATTTATATAAATCGTGCATACCGTTCTCGAGTTATAGTGAAATATATTCGAGTAATCGGCTTATTTAAGGCGCAATATTAAAGATGCCCATAAAAAAAAATCTCGACCTGTTGGGAGAAAACTGAAAGCAGATTCAAGTTTGGCATACGGAATTCCATCTAGTCCACCAATTTTTTTTTTTTTTTTTTTTTTTTTTGAAGGAGCACGAACAAATTTTTTTTGTTGGCAAGTGTTATTTGGGTTCATAATTTTTTAAAAAATTTTTAATGTAATGGTTTGATTTCATATTTCTGACTTTGATTTTTGATGTAAAATAACCCTTTTACATACCTTTATAAAGTAAAGAAAAAGATAACTTTGATATGAAACTAATTAAAGTTAGGATACTATATTTAATTTTTATTTTTATATTTAATAAATTATTAAGCATATTTTAAATGATGAAATGATTTTTTACATATACAGAAAACAAATAAAAATGGAAACTTTTTATTTCAAGTAAAATTGTAATTAATTTGATTAAATTTTTTTTATATGTAATTTAAAACAATATTTCAATTAAGTTGTTGTTCTCCTCATACGTTCGCAGTTTGCTTTTATAATTCTGATTAAAATTGCCAAAAAAAAAAAAAAAAAACCAAAAAACTCGTGACTGTGGCGGTTGATGTGACATTTTATCTTATTAACCCAAAATAGATTTCTTTAATATTAATTTTAAACTACTTTTAAAGAAAAGTTTGATAAAAATATCAAATTAAAAGTGGCTGCTTTTCCAATTATTTCATGGACCTACATTTAGTTTAATTTAAAATTATGCTTTCAAATTTTACATTAACAATTTGTTTCTAAAAATAAAAAAATTAATTCTAATTATTTAGTTTATATTTATCTTCATACTTTTCTAAATATTTTATAGCTTCTGCTAGAAAACAAATATTTTCTCTAAAAAATCTCTAAAAATCTACTTATTTAAACAGAGCTAATATAGCACGTGTTTTAAGCCCTCAAAATATCACAAAATAACAATCAAAGGAAACTAACTCACACTTTTGTACTCATATACTTAAAATCATGCTGAAAATTAGCCAACTTCTAGTTTAGGAAAAATGTTTGCAGAAAAACAGAAAGAAAATGAGAAGAACAATATCTAAACAAGAAAATCATACACATCATGAAAATGGCCAAAGGAGGAGGTTGGTTGGTTATTTTCTTGAAGTAACCCAAACAATATACTGGCTAAACACACTTTCAAACATACATACATAAATACTTACATTTAGGTATAACAAATCAAGCGCCAGTTTCCTTTGGCCACGTATGTAATAGAAACCAACAACAGCAAACGCCACATACTCACTCTGACAAGAAAATATCCACGAGCATTAGAAACTACAACAATAACAAAAAGTTGCAACTTAAAATCTTGCAATTGTTTTGAACACATTTCTTATATTTGTATATATTTCTTACCTAGACATTTGTTAAAAGAGATCATCATGAGCAACAAATCTTTTTGCCACCATAAGGCAAAAAAAAAAGAACAACAACATCTCTTGACTGTTGGTATAAAAAAATTTTCCAACTGGGTGATTGAGGTGGGCCTAAGAGGCGTAGTTTAACTCCGCATGTGTAGAAGATATGAATGCTGGCAGGAAAAGAAAACAAAACAAGAAAAATTATAGCCAAAGAAGCCTTTTTTGAAAGATGAAAACAAATCAAATTCAAAATAAGAAAAATAGATTTTTCTTGCTAATAAAAAGGAAAATGTGAAAAACACTAAAACAAATCATTTTGTATTTTGCTTTTGTTGTTGTTTGATTATGATATGTTTAAAAGATTTCAAAAAATTTCAAGCTGTTTATAATGCTACTCAATTGAACTTGGAAGTGGAAGTACTTAAATGGCCTATAGGAAATATTTATAAACAAAGAAGCACACGAATTTTGAAGAATTTTCCTTAATATTATAGGGTAAGGGAAGAATAAATTTCTTTTTCCCTAGAGTAAAGAGAACCTGTTCAAAACTAGTCACGTGACAGGTTCTCAGGGCTAGTGACCGGTCCCAGTTCCCGAACTTTATATGAGAAGAAACTATCACTTTTACATGGAGTTGTGATTGGAGGTGGCTAATTAGACCCTTTTGACCGGAACTGGTGCAAGAGGACAAGTTCAGTGTCGATTAATATAATGAAAATTTGATAAAAATTCCGCAATTGTTTACTTTTTAAACATTTTTTTATTATCATTTTTATTAAATTATGTTTATTTTTAATTTAATTATAAATTCGTTAATGTCGATTGGCGGCACTGCGAATCGAACCTATGTTCTTCTGACGTATCTTATGTTTTATAGTCTTCAACTCTAACCACTCAACCACTTAACAAGCATGTTTTAAACTTTTATATAGTGATTGTGTTTGTGTCAACTGGTTCACAACTGGAACTTTGGTGACGAGTTAGGTGTCAATTGGTACTCAAGTGGTACTGAGACATCGGTCCATTACTGTAATTGCCACAAATTTCCCGCAGGGTTGCTTTTCCTTTTGCTTAATTTTTCACAGAACTTATTGAAAATCCTATAACTCAGGTTTACAAAATGAAAAAAAAAAACCTGGGGCACGGGTTTTCTCAGCCAGTTTGTATATACGGTATTAATAAGAACTAAGCCTCTAATCCACTTTTTTGAATTAACTCCAGTTGTCGCTATAAATCGCGATTGGTAAAATTAAGAAGGTTGCACCATACATTGAAGCATAACTTGAAAACTTATTACCTAATTTTATTAAAAAAAATTATCAAACAATTTTAATTAAAATTGTCTTCAAGTCATTCCTACATTACTTCTTAATATGGTCTGCAGTTATGAATATATTAAGACCATTTTGCGAAAATGGAAATTTTATACGAAATTTCAAAAAAATAAAATAAAAAATATGAGGACTAGATTTGAATTCGACATGCTAAACACGAATTTGCTTTCAGTTTTTTTTTTCCATCAGGTCGAGATTTTTTATGGGCGTGTATTCGAGTATATTTCACTATTACTCAAGAACGGTGTGCACGATTTATATAAATGATACACCAAAATGTTCGGAATAAAATTGGCTGTAAGACGTTCTGCTATCAAATTCGAAATAAGCGTCCCAAAAAAAGAAAATTTGTTTGAGCAAAATTAAATTTATTTTGGAAAGTGAATTGATGCACAAATCTTGATTTCATTCACAGTTAAGTTAAAATACAATTAAGTAGAAATAAAGTGGTGGGCAAATAAACTTTTTTATTCTTTCACGTATTGATTTTATTTTATTCGCATGACCACTCTGACACCGCCTTTAAGCAGTCACACTTGTATAACTCGAAAACGGTTTGTCCTATTTAGATAAATTAAAATCCAATAGATAGCGATTCAAATTATCTTTGAACTAAGGACTGCGCACGAAAAATTCCGTGCATGTTCTTAGGCTTATTTCTTTTGATGTGGTGAAAACTAAATAATTTTTTTAAATGGTATATATTTGTCATTATGCTCACTAGCCATCTACTAAGTTTCATGGTTATAGCAAAACTAGTTTTTCTAAAAATGAAAATTGAACAAAAAACACAATAACACATAATGAAATTTTTTATGAAATCTTACATCGGTCATATAAAAAGAATTGCTAGGAAGGCAGTTGTGTCAAAAAATACAGTTTCTTGGGTCATAATATTATAAAAATAAGTCATGGCCACTGAATGGGAACCTGGTAGTGGAAGAAAAATAGTATTTTCAGACTGTAGGACTTAGGCAAAATAGAAAGGATTTTAAAAGAAAATCCCTCATCTCTGGAGGAAAAGTGTCACAAAAAGTTGATTGTTATTTTATCAGAAAAGTTGAAATTAAATCTAGCCTGAAAACGTAAAAAATAAAAAAAAAAAAACCTAATAGAAACGCAAACAAGATTTTAAAGATAGAAAAAAGGACAGGAAAGTACTTCAGACGATTTTTTTCATAATTATGATTAGTGTATATTGGATGATGAAACGTTCGTACAGCCTCTTTTTTCAATTTCCTAGCCAGGAATTCTTTGTTGCAGATGCTAGAGGGAATATGGAAGAAAAATATCGTGTATCAAAGAAATCAAAATTCCCAAGAAAGTTTTTGATATGGAAAGCCATATGCAGCACATGTGGGAAAGAAGCACTTCATTCATAAAAAATAGTTCAATTAACACAGAAATATACGTGAATGAGAGCCTTTAGAAAATACTTCTCCCTTTCTTAAGAAAATACAGTGTATCCACTTTTTTTTTGGCCTGTTCCCGCTTCTTCTCATTACAGCAACAAAACAATGGAACTCCATCAAATTGTCCGGAACTCCGAGCAATTGAAAGATATTGGGCTCTAGTAAAAAATTATTTAAAGAACATAAAAGGCTTAGCTTAAAATGAAGCGGAGTTTTAAAATAAGTGGACATATAAGAGCAAATAAGTGACCGAAAAACAATAAAACCTTTACTTGGAAGAATTTTGGAAAATATCAGATATTTCCTTAAAAACCAACAGAAAATAATGTATTCTTTTGTATTTAGAACTTGAACATAACAGCCATTAATAAAAATATAATTCAGAAAAAATTCGCTAATTAGTTTAGTTTCCATAAGCAGATTTGTATGCACGGATTTATTCATACGATTTTTTGTTGACATAATAATTCCGTATTTATTAAAAAAAAAATAGCTGCTAATTTTTTTTTTTTTTTTTTTTTAATCGTGAAAATTTTGATCCATAACTAAAATTATTGAGCGAATAAATAATGATGTTGAAGATAATTTTCGTCTGCATCTTTTGTATCATTTATCAAAATCGTGCAAACGGTTCTTGAGTTATAGTCTAAATTGGACAAACTATTCTCGAGTTTTGTAGTGTGACCGCTAAATAAGGTACGTGATAAAAGAAAAGTGAAAGCTGCTGATTCTTGTTTAACTCGTCAAATTTAATCTAGTCTATCTATTTTTGTTTAAAGAAGAAAGAAATTATTTTTATTTTGCCCACCACTGTATTTCTACTTAATTGTAGGTATACATGGGTATTTTCACTTAACTGTGAATAAAATCAAGATTTGTGCATCAATTTTGTGATAAAGCTTTAAGATAAAGATGATAAGCTGAAATTTTAGTAAAAATCTTGAATTTAGCATGAACAAAAATTTTAAAACACTAATAGCTGTGTTTTGTTGCTGCCGTTGAGTGCTAACGTTGATAGTAGGGTGATCGATTATTCGACTTTTTTGAGAAACTGGGTTTCGAATAGTTGGAATAGTTGGTATTTTAAAAAAACCGGTTGCACTTTTTGAAATTCAGAAAAAACCGGTTAACCGGTTTTTTGCAGAAGTTAATATTTATATCAAAAGACTACATTTCTTTAAAAAAATCAATTCTTATAATTAAGTTAAAATTTATTAAATACAAGCGTAAAAGCCTAACAATGTCAGAAAAAATAATATAATAATGAAAATATGCACAAACAAATCCGAAAATGAAAAGAAAAAAATATGAACAACACTTAGACACCTTCCTCTCCCTAATCGAAGTCAATTATTTGAAGCCGTTCAAATTTATTGTAATTATATTGATTAAAGTTTTAAATTCGTAAACATTTCAAAATAATAAAATCGTCGTAACAATAAGTATAGCAGCTCAAAAGTTCTTAATACCAAAACAGACTTTTTGGTCCCTGCTAGAAACATCTGGCACTGTTATAATATGTTGAACGAATAGTTTTATAAGTATGCCGATTTTTAGTTTCTTACGTTACGGGAGCTACAGAAAGTTCTGGAAAGGAAATATTGCTTAGGAAAGATATATTTAAATCCATATATATAGATCCACGTATTTTCGCTCCCTGATAGAGATTTCAAAATCTGGCTCCGTTAGGATTTGTAGGACGAATAGGGTTATAATTAAGCTGAATTTTAATTTTCTATGTCTTCTGGGAGCTTTTGAAAGCTCTGGAAAGTGAAAAAATTCTTAGAAAAAGACACATAAATCCTCTTATATCCGCTCCCTGATAAAAATTTAAAAATATGGCTCCATTAGTATTTGTTGGACAAAAAGTTTTATAATTAAGCCAAATTTTAATTTTCTACGTCGTTTGGTAGCTTCAGAAAGCTCTGGAAAGAGAAAAAAAGCTAAGCAAATTATATATCTAGATGACTAGAAGATAATTATGTTTCAAAATTGTAGAAAAAATCATCTAAATTTTAGTTAGCATAAACAGAAACCATGGCTTAATATGGAGATAGTATATTAATTAAGTCTCAATTGAAACGATTCTGAAAGGTGAAACTTTTTTAACACAACACCTTTAAAAAATAAAGGAAATATTGGATCAAAAAAATTAAATTGGGTCATACAGGATAATTATTAATTATTTATTTGTTTAATATTACAGAATAAATTCCAATTTAGGCTTAAACGATATTTTAAAAACATAAGAAATCAGTCTTTATGAATATTTAAAAAATTATTCCTAAATTTTCAAATATCACTATCACTATTTAGTACATGTTTTCTGAAATAAAATGCTATTTTTAAAACCGGTTTTTTGTGTTTAAAAAAACCGGTCTATTCGACATTCGAAAAATGAACATTTTGAAAAAACCGACAGCACATTGACTGAAAAAACCGGTTTTAAAACCGGTTGGAAAACCGCGTCGATCACCCTAGTTGATAGTTAGCCAAAAAAAACGATATTTACGCGACTTGGTAGAACTTAATATTGAAACAATAAATTTATAAAGAAATCTTTAATTTCTCAAAATAATAATTTAAATTCATTTTATTTCTATTTTTTTCATTTATTGACATTCAAATATTGATAATTGTATTATTGTTCATACTTTGGCAGCACTTTTTTCGAAGTTAAAGTTAACATGTATAATTATACACGTTAACTCCTAACGTTGAATTTTGTATGAAATTGCAATAAAACCCAGCTACTATTATCTTTTGGTGTATTATTTATGTCAATCGTACACACCGTTCTTGGGTTATAGTGAAATATACTAGTGTAGTACCCTAACTATACTCGAAATATTAGACACGCCCATTAAAAAATCCAGACCTGATAGAAAAAATTGAAAGCAGATTCGTGTTTAACACATATAAATCCACCAAGTCCAACTATTCGGGAATGATTTTTCTTTTCGAACAGTATTATAAAGTTAAATTTGTTGCTAGTAAATTATTCAAGTCAATGCATAAATGTTCATTCTATTCACAAATTAATGAATATACTCATTTATAAATTACATAGAAATATCAAAAATAAAAAAATGATTTTGTGTATTCAAAGGAAATTGCTTTCCTTTGGATACTTATGAAATAGCTCCATGATTATCGAGTTGTCACCTCTCACCTCTTTCATTTGTATTTATTTTATAATTTACATACTTAGTCAAGAACATATTTTTGCCCCTATCCAATATAGATATGTTGTATTAACAGTATGAAATCTATCATATAAAACCTTAACAAAATACCAAAAAAATATTTCATTCGCTCATATTCATTTGATTCAGTATGTAAATGTTTTAAGCAAAAAAATTATAAAGAAACCAACCAAAAAAGAATCCCATTAATATCGCATGCGTCATGGTTACGCTTGAAGTGCGTCAAATGTTGATGCCTTTTTTGTAACTTCTTACAACATTCCACAAAAGAAAAAACAACGAAAAGAATTTAAAACTGGAATAAACTGAAACTGTATAATTTCTGTTTTACAACATAATGCCACCATCTAAAGTTGAAAATACAACAAAAAAATGGGTGGTAACTTGGCAACTAAAAAAAAATTTTCCATATTTTTTCCTAAAAAAAAAAAAACGAAAAAAAAAAAAATGTGGAGAAAATATTGTGTAATACTTAAACGTATGCCAGAGTCTCAACATATAAATTCACTTGTACTTAACGCATGTCTTTGCATGTTTGAGTACTAATTTTTTCATATTGTCTTCTTCTTCTTCTCATTCTCTTCATCAAACTTTCTTTATAAAAATGTATTTTATTTAGTTATTTTTAGTAATTTTTTATGAGTTTCTAACACGCACTTTATTATAAGAGTGTTTGAGTGTGTATGTATGAGAACAATTGGTATTCTCCTCCTTTTTAACTCATACTCGTACCAAATATTTTATCCATATACAAATAAACATACTCACATTAACAGTTTCATTTCTAGGGGGTGTTTGCTTTTGGGTGTGTCTCTTTTTTTGTGGAAATTTATTTATTTTTTTTTTTACATTTGGGGTTTTGGGGGAATGGTGTCATTAAAAAAATGACACAATTTGTTGAAAAGGAATTTTTTTTTTTTTGGAACTTAGATCAATTTAAAATATTTTTACAATTACATGTTAATAAATAAACAATTGTTTATATTGGGAAATTTATATTTTTGTATAAGTTTTTAGATATTTATATGGTAACAGTACTTTTTTAATAAATTATGGCCGGAGTAAATTTTAAAGTTTATAGTCAGATTTCAGTTAAAATTTAATTTATTAATCTTCATATCAATTTAAATTTCTAAAACTTCAAGTTAAATTTCTTTATATTGACATTTCAAAGAGAATTATCTACCACATCTGTGTACAAAATGACACCATTCAGTGTCATTATTGGATCACCACGAATTTTTTCATATTGTACAATGCGTAGAGTTCTAGATTACTGTTAGATCTCTAGAATATAATCCTATTATCTTTCTCTACATATCAGGAAGACTTGACGAAACATTTTGTAGTTAGTTGGTTTAAAATTAACTACTAAAATTTATAGTAAAATAAGTTGCTAATCTTGATAATCATGTGATATCCAGGGTTATATATCCGTTTGAGAAAAAAAAATCTGTTTTGCATCGACTTTTAAGTGCATTTGTCAATATATTTTGATATTTTGAAAAGATTTTTACATTCTTCACCATAGGTGTAGAAGGTATATACAAGTTTGTTATTCCGTTTGTAATTTATACAATAACACTGGTCGACAAAAAAATCCTCCCCAAAGACGAATGAACTTGATGCATTTTGATGTAGTAAACACATGTCTAATATTTCGCCCATAGTAAGGATATTACTCTAGTATATTTCCTCATAACTCAAGAACGGTGTGTACGATTGACATAAGTGATACACCAAAAAATGCGGACTAAAAATATCTAGTTTCGGAGTTATTTTGAAATAAATTTCCAAAAAAAAAAAATTATGCAAAATTTTAGATTTACAGTTTATCATCTTTATTCTAAAGCTGGTAATGCTGCGAATAAAATAAGGCATGTATCTTCAAAATTGATGAACAAATCTTGATTTTATTTTCAGTTATGTAAAAATACCCATGTTACAAACAATTCAATAGAAATACAGTTGTAGCGTCATATTATTGAAAATATATTGAATTATAAACCAATACAAGAATAATATCATTTAACATTATCCCAATAACAATACATTCTCTCAAGGGCAAAAAGTCCTTTTTCAGTGCAGACAAAAAAATAGGGCCAGCAGTAAATTTTTCAAAATTTTGTAAAATTTTGACAAAAAATTTTTTTAATTTTTACTTTTTTTAAATCTCGATAACAATATTAAAAATAAAAAACTGAGAAAATATAAGAATCATTTATTATTTCTAATTCCGAGAGCTATTCATATAAAAAAGGGTATATAAATTTGAATGATTAAAAATATGGGTAAAATCGAAGGTCACAACAAAAAATAAGCACCGAAATCGATCATTATGGTTAAATAATTTTATTTTTAATTAAAAGGGAGAACTTCAAAGATATTTGAAAAGATTTAATGTAAAAAAAAAAGTTCTTCGAGAACAGAAAATTTTTACCAAGTCTGGAAGTTTTAGTTCTGTTAAGTAGGTTAAAAATCAACTTGAGACATAAATTTCTTCTAGGAATATAAAAAACAATTAGAGGAACCATTATTTTTTTGGAAGATCATTCTAGAGTTCCCAGATTCAGAGATATTGACCTGACAATTATAAATAGTAGTAACCCACACTGTTATATTAATGACATCGTTATGCCTAATTATACAGCGGGTGTCAAATGTTTCCAAAACTGTATTTCTTGAGCCTATACAAAAGTTCTGCTACTAAATTTAAGCTTTATATTTATTTATAAAATAAATACTTCCGTTTTTAGAAGTTAACATGCAATTTGCATACTTTTGGGTGTATGATGATGCTATTTAAGAATTTCTGTATTATAAAACTGAGGCCTTCCGGAATGGTATTTTAAATAAATTGTGTTTTCGCCAATTGCCTTCTCATATTCATAGAAGGAAATTATGTTCATAGCTAATTCTGAATCGACTTATTGGCACTAAAGGTCCACGACTTGATAAATATTTTTGGAGTTTTTCTGTTTCCGAAGAACTTTTTTTTTTAATTTCTTTTAACTGCTGATTTTTAATTAAAAAAAATTATTTAAATATAATGATCAACTTCGGTACCTACCTATTTTTGGGTCCTTCGATTTTACTCATATTTTTAAAGTGCTTAATCTATAGATCCTTTTTGGCATGAATAGTTTTTCGGTTTTTTATGTTTAATATCATTATCGACATTTAAAAAATTATAATTTCAAACAATTAAAAAAAAAAAAAATAAAATTAAATTTTTGACAAATTAACTGCTGACCCTATTTTTTTGTCAGCACTAAAAAGGACTTTTTGTACTTGAGACAATGTACATTATTGGACTAATATTAAAGGATATTATTTTTACATAGATTTTTAATTATATTTGCATAAAATTTTGTCGAAAACTCAAAAAATTCAAATAAATACCATATTTTCGTTGTCGTACATGCTTTTTTTTAAGAGATATCAGCAGAAAAGTATGAAATTAAGCTACAACGGACACCCTGTGTTTCTAGTTTTTAGCCCATAACTTTTTTGTTTATTAACCGATTTTGCCCATTTTAATTCCCAAACAAACCTTATATAAGATTAATATTTGAGCCTAATTTCGCCCCCCCTACGTTGTCCCGTTCGAGCCCTATCCTGCTTTCAACAGACAGACAAACGGACAGACGGACGGACATGGCTAGATCCACTCAGAATCGAACCAGGACCCAGAAAGTACATACTTTATGGGGTCTTAAATGATTCCTTCGACATGTTATATACGAAATGACAAAATCAATATATCCCCCATCTCTTTGATGGTGGGTATAAAAAGTAGTTAGAGTCCGACCGAACGCACTTTTTCAAACTTTACCCGTACCCGAACCCGAACTTCGGTCAATTTTGCAAAGTTTTGCTGAACCCGAACTTTTTGTTATAGGACCTAAAAAGTCAAAAAAAAATATTTAATAATAAGGAGTGCGATCGAAAAAATCTTAACACACGTTTTGCTTCATAACTTTTTTCGGAATCAATATTGAGAATTTTTTTTGATTTGGTTATCATGGGAAAAATACGTCAGTTATAATTTTTAATAACAACCATGTTAATTTGTCGTGATTTTCATCAAAATGAGTGACAAAAAAGATTTACGTGCTACAAATTATTAAATTTCAAAAAAATCCAAATAGGTCCTACAAATAATTGGCCACAGAATTAAATTTCTGTCGTCAAACTGTTTCTAATGTTATTGAACAGTATCAGGGGAATTTAACCATTGATATGAAACCTGGTTCGGAAAGAAAAAAGGACTACATGATATTGGGAAGGCCAGAAAATTGAAAACATATTGAAAGGAACTCCAAACACATCTGGTAGAAAAGCAGCTCAGATATCTCAGTGCTTCGACTATTTGGTGCGAAAATTTAAAGCCAAAAAGTTCCAAACAGGAATTCTGAAGAAATTTAGAAGCCAAGAATAGGTTACGGAAATTAAAACCAAATTTCATACAAAAATACTCAAGTTGTATAATTGACGAAGAAACGTATGTACTGGCAGAATTTTCGCAGCTTATGTGTCAAAACTTTTATATTGTTAATGCTCGAGGCAATGTTAAAGATAAGTTTAGGACCCAAAAGCAGAAAAAATTTCTTACAAAATGACTGGTATAACAAGCTTTTTGCAGTTGCGGCAAAACAGGAGAGTCATTTGATGCATTCGGATCTATAAATACCAAAATATGCATAAAGGAATATTTGCAAAAAAGACTTTCCTTTCGTAAGAGAGTACAACGTGTCCACATATTTTTGGATCCATTTGGTATCATGTCACTATGGTAAGAGAGCTCTGGAGTGGTACTAAAACAATAACATAGTTTTTGTACCAAGAAAGGTCAATTTTCCAAATTGTCCATAGCTTAGACCAGTTGAGAGATATTGAGCTCTTGTGAAAAGTGAATTGAAGAGCACAAAAAAGGTGTCCCAAAATACCGAAGATTTTAAAAGAAGATGTGCACACTGTTGAAAAAAAGTGACTGAAGCAACTATCAAATCTCTAACGGAAGGGTTACCAAAAACGGTCCACAATTTGTGTTCAGAACTATAAAAGTTATATTTTTCTGTGATCTGTAATAAATTATTAATTAAATAAAAAAGAATGAAAACTCAAGATCAGCCATTTCCAAGTTATTGAATATTATATATGTTAAGATTTTTTCGAACGCACTCCTTAAAAATACCGGGTAGTACTTTCTAGACGCTGTTTAAACGCATATAAATAAAATAGAATTTGAAAGTGTTTAGATATTTGCATATTGGAAACTTAAAGTTGTAGCCAAATAAATTTTATTTTCTTTATTAAACTCATTTTAATCATTTTCTTTGTGTTTTTTCGTACTTTTGATTATTATAATTGCAATTGTACTGTTTTTATGATTTTACAAAGTTACCTCAATATTGGTGCTCGAATGCCTCTCTTTTTTAATTTTCACTATTCCCGTTTGATTTTTTTTTTTACTTTAAAAACTTTACTCAAAGATTTTACGAAAATTGGAAAACAATACAATAGATTCTGGCTCGAGAGCATGATAAGTTTTAACCATTAGACTTGACCGCCCTTCAAATCTGATTAATCACTTTTATTAATTTAGTCTTAAATACATATAGCAACAATTAATTTAGTTAATATTTGGAAAAATGCACTGCAGAAAAAAATATGCTTGATTATTGCATTGGCAACATCGACTAATTATAACAAATTTCAATAGACTTGTTCTTCGTTAAAAAAATCTTACATACCATAAAATGATCATCAAAATTGCGATCTATACTTTGCTCACAAAGTTTATATGGATATTCAGTCAGTCAGACGGATGGACTGACAGTTATCGATAACAAAAAGTGAGTCGTTCAATATACTTTAGGAAAGAAGTGTAAAGATTTTTTCGGAGTATTATAAACATTCGCACAAACACCTATTGTGGTGTAGGATATAAAAACTATATGTCCGCTTCCATATGGATCCTACTAGTGGAAGGCTAGAATCTTTCATTATATTTAAAATTTTGAAATACACGTTCTAAAATAAGAATTATTAACTAAATAATTCTTCATCAATTAACTTTTTCTTTAATTCATTAAATTTTGTCTAATTTCATAAAACTTTTAGTAACAAAATACAAAATTCCCATTTATTTTACTTAACAAAATTTCAAAAATCTTTAATTGATACTTCAAACACAAAGTTGAATTGTATTTTTTTTTTTTTTTCTTTCTATTCAACATTTAATTAAACAAGTTGTCATTTCAATTTGAATAAGCCACTTGTTCTTTTGTCATATTATTTTTTTTTTACATTTTATTGTTGTTTGTGGGGTGTTGACTGACGTGTTGTTTTACTCAGTTCTTCATAATTTTTTTTGTTTCAGTTTTATAATACCATTTCCATTTATTCGTTTGAAGTCCTCTTCAAACACTGGTGTTGTTGTATAAATTTGTTTAATTAATTTTATTTTTATTATTGCGCTTTTTAATTAAAACTGAAAAAAGAAAAAACAAAAAAATTGCCATGTTGAAGTTCAAAATAATAATTGTTGCTACTATAGTAAAGTTTGTCTCTGTGTGTGTCTGGTGTTTAATGTCGCCTCATTGCCTTTAACATCATTATCATCATCATTTAATGGTTTAATTTTCACCATTTTCCTTTTGTTTTTTGCATTTTATATACATATTTAATTGTTACGTGATAATGCAGATATTTTTTTTATTTTTGTAGGTGTTTTAAGGGAGTTTGTATGTGTTTGTGTAGTTTTTGTCAATTTAATTGAGCTATAAATGTTTTCTAATTAGAAATAAAAGGGTTTTATTCCATAAAAAAACTCAAAAAAATAAAAATAAAAATATCAAAATTATTGCTGTTGAAAATGAGGGGCGTTATTTGTGTTAAAAGTTTTTCTCAATTATAATGTTCAGTAAATCAGTTAATATAGGGTTTTAATTAAATATTTAAGATTATTGATAAAAAATTTATATTTTGTTTAATGAAATATATTTACTTTGATAGATTAATAAAAAAAATTAATTAATTTTAATACACATTCATTATTAAAACGGTATTTGAACATTTCATGACATTTTTTTTATTAAAATGTCAGGAAATCTGAGTATGTTGTTATCAGGATATTATTTAAACAAATTTATGAACTAAAAAGTTAATTCCATTATTACTTTAAAATCCATTAAATAGCAGAACAGTTTTAAACACCCTTGGGGAAAGTTACAAAAAGCGGATATTGATTTTAAACAATAGGTTAATTTTATACACTTAAATTTTGAAACAACAGATAAATATTCCCATGCTCTACATAACTAAGTCGTCATAATACAAATTATAGTTTAAGCCAATACCTTTGAAATTTGCCGAAAACAGCTAAAACATAACTTAAAATTACAGCAGTTTCTTTAAATTTTAATAATCATTAACTATGATTTTCTAAAACTTACACAGTCTTTAACCTCTAAAAAGTTTCTTACAAAAATAAGAAAATAAAAATAATAATAAAGATCGGTTTTATTTATTTTTTTTTTTTTTTTTTTCAACCCCAAAATGACTCCATTAACTATAATAATAATGATACTAGTAATGTTGAAAAAAAAACTCCAACAAAATGTACAATGAACTCAATTTCAAGTTTAATTTGTAAAACGTACAAGTTTATTGTATAAAATTATTTCAATACTGCCACTAACTAAATAAATAGTTCAAGTATCTAGACAATGCATAAACCTTAATAGAAAGCGAAAGTGTTTTTGACCACAGAAATGAATGGTTAAAAGAGAGTTTTTTTTAAGGGGTTTTTGTACAAATCTTAAAAATAGTTACAGCAAACAATGAATCCCAGAGGACATTTGTTGAAATAATATAAAAGAAAATATTAAAAAGAAGGCGTAAAAGATGGTCATACAAACTGACTGACAGACAGACAGACAGACAACAACTGAATAAAATAAGCAGAGCAAGATTCAATGTTAACTTAAGGCCATTTTTATGGTTATCAAATGGTATATTTACTAAACTACCATCAAATGGCATCAAAATGAAGAGTCATACAGTCATATAAAGGATTTAAACGTTATTTTAAAAACAATACTTTAAATTAGGTTGCAGATATTTGACATTGAATATAATATTTTATCTTACTGAAACTTTCGTAAGATGATTTATTAAATGTTTTCAAAAAAAAAAAAAAAATTTACTTCAAAAACTAAAAACTAAACTTTGACATTTTAATAATTGAATTGTCAAACATACAAAACCACTAGAACTCCAACTTGCTCACAAAAAACCTAACTTAACTGTCAAAAAAAACCTAACTCTTTGTTTGTGTTAGTAAATTTTCTACAGAACAAATGTATACGTGTGAAGAGAGTAATTTTTTGTTGCTGAGCGAATGAAAAGAGTTGAAGTTCTAGTTGTTTTCTATGTTCTCAAATCCCTATTTGAAATATTAATCCATTTCAAAATTTTAAAGCAAAGTTAAAATTTACAAATGTATACTAGACCGCTCCAAAAAACAAATTAAGAGTTTTGAACATGGATTCTAATTTAATTTGAAAAAATCTTTATTAAGAGATTTATAAATATAAAACTTAGGTTAGGTTAGGTTCCTTGGGCAGTGTCTCTCCGAGACATCTCACTTGGGTACATTAATGTCTGATCCCGTTGTGTTACCCTATGACAGGAAAACAATGTTAATCCTGCAGTGTTGTTGTCGCGTTAAACCATCGCGTTCCTGAAAGAAAGGAGTATATTGACCTGGGATTAATATTCAAATATAAAATTTACTTTCTCTCTAATTTAAAAAAAAATTATTACTAAATCATTATTATTTATTTATTTATTTATTTATTTATTTATTTATTTATTTATTTTTGAAAAAAGACCAGGGTCTCTGGTAGGAATCGAACCCTCAACCTGCTGGATGACAGACTAACTCACTACATACTAGTTCATCGGGGCACCCTTCAAAGATTATATTTTTTTTAAATTTAAATTAAAATGAAATTTTTTTATTAATTTGTACGTCGGAGTTCACGCACAGCAATTTAGGCTCAACTACATAAAATACTTTTGTTTCAACTGTGACTGACAGCTAAGTTAAATACATGCATTTATATTGAGCGAAACCAAATCAGTACGCCAAACTTCTGCGTAAAGTACTTCAAAGATGAAAAATGTTCAACTTTGAAGTGCCGAAGTACGTAAAAATATATTTTGTCGGTTGTTTTATTCTTATTTTAATATTTTTTCGTTAAGTCGGAAATTTTAATTTACAATTCATTATTTCAACTGAGAACATAATAGAATTTTTACATCTTTATATTTTATTATATAAAATTTTAATAACAAAATAATGCAACGACTTGGTTAATATCATTTATGTGTTGCGTAGCTGTCAGTCGCAGTTGAAGCGAAAGTATTCTATGTAGTTGAGCCTTTTTATACCCTACACCACCAAAGGTGGTTGGGGTATTATGAGTTTGTGCAGAAGTTGTAACGCAGAGAAAAAATCTTCGGACACCCACCTTAAAGTATACCGTTCAACTCAGAATCACTTTCTGAGTCGATTTAACGATGTCCGTCCGTCCGTCTGGTCGGCTGGCTGGCTGGCTGGCTGGCTGGCTGTCCATGTAAAGCTTGTGCGCAAAGTACAGATCGCAATTTTGAAGATAATTTGATAAAATTTGGTACATGTGCTTTTTTCAGCACAAGGACGAAGCCTATTGAATTTGGTTATGATCGGTCCATTATTTCACCTAGCCCCCATACAAATGTCCTCCCGGAATAGAGTTTTAACACTTATAGATGCCTTAAAAATAGGAATATAGTACATATAAGTTTTAAATCAGCAAAAATCCGTCTGCCAAATTTCATGAAGATCGGTCCATAACTGACCATAGCTCCCATATAAACTCATCTCCCGAAAATCACTAACTTGCATAAATCCCATACAAATGTTAGTATTATGTTAATATTTATACCCTACACCACCATAGGTGGGGAGGGTATTATGCGTTTGTGCTGATGTTTGTAACACCCAAAAATATTGATCTAAGACCCACCTTAATTTATACCAATCGGCTTAGAATCACTTTCTGAGTCGATTTAACGATGTCCGTCCGTCTGTCCGTCTGACCGTCTGTCCGTCCATGTAAACCTTGTAATCAAACTACAGGTCGCAATTTTAAATCAAAATTAATGAAATTTGGCACACAGGCTTCTTTCAGTCCAGGGACGAAGCCTATTGAAATTGGTTATGATCGGTCCATTATTTCACCTAGCCCCCATACAAATGTCCTCCCGGAAAAGGGTTTAACGATCATAAATCCCTTAAATATAGCAATATTTTAAAAAAATTTGGAACATATAAGTTTTATATAAGTCTAAATAAATGTGCCGATTTTTAAAAAGATCGGTCCATAATTAACCATAGCTCCCATATAAACCCCTTTTCAGAAAAGTACTTTAACGGGCATAAATCCCATTATAATGTTAGTATCAAGTTAATATTCGACACAAATAAGTTTCATATGAACATGAATGATAGTGCTAAATTTTACAAAGAACTGTCCATAATTTACCATAGCTCCCATATAAGGCCCTCTTTCGGGAATAACCCAAAAGTGAATAAATTCATATAAATGTCAGCATCAACGTAATATTCTGTATTCGTATGTTTTATTTTACATTTATGAGTATCGGTCCACATCTGACTCCAAGTCAAGACCCCTCCCCGAATTATAATGTACACAATGGTGTAGGGTATCATATGGTCGGGCTTGACCGACTATATCTTTTTCTCTCGTTAACACAAGTAAGTTGTATATAAGTAAAAACAAAATTATGTGGATGGTAATGGTGTAGGGTATCATATAGTCGGGCTTGACCGACTATATCTTCTTCTCTCGTTTCTTGCTGTAATTATGAGAGAGGTAAACAAAATGGTAAAACTTATTATTCTCTTCTCTCTCTCCTACTCAGAATAGCAGCAAGAAAAATTGCTGTGTATGAAACGCGACTATAATTTTATTATATTTTTTGAAATATATACTTTTTTTAATCAGATATTAATTAAAATATTTATACCTTACACCACCATAGGTGTTTGGGTACTATACGTTTGTGCTAAAGCTTGTAACGCATAGAAAATACCATCAGACCACCACCTTAAAGTATACCATTCGACTCAGAATCACTTCCTGAGTCGATTTAACAATGTCCGTCCGTCCATCTAAACATTTTAATCAAACTACAGGGCGCAATTTTAAAGATAAATCAATGAAATTTAACATATCATTTTCTATTAGGCCAAGGACGAACCTTATTGAAACTGGTTATGATCGGTCCATTTTTTCACCTAGCCTCCATACAAATGCACTCCCGGAAAAGTGTTTAACGATCATAAATCCATTAAATATAGCAATATTTTAATAAAATTTGGCACATATAAGTTCCATATAAGTCTGAATTCAGGAAGATCGGTCCATAATTGACCTTAGCTCTCATATAAACCCCTTTTCAGCAAATCACTTTAATGGACATAAATCCTATTATAATGTTAGTATCATGTTAATATTCGACACAAATAAGTTTTATATAAATGTAAATGATAGTGCCAAATTTTACGAAGATTAGTTTATAATTTACCATAACTTCCATACACGCAGAGAAAAAACATGGTTACAGCATGATCACCACAACTATTCAATGATTATATAGCCGTTTTTGATTGATTTAAATATACTGTGTTCATGATAGCAACGTTTATGATTCTGTTTAATCATTTAATAATTACCCACAATCAAAATTTTAATATGGTTCACTGAATTATAATATGTATTTAAATATGTTTATATGAAATCATATTTATGAATAAATTCAATCATTTAGTTAATTCTACAACAATTTAGTTAATTACATAACCATTCATTTCATTTTACAAATTTGGTTAATTCTACAACTATTAAGCCATAACTTTTAATGCCTTTTGAATACACATTTTTGTGTATCAGTCCAATAGTTATAATTCTCATTTAGTTTATATATGAACAAATATAAATTGACAAGTTTTGTTTTTATTCAGTATGATGATTGTACCACACATCGTGGTACAAATGAATATAAATATGAAAATATGGGATCATATATATGATAAAATGGGATTATATATATGATGAAATTAGTTTATATATATGATAAAATGGAATTATATATATGATAACATGGGATTATATATCGATAAAATGGAATTAAACTTATGATGGAATTAGTTCATATATATGATAGAATGGAATAATATATATGATAAAATGGAATTATATATATGATGAAATTAGTTTATATATATGATAACATGGAATTATTAACTGATAAAAACATGATGAAATTGAAAGCAATACTTAAGAAAAGTATTAATACAACTTAGTAAAAGTTATTAATAAGGTTATGAACCTTTCTAATAAAGTATAAATTGGAATCATAGTAATGATTACGTACAAAAATACTTATTATAACCTGGAATCATATATTACAATCATAGTATGTTGTTCTTAGTTTATGGCCAAAGGTGGTTGGGGTATTATGTGTTTGTGCAGAAGTTGTAACGCAGAGAAAAAATCTTCCGACCCCCACCTTAAAGTATACCGTTCGACTCAGAATCACTTTCTGAGTCGATTTAACGATGTCCGTCCGTCCGTCTGGTCGGCTGGCTGGCTGGCTGTCCATGTAAAGCTTGTGCGCAAAGTACAGGTCGCAATTTTGAAGATAACTTGATGAATATATGCTTTTTTCAGCACAAGGACGAAGCCTATTGAATTTGGTTATGATCGGCCCATTATTTCACCTAGCCCCCATACAAATGTCCTCCCGGAATAGAGTTTTAACTCTTAAAGATGCTTTAAAAATAGGAATATTTTAATGATTATTTAGTACAAATAAGTTTTATATCAACAAAAATCCGTCTGCCAAATTTCATGAAGATCGGTCCATAACTGACCATAGCTCCCATACAAACTCCTCTCCCGTAAATCACTAACGTGCATAAATCCCATACAAATGTTAGTATTATGTTAATATTTAACACAAGTAAGTTGTACAAATGTGTAAAAAAAAAAATTATGTGGATCGAAATGGTGTAGGGTATCATATAGTCGGGCTTGACCGACTATATCTTCTTCTCTCGTTTTTCTTTGCGTGTATAAGGCCCTTTTTCGGGAATCACCCAAAAGTGAATAAATTCATATATGTAAATGTGAGTATAGACGTAATATTCTGTACTCGTATGCTTTATTTTACACTTAATATGAGTATCGGGCCACAATTGGCTCTAAGTCTAATTAAAGACCCCTCTCCGAATTTTGATATAAACAATGGTGTAGGGTATCATATGGTCGGGCTTGACCGACTATATCTTTTTTTCTCTTTTTTATTAATTTTTAAATTTTTTTAAACTATTTTTCATTAAAATCCAATTGATTTATTTTTAATTCAAAGAATACGTATTGTTATTTTTCAGCTTTAAAAATGTTGTAAAATTTATGTGATTACTTTGGTTAGATATTTAATATGAAAATATGATAAAATGAAAAATTAAATGCTATAAACGGTTTTGAACTTTAGCAAAAAACCTAATGTTATTTGGAACATTAAATTCAAATCTTTAAGAATGATAATAGACTTTCAAACTATTGACGATTTATGATATTTAATGACAGGCTATTTTATTTAATAAAATTTAAATATCAAAAATGATTAGCAATTAAATATGGTATTCTTGGTATCTGCTCTAAGCGCTATTTACATATTTCTTTCAGTTTCCCTTGCCTCTTTATTCCAAAAATATTTCTTTTTTTTTTCGAGTAATGGGAAGAGGAAGTTTAATCTTCATTCTATATCACATTTTTTAGTCCCAAATTTATTATTACATTTCTTTAAAGTTCTGCAAGAAAAGTAGCTAAACTGAACTATACAAGTTTCTGAGCTAAGACCAACACATTAGAAACATCTTACTTTCTATCTCCCTCTCTTACGCCTAAAGGACTCTTTAACTCCCCCCCTTCTATCCATTGTCCTGCAATTGTGTGCTATGAATACCACATTCAAACACTTGATATTTGACTTAAGTCGAGTAGTTTTTGCACATAAAAACAAATCAAATGAACACTACGATACAAATACAATAGAAAAAGATTTGAAGAAAAAAGTTTTGTGTTGTTTGATTGTTCCATAACATCGTTTTATTTACAGCAAATCATTCCATTCATATAAGAAAGGAATGTTTTTTTGAAAATGTTTAGAATATTTACTATTGTTGTTGTTGTTTATTTTTTTTTTTTTTTGTTTGATTGGGACGAAGTATTGTAGCTAAGCAAAAGGCGTGTCGTAAAAATCGTAAATCACTTTGAAGTGGGTCGTAGACGTCTAACAAATGAATTGTATATGAAAAACACAAGTAAAGTTGGAGTAACAAGAGAAACAGAAACAAAAAACTAAAACATCTGATGTTTAGTACGAGTAATGGAAACCCCCCTCCACTTCTCACTATTATTAATCAAAGTGTTCCAATAAAACAACAATTTGAAGAAATTTCAATACAAATTGACCAAAACACAACAGATGGCGCGACATGTTACAATGTATCCATGAAATACATGTTGGTTTTTAGTTATGACATCAATAAAATACACACACTCACACACTTTGAGCAGATATCTTGATACATTCTTTTCAACTATAAATCACAGTTATGAGTTTAATTAATATTAGTTTGCTATATGGTGTGTTGGAGTTTTATGTTTTGGAAATAAAATTGGTGAAAATTTTAATAAATTCCACTTACAAGATAGATTTAAATATCTTTTTCTTTTTTTAAGTAAAGTTAAATATATAAGAAGTGTACAATTCAATCGACCATCAAATATAATTTCCCACAAATCTTAAAATCAATAAATATTGATTTTATTATTTTTATTTCACAATGTTTTAATCAATAGTCTTTAATTTAAAATTCTAAAAACTATATATCATATTTTTATGCGTATAACTCCTAATTTGACAAATCATTTTCTGTTGATTATCCATTGCGGCAGACATCCATCTATCCAATCATTATCATACCTAGCAATCATCAACCCAGAAACATATGCCTTTTATTCATTTTTTTTTTTTCCTTTAAAGCTTTTTAAACGCTAGCTTTGTGTTTTATAGCCTCAACCGTACTTTAATGCTCAACTGCGGTTGCACAGGCGCAACCCAGTTAATAATTGTTATTAAGCAAATTAACTTGATGAAATGCAACGCTTGTTTATGTCAAACATCATCACATGATGTTGAGTTGTTATTTTGGATGTTATTTACTTTCTGAGGGCAAATCGATATAAATTTTTAGCATTTTATTTCTTTGGCTTTTTCTCTTACAGCTGGTCGAGATTAATATCAATTAAATTTATTAATAATTGATTAAATATCGAAAAGTGATAAGAAATTAGTAATTAAAATTAGGAGGAAATTATAATTTTAATTTGGAGCGTAAAGCAGAAGGCATAGTTTTCAAAAATTCCCTGACTCGGTTACTCTTAGACATGGAGTAGTAGATAACATAGTTACAATGATCAGGCTATTATGGGCTGTAAATAACTTTAGCCAGTGCAGAACATCTAAACAATCTAAAGGGCGGGGAAGCAAGACACTCGAAATTGGAAAATTTTATAATGATCACCTATGATCTTTTTTTGTTAAAGACAATAGAAAGATTAATCGGGTTCACAGACGTGTATCTCGTAGGCAAAGATACTGATCGATTCAAACTGACGAACACAGTATTGTGAGGCGACTTATTGATGGCATTTCAAATCGCCTCACAAACATCGGTAACATCTGGGAAACAGTGTTTTTGGACACAATCAAAGCAATGGCTATATGCTATATGTAAGAGATAGAACCTTTTCTAATATTAAAGAGATCGATTCGTTAAAGAACCATTAAAATAAAAACAAAAAGACTTATGGATATGTACTCGGAATGTACGAGTACTTCTGAGGCCAGGTGCAACTTTCGAACTGGCAGATACCCTCGATGGATATCGCCATACAAAAAAATTAAGTACTTTACATCTGCCATGAAAATATGTAAAGGTAATCATTCTGCATTTTAAAAGAAAGCAATCGGGTGAGCCCTGCAAAACTCGTACGTAACAACAAGAGGAAGCAAGACGTCGCGTGGCAGTAATTAATATCAGCAGCCCAAGCATATTTCATGAAGCTATCCCAACTGCTTCTTGTGAACATTCCCCTCCCAACGTTATCATCGCTCAATGACAACACATACTAGACTCCATTAGCAAAATCTGCCAAAAGTAACCAAAAGTACGATGAGGAGTGAAAAGGCGCCATGGAAGTTATGAACGCAGAATAAAAGGTAAAATGACTTCAGCCTATAACGATGCGAGCAGTGATGGGGTGATAATGTGAGAAAGGATTCGAATAATGGGATAACTTCATGATGAAACTAAAATAGGAATCTTGCAACCGACACGCTAAGTATACTGAGAATCTGGCAACAATTTTTTTTCCAATTTACTAGGAGCCAAATTTAAGGGAAATAATCCAAACCCAATCATAGACCACGGTGTTGAATGTCCATTATTCATCGAAATAAGTCTCTAATCCATCGTATTTAAGATCGTATTTGGAGAAAACTAATTCGATTGTTATAACTTCTAAATTTATGTTTATACATTAGAATAGCACAAAAAAAATATATGTATTAATTATATTATAAAATTGAGTTTTATTATACTTTTTGTAATAATCAATAAAAATATACAATAAAATATACTAAAATTCATAATACATGGCACATAGCGTCGACTTGGATTCTTGTACATGTATCCTGTTCTCCAATAAGAGGGTGTACGGTTCGTAAAATAATCGTGTAAAGAACTAATTTTCGTGTCCTTTTACATCATCGTTCAAGTAATTATCTTTTAAACAGCTTGAAGAGAACGACACATCGTCTGATTTAATCTTAAAAAAAAGAAATGCGATTGAAGAGTTGTTTTAAGTTATTGTAAGCTGTTTACTTTCAGAAAATTATACAATACCAAGACGGAAATAGCATCTAAATTGGTCAGGGAAATGTAATGTTTTCAACTTGTAACTTGCAAGAAAAAGCATCACACATGATCTGAAGATAATAAGAATAATTTAAATACTATTATAATTAACGCATATTCTCTTAAGAACCATGTACTCACCCATAAAACCACATCGAAATGAAATAAATAAATAAATAAATAAATAAATAAATAAATAAATAAATAAATAAATAAATAAATAAATAAATAAATAAATAAATAAATATGTTTTTATTATATGTATTAATTTTTATTTTAGTATTTTATAATTTATTACAAAATTCTTTCCTTTTAGTATTTTTTATTTTTTAATGTCAAAAAAATAAATAAATATTACTTGATAAACACAATTATCTTTTGTTTGAAAGCATTGAATTGCTTTATATTTCGTTATTGCAACCGAATAATATTGATTGCTGTAACTGAAAATTTAGTTAATATTTAAATGTTAATAGTATAAAACATTTTTTAATTGCAACTACCAATATTTAGTGATAATATGTGAAACCATTTCAGTTGTTTCTTCCGAATTGGCTTAATTATTTTTTACCAATCGCAATTGATTACAATAATTAACTTAAGAATAAAAAGAAGAAATAATAACTGTTATTCCAATATAATGATAAATTAACAGGTATTTATATAGAAAATCGAATGCACTAATTAATATTTTATTAATATTGTAAAATTTCGGTATTGTTTATCATATATTTATATTAGTAACCGTTTTCCAACTAATCTTTTTTCTGTGTGTATATATACACACACACAGAAAACAGATTCATTGTCACAACCGAATTTTTCGCCAATCGAATTCTGTCGGTTGCAACAACTATCTGTTATACGATTGTAATTACCGAATATTTATGGTACACGTAACTGATTTCATTCTTAATTCGGCAAAGAGTGACAATCTCTACTGTGAATAAATTTCAAAAACACAATTTTATTTGGATTTCATTGTTTATTAAGAAAAGAAAATAGAAAAAAGAAAACATAAATTACAGAAAATAAAATATGTTACTTTATAATAAAATTTTCTTAAAAATATTGTGTCGGTTGGACTTCTAAATTGCATTCATTTTCAACGGGTTTATATGACCAGAGTGAAATGAATCTTAAGAAACTTAGATTCTACCACTCAAAGTTATACAACATCTGCAATAAAATTTGCCAAATTTTATATTTTCATTGGATTTTTGATAAAATATTATGTCGTTGTTTCTTACCGTTATTTCAACATTGGGTCTGCTAAATTGAATTAGTTTATGACTCGTTCACTATATTTCGTTTTCTGAATCCTCAGTGGTACTTCGATTAACTTCAAAATTGGTTTAAAATACTTTTTAACATAATTTATTTCTCAAATGTTGCTTAATTTATGTAATTTATAAAATATTTTAATTTATTTCAAATGAAATAACAATACGATAGGAAAACAATTTGAATTTATTTCGGTTTTGTTGCAACCGAATTTATTTTATATTTGAAATAAATTTATTATAGCAACAGTCAATAGTACATATTAAAATTTGGTTATCTCCTTCAAAAAATTTAATAAGTTTTAAAATATACAAATTGGCTTAGGCAACCAAATTTTAGATTGTAAGTGCACAAAATCTAATGTTATAATGTCTTATAAGTTACAAAAGTAGAAAATCTGCTATAGTCGAAAAATATTGATTTATTTAATAAAATAATAGACATTTTTACTCAAATTTAATATTAACAACAGTTTTTCAACAGATCTTTTTTCTGAGTGTATGAAAGAGTAACGTTACTGAGTGATTAACTGACTGATTAACGACTGACTTACTTGGTGATTCATCATCGCACAGCCCAAACGGTTAAAGCTAGAAAGATTAAATATGGACTGTAGATTGGTCTAATGCCAAGCAGATCCACTAACACGCAATTTTTGGAAAGTCGAATGTTTAGAGAAAAAAGAGTAAAATCGGTAATCTTATATCTCCTAAACTAATGGAGATACAAAATAAAGTCTGGTACTTTTTTGAAATTCGGCTCTTTTAGGGAGAAAACGGGAAAAACTGTAATATGGTACTTTTTTGGCACCATATGTATCTTTTAAACCGTCAACACACAGATAAAATTTACATCGTATTCGTAACTTATCGAAAAATGACAAACACAAATTTGCTACTTTTTCGAAATTCGAACGTTTAAGGAGTAACATTCGTACCTGATTTTGGTACTTTTTTCAAAAAATTTTTTTTTTCTTTTTACTGACGCATACATATCTCGTATTCAAACATTCAATTAGTACAATTAGAAATTCATTGGAATACAATTTCGTCACATCCCAGGGGAATAAAAAGTACCAAAAAGGGTATACAATTGGGAAATTAAATTTTATTCAAATTAAGTAATGCATTTTCGATTATATTAAACCTAGAAACATCAACTTCATAACTGTAGTCCTAAGTGAGTGAGAATTCACAAGAGGGGATTTTGTGGTACTTTTTTGTTCTTCTAATGATACTTATTGAATTTTCTATAATATTGAATCTAGAAAAATGAAATTAAAGATTAGGATCATGTATCTTTAATTTCATTCTTTGAATAAGAATCCATAACACGGGACTTTGTGGTACTTTTTCAATCTTCTAATGGTACTTTTTGAATTTTCTACAATATTAAACATAACAAGCGCGAATGTTATATTCGGCCCAGCCGAATCTATATGCCCACCATCAACTTTTTCCAATTTTACGTTATATGGGAGGGGGCGGTAAAGTGGGCGTACCACGGCCATTTTTTGTTTCCGAGTTTACATTGGTCCTTGAACTATTTGAACACAATTTCGTTGATTTTCACTTTATATTGGAGGTGGGCGGTAAAGTGGGCGGACAACGCCCATTTTTGGTTTCCGAGTTTATATTGACCCTCGACCTATACGTACAAAATTTTTTTGTCGTATATGCTTTTGTTGAAGAAATATCAGCAGAAAAGTATAAAACGGACACCCTGTGTTTCTAGTTTTTAGCCCATAACTTTCTTGTTTATCAACCGATTTTGCCATTTTTAATCCCAAACAAACCTTATATAAGACAAATATTTGTGCCAAATTTCGTCCCCCTGCGTTGTCCCGTTCGAGCCCTATCCTGCTTTCAACAGACGGACAGATGGACGGACATAGCTAGATCGACTCAGAATCTAACCAGGACCCAGAAAATATATACTTTGTGGGGTCTTAGATGATTCCTTCGACATGTTACATACGGAATGACAAAGTCAATATACCCAACCCATCTTTTTGATGGTGGGTATAAAAACATGAAATTAAAGATACATGGTCCTATGTGGTTAGGAATTCAAGAGAGGGAAATTTGTGGTACTTTTTCGTTTTTTCCAATGGTATTTTTTTAATTTTCTATAATATTGAACTAAGAAGCATGAAATTGTAGGGAGAACGATATGTGGGAAAAAATTCAAGAAGGGAAATTTTTTGTCCTTTTTTGTTCTCCTAATGGTACTTTCTGAATTTTCTTTAATATTTCAGCTAAAACCATGAAATTAAGGATATATGGTCCTAAGTGAATGAGAATCCATAAGAGAGTACTTTTCGTTATTATAATAATACTCTTTGAATTTTTTGTAATAATAATTAACTTTCAAACATGAAATTAAAGATATATGTTTCTGTGTTGAGAATCCCAAAGCGCTATTAGCACATTCCTCTCCACTAAAATATAATAGAAATAATTTGGTTGTTTTTGAACCTTCGAACGTTAAAGATGTAAGAAATTGGTAACTAAAATATTTAAAAAGTTTATAGTTCTTAATGCCGACAGATCTCCAATATTATAACTGTTCACGGGAGTAAGAAATCACCCATAAAATTAGGGTTTTTTCACTTTTGGTATTTCATTAGGTTTTTTCTTAATAAATCTACCATTTTTATCTGGGGTTTGTTGGAGTACTGCATGATCGGATTAAATGCTATCTATATAAAAGTGAATCTGTGTTTTTTAGTCTGTCTGTTTTTTAATTTTATTCTTTGCTTTTATTTTATATCAATACAATGGTGTAGCGAAACACATTGTGTTTAAGCTATTAGAAATATTATTAAAAAATTTTTAGTCATAAAATTATAACTTAATAAAACTCAATTTAAATTAATAATGTAGTATGGTTTTTATTAAAAAAAAATATGCGCTAACGAAGTAGCGGGTACACTGCTCGTATATAATATTGTCTAGAATCCAATCATTGTGGTTATAGGGCGAATTAATCAATAATCGACCAATCTTCAAACTACGTCAAATATTGGAAAGGACTTACGAAAAGCAAATCGATACATACTATCATTTTATCGACCAAGTGGAGGAAGACATAAATGTCTTTGTTATAACGAACTGGAGACAGCGATCAGAAGTCCGAAGGTCTTGAAAAAAAATTAATTATTAGTGCAAGACCAACAACAATTTGTATAGCCAGTTTTAGAAAGTAAGAAAGATTTATCGATATTCATCTAAAGAAAACAGTTATTGCACAAGTCTTTAGTAGTGCTTCAGTACGCTTGAGACATTACAGAAGGTTGTGTTATAAAAGATACCTGAAATCATATTTGATGCCAGATTATATAAGATAGAGGTCTATGTGAACGAAGTCACGATACTGATCTCTGAGACGTCGCTGGTGCAAATACCATTTCTTAAGTTTCAACAAAACCAAAATGTGTAAGACACCAAGAATGCAATTTACTATCACTAATTTGTTTATGGTCCTTCGAACTGGATGCCGACTTACGACATTACTGTAACTACATCTAGAACAGTGTTTACGATCCTACATTAAACTTCCCTCTTTTCTCTCAATTGAATCCCTCAAAATTGCATACGGTGCTACTAATTTGAAATCTAAATATGGCACAGAAAATACGTATTTCATTCTGCTGCTGCTTAATTACAAAGAGGCAAAATACGATTGAAAACTTGTTTAATCATCCTCGGCTAAATGTAAGAGCCTGAAGGTAACCCCACATAAAGCCAAGCTAATTTTTTTAACGAAATTATACCGAATAGGAATAGCAGAATGTGCAGGTCTACAAATAGATCAAAGATAGTGGGAAACAAACAGTCAATGGAACATTATAAAATCAGGCTTTCCTAGTTCTGAGTCACTGCAATATTGAAGGCATTAAATCTACTGATGGAGTTTCTCCACTCTGTGAATTCGGTGAGTAAAACTAAACACGACAATGATGAGGCTAGAACCAATCAAATATAAAAATAAAATTGAACGTGATCACAAAACATAATCTTATTGGCTCGGAAATAAGTGGACAATGACTCTCTGGATTTTTATTATTTTTTTTTTTTTGCTGTACGAGGAATTTAAGGAACCAGAAATAGTAAAACATATAGTCCACCACTGGGTCCAGGTAGTTATGTTTATTGGTTCTGTTTAACGTTTTCTTAATCTTAAAACAATAAAGTTTCTTCTACTTTTAGTAAAAGATTTTTACTCACCTTTTTTCTATGTTCATATTTATCATAACCATCACTTAACCCAAATAATGCTGGCAACTCTAGCAAATTAATTTATATATTTTCCTTAAATAACCACTTCAAACTTGAGTAACTTCATGACAACTTGTAACTCAAAGCTATAGATTTTGAAAAGAAACCCACTCATTTATTTTAACCATACTACGCATCAAACCAGACAGGCAACTAACAAACGGCCAACTACTAAAACAACATAATGGACAACAGTTTAAAAGACAACAGAACAGAAACCAACAAAAAATAAATCGCAACACATCAAAATCGACAGGCTCAGCTTGCAGTCTGGGCTTTGAGCAAAACTAAAAGTTGTTAGGTTACATTAAACCATCATGCGACTGAATGACTGACTGACTCTCCATTGAAAAGTTGATCTTGCCACTACACACAAAAAAAAAAAAAAAAAAAACACAATGATGGCGCTATAGTTCATTTGGAGCTGTTGCAGTTGTACATTGGGTTGCGTTGACGTTTGAGGGAGTGACGTGTTGAGTTTGATTATGCTTTTTTGTTCTGTTTTGTCTTAAAAGTACTTAAAGTCGTAGTAGTTGATATTTTGTCTGCATCTATAAAAAGAAAATAATACTCTTTATAAGTATTTCACTACTTAAGTACATGTTTCATGGTGTCTTTTTTATACTCTTTCATCTTCATCATCTTGAGGAGATCACAAATTTTCACTTAAAATTATTTTAACTGAACTGTTTTGAGCTTTTTCTTGTTAAGGTTAAAATGTTCTGCAACAGCGCCGCCAACATTATCACAACAAAAACAATAATATGAGAAATACAACAAAGTGTTTTAAAACCTATGTTTAAATTTAAGAGGGTGCCAACATGGGCGCTTTTGTGTGTGAATTACAACCTTTTGCTCTTCATTTGCTCTTAATTATTGTAATTTATTATTTTGTTTTAAATAAATTTTTACTTGTTGTGCTTAAAATAAAAAAACACCGATGATGAAAAGACTTCAACAACACCAATAATAACAATAATGATAATAATAATAACGACAACAAGAACAACTAAAATATTAACAACAGAACATAAGTTAACTATAAAAAACGACATCTCATAAATGATCTTAATGTTCATATTTTAACAATGTTCATTTATGTTTTAATGATGGGGTTCATTTGGTTTATTCGTAATTTGAATATATTAGGGGCAATTTGAATAAGGACTTAAATTTTTTAAGAATTTTTTGCTGATAATCAAAAGTTGGAGCAGGTGATGAAATGCCCATTTGATTTTTTATGCGAAATTCATTATGCCTATATAAAATTATAATTTTTTAATGTTCCCAGCAAAAACTTGGTAAAGACAATGCCAACATCGACATCCCGTCTGCAATACTTAGAAGTTGTTTTATATCAATACTTAACTTTTCTCTGCAATAAATGTAACTAATTTTGTAACTATTGAGCAGATTAATTCCGAAGCATACATGATAACTAGTTGCCTCTAATGACATCATGAGTTAAGAGTTAAATTTGTACATTTCAAATAAACTGCTATCTTATTCTTGAAGATTTGAGTTAGGTTAAAGAACCGAAGTAGCTTCGGCAATGTAAATGTTATAGATATGTTTGAAGCATCATTACCTCCGGCTCGAAGGACCATTAACAAGTTACAATCATTAATTGGCCTTCTTTTCTCAGTTGGACATATCAGACACTTGCTGAGTGAAAAAAAAAAATTGCAGTAATGGACTGGTCCCTCAGTACCAGTTGAGTACCAATTGACACCTAACTCGTCACCAAAGTTCCAGTTGAGAACCAGTTGACACAAACACACTCACTATATAACAGTTGAGAGTCAATTTATAGCATGTTTGTTAAGTGCGCAATTAGCAACTCTCGCGCAATAACAATCTATGGCTGAGTGGTTAGCGGTGAAGACTATAAAACATAAGAGACGTCAGAAGATCATAGGTTCGATTCGGAGTGCCGCCATCGACATTAACGAAAACTTATAAATTAAAAATAAACACAATTTAATAAAAATAATTATGAAAAAAAAATTTTAAAAAGTAAACGATTGCGCGATTTTTATAAAATTTTTATTATATTAATCGACACTAAACAATCGTACTTGTACAATCGGTAAATAATTTTACAAACTCTATGAGCAATATGATACAGAAAATGCTTAAGATGCAATCAATATTGTTGCAAGCAATACTAAATAAGCCATGAACTGTTTGAAAATATGTTTTTGGAACGCAAGCGGCATACGCCAACATAAGAACGAACTCGAATATTTTCTAAAAAATCAACAAGTAGATATGCTAGTTTCCGAAACATATTTGACGTCCAGAAGATTATTATAGAAACTTGGTGATTTCTTCGATATACTCACCCCCCAGATTTTCAATTACAGATGATCAATACAACAGTTTTTATAAATCACTAGGCCCCCGTCTCCTAGCAGCTGGCGATTATAACGCTAAGCATACATTCTAGGGATCACGACTAATTACCCCGAAAGGTCGTGTTTTGTTTGATACAATTTCTAAAATGGGTTTGAATGTGATTTCGAGCGGAAACCCCACATATTGGCCCACTGATCCACGCAAAATACCGGACGTCATCGATTTTGGTGTTATAAAAAATATCCCAATGGAACTAATTAAAGCTGAATCATCTCTAGAATTGTCATCAGATCACACACCCACTATTGTTATGCTATTGATCCCCGACTGGTAACCTAGCGATATCAGGAAAAAGGATAAATTTGCTAAAATATAAGAAGTACTCACTGCACAGAGAACATATCCCTAGGTTCACCAGAAGAAATCGATCTCTATCTCAATAATTTTTATAGAAATCTAAAACTTGCTGCTGAACATGTTACCTAACCCTCCCGACAAAACAGATATAATAGAATTTATTCTGCTGATGTCGAACGGCTCTTGACTGAAATCGAAGGTAAAAGAATGCCAAAAAAGGCTTTCTAACGAATCAAATGACATAATTGAGTTGCCACCTGTTGTGCCCCATTTCAGAGCAGTTGAACTTTGAGATTCGAGAGATCGACAAGGCTATTGCTGATTTAAACTCCAAAAAGGCACCTGGTATTGATAAAATCAGTAACCAGATGCTTTTAGAGCTACCCCTGATAGCATTAAAAATAATACTTTATATTTTTAACGCTATATTTCGCCTTGAATATTATCCACTAGAATGGAAGGTATCACTGATTACCATGATACCTAAGCCAGGAAAAGATCACACAAAAGTAGTATCGTATAGACCCATAAGTCTATTATCTAATATGTATAAGCTATTTGAGAAGCTCCTAATGAACAAGCTATACCCGCTAATAAGCCAATGTATACCCAATCATCAATTCGGATTTAGAAGAAAACACAGTACTATCCAACAAACACACAGACTTGTAAATTTTATAAACAAAACATTTAAAGAAAAGAAATATTGTTCCGCTCTCTTCATTGACGTATCCCAAGCCTTTGACAAAGTGTGGCATGAAGACTTGTTATATAAAATAGAACAAAATTTACCCATAAATATACATAAATTATTGAAAAGCTATATAACTGGTCGTAAATTTATTCTTAAAGAAGGTGACTTTTTTAGTACACCTCAGCCTATTGAAGCAGGTGTGCCCCAAGGTAGTGTACTGGGTCCAGTGTTGTACCTGATATATACCTCTGATATGCCAACTAATAGTCAAACCCATACATCAACATTTGCAGATGATACAGCTATTTTAAGCACCCATGAACGCCCACAGGAGGCATCTCGAATTTTGCAGGATAATATATTTGATATTGAGAGATGGCTAAAAAAAATGGAAAATAAAAATAAATGAACAAAAATGTACACATATAACATTTACCTTGCGTAGGGAATCATGCCCATCTATCCTAATAAATAACCAAGTAATACCCCAGCAATCGGAGGTTAAATACCTCGGAATACATCTCGATCGACGCCTTACTTGAAAATTCCATATTGATGAAAAGTTGACCCAAATGAAATTGAAAGCACTCCAAATAAATTGGCTAATTGGCAGAAATTCTATGCTCAGTCTAGATTGTAAACTACTCCTCTATAACTCAGTTTTAAAGCCAATATGGGTTATGGGTACGGCCTCAGCATCAAATGTTGAGAAAATACAGAGACGCCAAAACAAAATATTGCGAACTATAACCGCAGCCCCTTGGTATATAAGAATTGAGAAGAAGAAACACCGCAGAACTAAGCCGAAGTTAAACTATATGCATTAAAATCGCTTTTAGTCCGACGTTGGTTGGACTAAATAGATATTAAGATTTAGATTTAAGATTTGATTAATTATTGTTAGTTCACTTAACTTTTGTGAAGATTCAATAAATAAAATTACTGATAAATAAAAAAAATATATAAAAGTGACAGGTTCTTCTCATATAAAGTTTCGGAACTGGAACTCTAGTTTTGAACCGGTTCTCTTTCCTCTAGGGCCAGTATGATATATGAATACAAACTACATAACCGCAGAAAGAGAAGAATAAAATAAAGGAAATATTGTACGGAAAAATGAAGGAGCACTCTTACATACAGATGATTCTAAATTAGGACTCTATTAAATGAGCAGAAATATAAGTAAATTGTTCCTTCGAGTCCCGGACCAGATTTAGATCAAAGCGATTGCTGAAGGTATTAAATTTTTAAGGAAGTATATAATAAAGCTTCTACTCGTATTTATACGGAGAGTCAAGCCATTATTAAGACTCTAAAAAATGACAACAAGGGCGAAATAAACATTTATTTCGAATGTGATAACATCGTAATAATATGGGTTGCATGACATCATGGTTTTTCGGGAACGCTGAAGCTGATAAGTTATCCAAAATAGGTGTATGCTTCAATACCATTACAATGGGTAATGCAAAACACTTTTTCTAGTGAGTCGCTATGATGTATATTATAAACTAAGTAAACCAAATTAATGTAATTTATGTTTAAACTGATTTGTTAAGAAACTTTCCTTTAAAAAGAAATATAATGAATATGAAGGATTACACGTATTTAATAAGAATCTGGGTTTCGGCTTTTTTCTATCACGTATTTATTGTTTTTTAAGGACATCACTGATAGGGCCCTCCTAATAAAGCAGTGACAGAAGTATATCATTAGAATGCTGACTTAAAATTTCTTCAAGTTCTCTTAACATAATTTTTAAGCTTGATATGTATACTACAAATAAAGAATGTAAGCACATGAAATTTTTTCCAGAAAATTACACAGAAAAAAATATTTCAAATAATTTTTTAATAAAATTATTAATTAACTTTATATTGGAATTTAATTATATAATTTATTAATATAATTAATTTTCTAATTGGTTTTCAGTTTTGTTTTTTAATAAATTGATAGCTGTTAATAAAATATAAAGAAAAATTAAATATTTGTCTATAAAAGTACAGAAATAAAATAAATTTAAGTAAATTTTCAAAAATTTTTAGCTCATTGAATTTATTTAAGGAAAAGAAGTAATAATAATATCAATTATTCTAGTTATTAATATTATAATTTTGATGATTGGAGCAAAATCAATTAAAAATTAATTAATATTACAAATTTCGTAATTGAAGTCCATTTTTACTTTTTTCTGTGTATTTAGAATTATTCACAGAAAAAAATATTTCAAATAATTTTTTAATAAAATTATTAATTAACTTTATATTGGAATTTAATTATATAATTTATTAATATAATTAATTTTCTAATTAGTTTTCAGTTTCGTTTTTTAATAAATTGACAGCTGTTAATAAAATATAAAGAAAAATTAAATATTTGTCTATAAAAGTACAGAAATAATATAAATTTAAGTAAATTTTCAAAAATTTTTAGCTCATTGCATCTATTTAAGGAAAAGAAGTAATAATAATATCAATTATTCTAGTTATTAATATTATCATTTTGATGATTGGAGCAAAATCAAATAAAAATTAATTAATATTACAAATTTCGTAATTGAAGTCCATTTTTACTTTTTTCTGTGTTATCAGTTAAAAAAAAAATAAACAATCATGTTCACCTTTCATTTGGAACGGAATAGATCAAAACCTCAACTTGAAGGTTCTGAATTTTAAAAATTGTAAATGATAACATTGACTTAATGTTCAGTATAACACCCCAAATCGTGTGAGGATCGTTTCATAATTCATTTATTAACTTCCCAAATACGAAAATTATTTAAACACTTATATTTTTCTTTTAAATATTGAATATTTGTTATGTGCAAATAAAAAACTTTAAATCAACTACAGATGGACCCATAAACAACTTACAAAGCCGCTGATATCAAATGTTATTATCTAGTTAACTCAAGCTGATATTCAATGTATTAATTTATTAATTGCTTTATTCGAATATTACGGAGTGTTAATTTTTTTTAACTAAATACAAAGCAATATTACACATACAATTCGCAAATATTCAATGGCATAATCAATTATAATTGATTGGTGTAAAAAAAATGTGAAAAATACTACATATTACTTAACTGGATTGCAAGTATGTACATATGTATTTATGTCCACAAAAGCAAAAGCCAAGTGATTGAATATTACTAAAGGTATGAAATGGAATGGTATAAATTGTATACTCAATTGATGGATTATATCCTTAGGCGATCACGAGAATATGTTGTTATACTTTCACACATACATGTATACAGGAATATTCAACATTTTGCGATGTGTGATATGTTAAACTAAATAAAAATTATTGTAATTAATCGCATGTTAATTTATAGAAAATGCTTCTGTTTACTGTTTTTATGAATTTATATATTTAAATAAGAAACATTTAAAAAACCTTAAATTACAAAAGATCATTTTGAAAAAGTAATCAAAAAAAAAAAAAATAAAATAAAAAAAGAGAGTGTTTCCGACTGACTCATATGGGTAGGAGTATTAAAAAGCTGTCATTCATCACTTTAGTGATCAATAAATTTTATTTTTATATATTTTCTAACTTTGAAGCATTAATTGTTTAATTATTTTTAATTATAACATTTGGTGTTTAAATGTCTATAATTATTTTTATTATTTTTTATATTACTCATAGTGTTATTTAAAAATGTTTAAATCTTTGATAGTAAAAATAAAATATTTATTGGTATTCATATGATAGTTTTCCATTCATATTTTTGCAAAATTTATTTCTTCTACCTACACGTATGATTGTGATCATAAATATGCACATTTTAGTTTTCCGTTTTTTAGTTAATTTCATAAAATAATTTCTTAGGAATTTGACTTGTTTAACAACTGCATTTAAACATAATTTTTGTTTCTTTTTTTTACCAGTTAGACTGAATGTCTAATGCACAGTAGCTAAAAGAAAATAAAAATATGAATACAGTGTCCTTATGAGAAATACTTAGATAACTTGTTCATCCTCAATTTTAATGCTTATTGACTTTAAAATTTAAATTTAGAATAGCTATTTTGAAATATTATATCTAGCAAATACAAAAAAAAAAACTTCCGTCACAGCAACTAGTATGTTTTGAATTCAATCATCGTACATTGGGGTAAAAGGGGTCAAAAATTGCGCTTAATTCAGGGAAAGACGGTATCAATATTTTAATGATCACGTTTTATTTTTTTATTAATTGTTAGTTAAAAAAATTTAATTTTAGAATTTTAAGATTTTTTTTAGCAGAACGGTAAAGTCAGTCCGTCCGTCTATACATTAGAGTTAAATGTGGCGAAAATTATGCATAATTCAGGAAAAGGTCACGCTTAAATGATCACGTTTAATTTTCCTATTTATTAGTAAGTACAAAAATGTATTTTTAGAATCATAAAATGTTTTTTGGCTGAATACTAATGTCCGTCCTTCCGTCCATATATTTGGGTTAAAAAGAACGAAAATGACGCTTAATTCAGGAAAAGGTGATATCTAAATTTTGATGATCGCGTTCTATTTTTCTATTTATTAGTTAGTAAAAAAATACATTTTTAGAACTCTAAAATATTTTTTGGCAGCATGGCATGGTCCGTCCGTCTTTACATTTGGGTTAAATGGGTTGAAAATACCACTAAATTCAGGGAAAGATGATATACAAATTTAAATACCTTCATTTGGTTTTCATATTAATCAAAAAGTAGAAACAAAATTTTTTTTGAATTTTAACATTTGTCCGAAAGAATTCTAATGTCCGTCCATCTGTCCATATGTTTGTTAATTTTTGCAAACTTTCGAATTCAAAATCGTTTAACTTTTGATTCAATAAAGATAACGACTCAAAATTTTCTTTGTTCAATAGATAATTTAGCTTTTTAACGAACTGCATAAAATGTAATAAAATCGGTTGAAAATATTTGGCTATATATGGAAAAATCTTAACCAAGATCTTGTAAAATTGTGATTTTGCAAGCTTGTTTTCTAAAGGATTTATGAAGGACTTTAAGATGGAATAAAAATCTTCGAAATCGGGAAAGGAAAAAAATTCGCTAGAGTTTAAACATTTTCCATGACATTAGTACCCTATTTTTAACCCCATAGTTCCGCTCCCGATTTTTATATTGGATCCTGCTTCGAAACTCAAAATGCTACTGTTATCTGCTATGCCTATGTGAATCCAACCATCCGATTAGAATTTACCGATTTATTTTCATTCTTTCCCAATGTTTAATATTTGATATAGCAAATTCATCGCACTTAAGCTGTTTTTAGTATGAAATCTGGAGTTATTTTGAAAAAATGTTATTTTCTCAAATCGGACAACATATGCGCACGTTTTTTTTTTCATAATATTAAAGTGGACAATATATACTATTTTTCACAATATTTTCAGAACAAACATCCTGTAACATTTTAAGTTGCATTCCATGAAAGTTGAAAATTAGTGTAGCTTAAAGATTTTAACTGATATTGATACATAATTTTGTCTATTTTTATTCGGTACCCAATTTTATTATAAAACTTACAAAATATAATTGAAATAAGACAAAAGCTAAATTTTATACTTTCCTGCAATTGAATTATCTATTTACTACTTAGTTGAAATAAATTTCACAATTGTTTTTTTCCAAATTTTTATTAAATTTTACCACTGTACCTTTAAAAACATTTACTTACATCCTTTATTAGTTTGTCCATTATTTCTTTTTATTCCTTTTTTTTTTTTTGTTATTCAAAGACAAACTACCATCCATGTGCACATAATAAAGCTCAATTGGGCTCAATCGTACAAAACCAAACGGCACAATTAATTATTAATATGCTCAAGAAACGGATGGACGCACTAAACTTGGATTACACACACACTCTAACTCATTTTACTGTTGTTAAATGCAATTCAAAAAAAAAAGAAAGAAAGAAAACAAAAATGTGGAATTTCTGCATGAAACCTGTAATTATCGTTCGATACCAATCGAAATGAAAGACACAAAAATTTATTATTGTGAATTAATAAATTTTATTTGGTTTCTTGTTTGGTTGAGTTTCTTTTTTTATACTCTGTTTTATTACTTATATGTCTGTTAGAGTTTAAATAATGTCAGTTTTTTCAGCTATATTTTTTCTTAAGAAGACTAAGTAGTGGCCACTACGCAAAACGGCAGCACCAGCTAAAAAGAAAGAAAAAACTTAGCAGTCAGTCATTCAGTGAGTATAAGTAATAGTAGAGTGAAATTAATGCTAAGGTAACATTTATCTTTATTTTTGGTTTGTTTTCATTTGTAACAATTTTTTGTTTTGTTTCCAGTGCCACAACATGCACTACTTCTGCAGCATAATGAAAAAGAAGGAAATCAATAGTTTGAATAAATTTCTAAAATAAAATATACTACCATTACAGAGTATCAAAAAAATCTATACTTTCTATGAGAAATTTAAAAAAATTATTAAATTATTAAAATTTCTCGGAAAATAAGCTCCCAACTGAGAAATATCCTTAGTTTTGTACCTTAAACTGAGAAAATACCCCAAATTTGTAATTTGTTATATGAAAAACTTAAATCTTAAATATCTCGGTAAATAAGCCTCCAATTGAGCAAAAGGCCTCAATTTGAAATCATTAATATTTTGCATCAAAAATCGATATTTTACATGAAAAATTAAAATTATTAATATCTCGGTATATAAGCTTCTAATTGATAAAAGGCCTCAAATTGTGATCACTCATATTTTTCATAAAAAACAATTTGAGTCACTCTTATTTCTCTTCAAATATCGATTTTGTATATGAAAAAATTAAATCTTAAATATCTCAGTAAATAAGCCTCTGCTGATAATCTTGAACTGGTTACCACCAGACATCCTGGCAAAGCAAATAGCGGCACAAACGACTCACGTTAGGGTAAAATGTGCCAAAAGTGGCGCTTAATTGAATTTTAAAATTTAAAGTTTTGTAATAAAGTTGGACACTGAATAAAAAAATAAAAATTATATATCAATTCAATTAAAATCTTTAAGCTAGGGTGTGTTGTTTTCTTATAAGGAGCTCTCAAAGTTAAGAACTTTTTTAAATTTTTGAAAAAGAGTAAAAAATTTTATTTTCATCAACTTTCAGTGTATTTATTTTAAATAAGAAGTCTTTTAAGGTAAAAATTTAAAATGAAACCATCAACTTCAGATATTTAAGTGTACTTTTCTTCAAGTATTTGCAAATTGTATTTGTCCTAATATTTTTGTTATTTTTTTTGAAAATTGTCCTAAAATACACTAATTTTCAACCTTCATGGAATGCAACTTAAAATGTTATAGGATGTTTGTTCTAAAAATTTTCTAAAAAATAGCACATATTATCCACTTTAATGTTATGAAAAAAATCGTGCGCATATATAGCCCGATTTAAGAAATTAATTTTTTTCAAAAAAACTCCAGTAGATTTCATACAAAAAACAGCTTAAGTATCAGACATTTTCTTTACTTTATCAAACATTAAACAGTGGGGAAGAATGGAAATAATTCTGTAGCTTCTAATCGGCTGACTGGTTTTGCATGAAATTTCACACAGGCGTAGCAAAGGACAGTAGCATTTTAAGTTTAGAAGCAGCATCCAATATACGCATCAGGAGTGGAACTATGGGGGTTCAAAATAGGGTACTGGTGTCATTGAATAGGTTTAACCACTAGCCACTATTCCAAAATTTTTATATCAACTTAAAGTCCTTGATAAGTACTTTGATATTTCCAAAATCTTAATTTTACAAGACCTTGGTTAAGATTTTTCCATATATAGCCAAATATTTTCAACCAATTTTATTTTATTTTATGCAGTTGTTTAAAAAGCAAAATTATCTATCAAACAAAGAAAATCTTGAGCCGTTGCCTTTATTGAGTCAAAAGCTAAACGATTTTGAATTGGAAAGTTTTAAAAATTAACAAACAGACGGACAGATGGACGGACATTAGAATTATTTAAAAAAAATCTTAAAGTTCAAAAAGTATTTTTTTTCCGCGTCCCGATTAATATGAAAATCAAATGAAGGTATTAAAATCCCTTTCCCTGAATTTCGACCCATTTAATACAAATGTATAGATGGACGGACGGACATTGCCATGCTGCCAAAAAACGTCTTATAATTCTAAAAATGCATTTTTTTACTTAATAATAGATAAGAAAATTAAACGTGATCATTAAAATGTTAAAACCAACCTTCTCTGAATTATGCATAATTTTCGACCCATTTAACTCTATTGTATAGACGGACGGACAGACATTACCGTTCTTCTAAAAAAAATCTTAAAATTCTCAAACTGAATTTTTTTAAACTAATAATCAATAAAATAATAAAACGTGATCATTAAAATATTGATATCACCTTTCCCTGAATTAAACGCCATTTTCGACACCTTTTACCTCAATGTACGGCTGTAAGATTAAAAGCCAATAGGGCGTGGAATAATTATCATTATGGACATGCCAAAAACCTAGGTATAGTTAATTGGAATAAGGAATTAACTATAGACCAACTTTTGACCCGTGTTTCAAGTGGAAATACCGGATGAAACACACTGTGACAATGGTCTCCTATTCCCAGATGACACCATTGCTATCTTCACTGATGTATCAAAAACACATGAAAGTGCCAGATGTGGCATCTATTCGGAACAGTTGAAACTAAGACTGTCCTTCAAGCTATCATACTAAAGTAGCGTATTATAGGCTGAGATAATGGCCATAAAATTAGCCGCAGAATGAATTCAGTATCATGGGATATTACACAGGAATATCTATATACATACTGATAGCAAAGCGGCCACAAATTCCCTAGTGAATGTGTACACCACATTGACAATTGTTCAAGAATGCCGGGCGTCTCTGGAAGAGATAGCGAGACATTCATCAGCTACCCTTATATGGGTTCCTAGACATAGGGACATAGATGGTAGCTGTAGGCATTCATGCAAGTACGGGAACCACCTTTGATCATATCGAACCAACCTGTGATATTGGTGTACCTCTTATGACATATAAGCAGCTAATCTCACACAACCTCTATAATAAAGTGATAGCAAGATGGATAAGTGAACCCACTTGCGTTGAGTTCAGGAAAACCTGGCCTAATATGGACAGACAGAGGATGAAACAATTGTTGAAACTATGCAGAATCCATATCAGAAACCTCATTGGTATAATTACTGGTCATTGGGTCATTGGAAGGTATGCTCAAAGGCTATTGTTACCATACAATGATTTCTGTAGAAGTTGCAATGAGGAAGAAGAGAAATCCACTAAACATCTTCTTTGCCATTGCACAGCATTCGAAGACTTACGATATGATTTATTTGTTTATCGAAGATTAACTGACAAAACTTGTCTGGCAGATAGTGAACTGAATGGAATTCACTCCTTTATCAAAACCACAGGATGACTTACTGATAGTAGCCACGAAACTTAGGACTATGGCTCGAGAAGAATAAACGATATCACAACCAGACCTATTTTTGACCCAAGTGAGCTTTGCTTCGGTCGGCTGCCAATTTAACCTAATCTAAAGTCCTTAATTAAAAAAAGAGCATCTATTTATGATCACTTTTAATTTACACTAAAATTCGATATTCTTTATTTTAAGCTTTTGATTTATTGAACATTTTATTATATATAAATGTCTTAATGTCTTAAGAATGTGTTTTCTAATAAAATTAATTTACTACTTTACATTGCTGGCAATTTTTTTCTACAAATTGGTCAAGAAACCAACATAGAAGTTCTTTTCTTTTTTTTTAATGTAAATCCTACATACACATGTTTATATGAATTATGTGTTGCATGCTGCACTTAAGTCTTGTTCCTTTATATATACATACATACCTACATATGCTGGCATTTGTTTTTTTTTTTTTTTTAATATTTCCAGCTTAAGTTTTCTTGTGAATTCTTTTTGATAAACTTCATATTTCTTTTCTTGTTGTTACTGGTAGAAAATACAAAGACTAAAAAAATCTAGATATCATCTCTTGGTTATTATTTATATTTTTAATGTTATTTAACAAGTATTTTTTTACTTTAATATTTTAGTTATTCTTTTTATTTAGCTTAAAACAAAAAAACAAGTTCTTTTTATTACCACTCCTCATTTGAAGTTTTTTGTTTCTTCATTCTGTGGTTGCACATTTCTACTCGCAGCGTATATGCAACACACACTCGTCATGTACTAAAGAATCATAAATGTTGTTTTACTTAAGTTTAACTGAAATGTTTTTCTTTGTAAGTAAATTTATGGATACACTGAGAGAAATAATGCCACTAAAACCTGTTTAATGTTTTGGTGACAAATCCTTAAAAATTACAAATTTGTCTTGGTGTCTTACTCATCAAGAGTTAATAACTTATGGCTTATTAATCCATTATAAATTTCCATATATTTTAAGAAATAATAGTTCATTAATTAATTTCTCCCAGTGTCTTTAATAGTACGTGTTCTTAATGTTTTATTTCATTTTGTTTTTATTGAGTTTTTGGCGCATTTTTATAATGATATTATAGTCAAGATTATATGTTTGGGGTTGTTTGGCCTAGAAAAAACGTAACGAAATAAAACATTATGAAGAAGTATAAAATTAACCAGTAGCCATATATTTAAAGCAATGAAGTGTTCATTACACATATTAAATTACCATTAATTGTATGATTTTTGTATTTTTTTTTTTTTTTTTATTGTGCTTTTCATATATTTTTATGCTGCTCTTTTATTTTTCTACTAATAACTTGATAATTTTGTAATTAAATATTACTCATACGCCACAATAATGTTTTGATTAATATTAATCATACGTGGTAGGTGGAATTAATGAAACTCTACATCAGGGGTTCTCACAAGACCTCGCTTCGCGACCCCCTTTTGACATTGCAATGGTTGCGCGACCCACTACTCTGACTAATTTAAAAATCAGAAAAAAATGTAAAGATAAAGTAATTTTAAAAAAATAATATTAATAATTTCGACATTGTTTTCCTTGAATATTAAGAGACTTTTTCGTATAATAAATCTAATATTATTCTCTGCGTCCATAAAAGATCGAATCTCTGTTTTGAGGGACAAAAGAGTGAAAAAAGATTTTTTTTTACATAAAAATGTATGTTGAAGAAAATTTGTTTAATATTTTTAGGGCTTCGGAGCCAACAAGCGGATAACTTTGCTGTATTTCAACATTTAAAATGCTTTTAAATCTGTTGATTCAAAATTAAATTCAACGAATTTTCTTTTGAAATGAACCTGGTACTTTCTTCGAATTTTCTATATATAGCCGGGAAACTTATCGATGAAATAAAAGTTTTGTGTACTGAAAACGATTTTATAAAAAGTTCTTGGAATAATATATTTTTATTTATATTTTTTTTTTTAAATAAAAGTAGATATTGATGTGAAAAAACTATAGTTTCATCAAATTTAAGTGAACTACATATTTATCTTTTTAATTAATTGTTTTCCCTGCCATATCGAAAAGTTTTCTTTATACTGTGTCATTGGACAGTAGTGTCCCATAGACAAAAATTTTGTAGGAAGACGCCTCAAACGATGCGTAAAAATTAGCTTAATATGGGAAAAATATTTAAAAAATAAAATTAAAATTGATATTCAGTTACCTACCAGCGATTGAAAGTCACGGGTCTAGAACATTTCTTCCAAAAAATAGTATTGAGTTGTACCTTGAAAATGGTATTAACAAATTCGTAATTTTTAGCCAATTATAAAAAAAAAAAAAAATATTTTAAAAAATTTTAGCAACAATTTTGGTCCATAAACCGTAAATTTAGTACATAATGCAAAAAAAAAAAAATCTATGTTTTTCTTAAAAAATGGATAAGAATTTTATAAATTTGTTCCCTTTATGTAAAATATTAAAAATTTGCATTGTAGTAATAGATACTGTTGATAATACATGATTTTCTAAATTTTTACAAAAAATTGTTCATCAAAATTCCTTAAAAATTCTTCTAGCAAAATCAAATTTTTACGCATCGTAGAGGGGTCTTCCTATATCGAAATCTCGAAAAAGGCTTTCCTCGGGACACTCTATTGGACAGCATTACTTTCTTCGTTTGATCAGTGTTGTCTTTATCAAGCATAATATTTTCAATCAAAGGTTCCTTCATTAGCAGTTTCTAAAAAGAACTCATTTTAGAAAAAAAACTTTACGCTTGTCTTTAATTTGGATATATTTTGTAAAAAGATGTATTTCCATTTTTAAATAGTTTCATGCTTTTATTGGAATTTTCATTTGAACTTCTAAATAATATTTATATTAAAAAAATGTGAGTTTAAGAATATTTTTCAGGAACTCTTCGCGACCCCCCACGTATGTCCTTACGGACCCCTTGTTCACTTAGTCCACTTAGTCACTTAAACAAATGTTATTGCTATAGATTTACTAATCCTGATTTCATATACATTTAATTTCTTAATAAAATAAATAATAAAGACATTATCTTCGTTTTTGCCTTAATATGTTACAAAATCTTAAATCAAAATACCTCATCTTAAATCGAATCAAATTATTTCATTTACCATAATTCAATTGCAATATACAACCACAAATAATATTTGAAAACTGATACAAATTCACTTTACTTTAAAGTTATACATATAGTCAAGTCACTCATAATTTATGATAATTTCCAAACAAATCTTATTTCCCCCTCAACTTTAATGAAATTTCTACAAACACACTCACACATGCACTTGTATATCAAACAAATGTAAAATAGGCAACAGCAGTAAATTCAACAGCAACAAAACACAAAATGTTATGCAATACTCAGCATTTTCATTTGGACTAGAACTTAAAAAGGGCGTGGCCGAAAAAGCAAATGTTGATGATGACGATGACGACAACGCTGGTGATGTTGTTGTGACAATACAATTTCATACATGCTACGACAACAAGAAGAAATGTTTCGTTTTTATGATGCCGCTGAAATAAGGGAACGAGAAAACTTGTCAACACATTTAAGAAAAACGTGCGTAAATTTAGCTACAACAGCAAAAAGAAAAGAATCATAATGAAATTGTAAAAGAAATAAACAAATGTAATGCAAATTTGTAGTGTTTGGTATAAGGCAAAATAATTCATTCACCATTAATTTAAATACATATCTTTAGGATAAGCTACGAATTTGTTCCCTTGTTTACAAACCCTCCGCAAATTTTAATGAAAAAATTAACATTCACAATCGACCTTTATTTTACAAGAATATACATAAATTTTTCTTGTATTATTTTTAATAGAGAAAACTATTGAGAAATGGTTTAAACAATATTTTACATAAAAATTTAATAAATATATTCAAATAAAACTAAAATAAGAATCAAATTTTCGTATGATTTTTTTTTTTTTTTTTTTTTTTATTTAATTTTTTAATTCATTCAATCATCCATTTAATTGATTTAATTCATTTTTGTTTTTCTGTTTTTAATTTTTTACAATTTTTAGTAAGTGATATAATCATTTTGGTGAGAAGTGCAAATTTAAAAAAGCTGTTAATTGAGTGAATTATTTACTAACTTATTTGATGATTGAATTTATTTTCTGCTTTTTTTTTTCTGTGTAGATATATTTTTTTTCTAGTTTTTTGTTAACTTTGTTATTTAAACATGGATTTTTATTTTTGCAAATTTTTGGTGTCAACGAATTTTCTGTCAATGCGATTTTAAAAACTTTACCATTTTTGAGATCTGCGGTCTTGTATTATTTTTATCAAGTACAAATTTCCCCTCTACACCCACTGCTTACCTCTCATTTTTCAATGGTTTTATGATGGTTAATTGAGAAATGCCTTATTTTTTAACTTTAACTACTTCTAGTAGCTATGTGTGACAAAGTAGAGACTTGACTAGTACCATATTTTTGTAGCCCCATGTTTTGGCTATAAAACATGAGTGACTATCTCTTACCTAGAAATTTTATAACCTAAAAACTCCTCAAGCAAACTTTCTTTGGTCCTCAATGGGTTAAAAACGTGACTTGATGGAAATATTGCATTTCACTTTCTACACTATATCAAGCCTAAGGACCCTGCGGGAAATTTGTGGTAATTGCAGTAATGGACCGGTTTCTCTGTATCAGTTGAGTACCAATTGACACCTAACTCACCAAAGTTCCAATTGAGAACCAGTTGACACAAACACACTCTCTATTAGCATGCTCGTTAAGTGCGCAAATAGCAACTCGTGCGCAATAACAATCAGTGGCTGAGTGATAAGCGTTGAAGACTATAAAACATGACATACGTTAGATGAACATGGGTTCGATTCGGGGTTCCGCCATTGACATTAACGAAAAATTATAAAATTAAAATAAACATAATTTAATAAAGATATTAATAAAAATAATGTTTAAAAAGTAAACAATTACCGAATTTTTATAAAATTTTTATTACAATAATCGTCACTGAACCTGTCCTCTTGGACCTGTCCTAGGACCTATCCTATGACCTGTCCCAAGGGGCTAATTAGCCACATCCAATGACAACCCCATGTAAAAGTGACAGGTTTTTCTCATATAAAGTTCCGGAACTGGGACCGGTTACTAGCCCTGAGAACCTGTCACGTGACTAGTTTTGAACCGGTTCTCTTTACTCTAGGGGAATAATAATTTTGCAGTATTTTTCGAGATATAAAATTTGTTTGCGACTTTGTTGACCTGTGTAATTAATAAGTCGATACTGAAGTGGTGTCAACATGACGCTAGTTGGTATTAATTTTGGCTAATGATTTCAGCACAAAGTGTTGAATTTTAACACATAAGGAGCTGACTCACTATTGACACTGAATAGTATCGTTATCAACACGTGTTTGAATTTTCTCAGTATTAAGTAAATTTTTATTTATGTTAAGTATTTATTTTCTTTTCCTCTATCACTAATATTTCTTCTATAAAAATTTTGATTATAATTTTTCGGAGGTAGACGTATTTTACTGTTTTTTCAATACTCTTCTAAATATATCACTGTGGATATTTTCTGTGATAACTTTCATATATTTTTTTTTTTTTCTAATTGTTCAAAGATTTTAATGAATGTGAATTGACAACATAAAGCATGTAAACGAAAATTTTATTACAATTTCTATTGCATATATTTAAGCCACAGTATATAGTATTGGAAAAATCTAAAAGGTTTGTGATTCTGTAAAGAATATATATAAATTTACATTTTGAGTTTCGAGATATCAGTCAACGAAATATCTTAAAAATTGCAAAACATCAGAAAAAAATTTTGGACAAATTTCTTTAAAAAATGTGTAAACGAAAAATTTTTTACATTTTAAAACGTAAATATTTCAGTCGCTGTAAGCAATATGATATAGATCGGATATTTTTCTGAATTTGCGAAGTCCGAAGATTTTAAGTATGTAATACTTTTTTATAAAATCCAAACTGTTAATTCATAATCATAAAAATTTGAAAATAACACAAAGTTAAATTTGGGAAAATTCTTTTGAACGCTGCCTCAACCAACTTTAAGTCAAAAAAAATCCTAATTTAACAATAATAATTTCGGTAAATGATACATCAAAGAAAAGACAATGTCATAATCTATCAATTAAAATACTAAATAATGTGTTGATTAACACTCTGGCTAGATTTGGCATCGAAAAGTGAATCGGGAAAAAGTTTATGATAAAATACTGTAAAACACACAGTGTATGGGTGTCATAAAAAATTAATAGGGATCAAAACCAGTTAAAAAACTTTACATCCAACATTGAAATTGTGTCAAAAAAATTTGTAAAATGTAAGAAAATTGTGGCCATTTATTATATGTTTAAAAAAATGGTGTGAAAAACGTGTCCAAAATTTTTTTCTGAATTTTTAAAACTTTTATATTAATTCTGCGACTGATAATTTTAATCAAAATAAATAAGCATATTTGTATTCTTTGGAGTCCTTAGTTTTATAAAAGTATAACATTCTTGAGATTCCCTTTATAGATACTTAAATATTTACATTTGAAAATGTAATTTTTTTTTCGTTTACATGCTTTATGTTTTAATAAATTCCTTTAAAGTGTGAAAAATATTATCATTTGTGTACATTACTCCTCCTAGGGTACATTCGACAAACTGCTGATAAGCCGATGTAACTTATCCTCCAGGAAAAGCGTTATCTGACACGAAGCATTTACTATCTGTAGATCTTTCACTATACATATAGACTTTCTAACTTTAGTTGAATTCTAACAAAAATTGTTTAGTGGTGGGTGGAGTAGTTTTAACCTTTTTGATCACATCAAAGATTCATAATAAAAATTCACGTAACATGGAGATAGTCAAGATCAAAAGGGCTTAAATATAAGCCAAGAAGATTCTTCCAATACACAGTGGTTCCAAATAGGGATTCCAATCCCGAAATTCCCGGGATTTTTCGGGATTACAAAATCCCCAATCCCGGGATTGGACAAAAAAAACTCCCGGGATTTCATTTTCGGGATTTATTGACATAAATACAATCCAAAAATTAAAAATTTACAGAAAATTTTCAAAAATATTTTAAAAATCTATTATGTAGATAAGAACATTATGTTCGTTTGTATGCTATTCTTACTAGTTTTGCCAATATTTTAATCAAAAATCGTTTCTGAGCTCACAAAAATAGTAAAAGTAGTAAACATTTCAAGAGAAAATAATTTTCTCTTTTGCTATATTTTACTTGAAAAAACTAGAAAAATAGTTTACTTTCAAATTTCTATTGAATTATGTTTATTTATTTAACTATTTTTGTTGGAATCTGTGGTCCATTTTGAACGAAGTCTTTAAAATTTTTGATTTATTATTTATATATTTATAAAACTTACGTATACATAATTATATTGTAATACTAATTTATGCACCTTTATGATCTTTGGAAAGGGTCTGTTTATGGGAGCTGTGGTCAATTATGGACAGATCATTTTAAAAATTGGTACATTGATTTGATATGTGCTAATTCGTCTACACATTGATATTTTTGCCAGATTAATGCACGTTTAAGTAAATTAAATTAAATTAAATTAGGTGCTTGTATGCGGCTTATGTTAAAAAAAATTGATTTGGTAAGTTTAAGGTTACAAACGATTTTTTTGTGTTGAATTCTACCACATAAGGTCAAACTCTATTCTGGAATGACATCTTTCAAATCAACATGTAGTTTATATGGATGGACATTAACTATTGATGATATTCAATAACGCTTAAAATCATACATATAAAATAAATTTTATAAAAAATATGTGAAAAATTATCTGCAAAGGAACATATTCGCGTATTTTTGTTTTTTCCTTATATTTAAAATATGTTCTCATATGAAATATCAATCCCGAATCCCGAAATCCCGAAAAATCCTGGGATCCCGAAAAATCCCGGGGTCCCGTGATTTGAAATTATAAAATCCTGAATCCCGGGATTTGCAAAAACCAGTCCCGTTTGGCGTCCCTAGTTCCAAAACGCTTTGTTTTCTTTTGGAAATAATTCAGTAACTACAGATCCGTTAAAGGTATCTCAATAAAATTTTACATGGTCAGAGCTGAGTTATTTTCGAGGAGTACAGACCCCTAGCAGGTCAGCGGGGAAGTGGGTGGCTCTCCAAAGTTACCCATCTCGGCTATGTCAATTTTTTAAAAAATCGCCAAAAATTAATATGACAGAAAAGAAATTTATATATAGATAGTCTTTAAAAATCTCTACAAAAATACGCTTACATGTGTAGGTTATCTCTTTTAGTTTAAGAGATATTCTGGTCGAAATTAATTTTTACCTCATTTTACCCTTTTTTTTTGTTTTTTTAACTTGGCGGGCTTAATATTGCTCTTAGAACTTTTCTAAAATATTTGCCCGATTCCCCACAAAATTCTATATAATATTGGGTTTTTTTCCAAAAAGGTGGCAATATTTATTCAGTGATAAAATTATTTCTTTGTTCTGGACTTTATCATTTTTTTAATGTTTTCAAAAGAAATCTTAATGCAAATGCGTGTAAAGTAAATCCGGAGGAGTTTGGGACAAAGGTCTGCCCACGAGCCCTATCCCAATTTTATAAATTTTGGAATTTATTATCTTCTTTTTTTGTAAATTTTATAAATTTTGGAATTTATTGTCTTCTTTTTTTTGTTATGTTCTCAAATAGCTGGGATCGACTTAAAATTATTTTAATTTTGTCTCTATCCTTCTGCGTTCATTGTATTTATTAATACTATAAATAATACCATCAAAATTAAAAGCATTCCCAATCCTTTACGTCCTCATCTCCCTGTTAAACTGTCATCTTTGTGAATTGAACGTGGATTTTTTTCCTTTAGGACGGTGGATACTTCTTTAGTAGTCATTTCCAAATAAGCTAGTTTTCGTAACGCCACTAAATAATTTATACACTTGTCATATTGTTTACACTTTTCGCCTTCGCATTCGGACTAAAGTAAATGTTTACAGACCTACTTCATTAAAAATTTCAGCTGAAATAGCCTTCAATGAAATAAAGGAGTTCTTTTTTGCCAATACAATAATCCTCCTTTCTATTTCTGGGGTTATTTTATCTAATACGAGTTTTTATCAATATATGACCTTACATGGAAAGCATTTTACATTTCCGTCATAGAGTCAGAAATTTGCTGTTGATTTTTCTGGTTGGACGGGCTTCATATATTCAAGTTTTATTCATTCCCAATATTCTCTTACAATTTTTCTGCCTTAAATCTAATTTTTACTTAACTATTCCTTACATACTAAGTTTTTAACAAGGACTTCCAAAATCTTATACAAAATTAAGCTTTGCCACATCATTTTTACAAATTAATTTTTCATTCTCGTAATTTCCTCAAAAAGGGGATAAAAAGAGGAGTCATTCATTCCATTATTCCTTACAAACTAATACATCTTAATACTAACATAAATCTATCTTAAATCTAATATGAAACTTACATACTATAGCTGCTAAAACTAAGGATAGAAGGGAAATATATTTACAAAAATTATTATCATTGTACAGTATTATATACTGTGTCGACTATATTCAGTGTATATATCCTCCTGTGGTAGAACAAGAGGTCTGCACCATCAAAAAAGAGGCTAGCTCTCCTAAGGGCCAACAGGTCCACCGGGGACAAATATCTTGAGCCCTGAACAGTCTCGATATCACTAAATCTATCAAGACAACGTCTGACTAAGACATTATCAAAGGAACAAGAGCCTTCCAAAAATCTTAAGGCACTATTCACCAGAAATACATCTACCCCATCCTGTCCAAGCCGAGGTCTCAATCCCAGGCATGCAACTAGGATCGCTCTTTCCCATCTCCTAAGCCTCTCCATCTGGGAAGACGAAATGCCAAACCAAACAGGGAAAGCATAGGCGATGAGAGGACGTATCAACTGACGATAGAGCAAGAGTCGTATCCTCTGATCAAGGCCCTCATTCCTACGCAATATACTCTTATACGTTGAGTATATCCTCTTGGTCCTCTCAAGTACGTCCTCAATGTGTCTATAAAATTCAAAATTCTCATGAAATACCACCCCTAGGTATCTCATCCGGTCCAATGTCCTAATATTCTCTCCGCCGATCCACAAGGAAGGCATATAAAGTCTACAGTTGGGATATATATAATTCCTAGTACCCTTGAATATAACTGTCACAGTCTTTGTCATGTTCAATTTCACTCCCCATTTCGTAAAGTATTCCGCCAGTTCATTAAGGTACCCGTTAAGCCGGTTATTCACCGCCCGTGCCCTGGCACCAGAAAAAACGATCAGTATATCGTCGGCATAAATAAGCAAGAGATCCTCCTCAGGGGGCTGTGGAATGTCCGAAATAAAAATGTTGTACAACACAGGCCCCTGTAATGAGCCTTGTGGTAAACTTGCTGTTATTTATCCCTCATCAGATAGAGCGTTCCCTACTTTCACTTTAAATTTACGGCCATCCAGAAAGCTGGCAACCATCCTGCTCAGATTAGTTCCAAATCCCAAGCCCATCATCTTATATAATATTCAGTTCTGCCAAACTATATCGAAAGCCTTGGTAAAATCAAGACTTACGGCTATCGTTGGACACCTGTTGTTCAAACCTCTAGCCACATAGTCAGCAAAAACCATGAGGGCATGAGATGTGGACAGTCCCCTGGAAAGGACTTCATATATGAATTTTTGCACTTTAAATTATTATCAAAGCCTGTAACAATTCGATGCAGAAATAAAATCGATGAGTCACAGACATGCGAAATTGCGTTTGGACGCCTCTGCTCTCAGTTCGTGTGGCATCGTAACGTAACTTTTAGATGAATTCAAGTTCTTTTGCAGCTTGGTCAACTCCCAACGATTCTGCAAGTAGATAAAAAGCAAAAATTTAACATGCGGTTAAACATTTTCACTCCAAAATAGCTCTGCTTCCGATTGGTATGTAGGCCACTTATTTCCAACTTAAAATTGTACTCTCCTCTGCTATACCTACGTGAAATTTTATGTAAATCCAACTAGCAGATTAGAAGTTACGGATTTATTAACAAAGAATGTCGATTCTTTCTGACTATACAACATAAAAAATCCTATGGTCAATTACTTAAAAATTTTAAATTCAATAATTTTTCTTCTAAATACACATTATTTTCTTAACTAACCTAATTTTACTTAATTATCTCTAAAATTCAACAAACCCTTTTATGCATAAAAAATCTTCTCATCTTTCCATACATGAATCAGTGAGTTAGTGATGGTTTAATATGAAATACAGATTTTATCGAAAATAAAAACATCTCATTTATGGTATGCGGGTGTTAACCTATTTGATTTGTTATGACAGCTCACTGACAGATGTCAGCCTTTTTTATGACGATTTAACAACAAAAAAACAACAAAACATTCATCACATATGAATACAAAACAATAATGAGTGTGAAAAAATATAAACAAATATCTTTAAAATATTCATATATAAATATTGACTGATTATTTTTTTTATACGTTTTTTTGAATCATCAATAAAATTAAAGGAAGGGGAGGTAGGTGTTTATTATACATTATACTGAATTTATACACTTGTCATATTGTTTACACTTTGCTCCACACTTTATTCCACACCAACTATACATATGATGGATCTTTGGGTTAAGATAATAAATGAATATTTGTATTTATAAATGATACCCGTATGTACGTACAATTACTCAAATGACAGACAGCGTAACAGATTTGTTTTAATTACTCGTACTCGTTAAACAAAATTGTTGATTTCTTTCATTAACTAGAGTTTATTTGAATTGTCTTTTTTTTTGTTTGTTCATTAATGGAAAATTGTATTAGCATTTTGCTGATTTTGCAAATGATGATAATAATTAGTGCAGTGCACAATGATTATTATATTTGAGTACTCAAATGGTGTTATGATCAATTAGAGTCATAAAAAAGGGGTTGGGAAATATGAATGCGATTTTAATTATTAACTACTTGCTACGAGTTTGATGTATCAATTTAATAGTAAATCAGTTGCTATTTTAAAATTTGTTAAAATGTTTTTTAATATTCTGTAAATATTATATTTAAAGAATATTACTAAAAAATGTGGAAATTATTTTCGCTATTATCTTTATATTTTTAGATTACAATTATTTACATTTTTTAAAATGGATCTTGTCATGTGCAAAAAAAAATTCCAAAGTTAACAATAAATTTGTTCAAAGAGAATTTGAAATCACCATTTAATATAATTTGGAATAAGAGTATTAATAAAAATTAGGGCAAAATAAGGATTTTTAAACTCTTTATTATTTTAGTTGGTGGAGAGTATGATGTTCAATAAAATAAATGGGTAACAAAAAAAGCGGTTCAGGTTTTTATACTTAGTATCCATAATGTTGTGTATTTAAAATATTAAACAAGACAACACAGTTTTTTGTAAAGTCTTTAGCATTGGTAAAATCTTCTCATAATGTATTTTTATCAAGGAGATCTTATATACAGAAGAAGACATCTTAAACAGACATTTTAATGGCATTGAAGTAACTTAGCCATATTTCCCTAAAAATGTCTAATGTTCAGTTCATTTAAACTTTGTAGAAACTAAATTTTAATTGCAGGAAGTTGAAGTCGACTTAGGAAAGCAATACAATACAAGAACTTCTGTTGAGATTTTTTTCCACAAATAAACTGATATAGAAAATCAATTCTCTAATTATTATGGAACACTTTATAATAAAACAATGAATCAATACATTGCAATGTTAATGATAAGATCACACTTCGTGTCACAATCGTGTCATTCATATGTATTTTGCCTTATGTCCCCAATCTGCAACAGGCATGATGTTTAACTGAATTAATGGCAATTTGACGTACATAGAAGCTTATTAAAAAAGATAAGAAATAGATCCTTACGGTACCTAAGAGTTGATGTTGATCCTATTGATCATCTATATCAATTCGTACAATGTGATCTTTATTAAAACTTGATCTGAACCGATAAAAGTTTAAACTCTACTTCCGGAGGCACAATAAATTGTTTAACTCCGAATATTAGCAAGATGGTCCTTTAATCTATGATTTTTAGATAATCATATGTATGGTACAATGTTTGCTAATGGACGTACCATACGGTCCAAGAGATCTGCTTAATATATATAAAGATCTGCTTGAGATATATTATGGGTTGAGCATATAAACTCACTTAGAATAATAGTGGAACAATCTACTGAATAGAATTCTCCACTGCACATATTATTCGATGATCTTGAGAGAGCTTTTAACACAACTGATTGCTCCTTACTGCCTTAATAATATCAACATTCCCATGAAAATCATAACCCTTGATGTCCGGAAAACAATGGTTATGAGGATTGCCAATACCAACTACAATCTCATAGCTTTAGCAAAGATCAACATCGACAAGGCCCGACATACATATACCTTACTGAGACGGATAGGGAGATAACTGCTCCTATCTGAGGAACACAAGCTAAGGATATTGAATTCCTGTGTAATTCGATGCTATTACACGGCAGTGAAACCAAAGTACTTCCAGCAAAGTCCAAGTAGTTTTGAACAAATATTTTGGCGCAACCAAGAACTGCTATTTGCAAGGTGAAATCATTAGACTCTGAAATTATGAAGCGAAAGTGAAAGGTTTCTTCCAATGGAATCCTTAAGGCAGCAGAAATAAAAGTCGAAAATGTACTTCTGAAATGCCGTAAATCAGAGAAGACAAGAACTTACATGATCCCAGACAAGAGTCTTTCGAAGCTTTATATATTCTCCCTAAAAGATTAGTGATCAGATTAGTGAAAAGAAACTATTGATTTGGATATTTTACAGAAATTTCATTACAGCTGTTAAAAACCATTAAAAGCATATTAAGAGAATGTTAGTAACTCTAAATTCAAAAATATATACATATCGATAAGAGAAAAATGGATAAGACACCACGAATGCTGATGAAGTGTGTAGCGGCATAGAAAATATGTATTCCGTTCTGTTGGTGTCTAATTATAGTCCACAAACTCTGCTTTGATACTGCCAAACAGAGACAACAAGGCAATTTACGATATCAAACTTATTTATGGCCCTTCGAACCGGATATCGGCTTACGACACTATGTAACCACATCTTCAACAGCGTTTACTACGTTAGGTTCAACCTCTTTTTTTTCTTGCACCAAACGCCTGGCGCTGCTAACTGAGTCCCTCAAAATTGCACCCAGTTTTATCGAAACCGAAATGAATAAGACACCACGAATGCTGATGAAGTGTGTAGCGGCACTGAAAATACGTATTCCATTCTGCTGGTGTCTAATTATAGTCCACAAACTCTGCTTTGGTACCGCCAAACAGAGACAACAAGCCTGTTTACGATTGCAAACTTGTTTAGTTGGAATGTTTAAAATTTTTGTATCATGGAGTGAATTTTCTACTTATAGTGTGCTGACCATATCATGAAGAGTATTCCAAAAATAAACTAGCTAACAAGAACATGTCGATCCAGAAACAATCTTTTTTACCTTCATTGAATATGAAATGTAACAGTAAGTTTGAATTTTTGGTCCACTGAAAGCTATATTAAGACTCAGACACATATTAAATGCAATTTATTACACTAACTCTTCAATATGATGGATGTTGCTATCATTTGAAAGTTCTTTCTTTATAAATTATTAATTGGTTACTGTAGTCTTTCACCAATACCCTTATAGAAATGGTATAAACAAATAGTACAGAATCTATGGAAGGCAATATGACTCCAAATTATATTTTTTCAATCTTTCAGTCTGCAGTACAATGTTGCACTCTATTTAAACCAAACGATAAAAGATAAGTGTTTATATTGATCCAGTATTTTCTGAATTATAAATAATGAAAATCAATTTAATTTAAGGAGTGAGATCGAAAAATTCTTAACATACATAATATTCAATAACATGGAAACGGTTGACTTAGAGTTTTCATTATTTTTTTAATCATTTGATAATTTAGCACAGATCATAGAAATATATAATTTTTATGGTTCTAACCACTAATTATAAAATTGTGGACCATTTTTGAAAACCCTTTCTTTGGAGATTTGATAGTTGCTTCAGTCACATAGTGTGCACATCTTCTGTTAAAATCTTCAGTATTTTGGGACACCTTTTTTGTGCTCTTGAATTCACTTTTCACAAAAGCTCAATATCTCTCCATTGGTCTAAGCTATGGACAATTTTGAAAATTGACCTCTCTTGGGACTAAAACTATGTTATTGCTTTGGTACCACTCCAGAGCTTTCTTACCGTAGTGACGTGATACCAAATGGTCGCAACTGCAAAAAGCTTATCATACCATGAATTTTGTAAGAATTTTTTGCCGCTTTTGGGTCTTAAACTTATCTCCAGCATTGCTTCGAGCATTAGCAACAAAAATTTTTGAGACACAAGCTGCGAAGATTCTGCCAGCACCTACGTTTCTTCGTCAATTATACAGCTTTTTTTTGTATGAAATTTGGTTTTAAATTCCGAGTCCTATTTTTGGCTTGTAATTTTTTTTGTAGAATTCCAGTTTGGAATTTTTTGAACTTTATATGTTATCAACTTTCCCATTAGCTTTAAATTTTCTCACCAAATAGTCGAAGCACTGAGAAAACTGAGCTGATTTTCTACCAGATGTGTTTGGAGTTCCTTTCAATATGCCTTCAATTTTCTGGTCTTCCCAATATCATGTGGTCCTTTTTTCTTACCGAACTAGGTTTCACATCAATAGTTAAATTCTTATGATACTGTTTAATAACATTAGAAACGGTTTTATGGACGACATTTAATTCTGTGGCCAATTATTTGTAAAACCTATTAGGATTTTTTGAAATTTTTTAATAACTTTGTCGTGTGCACCCTGTGGGTGATAAAATTAATGATTGGCAACGCAAATTATAGTTGACAGATGGGCGAAAAGAAAAATATAATAAACAAAGGAAAGAAAGAAGAAATTTGTAAATCTACATAGTTTTAATTGCTGAAGATTTTTTTAATTATGGCGCTAGGGAGACATTTTGTGGCGAAGGCGAGGTGAAATGTTAGGGTCCCGAGGAGAAGCTCTTCCTCATTGGTTTGGTCAGCAGATGTGGCAAGTGGTAAGAAATAAAACAAAATCCAGTTTTTTTTAAAGTTTATTATAAAAAAAAAAATGTTTAACAAAAAGTAAAGAACTTTACAACATAAAAATTGAAATATTAAAGTAAAAATAAAACGTAAAGCTAAAATAAAGAAATAAATTTGCATGAAATTCTGTGAAAACTTAAAAACTGAAATATAAAAAAAAGTGCTAAAACTTAAAAACTAAAATATAAAAAAAAGGCTAAAACCTAAAAACTAAAATTTTAGTAAAAGAAAAGAAAGCCTAAATAAAGACTATTTAAAATCTAGAAAAAAATTAAAAATATACATAAAAATATTAAAACCAAATTGAACTTAAACTAAAACAATTAAAACTTAAAAAAGAAAACGACAAACTAAAATAAAATTTAAAAACTGAAAACTAAAAATTATGTAAAAAGAAAGTAAAAAAATTAAAAAAAAAAAACTGCAACTAAAACCTAAAACTAAAACTTAAAAGAAAAGAAAAACACAAAATAAAATAAAAAAATAAAAACTAAGAAATCTAAAATAGATAAATAAAAACTACGATATCAACCACCTCTGCCACATCCAACGTGGGACCGCAATCTGCAACACCAGCTATCCATCACCCAGAAGGAGAACCAGGTATCGCCAGACTCGGACGTTAATTGACGGACGACCTGTAAAAAAAAAAAACACATATAAAAGAAAATAAGAATTCTATAAAAAAATATTTATAGATAAATAGAAAAAAAATTTGTAAAAAAATAGGAATTATAGATAGGGTTTAGCTTACCTTTTTTAGTCCCTTGGCAAATTGGCTAAGGTGCGCGTAGGAACTAAAGAGAGCTCCTTTTAGGTCCATATTCGTGTAGTTTGTTTGTGGGGTAGAATATAAAGGCCCTAGAATTCCTTATTTATAGTTCCTGTAAGTAAACAAGAAAAAAATGAAAAATTAGAAAAGAATAAAAAAAAACAAATTTTATAAAACTATATGTGATTTTTTTTAAATAAATAAAATCTACACGTACCTGAACATCGATGGCGAAGTAAGTTGGCGGCCAAGAATACTTGAAGAGTCCTCACCTTTACAATTTTATCTTTATTAGAAAAAAATTATATTTTTTTATTTTTAATATATTATGTTTAATTTTTTTTATATTTAAAATAGTTTTGTTATAATTCAAAATACTTACTTTTTTTCTCTATAAATTTTTTTACAATTTTGTCAATTAATTTTGTTTTATTTGATAAAAAGGTTTCCATCCTTCCTTCGCTTTACATTTTATTTAATATTCATATTATAAATAAAAAGCAATTATAACGTTTTTGAAAATGAAAGGAGTTTTTATATTAAATATGTGGTAAACAAATAAGTAAGGTAAGTGATTGGGACAAGTAGTGTAGGATGAGATAGGGTAGTGTTAGGGGTAACAAAGATATCAGATAAGTTACCATGGTTAGGGCAGTTTAGTACCCTTGTGGGAGGGCAAAATTTTCCCGGCTCAACATCTGCCGGAAGATAGGAAATCCTGCTACAATAGACTTACATACGAAAGTGTAGATCATAGCTCACTTCGGGTCCCCTTAAAGTTTTTCTAGTAATTTTTCTTTTCAGCTGGTATATTATTTTTTTTTTTTGTGTACCGGTTGTTGGCTACCGGCTGAGCAAGAACTCCACCCCATCCGGCGAGTTATAGCCCGGCATCCGCCAGAAACCAGCGCAGCTCAGTCTGGTAGCCCCAAAACAGATGTTAACACATTTTTTATAAGCCGGTCGGTACAACTTGTAGGACGTAAATCTTTTTCGTCACTTATTTTGATGAAAATAAGGACAAATTAACATGGTTGTTATTAAAAATAATAACTGAAGTATTTTTCCATGATAACTAGATCAAGAAAATTTTTGAATATTGATTCCGAAAAAAGTTATGAGGCTAAATGTGTGTTAAGATTTTTTCGATCTCACTCCTTAAAAGAAATACTAAATCCTAATCATTTTCTAAAATGTTCATTCTTTAATATAATGCATATAGAAGTTTTTAAGTGCTATTAATATCGATGTAGGGCACTCAAAATTCTAAACACCACCAGTGCGTTTAAAACTACAAGTTAGTCATCCCACCATCTATCTATAGGTTTTATTCTACACAGATTTTAAATTTAACAACAAAAACAAAGTTTCTTTTAATGTTACTTTTTTTATAAAAATATAAATTTTTGCTTAAAGACTCATTTACTTTTAATTTTTCATATAACAACGCATACTCACACATGCACATATTTCGATAGAGTAAAATCTTTATATAAGAATATAATATTATTTTTCAGCTTTTAAAACCATGGGAATTATTAAAAATTTTATTCGCATAATTTGTGAATTATTTTCGCTTGTGCGCGCCAAAACCGCCTTTATTGGTTGTTGGTCTTCATAGCTCGCTCAAGTCTTAAATAAATGTAAAAAAAAAAAAATAAATAAAAATCCAACCATAGTGAAACGTTTTAACTTTTGCAGACATTTTTTTCTGCTTTTTGTTGTTGTCGTTGTTTTCTATATAGACATTTTTCTTCTTTATTTTAGAAACCAAAAAAAAAAGTATTTAGGCTTAAATATATTATGGCATGAGTACAACAAGTATTAAAACCACTTGAAGTTAACATGACAACTCTGCAACAACAAGTTTTTTTTTTATCTAAAAACATTTATACAATATGGCTGACTATAAAATAAAAAAAAAAAACAAATAAAGTATGTTTTTTTTAATATCTTGTCTTAATTTTCCATTTTGTTGTTAGATTAGACAAAATGTTTTGTTAATGCAATTTTTTTAACTTGAGTTAACCATGCGACTTTAAGGATTTTTATTTAGTTTTGTATAATTAAATATTGAATAGCTAAAAATAAATGTAATAAACAAAAACGTATTTCTATAATATTAACATGACAATGAAAAATTATCATATAAATTAACTTGGTTGTTGATAATTTAATTAAGATAATTTTTATTGTAATTTTTTTATTATTTATTTTTACTTTTTTAAAGAATAAATTATAAATATTAAAAACCTACTTATTGGCTATGCTTCAAAGGCCTTTTAAATAAAAAAAGACTGTAAAACGTTTTTTAGTATGAAACTTATTAAAACATCGTTAACATTACGAAAAAATTACGTGTTTAAGTAAAAAAGTTGTGTCAGTAATAAAATCATTGGTCAGAATATAGTCAAATAATATTGTATAACAATTTGCTTCTACATCGTTATTCAAAATTAGTTGACTATATATTTTTATTTTTACAAATTTGACTTTTTATTTCAGTCGATTTAAGTCAACTCTCAGAGATTTTACGATATATGAATAACAAGTTTTTATTTTATAATAAATAAAAAACATTATTTCTTAAATGAAAAATGTAAAGTAATTTAGTCTATTTTTGGCAGTTCCTCTTATAAGATAATTGTGTAGGAATTTCTCATCATAACAGTTCACTACATTTGACACTCTTTAAGAGATAAATCTTACATATTATGTCGTGTTGGCAGATGAGGGGATTTGTCCCCAAATTGGGATTTAATCTTTAATTTGGGGATAGATTTTCATGGGAAGGGATTTCGGGATTTTCGTAAAATATGGGTATCCTTTATTAAATAATACATTTATTAAACTTTTGATAAATTTTAATTTTTAAAGAAAAACTGCTATAAGTTTTAAATTTTGTAGAAAACACTGTGTGACAGTCATTGTCACACATGAAAAAAATCGGTATACGTAAAATTTCCTCTAAATAGAACTACAAAGTTTCGAAGCTTATCGTTATATAGATAAAACTAGAGACCATCTATGACAAAACTGTGTAACCAATTTTGCTCCAGGATGTCAAATTTCCTCTCGAAAGGATTTACAATTTTTCGAAAGATGCGTAATTTTTAAGAATATTATAAAATATTCTCAAAGACTATATTAACCCAATATGGGTGTCAACACAGAAAAAAGTCACCAATTAACAAACATATATAAAAATAATTCATTCAATTATAAACTTGTTTTAATTTGCACCTCTTACCAAAATAATTATATCAATTACTAAAAACTATAAAAAATACAAAACAGAAAAAAATTCCCAATTAATAAATTAATCAAATCAATCAAGTAGATGATTGAATGAATTAAAAATGTGTATAGGAAATAAAATCATACCAAAATTAATTTTTTCTTGAATATATTTATTAAATTTTGCCGCAAAATTAAACAACTGAATTAATTGAAAAAAGACGGTAATAATTTTTTCTGTGAAATGAAAGTTACGAATGCCTGCAATATAATGATATTTTTTATTTAAATTTTCCGGTACAAAAATTTAAGAAAATATATTTTTTAACATTTTATTCTGCAAAATTAAAAAAAAAAAAAAAAAAAACTTTTTTTATATTTTGACATCCTTATTGGGTTGATATAACTTTGAAAAATATTTTATATATTTTTTTTATTTGCGTATTTTTCAAAATTTTGAAGTCCTTTTGAGAAAAAATTTGACTCTTGGAGAAAAACTGTGTACGCAGTTTTATTATATATGAGCTCTAGTTTAATATATATATCGATTTTTTCATGTATGAACATTTTTTTGAGAAATTGTCACACAGTGTAATTCGATTAATTTAATATTTAAACATATTTCGTTAAATATTGTATTTACAAAAATGTTTTGCTTATTTTCTTTTAAAGGAAAACTTCAATGAAGTTTCTATTGTCGAATTATTTTTTAATGAAAAAATACCCTTTTTTTTCTAAAACCAAATAAAAACCTAAACATTAATCTTTCATGGCTTTAGGCAAATTTTCAATTTATAGAAAAATTTAAAACAATTCTTTTGGATGAAATTTTTGATAAATTTTCTTTTATGGAAAAATGTTTAAAAAAAATTTCTAAAATTATCTTTTTTTTTTGAAAAGTTTCGATAAATGTTGTTATTATAGAAAATTTTCATTAAATTTCTTTTTTAAGAATTTTTGATATTTTTATTTTTTTTTTTTTTCATTTTTCATTCTTCTCATTATTGACAAATTTTATTTTATTGCGAAAATTTATAAATCTTCTTTTTATAGCAGATATTAGATAATTTTATTTTTTAATACCGTGTGTAACATAGCGAAAATTCACTTAAGACCCCATAAGTCTATCTATCATTGTCCGTCCGTCTATCCGTCTGTCTATCTGTCCGTTGAACGCAAGGGACGACCTGGGGGACGAGATTTGGCCAAAATATTTATCTCAAATAAGGTTTGTTAAGTATTGAAAATTACCGCTCACCTCCCATATAAGGTTATGCATCAACGAATTTTGCACAAATAGTTCAAGGACCAATATCAACTCGAAAACAAAAAATGGGTCCACACACTTTACTGCTCACTTCCCATATAAGGTGAGATTTTAAAACATTACAGCTGGTGGTTATATAGATTCAGCCAAGCCGAATATAACTCTCTCACTTATTCTTTTTTTTTTTTTTTTTTGGAAATTTTTATTTTTAAGAGAAATTTATTTAAAAAAAGAAATGTTTATTAAATTTTTCTTTATAACACATTTTTAATGATTTAAAATTTGCAATACATTTTTTATTTAAAAAATATTATATTATTTTTTAGAAAGAAAAAAAAACGAAAATTGCATTCTTAATTTTATATTAAAATATTTTGGGGACAAAATTGAGAATTTACATTTTAAAATGGGGACTTTTGGTGATTTTTTGAAATAAAATATAACATACAATTTTCATAATTTAAAATATTTTTCTTCATCGCAATATTTTCGAAAGATAGTCTTCAGACATAAAATTTTTAAAATCCATTGGTTTGTCCGTTTGCAGGGTGCATACAGTGAGACACGGATTAAATAGAAATGTATGGAAGTATTGTAGAGGAGGACCTAAGCTTTCCGAAAAATCATGTTGTATTCACCTCGTGATAATATTAGATAAGCTACAAGGTGTCAAAATTAATCACGTGTTTGTAAAAGCTTAAAAAAATAGTAACTTCCACAAATCGAGACCGATTTTAAAAATTTTTATATTTCTGTTAAGTGCTTGGCGAAATAATGTTCACTCACCTGCTATCTCATTCTATTAAAATGATATTTATCACTGATTTATTTATTTATTTTTTTTTTATTTTTTATTTTTTTTTTTTTTTTTTGCTCGACTTCATTGCTTTTCAAAATAAATCCTGAGTATATAGGGGAAATTTTTTTTCTCAAAGTTTTGTTAATACAAATTTTTTTCATTACATATGACAAGGTTTTATAAATGGTTAATAAAAAAAATTATAAATTGATTTAAATTTGCACCCTACATCCAGCATTGGTCAAAAATATTGAATTAAACAAATAATAAAATAATTCGTTCGTACTTAATCTATTGATGCTGATAAATTACAAAATAAATTTTGATCAATTTGGAACTAAACTGCTTCCCGCCTGGCTAAAAAAAAGGAAAGACATTATTTAAATTTCGCAAAAAAAACATAAAAGTGTGATATTTTTACTATTATTTATTATGTATTATATAGCATAAATATCAGTCTACCATTCCTTCAGAAATCGTTTAATTAAAACTAATTTTTTGCAATTTTTCAAAAATAATTTAAAAAATTGTTGAAACTTTTTGTACTGAAACATTTAAATAAAAAGTATAATTATGTCGCAGAGACTGGTAGCTTTCATTTGACATCAATATTGGATCAATATATCTTTCGAAATTTTGAAGTCCTTTTGAGAGTAAATTTGACATTCTGGAGAAAAAATCCTTACAGAGATTAACCATGGATGGCCTCTATTTTTATTTATGTAACGATTTTTTGACGTGTGACAATGATTGTTGGATGCTGATATAATAAATACACAGAGAAAACAGTTTCGTTGTGGCAACCGAATTTTTTGCAAAACGAATAATTCGATTGCAATGGCTGAATATTACTGTAGATGCAACTGAACTTGGGATAAAAGTAATATTCTATAAATTACACATATAAATATTAGGGGGACCAAATTAAAAAAAAATTGGTGTTGTTAGTTTTTTTAATTGTAAAAAATATTTCTTTATTTTGTTAGTCAAGTGATATTGGAGCTGGTATAAAATAATGAAAAAAAATCAATCAGTAGGTTCGTAATTACAAAGGAAACTTTGCTAATACTCTAAAATACTAATACTAAAAAATCGTCATGAAAGTTATTTTATGGCCAGATTTATTGTAGATATTTTTACATTCGTCCTTCTTAAATAAAGGGAATTAATAAGAACCATACATGTGGAATCTGGTTTGCAAGGTTTAATTTAAACATATATTTAAGAGCAAATTTTTAATTTTCTTTCTTAGTTATTTATTTTAATAAGCTTCTATTTTTTTTTAAATGTCTGTGTTATTATCTTTTTCAAATGTTAAAAAAAGTACCAATATTTGGTTAAATATACCGAATTTAGTAATTGTATCTCTTAACCGAATTCTACAATACCATTTAATAAATTTATGGTTGTAAAATCTGATGCTATTTACTAAATTCAGTTGTCTCACCAAAGCTGTTTAAAATAAATTTAAAATAAAGCAATTTGGTTTACCTAAATATATTTATTATTGTAGCAATCTCAATTTCAACGTAATTATGAATTTGCTTTCACAGGCATGGAAAATTATGTTAGTAAATTAATTTTTGATATTGACAACCGAATATTTAATTTAATTATTAAGTTTTGTATTATTGTAACTGTTTTCCAACTAATCTTTTTTCTGTGTGTAGGAACATTTTCAAAAGAATATTTTCGAAACTTTGAAGTTCTTTTAAGAATAAATTTCATGCATATTAACTTAATAGTAATAATTTTATAAGCATTTTAGTGTGTAGGATTACTGAGATGATTAAAAAAACATAAATATGTCTAGACTCTAGTGCTAGATTTTAAACCCATCTAGAATTTAACCAAAATTTGTCGTTTTGGATATACATTAGTAATATTTTATTTCGCGGATGCATAATACTGAGAGTAAAATGGGATTTTAAATGGGAAAATATTTCAGTATCAAAAAAAGAAGAATCCTTCAAAAAAAACTAGCGCCGTTTCATTCAGCTCAATTTGAAACTAAATAATTGAAATTTTATTCAATCAGCTTTCTATCTCAATTAAAAAGCCAGCTTTTTCATTTCAAAGTAATTATGAGTCAAATAAAACAATTATTTGTATACTTTCTTTAAACTAACTTATATCAACCAAATAACCTTGACCAAGTCCTTTCTTTAAAAAGTAACAAAATTCATTCACTAATTATCACAATTTAATTTTTAATATTAATGATCAGTAGAGCCTGCTGTTTTATTCAGACAAATCGTATAAATAATAAAAATTAGGTAAACAGCTTTCTGAATTGACTTTCATGAACTAAAAAACTAAAACCCAGCACCTATAATTAACATTCACAAACACAAAAACTGATAATAAATGAATCATTTATCACAACATACATACAGACAGACAGACCCACATTTATTGTTTTGATTAAGAATCTACAAAGTATCCTTTTTTTTTTTTTGCAATATTTTATTTAAACATCATTTATAAATAAAACAATGTTTTTTTTTTTTGGAGAAAGAAATTTTTGACAAATTATTTTTACAAACAGACAGTAATTTGCCAATTGCAACTGTTAACCTGTCTTTAAGCAGCCTGTTTATAAGCAAAAAAAAATAAAGTAAATGTGTGATGTTAGTAGATACTTGTAGAATATGGATAAGAAATAAATGCAGTAGTTGATGGAAAAATGTTGATGATCCTCAAAGACAATTAATTGAACAACAAACAAAAGGGCGTTTTTATGTTCAAAAACTAAACTAAACTAAAATTTAATGCATCAAAGTAGAAAAAAAGGAAAATACTCCTGTTGTGAATACAACCTTTTAAATTGCTCCAGTTACAACGCCCTTTCTATTGTTACAACAAAATTGTAAAAAAAAGAACACAAAGACAAAAAAGAAACAAAAACTCAACCATCTATACTTTCATATCTAATTGTTTGTCCAACTATACAAACTATCCAGCAAAGACATGTAAAATATTCCTTTTTATATATTTTTTTTTTTTAGTTGCAAAGAAAACATCCTTTTGACACCTGTTTGTCTTTTAAGATTGAAGGCATCATCTTCTTTCTCTATTGTAGTTTACTCTACAAATGAACAATATTCATACATACATTGTGTAGATATTGTAATTTTTGTTGTATCTTTGTGTTATACCAACATCCATCATATGAAAAGAAAAATATATATATGATGCCTTCTAACAAATGATCATCATCATTATGTGTGAGTTGCTGAGTTTCTCAGTTTCCCATCTCATATAATATTATTGTTGTATCTTGGTATCCTTTTGAAAGTCCTCTGCAGTAGTAGTTTAAAGTAACAGAAGCACCGTCATCAGCACAAGCAGCGTTAGTAACTTCATAACTATGGTTTCTTTTTATTTTGCTGGGTTTCATGTGTCTTGTTGTTGGCTCTACTTGGCCAAAGGGCTCATACCAACCAACTCTAACCTGTAATTATGCGTCTTTGAATTTTGACCTACACTTTGTTTTCTTTCTGTTATTTTTTTTTTTTTTTTTCTGTTTCAACTGCATACAAATAGCCTCAAAATATTCACAGACTTTTAAACATTCATACATATCACTACTTATGAATAGGAGTAAAATACCTGACTATCTGTCTGTAAGCCATTGTTGCAATTTTAAGTATTTTATTTTTGTTTGTCAAAAATGTGTGAATTTATTTAGTTTCCAATGATGTTTTATACTTAGTTAGAATTTATATTTGAAAATCATGTTTTTTTTCGAAATTTTAATTTTAAGAAAAGATTTTTGAGAGAAAAATACAATACAAATAATCACCGATTTTGCAATTTTCAAGACTATAGCTCTTGTCACAATTTTCATCATATTTATACACTGCTTCAGTAAAAAAATCACTTAAGAAATACCATTTAGAGCGTACGTAGTAGGCCTTGTTTAGGCCATTACATATCAGTTTAACAAATTTCCAATAGAACCCCAAAAATGTTCAGTTATACTCAATATATTGCCTTTGAGTAGGTTTCTGTATAAATGCTTCTCTAATTCTGGTATTCTTTTGTATTTTTTTATTTTTTGTCATGCGATGTCTTCAAGTAAATTATAAGTGTCACTTTGTGTGGCGTGTGGCCAAGTTATATTTATGATATTTCTTAATGTACTTTTGTCTCTGAAGTTTTATATTTATAACCCAATTGAAAATATTCTTACAGGGTAAAATTAATGTTAATATTGATTAGCTTAAATATTTTTTATTATATCAAATTTTAATATATACTTTACTACATATCAAATAATGTATTAAACAGTTCCATATCGCTCTCGGTTTTATGGATCTATAATTTTCCTCCACTCAGTTGTTTATGTAGAGACGTTGCCTCAGAAATATGTACAAGAAAGTGAAAAATTTTATTGCTCTATATTTTAATAGCACAAAGAAAAGATGTCAAGATTTGAAAGATCTAATCTTGAGTAAACACTTGTTGAAACTATTCTTTTTTACAAAAATATAGTACAATTCATTCACTTCTTTCTCAAAGTTCCGTTAATAAAAAAATTTTTTCCTTATTAATTTCAAAAGATAAGGCTTCATAAATGGTTAATAAAGAAATTTTGAATTGATTTAAATTTGCACCCTACATCCAGCATTGGCCGAAAATTGTCAATTTTAAAAAATAGTTTCATTTTAAATAAAGAATTTACTACTTTATAATAACAAATATATACCTACATAATACATTAGAAAACTAAAATGTTACGTATACACACCCAGCAAAAACTTTTTGGTTTTCGGTAATGGCAACTACTTATTAAAGTACTTTCCTGGAAAGTAGGCGTCATTATTATTTGCCTTCTCTACATTACATAAATAAGTACTCAATAGTATAATTGCGGAGTAAGTTACAATCACATGGATCAGTTGTCTAGATCGCAGGATTAGCAACCAGAAGGTTCAAAGCCGGTTCAACCCCATTCTGATGCTATTCGTTTTTTAACAAAATATTTTAAAAATATATTTTATGCTAAAACAAGTTTTTTAGCTTCGAATATTAAGTACGAGATGGTGTACTGAGTAAGACGTTAGTCATTAAAGACGATTAGTTAATAGGGTCCCAAGTTCAAAAATCACTGACGGCAAATTATTTCTTTTTTTTTTATATTTTTATTTTTGTTTAGGTACATATTTTTTAGTATCACTAGAGTCTAAAAATAACTACTAGAATTCATGGACAACTCGAACAAAAATAACTAGTTATTGAGACAAAAAATAAGTAGTTTATTTTTATTTCCAATTATATCTGCTAGCTTACCAGGAAAGCAAAGTTTTTGCTGGGCACATATGGAAATATGGAACAAAATAGTGAATTTTGCAACTTTTGACGTGACTTGGTAGTTTTGAGGCCATTATATTACTATTATTAAATGACCTATATCAACATGTTATACATCGTTGAATTGGTAAATAAGTCTATTTTTATATTTTCAAAGTATTTGTGGAGTTGTATTAAAAAAATTAATTTTTTTTGGATTTTCAACTATTTAAAAAAAAAATTATTTTTGAAAAATTACCAAAAATAGGTTATTGGAGCTATTTTATTGATTTTTTTAGGAATGAAAGTTTGATTTGTGTTTTATACATTACATAAGAAATAATATTAAAAATGTTATGATAATATGCTTTTAATATGCTTTTAAAAATAGTCGTTAAAAAGCTGACTTTTAACATAAAATCTCCACTCCTGCATTCGTTTTTGGCCGGGCGGGAAGCAGTTTAGTGTTAAATCATTCTAAATCTATTTCTATAAAAAATATGGGTACCAAATTTAAAAAAGCTCGCGTGACATTTTTTTTTTTATTAATCGATAAAAATGAAACTATTTTTTAAAATTGACAATTTTCGGCCAATGCTGGATGTAGGGTGCAAATTTAAATCAATTAAAAGTTTCTTTATTAACCATTTATGAAGCCTTATCTTTTGAAATTAATAAGGAAAAAAAAATTTTATTAACGGAACTTTGAGAAAAAAGTGAATGAATTGTACTATATTTTTGTAAAAAAATAGCCATTTTTCATGCCAATTTCAGAGTGCTGAATTTGAATATTTTTCATGTCTAGACGAATTGAAATAATCCAAAAATTCTTTCAGCATATTATTTTGAAATATGTAGCAAATTACAGAATATTTTTAAAAAATTTTTACCTCATATATCTCCGGACTTATTCCCGAAAAACGAAAGAAAGTCGAGCCAAAAAATCAAAAATTCAAAATTCAAGCGTAAATATCTTTTTAACTGTAAGAGATAACTTAGATGAGTAAGCTTATTTTTTCTTTATCTTGCCAAGCACTTTCCAGAAATATAAAAATCTTTCAAATCGGATTTCATTTGTACAAGTTACGATTTTTTTTAAACTTTTACATACTCGAGGTAGTCAACTTTGACACCCTGTAGCTTATCTCGTGTTATCACAGGGTGACTACAAGATGATTTTTCTGAAAGCTTAGGTCCTCCTCTACAACTCTTCCATACATTTCAATTTGATCCGACCAGTAGTTTAGGAGATTCAGATTTATTCACTGTGCATTGCCTAAATTTTAATAGAAAATAATTATATGTGCAAATTGATATTTTTACTCAACAGAACTAATTTCAAAATAACTCCGAAACTATTGCGCACATAAAAAAAGTCAGTGTTGCTTAAATATATTTCTAGTCAGCATCTTTGGATTTATCACATATTAGACACTCCTATAAAAAAATCCAAACTTAAGGCAGATTCGTGTTTAGCACATCAAAATCCATTAAGTCCAACTATTCGTCTATGGGGGAGTATTTTTTTTGTCGATCAATGTTGTTAACAATATGCTGATATTTGGATCAAATTTATTTTTATGCAATAAGCTGAACTCCAATGTCAAAGTTTTTAAAAAATTATTAAAAAAAAGTCAACTAGTGAAATATATATAGCATCAACTTTTAATATAGAAATTCTATATCGTCCATTCCATGAAAGAACGCCCAAAAATTTACCAAGTGTCTTTCGATTTTTATAAAATTTTGCACGTAAGCGGTCTATGGATGTCTATATAGATTTCCGTTTTCAGATTCGTGAAATTCAGAAAATTCGCGATTTTATTTCGCTTTTTCACTTTCGAAAAAAACTTAAAAAATCTCGAAAGTATACAACTATAAATATCAATATTTCTGGGTTGGCTTTAGGGAAATCAATGATTTAAACGGCGTTTGAATTGTAATTATATCTGCTTAAACATGAATCTTTTACAAGTAAAATTTTTTTTTTTTTAAAATGCATTTTAATGCAATTGCATTTTTTAAATGCATTTTTCTTTAAATATGCTATTAAAATTTTTTAATTTTTTAACATATTTGGAAAGCATGGAATCTTAACATTAAAATAAAAATCTCAAATTTTTGTGACGCACACATATACTATGCGCAATTTCGCCTTTTCTTTAACTAATTTAAATTTTTTCATATAAAAATTATATTTTTCTGGTATTTTGAGTATCTTTACATATTTAAAAAAAATGTATTGTGTTACTTTTTAAAAATTCGTTAAAAATAGTAAAATATTATATACCAGACTATTTATTGTTTCAAGTTATAATAAACAAAGCATTTTTAAATACACTTTTAGAAAAATTAAAATTTAATAAATTCGCAATTAACAAAAATGCATCTATAAACTGCATTTATATTTTTAAAATATTTTAGAACGAAAAGGAGATTTTGGAAATGTTGACAGAACTACACCAAAAAAATACAATGGTCTTTTGAATACTTTTTAAATTACAGAAATCCATCAATAACTTCAAGAGATATGAATATTTAAAATTTCATACTTTTATAAAAATTTTAAAGAAAATTCAAAAAACAAGAAAAAAATTTATTTTTTTTTTTATGAAAAATTGGGAACATGTTTTTATAAAAATAGGATTATTGACACTTTTATTTTAATGTAAAGATTCCAAACTTTTCAATTATGTTAAAAAATTAAAATATTTTAATAGCATATTTAAAGAAAAATGCATTTAAAAAATGCAATTGCATTAAAATGCATTTTTAAAAAATCTTTCTTATTTTTAAAATGTTCGTCGTAAAGCCGCTATATGCGAAATTCAAAGGTCGTTTAAATCATAAAAATTCACAAAGCCTTGTCAGAGATATTGCTATTCAAAGTCATATACTTTTGAATTTTTTTTAGTTTTTGGGTAATTGAAAAAGCGAAATAAAATCGCGAGTTTTTGCAATTTCGCGAAACTGAAAACTCGAATTGACAAAGGGTATAATAGAGTTTGTATATATAAATTTGTATAGAAATTGAAAGCCATGAAGTAAAAAAATGCGCTTTTTCGGGCGTTCTTTCATGGAATGGACGATATATTTTTTAAGAATTTTAAAATACCGTTTTTTGAGATATTAAGCTTTGATCTTTATATTATCGATTTTGACCTTTAAACTTTCGAAGCATATAAATATTTTACTTGTCGTTTTAAAGTCAATTTGTTTTTCTATTAAATGAAATAAAAATAGAAATTGTACAATGTATATTTTAGAAGTTATCAGCAATAAAGTGTGATTACTTTTGGAAAAAAATCAACCGCTTTTTCATTTTTGAAACGTCATATTTTTGGACCAGGAAGAGTCTTTACTCAGAAAATTTGTGATTTGAGCAACATTTTCAATACGTAATATCTGTAGCGAATTTAATTGAAATCGGAGATATCAAATCCGAAAATTTCTGTTTTTTATCCGTTTTGATATGGAATCACTCAACTAAAAAAATTATTTAAATTGAAGTTTCATAGGGTATAAGTTGTATAGATATAGATTAGAGAACTTAAATTCAGCAGGTTATAGCCAGTATTCTAGTTGCTATTTTTTCTTTTTTTTTTCGCGTTAAAAGCATTTTTCATAAAATTTCGTATCCTAAGTACAATGATGCAAAACAAAATCAAAAACTCTTAATATTATAGTATCGTATAACATTTTTTTATATTTTTAAATGCTCTAATATTTCACTTTTCAACAATACCTACATCTTGTTATATAAACTAAAGGTTTAGTTAAGGCCGCAAAATCTCATGATTTAAACGGCGTTTGAATTGTAATTATATCTGCTTAAACATGAATCTTTTACAAGTAAAATTTTTTTTTTTTTAAATGCATTTTAATGCAATTGCATTTTTTAAATGCATTTTTCTTTAAATATGCTATTAAAATTTTTTAATTTTTTAACATATTTGGAAAGCATGGAATCTTAACATTAAAATAAAAATCTCAAATTTTTGTGACGCACACATATACTATGCGCAATTTCGCCTTTTCTTTAACTAATTTAAATTTTTTCATATAAAAATTATATTTTTCTGGTATTTTGAGTATCTTTACATATTTAAAAAAAATGTATTGTGTTACTTTTTAAAAATTCGTTAAAAATAGTAAAATATTATATACCAGACTATTTATTGTTTCAAGTTATAATAAACAAAGCATTTTTAAATACACTTTTAGAAAAATTAAAATTTAATAAATTCGCAATTAACAAAAATGCATCTATAAACTGCATTTATATTTTTAAAATATTTTAGAACGAAAAGGAGATTTTGGAAATGTTGACAGAACTACACCAAAAAAATACAATGGTCTTTTGAATACTTTTTAAATTACAGAAATCCATCAATAACTTCAAGAGATATGAATATTTAAAATTTCATACTTTTATAAAAATTTTAAAGAAAATTCAAAAAACAAGAAAAAAATTTATTTTTTTTTTTATGAAAAATTGGGAACATGTTTTTATAAAAATAGGATTATTGACACTTTTATTTTAATGTAAAGATTCCAAACTTTTCAATTATGTTAAAAAATTAAAATATTTTAATAGCATATTTAAAGAAAAATGCATTTAAAAAATGCAATTGCATTAAAATGCATTTTTAAAAAATCTTTCTTATTTTTAAAATGTTCGTCGTAAAGCCGCTATATGCGAAATTCAAAGGTCGTTTAAATCATAAAAATTCACAAAGCCTTGTCAGAGATATTGCTATTCAAAGTCATATACTTTTGAATTTTTTTTAGTTTTTGGGTAATTGAAAAAGCGAAATAAAATCGCGAGTTTTTGCAATTTCGCGAAACTGAAAACTCGAATTGACAAAGGGTATAATAGAGTTTGTATATATAAATTTGTATAGAAATTGAAAGCCATGAAGTAAAAAAATGCGCTTTTTCGGGCGTTCTTTCATGGAATGGACGATATATTTTTTAAGAATTTTAAAATACCGTTTTTTGAGATATTAAGCTTTGATCTTTATATTATCGATTTTGACCTTTAAACTTTCGAAGCATATAAATATTTTACTTGTCGTTTTAAAGTCAATTTGTTTTTCTATTAAATGAAATAAAAATAGAAATTGTACAATGTATATTTTAGAAGTTATCAGCAATAAAGTGTGATTACTTTTGGAAAAAAATCAACCGCTTTTTCATTTTTGAAACGTCATATTTTTGGACCAGGAAGAGTCTTTACTCAGAAAATTTGTGATTTGAGCAACATTTTCAATACGTAATATCTGTAGCGAATTTAATTGAAATCGGAGATATCAAATCCGAAAATTTCTGTTTTTTATCCGTTTTGATATGGAATCACTCAACTAAAAAAATTATTTAAATTGAAGTTTCATAGGGTATAAGTTGTATAGATATAGATTAGAGAACTTAAATTCAGCAGGTTATAGCCAGTATTCTAGTTGCTATTTTTTCTTTTTTTTTTTCGCGTTAAAAGCATTTTTCATAAAATTTCGTATCCTAAGTACAATGATGCAAAACAAAATCAAAAACTCTTAATATTATAGTATCGTATAACATTTTTTTATATTTTTAAATGCTCTAATATTTGTTATATAAACTAAAGGTTTAGTTAAGGCCGCAAAATCTCATTTTTGCCGCAGTGTGTAATGTTAAAAAGAAAAAGTATATAACATTTTTTAAAAATTTCAGCTATAATAGAAAAATTTCATAATTAATCTCATAAAAAAAATATTTTTTCTCAAATTAATATGGAAAAGCAAAAAAAATCTTTATTTAACCAAAAAAGAAAACCTTACCAGCCGCTTTATTCAAGTGATGATGAGGATAATGTAGCTAAAACAAAAAAACTTAAAAAAACTATAAGAAAAAACCTAAAATAAAATAAAAAATGGCGATAGAAATCGTGATACAATCACGTCTAGACTCTTACGAGTTGCGCCTACAAAAAGCGCAAAAACAAAGAGAAACAAATTGCAAGAAGACAGTACAACTATAAGGACACAAAAACACGTTGCAAAAGCGTTATTGTCTTAGCAACATGTTGTACGTACAAGTGAGTGAATATATTGTTTGCGTTTCTTTCATTTCACTATTTCAACACCGCACAGTAGTGGCTCTGATGAGGATTTGTTGATATTTGCAGATATATTTTTAAGATGAACTGCAAAAAAAAAATACAAGAAAAATATTTGCAGATGATGTTGCTTTTAATGATGGTCAATGGTCAGTCAGCATGATTTTATTTAAAAGTTTATACATTTCATTTTAAGTTAAAACAAAGATTTTAAGTTTTTTTTTTTTTTTTCATTATATGGGTTAATTAGAATTTTTGTTTCTAAATAAATGTTCAAGTTAAAGCTGATAATTATATGGTGGCAAAAAAATAAAGAATTAACAAAAAATACTACAACATATTTTTAGTGCGTAGGATTTTTAATTACGTTTTCCTTATGGTTACTGAGCTTGTAAGCCAATGGTAGCAAGTATTTTATTATACCCTTCACCACAGGTGTAAAGGGTATATAGAAGATTGTCATTCTTTTCGTCGGACAGCCTTTCCTTATAAGAAATGATGACGATTGAACCATGTCCGTGTGTCGCACTTTGGGGTAAAATGTGTCAAAAGTGGCGCTTATTTTAAAATTTAAAGTTTTGTAATAAAATTGGGTATAGAATAAAAATAGACAAAATTATGTATCAATATCAGTTAAAATCTTTAAGCTAGGTTGTGCTGTTTTTTTATAAGAAGCTCTCAAAGTTAAGAATTTTTTAACCTTTTTGAAAAAAAGTAAAAAGTTCAATTTTCATCAGATTTCAGTGTATTTATTTTAAATAAAAAGTCTTTTAAGGTAAAAATTTAAAATGAAACTATCAACTTCAGATATTTAAGTGTAATTTTCTTTAAGTATTTGTATATTATATTTTGTCCTAATATTTTTGTTATTTTTTTGAAAATTGTCCTAAAATACACTAATTTTCAACTTTAATGGAATGCAACTTAAAATGTTACAGAATGTTTGTTCTGAAAATTTTCTGAAAAATAGTATATATTGTCCACTTTAATATTATGAAAAAAAAAATCGTGCGCATATATAGCCCGATTTGAGAAAATAATTTTTTTCAAAAAAACTCCTGTAGATTTCATACAAAAAACAGCTTAAGTGCAGACATTTTCTTTGCCTTATTAAACATTAAACAGAGGGGAAGAATCGAAATAAATCTGTAACTTCTAATTTGCATGAAATTCCACACAGGCTTAGCAAAGGACAGTAGCATTTTGAGGATTCATTATATGGATCAGGAGCGGAACTATGGGGGTTCAAAATAGGGTAATAGTGTCATTGAATAGGTTTAACTACTAGTGAATTTTTGTTCCTTACCCGATTTCCAAGATTTTTATATCAACTTCAAGTCCTTGACAAATCTTTTAGAAAACATGGTTGCATATACTACTTATATATTTATCTTATATATTTTTAATTTTAAAATTTCCAAAATCTCAACTTTACAATACCTTGGTTAAGATTTTTCCATATATAGCCAAACCGATTTTATTATATGTTATGAAGTTGTTTAAAAAGCAAAATTATCTATCAAACAAAGAAAATTTTTAGTCGTTATCTTTATTGAGTCAAAAGTTAAACGATTTTTAAGCGAAAGTTTGCAAAAATTAACGGACATTAGAATTCTATAAAAAAAAATCTTAAAATTCGAAAATTTTTTCTTTCTTTTACTTTTCGATTAATATAAAATCCAAATAAAGGTATTAAAATTTGAATTCTGAATTATGTGGCATTTTCGACACATTTAACCCAAACGTATAGACGGAGGGACGGACGGACATTACCATGCTTCCAAAAAATATTTTAAAATTCTAAAAATGCATTTTTTTACTAACTAATAAATAGGAAAATCAAACGTGATCATTAAAGTGTTAATATCACCCTTCTCTGAATTATGCATAATTTTCGACCCATTTAACTCTATTGTATAGACGGACAGACATTACCGTTCTTCTAAAAAAATCTTAAAATTCTAAAACTGAATTTTTTTAACTAATAATCAATAAAAAAAATAAAACGTGATCATTTAAATATTGATATCACCTTTCCCTGAATTAAACGCCATTTTCGACCCCTTTTACCGCAATGTGTGTCGGTTGAAATGACGTTTATGAAGCCCACCGATAACTGACATATATAATATATATATCAAACGATCGAAAATCCTTTCGAACATTTTGCTATTGAAATTCAGCAAGATCGATTTATAAATGGTGGAGATATGCTTAAAAACCCAGTTTTTGAACACGGGTTTCGAGTTTCTGAAGCCTCTTTTTATGTTAAGGACTTCGTTTTTGCAAAGAAGTTTCTGGAATTTTTGTACTGAAAAAAAACTAAAGATTTGTATCGGTCATAAATATTTTTATAAAATTTCGGTTTTTCGAATCAATCAAAATCGTTTATAAACAACCGAGTTATGGCTCAAAAACTAAAAAAAAATATAAATATACATACAAACATGTAATTTTTAGTCGTTATCTTTATTGAGTCAAAAGTTAAACGATTTTTAAGCGAAAGTTTGCAAAAATTAACGGACATTAGAATTCTATAAAAAAAAATCTTAAAATTCGAAAATTTTTTCTTTCTTTTACTTTTCGATTAATATAAAATCCAAATAAAGGTATTAAAATTTGAATTCTGAATTATGTGGCATTTTCGACACATTTAACCCAAACGTATAGACGGAGGGACGGACGGACATTACCATGCTTCCAAAAAATATTTTAAAATTCTAAAAATGCATTTTTTTACTAACTAATAAATAGGAAAATCAAACGTGATCATTAAAGTGTTAATATCACCCTTCTCTGAATTATGCATAATTTTCGACCCATTTAACTCTATTGTATAGACGGACAGACATTACCGTTCTTCTAAAAAAATCTTAAAATTCTAAAACTGAATTTTTTTAACTAATAATCAATAAAAAAAATAAAACGTGATCATTTAAATATTGATATCACCTTTCCCTGAATTAAACGCCATTTTCGACCCCTTTTACCGCAATGTGTGTCGGTTGAAATGACGTTTATGAAGCCCACCGATAACTGACATATATAATATATATATATCAAACGATCGAAAATCCTTTCGAAAATTTTGCTATTGAAATTCAGCAAGATCGATTTATAAATGGTGGAGATATGCTTAAAAACCCAGTTTTTGAACACGGGTTTCGAGTTTCTGAAGCCTCTTTTTATGTTAAGGACTTCGTTTTTGCAAAGAAGTTTCTGGAATTTTTGTACTGAAAAAAAACTAAAGATTTGTATCGGTCATAAATATTTTTATAAAATTTCGGTTTTTCGAATCAATCAAAATCGTTTATAAACAACCGAGTTATGGCTCAAAAACTAAAAAAAAATATAAATATACATACAAACATGTAATTGTAACGTAGATTTATAAATGTGAAAGTATGAAGGCATACTTTAAGTCGAAAATTTTATTTGTCGGTAAGATGGTGAAGGGTATAAAAGATTCGGCTTAGCCAAATATAGCTTCGATCTCGTTTTTATTTTAATGATATCATAACTCTGATATATTTTAAACACTCTGCAAAATGATTTCAAACATTTTTTTTAAAGAAAAATATGTTATTTTCTTTTTATGGAAAGAGGATCAAAAATAAATTATCCTCAATTAAAAAATGTCTTTAAAAAACTTCCAACTTTCATAAATGTTTGTATGTATAATAATTGTTCTTTCTGGTGGTCCCCTTGAACCATGAAAATCAAATTTTCATTTGCATTAAATATTTATATAAATAAAATGTAAATTCATTTGTATATTGATCATATAAGAAAATTAATGAATTATAGAAAAATAATTGATTTTGGGTCAATAGAAAATTAACCGAAAAAAATCGATTAAAAAATTAAGCATTAACAAAAGGAGCAATAAGACAACATTGGCGCCAGCCAGCGAAAGGTTTCGCATAATTAACAGAGAAAAAATAATAAAATCAAAATTTGAAAATTAGTTCGACAACGGTGAAAAGTCAAAAACAAAAAAAAAAAAACAAAGAAAAAATCACACAAACAACACTAAAGGCACCAGAATCATTTCTCACAACAAACAATCAACACACTAAAGAAACCAAATGGTCGGCAAACTACAAACAAAATTTATTTTATATTAATTTTATTTTTTTTTTTTTATTTTTAGTTTATTTTATTCACCAAACAAAATGAACTTGTTTCAAACGAACAAATATGAAGCATATAAACTGTAACGAAAGCAAGAGCAGACAGAAGGACGGACACTTAGACTCAGACGAGAACAACAAACAGCTAAAGAAATTTCATCATCATCATCAACATACTGAAACACAAAGTAAAGATAGATCGATGGATGGATGGATGCAACCAACAAACAAATGACTGACTGAACTTCTAGAACCCACCTACAAGTAAAACAATACTTTGTACCAGCAAAAAAAAATACTACTACGAATATTTTTTTGTACCAAAAACAAAGAAAATAAAAGTGGTGATATATATTAAGTTAGTTTTCTGTTATATGTTAAAGGCCTTAATAGTTTGCAACCACAAAGGGCAAGATTTCGTTTAAAAAAAATATACAATTAAGGCTCACACAAAAACAAATCATTAAGTATCTGTAAACTACTCGTAGAAATGAAATGTTTTTTTTTTTAAGGTTTAACAAATAATTTAAAATGTTTTGATAGAAGCGATTTTTTTTATTTTAAATTAAGAAAAATTATTTCATTTCGAAAAGGTAAAAGTTGAGAAGAAATTTAAAAAAGTGTGGGAATTATTTTATAGACGGCTTTAATATGCTCTACAACGTGCAGAAATTTGTTTTTATGTATATCCATACTTATAGAATATCAAACGACTTTTTCTGATAAAAAATTATTAAGTTGAATTTCATTTAGTTCAGTAAAATAAGGAGAACATTTTTGAATAAAAGATAAGCTGAAATTTGGTTTAGCCAAACATAAATTAATTTGCTCGATATTAGATGAAATTTAAAGATATTTCTTCTTTATATTATAACACCTTAACGATGTCCTTTCATTATTTGTAAAGAGCTCCAGTCGATTTGCAAAGAGTTTTTCCATGAAGTTTTTAAGTTCATTTTCGTATCAGAGGCAATGCAGTTGGGATCACCAAACTTTTTGGATCTAAGTCTGCTTTCGAATTTTGACCGTAACTCCCCCTAGAATTGTTCTTTGGGTTGCAAAGATGTACTGTGTGAAATATTATAGAAATCGGATATCGTTAACCCGTGCCGCATCGGACCTGAAGTTTGTAGGGTGCGTTTATATTGGAAAAAGTTGGTCTTTTTGCAGTTTTTAGAAAAATGTTGCTATTAAATACTTTGTTTTGAACATAAGTGTTACAAAATTGTTATCTACACATAATTTCCTATCAAATAACATATAAGAAGAGAAAATCGATTAAGAAATGTTTAAGTTATTACGAATTCCCCAGATCATGAATGTATTTTAGAACACTTGTGTAAGGAGTGTACAACGAAATTTTTAATTTTTTGATAAATGTTTAAATAAAAAGTTATTTTCAATTCAATTTGAACCATAATTACTGAAAAATACATTTTTGTTTCCGCAGAATAATCCAAACACCTTTCTGTGCTCGGTTAAAAATTGTTTACATTTTTTAAAAACGTTTCAAAACTCAATTTTCAAACTTTAAAAAAAGTTTGTTAAACAATTTTCAAAAACGTTCGAAAAAAACTTTAGAGGTTTATATAAAATACTATAGAAAATAAAATTTAAAAAGGATTAGGTCAATACCTTGTATAACTAAGCCGTACCTGCGATGTGAATTCTGCGGGTTTCGGCAAAAGGGCATTTTTTGCAGTTTTTAAGATATAAAGTATTTTTTTTTTTTTTGGACAAGGATTACCTTTAAATGACCTCCTTTAAAATAAGCAGGTCATTTCTATATTGAGCTCTATAATTATACATCAAATAATGTTTGCAAAAAAGTCATCTTCTTTTCATAAGAGAACACAATGTGTCCACATATTTTTGGACCGATTTGGCATTATGTGACTACGGTAAGAAAGCTCTGGAGTGTTACCAAAACAATAACATATTTTATGTACCAAGAGTGGACAATCCTCCAAATTGTCCGGAGCTAAAACCAGTGGAAAGATATTGGACTCTTGTGAAAAGAGAGTTGAAGAGCACAAAAAGGATGTCCCAAGATTTTTAAAAGAGATGGGCAAACTGTTCTAAAAAATGGCAATTAAATAAAATAATCAAAACTCTTAGATCAACCGTTACCAAATTATTGAATTTTACAATTTTTTTTTTTTTTTTTTTTTTGAAAATTTGTAGTTTTTATTCGCTACACCATCTAAGAATCATAGTTTGATTGGTGTATTATAGTATGCGTTTATTCTCAACTATTCCAGTGACATTAAATGTGTTTTAATTTTAGCCTAAACCAAGCAACGCCTATAATTTGGCCATCATAACATATTATTGCGTCTTTTCGCGTCTTAATCAAAAGAACCTTTCTATGTAAGTATATATGGGGAGAAACTTTCAAGAGTTAATATTTACACTAGTAGAACTGTTAGTGAATGAAATTGAAAGAAGCTGGAATCATATGCTGGAATTAAGGGAAACAAAACAAAAAGAGTAATGTGACTGACTGATTGGCTGATTCATCATCCCACAGCCTAAACGCCTGAAGCTAGAGAGACAAAATTTGGAACGTAGGTAGGTCTCCCTCCACATAGATCTACTAAGACGGGATTTTTGGAAATTCGGATGTTTAGGGGGTAAAAACGGGTAAAATCGGTAACCTTATATCTCCCAAACTAATAAAGATACAAAAAAAGTTGAATAGTTATCGTTATTCATTTAAAAAATAATCGGACAGGTGTCTGGTACTTTTTTTTAAATCGGACCTTTTAGAAAGAAAACGGGTAAAAACTGTATTTTGATACTTTTTTAGCACCATATGTATCTTTGAAACCAATAAACATACAGATAAAATTTACATCGTATTCATAACTTATCAAAAAATGACAAATACAAATTTGGTACTTTTTAGAAATTCGAACGTTTAAGGGATAAAAATCGTACGTATTTTTGGTACTTTTTTCATAAAAAAATTTTTTATATTTATTGAAATATTCATATGAGTATTTTAATATGGGATATCACTACAATTTAGAAATTCATTGGAATACAATTTTTGATACTTCGATGGGTGAAAAAAGGTTCCATAAAGGGGTAAGAGCGGGAAAATATATTTTATTCAAACTCAATATTGAATTTTCAATTATATTAAACTAAAATTAAGTAAATATAGTCCTATATGGATAAGAATTCACAAGAGTGGAATTTGAGGTACTTAAAGATACATGGTCCTGTGGGTAAGAATTCTAGAGGAGGGACTTTGTGGTACTTTTTTGTTCTTCTAATGGTACTTTTTGAAATTTCTATAATTATGAACCTAGAAACATGAAATTAATGACATGTGGTGCTAAATGAATGAGAATCCATAAGAGGGGACTTTGTGGTACTTTTTTGTTCTTCTGATGGTACTTTTTGAATTTTCTGTAATATTTAACCTAGAAACATGAAATTAAGGATATGTGGTCCTAAATGAATGAGAATCCATAAGAGGGGACTTTGTGGTACTTTTTTGTTCTTCTAATGAATTTTTTTTGAATTTTCTGTAGTAGTTAACCTAGAATCATGAAATTAAATATACATGTTCCTATGTGGGAAATAATTCACAAGAGGGGTCTTTGTGGTACTTTTTTGTTCTTCTAATGGTACTTTTTGAATTTTCTATAATTATGAACCTAGAAACATGAAACTAAAGATATGTGGTCCTAAATGAATGAGAATACATGAGAAGGGACTTTGTGGTACCTTTTTGTTCTTCTGATGGTACTTTTTGAATTTTCAATAATTATGAACATAGAAACATGAAATAAATGACATGTGGTGCTAAGTGAATGAGAATCCATAAGAGGGGACTTTGTGGTACTTTTTGTTCTTCCCATGTTACTTTTTGAATTTTTCTTTAATTTTGGACCTAGAAACATGAAATTAAATATATATGGCCCTAAGTGAGTCCTTTTTTAATTTTCTATAATATTTAACCTATAGACATAAAATTGAAGATGTGTGGATGATATTCCATAAGAGGGGACTTTATGATTATTCTGATGGTACTTTATGAATTTTTCGATAACTATGAGTCTAGAAACATGAAATTAAAGATAGTAGTCTTAAAAGAGTGATAATTCACAGGTTGGGTCTTTGGTATACCTTTTTGTTCCTCTAATGGTACTTTTTGAATTTTCTATAATTATGACCCTGGAAACATGAAATTACAAATATGTGGTCCTAAGTGAATGAAAATCAATAGGAGGGAACTTTGTGGTATTTTTTTGTTTTTCTAATAGTACTTTTTGAATTTTCTATAATATTCAACCTAGAAACATGATATTAAAGATATGTGCCCCTAAGTGAATGACAATTTACAGGTGCACTTTGTGGTGCCTTTTTGTTCTTCTAATGGTATTTTTGAATTTACTATAATATTTAACACAGAAACATGAAATTAATGATATGTGGTCCTAAGTGAATGAGAATCCATAAGAAAACTTTGTGGTACTTTTTCGTTCTTCTAATAATACTTTTTGAACATTCTGTAATATTCATCCTAGAAACATAAAATTGTAAGATGTAAGGCCCTATGTGAAACAGAATCCTTAAAAGAGAAATAAATTTAAAATATTATATTTTTTATCAGAAATATATATTAAACATGCCTTTTATACTTTTGGAAAATCCTATTTTTTTTACTGTAATTTTTATTAAAAATATTCCCACCGGAGTCAAGAATCTTAGTTTAAATTTATTATATAGTATGTTTTTTTATAAAAAAGTTCCGCTAACGAAGTAGCGGGTTTACAGCTCGTTTTAAATAAAAAAGAAAAATATTTAATATGTTCGTGCAAGTTCTCTATAAATTTTCATATTTGGGTAAATTTGTTGGAATTTTTCATGGGCATAAAGAGGCATGAGTAGAGGAAGTATTCGCCGTTTATAGATTTCAAATCACAGTTAAGTTTGTATTAGCCAATATGTGACATTTTATGAAATATTTATTATGTAGTGTTTCGTCGTTTTTGTAGGTATCCTGAACGAAAAAGAAAAATACTCGTAGATGAAAGAAAGATGATATGAACATATTGGACTTGGAGAATACAAATTTTATCTTGGAGTTGATGGCCCTGAAATATAATTTACTGTAAGTATATAAATATGTATTCTTCCAAACCATTATATTGAAAACAAAACATTATTAATAATTTTGTTTTTTAGAAATAGTAAATCGGCAGTCATTAATGCTGTTGTGATTCTTCATCTTCAATTCATTCCACTTCTCACTTCCAAGGCACAGTGTAAGCACGCTGGTCCTGAAGGACTCCGCAAATGTGGGATATCTAGTAAACTTGGATGGAATATGGATGAATGAAATACAGAAATGTTTAGTGTAATAAATAGCTGCGGAAAAAACAAGCAACAGACATAAAATTATTGACATGATTTTTAGAAATATTATATGTACATATAACATAACAAAAAAATAAATTAAAGTTTCTGTCAAATATTTAAAGAAAAATTTGAAATAAAGTATAAGAAAATGTAAGATAAATAAAAAAAGCAAAAAAAAAAAAAATTATTTTCAATTAAGTGCTTGATTTATTCAATCATCTACTTGATTGATATAATTAAAATATAGATTTTATTTCATTTAAAATGTTGATTCATTTAATTAACTGGTTGTTTAAAGTTTGCATGTTTTCAAATTATTTTTTAAACTAGCTGTATGTACCCGGCGTTGCCCGGGTTTTCGGATATATTAAAAAAAAAATACATTAAAATAAAACTTAATTTAAGTGGATATTAAAAATTTTACCTATTATAATTAAATTTCCGATAAGTTATTTAGAAAGTCTTACATTAAAAGCACTCATGGTTTTCAGAAATTACTCTATTAAATTGAGTAGTTGGATGAAAAATATACTTCTTTAAGCCTATATATATATTTTGCAGTTCGAGTTGAAAACATAGTTTATATCACCTAATAAATATTCCTAAATATATAAAATTATTACTTTGAACCACATAACCTTATGGTCCTGTAAGTGATATAATTACCTATGAAGTTCTATAGTTGAGATGGTAAATATGATAGAATATGTGAGGAGGTATTAGTATCTGCAGAATTATTATGTTGAAAGTCGCAAAACTTTCAAAACTGGAAATAATTTTTTAGCTGCAATGATTTATTATATTAGATTATTACATATCAAGGCAATTATTTCAATGATAGTCTTCTTTAAAATTCTTATTACTTTAAGTAAAAATAATGAGAATACAATCGTGTTTAATAATTATATCACAGTAGCGAATAAATTTTTCTCTTAATCATTTTCTATAAGCATGGATAACGTGACTGAAATTCTTTTCCGAATGTTGTAATTTCCATCAAACTCTTGGCCCAGTACTTCATATAGAGAACAAAAAGGATCTCTCACTAAAGACAATTTTATGCATTCACAATGGAATTTTCATAAATATTGGAGGTCATTACCGATGAACATATTCTATACGGAAAAACGTTTTTTAAGCAAATAACATCCCAAGTTATTTCAAAAAGTTGGTTTTCGGTGTAGTTAAATATTGTATCTATGATATATTCTCTGCTAGTTTAGATATCCTTATTATTTATTATTTGGAATAATAAAGTGCAAACAAATTTTAGATTTTGATAATAGAAACTCATAATTCCAAAAAATACCTTAATAAATTTAATTTTGGCTAAAGCTTGCCTGGGAAAATGCGTTTTGAAAACGCGCATAATTTTTATGTCGAATAGTTTAAATTTAGAATCTAGATTGGCTCATACTATGAAATTACATCTAATTTCTCCTTAGGAGTAGTCTCCGATAATATAGCTTTCAGAAAAATGAAAAAGCTACGACTTTTTTTTAGTAAAGCCGGTTGAGAACAGAGAATTAGCAAACGATTAAAACTTTCATGTCAAAGTTAAGTATCCATAAATCCGTTCCTGAGTGGTCTGTGTAATATGGTATTGAAACTAGGGTGATCGATTATTCGACTTTTTTGAGAAACCGGTTTTCGAATAGTTGGTATTTAAAAAAAAACGGTTGTACTTTTTGAAATTCAGATAAAACCGGTTAACCGGTTTTTTGCAGAAGTTAATATTTATATCAAAAGACTACATTTCTTTAAAAAAATCAATTCTTATAATCAAGTTAAAATTTATTAAATACAAGCGTAAAAGCCTGACAATGTCAGGAAAAATAATATAATAATAAAAATATGCACAAACAAATCCGAAAATTAAAAGAAAAAAATATGAACAACATTTAGACACCTTCCGTTAGAATTTATTGGGATAATATTGATTAAAGTTTTAAATTCGCAAACCTTTCAAAATAAAACAAATCGTCGTAAATGCGCTGCCTGGCCGAAATACAGAATCAGTTTTTGATAGGATTTGGAGAGCAAACAATAAGTATAGCAAAAGTTCTTAATTCCAAAACAGACTTTTCTCTGACAGAAACATCTGGCTCTGTTAGAATTTGTAAAATGAATAGTTTTATAAGTAAGTCGATTTTTAGTTTCTTACGTCATCTGGGAGCTTCAGAAAGCTCTGGAAAGATATATATAAATCCATATATATAAATCCACGTATTTTCGCACCCTGATAGAGATTCCAAAATCTGGCTCCGATAGGATTTGTAGGACGAATAGAGTTATAAGTAAGCCGAATTTTAATTTTTTACGTATTCTGGGAGCCTTAGAAATCTCTGGAGAGAGAGAAAATTCTTAGAAAAAGACACATAAATCCACTTATATCTGCTCCCTGATAAAAATTTCAAAATATGGTTCCATTAGGATTTTTTGGACGAAAAGTTTTATAATTAAGCCAAATTTTAATTTTCTACGTCGTTTGGGAGCTTCAGAAAGCTCTAGAAAAAGAAAAAATGCTAAGCAAATTATATATCTAGATGACTAGAAGATAATTATGTTTCAAAATTGTTGAAAAAAATCATCTAAATTTTAATTAGCATAAACAGAATCCATGGCTCAATTGAAACGTTTCTGCAGGTGAAACTTTTTTAACACAACACCTTTAAAAAATAAAGGAAATATTGGATAAAAAAAATTAAATTGGGTGTAAATATATTACAGATATTACAATAGATTAAATAATTCATACAGGATAATTATTAATTATTTATTTGTTTAATATTACAGAATAAATTCCAATTTAGACTTAAACTATATTTTTGAAACATAAGAAATCAGTCTTTATGAATATTTAAAAAATTATTTCTAATTTCGACTCAAATATCACTATTTAGTACATGTTTTCTGAAATAAAATGCTATTTTTAAAACACGTTTTTTGTATTTAAAAAAACCGGTCTATTCGACATTCGAAAAATTAACATTTTGAAAAAACCGACAGCACATTGACTGAAAAAACCGGTTTTAAAACCGGTTGGAAAACCGCGTCGATCACCCTAATTCAAACAGACTGCTACTGTTGTGCAATTTATTACGTTTTTAAGACTGCTGATTAGATATTATAGATTTATTCAGTTGATATAAGTAAATCATGTCAAATTTCAGAAGTATGTAATAATGTCCTATGTTATAATGTCCTGGGATATTATGACACACAAAAAAGTATCATAGTGTCAAAAGTGTAGTTATGTCCATTAAATGCGTTCTGTCATCTTATTGAGAAAATCTTTAAATCAGCGAAAATGTTGTTTGTAATATACCTTAGCTTTTTGCCTTCCTAATGTGTATTAACAATAGTAATAAATTGTGACTTTTAAGTTAAATTTTGCATGGAAATAACATTTTTAAATGATTATTTACGAAGTGATGGCAGTAGCAATATTGTGCAGAAAACCAAATTCAATCGTCTAAAAAGAAAAAAAAAAAGGGCATGATATTCAAAAGAAAATTTTTGTGAATTGAAGTAGATATTCTGTTAAAATTTTAATAAAAAATTTCTTTAAAAAAGGTGCTTAAATAAACAGGATTTGGTAACGCCTAGAGTAATATATTTTTTTCAAATAAAATGTGCATTTCTTCAATAGTTTTGACGTGATGTTGTCTCAAATATGCCAATTAAATCTCAAAACTATTCTGTGGAAAAGGATGCTTGGCATTTTATGAAATGGTTGTACTTGTTCCGTACTATATGAGTGTACTATATGTGTTCCAAATTTAGAACCGATAAAATGATTTATTCAAAAAATTTTAAAAAATCAAGTAGAATAATATGTAAAAAAGTGGGCGTAAAAAGTGTTTGACATTCAATACATAAATCTTATAAGTTTAAGTTCCATCTGTACGGTATGCGTGTTAAATTTCAGGTAAATCCATTGGTATAAAAATAATAAAACTCATGCCAAATAATTTGGGCGTAAAAAGAAATAAATAAATTGTATAATCTGTAGTTGATTGAGAACTATATATGTAACAAATTTCATGTAAAGCGGTTTAGTAGTTGGGCCTGTAAGTTCACGAAAATGAACAACTTGTGCGTCAAATTTCATGTTAATCTGTCCAGCAATTTTGCGGTAATGGTATTACAAACAAATAGTGTATTTTATATGTAAACTAAAATAAAACTTTTACAAAAAGTAGGTGTTAAAAGGGGCGTGGCTTCCAATCACGATCCGACTATAAGTTTCATGTTAAACCATCCATCAATTTGGTCGTGAAGAAATAACAACCAAATAGTGTCTTTTGTATGTAAACTAAAATACGACTTTTGCAAAAAGTGGGCGTGGCTTCCAATCACGATCCGACTATAAGTTTCATGTTAATCCATCCATCAATTTTGTCGTGAAGAAATAACAACCAAATAGTGTCTTTTATATGTAAACTAAAATATAATTTTCGCAAAAAGTGGGCGTGAAAAGGGTCGTGGCATCCAGTAAATAGGTCAGTTAGTATTTTTCTAGGGAACTGTTTTTGTGTGCCAAATTTTGCGTGAATCAATCCAGGAAAAGAATAAAAAACATAGTCAAATATCATTTTTACAAAAAGTGGGCGTAAAATGGGACGTGGCGTAAAATTTGGATCCTACATAGCCTATAGTTCCTTCCCGAAAACGAACCATACATGTGCCAAATTTCATGAAAATTGATTTAGTAAATTTGCCGTGAATGAATAACAGACAGTATCTCTGAAGGATATAATTTTTGCAAAAAGTGTGCGTGAAAAGTGACGTGGCATCCAGTAAATAGGTTAGTTAGTATTTTTCTTTGGAACTACTTTTGTGTGTCATATTTTGCTTGAATCAATCCAGGGAAAGGGTAAAAAACTAAATCAAATATCATTTTTACAAAAAGTGAGAATAAAAATGGCCGTGGAGTCCAATTTGGATCCCATATAGCCTATAGTTCCTTCCCGAAAACAAACAAACAAACCAACAAACAAACAGTATCTTTTATATATACATAGGATTAAAACCTCAAAAGTGTTTAATTGGAAAAAATATATATTTTTCAGTTTATTACAATTATTAGTAATTCATATAATCATTCTGGTGGGAGGTGCAAATTTAAATAATTTTTCAATTGAATAAATCATTTTGGTAATTAAAATCAATTTTTAATTTTTTCTGTGTTCTTATATATATTTTATAAATATATATATTTTATAAATGTTCTTTTATATACCAATCGTATTTTTAAATAGAAACTCTTAAGAACTTTTTAGTTCTAATTAATTAAAAATAGAAAAAATTTATATTATTTAATATTAATTTATGTTAGAAGGAAAATATAAAAATTCAACTTTTAATAATCGTAGACAAATCAGTTGTCTTCAAAATAGCATTTTGCGTGAAGACTACTGCATTATTAAATTTTTTTTTTTAGATTTAATTCTTCCAACGAATGCATTACTCTCTTCTCATGAAGTTCTATGTACAAAACAAAGTTACTTAATCTTTACATTTTTTAACAAAATTAATTAAGTATAAAATGTATTTCAAAGCTTTTGCTTTTCATTTAATATGTATTATTCATTTTCACTTAATAACGCATTTTCTTAAGTTAATTTTATTTTATTGTACTTATAATATTACCGTTTCTTTTGTGGCATAAGCTAAAAGTATTTCAGCTATTAATAATAATAAAATCTAATTTCAATCTGGTGGGTTTCTTTCAATACACACACATTTCAATGATTTAGTTAACAAAAGCATGAAAATCACATAATTATAATTGGAATCGTGAGCCAACCCTAAAGGCTTTGTAATACAATCAAACATAAAAAATAAAAGAAAAAATGCCATTAAATGACACAAACAACCACAACAACAAACAAAAACAGCTACAATAATAAAAAACCTAAAGTAAATGAAGTGGGAACTGAAAAAAACCCCAAGTGTAAACACGTCAAATATAGATTAGCACCAACACCAACAACAAACAAACTAACTTGCCGCACATGCCACAGGACAGCTATGAAAATTTAACAAGATTCGATTAGTTTCGATTTAATTTTATTTTGATAAGGCCAAGTAAGAAATCATTATTATACTAGCATAAGGCGTGGGAGGGGGTTTTTTCAATAGATTTTTTTAATATTTAAAATAAATCGCATAACTTAGGTTTTTGTTTATAAAATTCATTTTGAAAAGGTCCTTGATTACCTTGCTTATTATAAGTAACCATTTATAAATTTTTTAATAAAATTGTTGTATTATTAACTAAATTTTTATAATAGAAAACTAATCATTATTAGCTTGTTTGTACTAGTATAAGTAAATAGTCTCAAAAGGAAAAAATAAAAAAAAATAATAATATAATAATATAATAATATAATAATATAATAATGTAAAAGTAATTTTCTATCCACACCTTGTTAATATGAAATTAATGACTGCATTAGACAAATTACTAAAAAATAAAGAGCAGAAGGTGAATGATACAAATAAGTATGGACACACATTTTAATACCAACGAATATGTTTATATGTATGTATCTATTATAATCTACATATACACTCTCACTCTTAGCCAATGATATGGTGGTTTGTTAAATGTTCAACCAAGTTGACGAGTGTCATTGTCTGGAAAAATATACAAGTGTTAAAAAACATATTGTTAATACGTACTGGGAGATACATACATAGATACTAAAAACTCTATCTAAGTATTTTCTTCCTCTTTCTATTTTGGTATCTATTTGAACTAAATTATTAGTTGAATTAGTTATAAATAGTTGATAACTAACAATGATAATAAAATGTGACAAAAGCCAAATAGTCTTACATTTACATGGAGTATAAGTATGACGAGTAGATACATAGATACACATGTGTATAAATATTAGATGTTATAAATAGATAAAGACAGCAAAGTTTTGGAGTCGCCTGACACCAATGAAATTATTTTTTTGTACATATAATTTGTCTAGTTTATGAACTATGACATGATTAATGAATTTTCTTATGAATATTAAGGATTCGTTGACGTAAGACTAACACGTATGAGTTGTGTAGTATTGGAATGGTAATTTTAATGAAAATATAATTGGTATTGGTCTAAAACTAATTGTTTAGATTATTAAAGTTTTAAATACGTTTGGCCATTTAGTTAATTTTCCTTTTTATACAATACTTTACAAAAAAAGTCTCATCTAGGAAAGCATTCAGACCGTCTTATAAACCTAAACTAAATTTATTTGTGTTATTTTGTTTCAACTTACTGGCATATTTGTATTTTTATGCATTTATTTTCAAGAGGGATCTTATAAGGGGTTCGTTATGAAACAATCCAATTGATGTATTATTACTACGTAAAATTTATTTGTTGAATTCTATAGAAATATATTCATATTTAAAAGCAAGGTTGGAAACCGAAACGAATAACTGTATCGGTAACGGTTTTTTAAATTATATCGGTATCGGTCCTTCTGGAATCGGACGACGATCCAGAGGACGCCAACGTCACAGTCGTCCACAGTGATGAGCTATAGTGAAGGTTACACAAATTAACCTTCACCATTCAATAGCGGTTTCTTCTGCCCTTATCCTCCGCTTAGCTTCAGGCACGGAGGACCTAATATGCATCCAAGAACCATGGTTGTATAAAGACCGGGTTTGCGGATTACACAAGGACGGCTACTGTATTCTGTACGCAGCTGGACCAGGTAAGACTAGAGCATGCATTATGGTCAAAAACAATATCAAAGCATTTATCCTGATTTTAGCGATAAGGACACATGCACTATCGCCATCGAAAACAAGAGGCGTATAATTTGGTTCATGAGCTGCTACATGGCACATGATCATGGAGACGATCCACCCAACTCTATGACAAGAAGAGCGATGTCCTCTGCGAAAGAAAGGAACATCCCAATAGTCATCTGCGCAGATGCTAATGCACACCATACCATCTGGGGTAGCTCTGACATAAATCAACGAGGTGAGTCCTTACTCAATTTCATAGTTGAACATAACCTAACAGTAGTTAATAGAGGTAGTGAACCAACTTTTATTGTTACTAACAGAAGGGAGGCTCTTGATATCACGCTTATAAACGATAAATTCTAGGATCTTATCACTAACTGGAATGTGTCTAAAGACTGTTCCTTCTCTGATCACTTATACATAGATTTCGACTGCTCTTTTGAGGTTGACTCTGTAAGTCACTACTTGATTAGGAAAAGGACCAATTGGTCAATCTATTCCAGAATCTTGTCGGAGACATTACCAGTATGTCCGACACATATTGACGATAGGTCGTCATTAGATTCGGCAGTGGAATCACTCACAAAAGTTTTAGCAACAGATAAATCCTGTAGGAAAACTACTAGGATGTAAAGAGCCAAATACTCTACCAAGGGACGATCATGGTAATATTTTAAGGGATATATCGAATATCCCGATAACCCAACACCGAATCAGATGGGCGGTTAGAAGCTTCCATCCCTACAAATCACTTGGTCCAGATGGAATAATATCAGCTGACCTTCAGATTAACATTGACATCCTGCTGCCCTGGCTTTTGATAATATTCAAGGCATGTCTTCGCTTGTCACATATTCCATACATATGGACAACCTACAAAGTTGTCTTCATTCCCAAGGGGGGGAAGACATCTCACACGAAGGCTAAAGACTTCAGACCAATTAGTCTATCCTCCTTCCTGCTTAAAACCTTGGAGAAGATTATTGACACTTTCATCAGATCATCCTTAGATGCAAATGATCTATCCAACTCCCAACATGCTTACATGAAGGGAAAATCTACTGAAACCGCGCTTCACACTCTTGTGGGCCATATCGAAAGATCACTTCACTATAAGGAATATGCGCTTGTAGCCTTCCTGGATATAGAAGGTGCTATCAACAATTTCAAACCTGACTCAGTTCTTGACGCTATGAGACGATTGAGGACTGACTCGGTGGTCATCTCTTTCGTCGAAAAACTACTGAACTTTAGGCGAATTAAATCGGAATTGGGCGCCTCCAGCATCCAGAGAATAGCAACCAGAGGAACACCACAAGGTGGAGTATTGTCCCCATTGCTATGGAATCTGAATATTAATACTCTACTTAAAGCCATGGAAAAGATCTGCTGCAAAACTATTGCATATGCAGATGACGTGGCGGTGGTAGCTACTGGCAAGGACCCAAAGCTTCTCTCTCTGGGAAAATGGTGTCATGGCTGTGGACTGGGAGTCAACCCAACCAAAACCGAACTGATATTATTTACCAGAAGATACAAAATACCGGAATTCACTACTCCTAAGATAAACGGAGTATCACTGTCACTATCTAAAGAAGCCAAATATTTGGGACTTATTCTTGATAGCAAACTGAACTGGAATCTGAATACTATTTCGAGAAGCATTGTATTGCTGCAAAAGGGCAATTGGCCTAAACTGGGGATTGAACCCCAAAAATGCATATTGGTTATGCTACTGTGTGATCAGACCGATCTTATTTTACGGAGCAACTGTTTGGTGGCCAGTTTTGGAGAAAAGAAACCAGCAAGCAAAGTTCGAACGTTTAATGAGGATGATGTAGATCATGATAACAGGTGCACTTAGAACTACTCCATCTAAGGCACTGTTCATTATACTAAACTGGCTACTACCTGATATCGAGGCCAGGAAGATTGCTGCACATTCGGCGTTGAGACTTTGTGCAATACAAGCATGGAAACACCAAAGATATGGTCATGCAAACATTCTCGGTGATTTATATCGAGACCTTAGGATTGATTACGCAATACCAATACCGCTGATTGATCCCGGTTTCATGGTATCCATACCGGAAAGAACATAGTCACCACATAACCGAAGGGGAAACTCAAATCTTCACAGATGGTTCAAAAACAGCAGATAAGGTAGGAATTGGTATTTTCTCTGCACAATTAGACCTGAGACTGTCCCACAGGCTACCCGACTACTGTAGCATTATCCAGGCCGAAGTGATGGCCATAAATATAGCCGCACAATGGGTGCAGTATAATGGAATATAGAATAAGGATATTCGCATACTTACTGACAGCAAGGCGGCCATTAGTTCCCTGACAGGTGTGTACACCACATCAAGGATTGTCCATGAATGCCGATTGTCTCTGGGGGAGATCGCGAGACATTCGTTGGTTACCCTCACTTGGTTTCCAGGACATGAGGACATTAACGGTAACTGCGAGGCCGATAGACTTGCGCGTGCAGGAGCCAATTTGAACCAATATGGTTACAATGATGATATAGGCGCTCCTTTAACAATAGGTAAGCAGCAAATATCACGCAAACTTCATCTTGAAGCTATGGAAAATCCAGGAAAATCTGGCCCATGATGGAAGAGCAGCGAACTATTCAGAATTGAATAGTTCTCCCCTTGGTGCAACGGGAGCTTTCTATGGTAACATAACGGGACCTAATTTTGGACCCAAGTGAGCTTGGCCTAAGGCGGCTGCCAATATAACCTAACCTAACCATCGGTATACCGGTATCGAAATTAAAATACAGATAAATACCGTTATTATTAAAAAAACTGGAAAAAATCCTAAAAAAGTAAAATTTTTTAATAATTTTTAATTAAAATTCGGAAAAAAAAAATATTAAATTACATATTTGTATATTTTATTTAATATATTTTCACTTGAAATTTTTTGAGATATAAATATTTTTCATTAGAGAACTTCATAAAATTTTTACGAATGCTTATTTTATGGCAACAAAGCATTTAGTAATATTAAATTCGACTTTTGATAGACAAATCGGTATAATTTTTTGCAGTACAATAAATTTTAAAATTTGGACTAAATTTGTATTTACCACAGTTTTTTAATACAAATAAAAATCGTTCAATTAATTTTGCAAACATTTAAAAAAAAAAAAACTAATTTTATTCTACAAATTGCAAAATGTAAGATTGTATAAAGGAAAAAATCCGTGAAGTAACAGAAAAAACAGAAGAGCATAAAAAAGCATTTTTGTATTTTTTTATTTTATATAAGGTTAACGCTACAAAAATATGGAAATCGAAATTTTTTGGAAATAAATCTGTAACTTCTGATCGGCTGGTTGGATTTGCATGCAATTTGGTATATACGTAGCAAATGTTAAGTTTGGAAGGGGGACCACACATACCCCTTAGGAGCGGAGCTAAAGAGGCTCAAAGTTGGGTACCTCTGACATACAAATTTTTTAATCGCTTGCCAAACATTTGTTTCTCGTCCAGTTTCAAATATTATTTTTGATAGGATATATATGAAAAAAACTGGACCAAGAACATGCAAAATTGGGGTACTTAAAAATTCAAATGAAAATAACTCAAAAACTGTAAGAGATAAATAGGACATACAAGCATATTTTTTTAGGTCTTGTCAGTGCCTACAATACTGTAAAAAAATATTTGAAACTGGACAAGAAACCAAAGTTTGGCAAGCGATTAAAAAATGTGTATGTCAGAGGTACCCAAATTTGAGCCCATTTAGCTCCGCCCTTAAGGATATGTGTGGTCTCATGCAAATCCAACCAGCCGATTAGAAGTTGCAGATTTATTTCCAAAAAATTTCGATTCTGCCCCACAGTGCGTTCGAAAGGGAACATATTTTCGAAAAATGTCAACTTCCACGATAATTTTTCGAAAATATATAATCTCTTATTATAATACATGCAGATTTCTTTTATCTAAGTGCTTTTAAAATTCCCGGGAAATCCCGGGAAGTTACAGCCGAAGCTGTAACTTCCTGAAATTGTTCGGTCTTTGGAGAAACCAAAATTAAGGAGATAATCTTCATAGAAGCAAATATCAAACAGTTAACTAAGAGCCTATCATTAATTTCAACAGTACGTTCATGGGCGTCGTATGATAAATAATTGAGAACATATTTTAATGCCCATAGATTCAAAAAGAATTTGCACTAGGTTTCTTTAAAAATATATTTATCGCAAACGATATAAAAAAGAAACAAACAATAAAAGTCCTCTTTAAAAAAAAAATCTATAAATATTATATTAAATTATTAAAAATAATTTTATCTTTCTTATTTCCTCAAGTAAATTATATGAGAAGTTATTATTACAAAACCATATTATGTTGAAACTATTTTATTTTTAAAATATCAAAACTAAAATACCGGTATATACCGGTACAGAGGGAAACGGTATAATTCAGTATCGGTATCAGTTATTTAATATTTAATCGGTATCGGTATTTATAACGGTATTGGTTTCCAACCTTGTTTAAAAGACTTATGAGCATCAAATTCCAGTTACTGAAGAAATTTTGTGTGAGGGCTAGGTGAAAATAATGGGCCAATACAAACCAATTTTCTCCTTGGCCCATTAAATTAAACTTTATTAAATAGTCTCTAAAACTATATAGACGGACAGATGGACGGATCTGAGTCCACATTTACCCTAAGACATTTTATTGTAAATAAAGAATATTCGTCCGTAATAGCTTTTGAACTCTCGAACAATAAAAAATTTGATATTAGATCAGATCAAATTATGAAAGTTCTAAGTACTTGTTTTTCTGCTCTACAATCTTCTACATAAGAATGACTTTAATGTGAATTCAAAATTATTACATGTTTTTTAAGATGCTTTCTCTTTAGCATATACAAATTTAGAATTAACATTTATTACCCAGCAAAAAAGAATAACCAAAGAAGTCAATAAGATCCTGAACTTGTGATCTAGAAGTCGTGCAAATTCGGATCATTTCCAATGAATTTAACATAGGCTTGTTATTGGAGGATGTTCTCCTTTTTGACGCCTATTCACTTAGTAGGACATGAAAAATGTATTTTTATGGTGTTGTTCTAAATCAGTGCAAGTAATGTAATTTAAATTGCTTCTATGAGTTATTGCCTTCGAAAAGAAACAAATGTCGTTTTTAACGTAATTTTTATTGAAAATAGAAATTATTTTTTATAATCAACAATTTAAATATTTGCGGTAACAGAAACCGTTCATAAATTTGAAACGCTTTTGAAAAATAATGTTTATATTTAAATAGAAATATAATTTAAACGAACAAAGGTATCATATTGAAGTTTTGACATAATATAGATAGGCTTGCCCAAAAATTAAAGAATTAGAAATCCAAATTCTCAATCCGTGAAAAACATCTTTCGAAAATTCTTTAAAATTCATTGAAATCGTCACTCTGTCATTATAAGAGCAATCCGGCAGAAAATACTTTACGGATATTTACCTTACGTACAAAGGTATTTAATATTATTGTGAGCCCAGCTTTTCGATTTGAGAATTTAACAAAAATTTTAAAATGGAAAAAGTTTGGATAGGGCTTGAGGCGAAATATTTACACCAAGCTGCTCTGGATTTACTTTATACGCATTTGCGTTAAGATTTCTTTTGGAAACCACAAACAATTTAGATATTCCCGATCAAAAAACAAATTTTATAAATAAATATTGCCGCCATTTTGATTCTTATATTTGTATGATTCTTAAAGAAATATTATTAAGAATTTTTTAAAAAATATGGTGATTATTTAAACAAAAATGTTGGGGAAACATTCAGCCCGCCAAGTTAAAAAAGTAGGCTAAAAATGACACAACAATTTATTTCGACATGAATATCTCCTAAACCAAATGACTGTTTCATTTGTACGCATATAAGAATATTTTTTGCAGAAATTTACAGGGGCTATCTATATATAAAATTTCTTTTCTATCATATCATAAATGAATTTTTGCTGATTTAAAAAAAATACATACCCGAGATGGCCAACTTTGGATAGCCACCCACTACTCCATGACCCGTACTCTGAACTTCTCTAAATCAACACGAAAACACCTCAACTCTGATCACAAAAAAAAATAAAAACGAGAGAAAAAGGTATAGTCGGTCAAGCCCGACCATATGATACCCTACACCATTGTGTATATTATAATTCGGGGAGGGGTCTTTTATTAGACTTGGAGGCAAATATAGACGGATAAGTGTAAAATAAAACATACGAATACGTCGATGCTGACATTTATATAAATTTATTCACTTTTGGGTGATTCCCGAAAGAGGGCCTTATATGGGAGCTATGGTAAATTATGGACCGATCTTTGTAGAATTTGGCACAATCATTTATGTTCATATAAAACTTTTTTGTGTCGAATATTAACTTGATACTAACATTTTAATGGGATTTATGCCCGTTAAAGTGATTTTCTGAAAAGGGGTTTATATGGAAGCTATGGTTAATTATGAACCGATCTTTTTAAAAATCAGTACACTTATTAAGACTTATATGAAACTTATGTATATGTGCCAAATTTCATTCAAATATTGCTATATTTAAGGGATTTATGATCGTTAAACCCTTTTCCGGGAGGACATTTGTATGGGGGCTAGGTGAAATAATAGACCGATCAGAACCAATTTCAATAGTCCCTAGATTATAAGAAACCTGTGTACCAAATTTCATTAATTTTGGTTCGAAATTGCGACCTGTAGTTTGATTACAAGGTTTACATGGACGGACAAATGGACGGACATCGTTAAATCGACTCAGAAAGTGATTCTAAGCCGATTGGTATAAATTAAGGTGGGTATTAGACCAATATTTTTGGGTGTTACAAACGTCAGCACAAACGCATAATACCCTCCCCACCTATGGTGGTGTAGGGTATAAAAAGCAGGTTAAAAATGAGATGCTGTTTCAGCAAAAAAAAAAAAAAAAAAAAAAAACGAAATCGTTTCAGCATATACTTTTTACGAGCGATGTATAATATTCACATGAGGATTCATTATGTGAATCCAATGCGAAAAATATCGTATGTAAAGTCCGGCCAAATAGGAATATAGAGCATTCAATGAAAAGCTTCCAAAATATGCGAGCAGACACCATCATGACAATGCTCAGCTTAACATTGCGAGGCCAGATAAAAACTGCTTGAAAAAAATTTAATTGAAATGCTGGAATACACTTCAGAACAAAGCATAAAAAATTGGCTAGATTCGATTCTAACCTTAAAATATGAGAAGTACTTTTGGGATTAAATACACAAATTGCCAGAAAGAACATAGAAGCCTTTATCTTGAAAATAATATTAATTTGTTTTAAAATTAAATAAATAAAAATAATATCGAACGCTTAAAGTTGTATTAGAATTATCTTAGAAATTTCGTTTAGATCTTCCTCAGAATTATAACTTTCATCATTACCCAAATTTTCATTTATTATTATTTTTTAAGTGTATTTTTTCATGTATTTCAGTTTACCTATATTTGTAAGTTTATTACAAAAAGCTTTAGGCTATTTACTTTACATTAATTTATTTTACTACACAATATACTATAACTTTATTTCCTTACTCATACATTGACACTCTGACAGTTGCAAACAGTTTTACATGTGTTTGTTTTTACTTTAATTTGTATGTACTGCAACTTAAATGTCATTATATTGTGCTTGTAGTCGTATATTTGTAGTATACAACAAAAAACATTTTGTTAAAAGGTGACAATTAATTTGTCAATAATAGTAGAAAATGTAAGAGCTAGTTATTGTTGTTGTTTTCATAATTTTATTTATATTTAAGAAACAACATTTATTAACTGAAAATTCGTGCCTATAGCCCGTTTATTTTTCTATACAATTTATGATGTGGTTGATATATGAGTATGTATTACTTGTATTTAGCCAGAGGAAAAAGTCTTTTTTATTTAGTATCTTAATACTACTTATATATGAAGGGCCTTTTTGGTATGTTAATGTGTAGTGATATTAATTTTAAATGGAAGACCCTTTGAATGATTTCAGCAGTCTAATGTATAAAATCTATTATAAGATATCAATTCGCCCATTTTATAACCATAAGATACTAGTGGAATAAACAAGGAATATAATTATTATGGAATTTATTATTAAATAAATAGATTACCTAGTGTCTTTAAAATAAGGCCTTTTGTAAGGCTACTTCACCAAATGTAATTCGCTGAGTGTAATAATAAAATGTATTTGTAAGTGAATAATTATTCACATATACATATGCATGTATGTATATGTGTAAATAACTGTACATGTAACACATATACATACATATAGTTAATGAATGATATTTTATTTATATTACAGAAATATTATATTTTTTATAAATTTTGTCATTAGTTTGATTAATTTGTGAGTTGTTTTTTTTTTTTTTTTTTAATTATTATATCATTTTTTGTAGCCTGAATTTATGTTAATGTATTAGTGACATTTTGTTTTATATTAACTATATATAGATACATATGTTTTTCTTTTGAAAGGGTTTTATTATTTATTGATTAATGATCGTTGACAGATGTTGTTAATTAATATTTATACTCGTATGAAAAACATCTTAATCAATATTAAATAAACATATTTATTTATGTATGTTTATTATTACTTAATTCATTTTTAATAATACGCGCTATTATAAATATTAATCACACTAATTTAATTAAGTTATTATTATTATTTTTTTTTTTTTTGCTTTTAAGAAAAATTATATGCAAATTAAAAAAAAAACTTGAAATCGAAATTAATTGATAAAATTGTTTGACGTTACAATATATATTTAAACGAATATTTAAAAGAAATTTATTAAAATTGTAGCAAGTTGGAGAAGGTGACATCGTTAATGCTGAGCTTATAGATGTGATTGTAGCGTTGCCAATCTGGGACCATAAATCAGTTTCAACCGGCAATTGTTTAACATGTCAAGAAATCTGCTTTGAAGAAATCTAAATAAATGTTATCTTTTAAACTAAGTATAGTAAATTTCTTTATAGGCATTATATACACTAGTGGATATGTAAATATGTCTATCTTTATATTATGTTTATATTTTTCGCATACATACTTTGAAAATGATAGGAGTTTACAAAAATAGATTAATAAATTTTAGTAGGATTTGAAAATGTATACAAAATTAACTGCTAAAGCTATCAAAATGAATTTTGGTACACGAAAAGATGGTTATCTTTCTAATACATTACATTAAAAATAAATTAAAAAAAAAAATATTTTAATATGGTTTTTGTGCACTTAAAAAATATTTTTCCAACAATTTGACTACTGTCATATAATACTTATGCTCTCCTGAATATATTTTTGAGCGATAGGGAACCAGTTTAGTGTCAAATCAATATATACATACATACGTATGTAATTATTAAATATATTTTTTATATTTGAAAAATACCCTTTCACCAGAAAAAAGTGAATAAATCAGATCAATTTTACGTTAAAAAAAAAAAAAAAAAAACAGTAAATTTTCGTACTCGTTTTAAAGACTTATCTTTGATAGCTTTTTCGCGGCTGGACGAATTGATATAATTGAAAAAATATAAAATTTTCACTCCTATATTGCGGAAATTATTTGAGAAAAACTAAAAAAAAAGTCAAGGTAAAAAATTTAAAATTCAAGCGAAAATCATTTTAATCATAAGAGTTTTTATACTCTACACCGCCATAGGTATTTGGGATATTATGCGTTTGTGCTGATGTTTGTAACGCACAAAAACAATTATCGGACACCCACCTTAAAGTATACCGTTAGACTCAGAATCACTTTCTGAGACAATTTAATTATGTCCGTCCTTCCGTCTGGCTGGCTGTCTGTCCATGTAAACATTGTGAACAAAGTACAGGTCGCAATTTTAATGATATCTTTATGAAATTTGGCACGAACAATTATTTTGGAACAAGGACGAAGCCAATTGAAATTGGTTATGATCAGTCCCTTATTTAACCTAGGCCCCATACAAATGTCCTCCTGGAATAGAGTTTTAACGATCATAAATAGCTTAAATACAGCAATATTTTAATGAAATTCAGTGCAAAGAAGTTTTGTATAAATCTTTGTGCCAAATTTCATCAAGATCGGTTCATAATTGACCATAGCTCCCATATAAATTCCTCTTCCGAAAGTATTTGTACATTTTATTTTACACTTGTCAAAAGTATCGATCCACAATTGGCCACAGGTCTAATAATAAGACCCCTCCCTGAATTTTGATGCACATACATGATGGTATAGGGTATCATATGGTCGGGTTTGTCCGACTATATCTTTCAATCTCTTTTTTTTTTTTTTTTTTTTTCTTTATCTCATTAGGTTTTTTACAAAGGTTTTTAGATCTTTAAAATTGCACGCAAAGAAAAAATATGGTGAATAGCAACCATAAACGAGTACTGTCATATTATGGTTGTCTCTAAATTATATTACGGTTAGATATAGCACCATAATATGGTTGAATCACAATAAAAATATTGTTGATCTGCAACCATATTTTTGTTGTATATGTACATGATTTATATATACAGCAATAATATATCTCGAGAAACAATTATTATGCCAAAAAATAAATAAATAAAAGCCACACACAGAAAAATAATTAGTTAGAAAATGGTCATGATTATTAAAATAAAACAATAATAACAGCAATTTCATTCCAGTTATTAAAAATCCATAAACTAAAATATTTATCTATGTTTCAAATTATCAAATGCGTATGGTAATAATTGAATTAATAAAATATAAAGTATAGTTCATTACGGAAAATTGGCAGCTGCAATCATAATTTAATTATCAAATACAACAATAAAATAATTCGGGGTTTCCAACCGAAAGAAAATGTTGTGGATTAAAAAATATTTCTTGTTTTTTTTTTTTTTTTTTTTTTGACATTTTAAAAATTATTTATTAAAGCAAAATTAATTCTTAAAATAAAAAATACGCATATTAATCAAGAAATGCAAAAAGAATTATATCAGAGGAGGTAAGTGATCTATAGTATACATAAGTGATCATGTATTTAGTATAAACTTCTTCGTGTCTTTTTTCTAGTCCTTTTCCTTACAACATTAATGGAAATTACTAACAATCTTTCGGCAATAGAATAACATTGGAATTCAATGTCTCCAACATACTTATCAGATGAAAATATAACCGTCTCTGAACAAGTAAATTGCAAAAGGTCTTTCATAATAATTCAATTTAAAACAAACGGTAAGCAATGTAAATATAATTTGGAACCATATAATTTTGACCTCAAGAATAATCAATTTTTATGTGTCCTGAGATTTAAAAAGAACAAGCCGCAATTGTGTTTCTGTTATGTTAATAAATGGATTCATGTAAGTAAGTATGAAATAAAAATTTCCTATGACATGGAATTCAATTTATTTATATATGCACTTATGTATATTTTTTATGTAGGTGATTTTGCAGAAACTATAATTCTTGCTGCCACCAACACTATTCGCAACGATTTGGACTGTTTAAAATGTATTTCATACCCACTGCCAAACATAATTTTAAAAGCTGCTGTTCTGTAACCGTTTTATGAAACTTTTATATAATATTAATTTTTTACAAATTGTTTATGTTTATTTTAATTTTATTGTATTTCCTTAATTTTCAATAAAAAAATTAAAAGGAAATGTCAAACAAATTTATTCACAATAGTCATATGAGAAACTTTAATGAGTACTCTATTCGTTCGGTTATTGCAATCGAATTATGAGATAGTTCTTGGAACTACCCAAATTCGATTGGCAAAAAATTCGGTTGTGAGATCCAAACTGTTTTCTCTGTGCAATTAATTTATCATATGGTAGTTTTAATAAAATTTAGTATAATTTAGTTATGTAAAATAAAACACTTTGGTATAAAAAGATGGATAGATTCATCACCGGTAAATGATGAAATCTGAGAAATTTCTTAAATACTCGTACAAGATGACACTTTTTTTTTTTTTTTTTTTTGCACTCCGAAGATAACCTATTGTGTAGTTTTCTTTTCATATTATCCATTTAAAATATTCTCACAATCTGAAACACTTATGTAAAATATTTATTTCTAGTTTAATTTTAATTAAAATAATTTATTTTAAATAATTCACTTTTTTAAATAAACAATCAGTATATTTTCTAATATACTTTTAACACGCCGACAGATATCTAACTCTATGCAAGAAGCACACCAAACTGAATAAAAATTAGCAAGTATACTTATTGTCAAGTACTAATAATGTATATTGTTGCCAATACAAAACAAACATTTTGTTGTTAATTCAAAATTACAAACACAATAATATATTCAGGTATTGAAAATAATTTTTTTGCACATGGAATTTTAACAACAATAATGTGGTTCTAATTTAAACAAATTGCTTAACATTTTGTGCCAGCAATTTAATTGTGAATTGAAAACAAATGTATAATTGCTAAAACAAAATTGTTTTTAAAATAAAATATATTCAACAATAACGATGCTTGCGATGAAAATATATCTTTGCAATGAAAATAATATTGTTGAGGCAACCATATTGAGAAATGTTTTTTCTCTGTGTGCAGAGGCTTCTTTATTACCTTCCAGAACATTTCATGAAAATAAGGAAATTTATATTATCTTTATTAAATATTTATAAAGAATTGTATTTAATTCTTAATTTATATTAACTTAATTAATAATAATTTAATTTTAAATAAAGTGAATAGCAAATTAGCATTTTCAACATATTTCATTGAGACAACATATGAATTCATTGAAACAAACGTACTGTTCATTGGAATAATTTATTTTATTCAACGAACGTGTTGATCAAAACAACGTACGAATCAACGAAACAAATTCATTGAAATTGAAGGAACTTTTTCATTGTATTTATGTAACTTTTTAGTTCACTGCACATTTATTACTAACATTTTTGTGGTTGGCCCCACTTTGTGTCATATAAGTGAATTCTTCTAAATTTTCGAAAAAATATTGAACTTAATTTATTAAAATTTTATTCCCTAAAAATTACAATCTTTCAAACTCTGTCAAACTTTTGACTTATTCGAAGTAGTTTTCTATCTTTAATGAAAATTGTATTCTTAGCAGTAAAATTATTTCACTTATTTACATTATAATAAAATAATACAAATCTTTTTTATTATTATTTTTTTTTTTTTTTTGTTATCAACCAATTTGTTTCCAACAATAGTCTTAATCTTACACTTTTAACGTTTTTATTTTTTATTCAATCAATTAATATTTCAATCCTTTTAAATAACATGCAACCATAAAAGTGTTCTTACTCCATTAAAGACTAGAAAATAAAAAGAACTTTATTTAACAAAAGGCATCAATTTTCTATGGCACATTCTATAAAATATGATCAGCTATCAGCTGCCAACTTTTACAACAAATATTTTTTTTTTTTTTGTTTTTGGGCGTATAAGCAAGGAGAGGGTGGCAACTGTTGACGCACCTGTGTTTGAGCCATGATAACAGACAATCTAAACAATCAGCGATGAGAACCGAATTGAAGTAATTTCAACATCAAAGTCACCTTTTTAAAAAATTAAAATAATAAAAAACAGAAATAGTATCTCAATAATACAACAAATTTTATACAAATTTGTATATTTAATATTATTGTTTGTTGTAAAATAAAAGCAAAAAAGGAACCAACAAACAACATCTTTTAAACATAATTTGCTTATTCATTGACAAGTCAAATGGCGGCTTCTTTTGAATCACCTAAGGTTTTATTTATGCATGTTGTACAAAGTATTATGATGTTGTTTTTTAGCATTTCGTCTTTATTTTTTTCTTATAATTTTTATAATGTTCCGATCACTAAATTGAAAATATTGTTTGGTCATCTTTACATCAGCATAAAAATACAATTTTTGTAAAGAAGTCTTACTTATTTTTGTAGCTGGCCGTTGTTGCTGTTGAGTGATGTATATTTGATGGCATAAATATTGTTCCTTTTGGCTGCTGTAGAAAATGAACAGAATACAAAGAAAAAAACTGTTAAGTTTAACGTCATGTTGTCTAGATTAAAGATGAAATCAAAAGATAAGCATCACCAACTAAACAGCCTGCAAACAACAACAACAATAATAATGGCGTGTTTTTTGCACACTTTTTATCTTTATATTTTCCTTATTCTCCTTGAAAGAGTTTATCAAAGAAACCTACAAATAACAGCAACAATATGCTGACAACAAAAAAAAGCCTTTTCATTGTCGTTACTTTAATAGCAATTACAGAAGCTGTAAGTGAAGAAATTGAAAGTCAAATTTGATTGATGTCGGCGTTATATAGCGTTTTTTTTTCATGTCTCATATATCTATACTTTTTATATTAATAATAAAGTTTTAAAAAACTATTAACATTAAAGTTGGGCAATACCTGCTTTTGAAGTAAGATAGTTAGGAATAAATAGTTAAATGATTTGTTGAAGTGTTTTTGGTGGTATTGTTAGTAAAATTTTAACATATTGAAGACTAAACTAAAAAATTAATTAAAATCACAAAGAAAGTAAAGGATTTAACAATACGATGTCCACGGTCTCTATGACAAATAGAGAGTACCGAAGAAAAAAATTTTGTAGGAATAACCCTGCAAATACTGAAAAAATATTTAAAAAATTTTTTAAAGTGATCTTCAGTTCACTACCAGCGATTTAAAGTCACGGGTCTAGGACATGTTGTCTAAAAAAAATGTTTAGTCTTATCTTGTAACGGGTATAAAAAAATTACTAATTTTGAGCCAGTTATGAAAAAATATTAAAAAAATTTTTCGCAAAAAATTTGGTCCATAAACCATTATTTTAGTACATCATGCGAAAAAGAAGTTTAATATTTATTACTGCAAAATGGATAAAAATTTCATTTTGTTCCTTTTATGGGTAAAATATTTAAAATTTATTCACCAAAATGTACTAAAAAGTCCTCTAGTGGAACAAAATCCCATGGGCAATAATTAGAAAATATTTTTTGCATAACAAGCTTAAAATTACGAATTTTTGAGACTAATTTCGTGAAAAAACTCGAAACTTTTTTTTTCCAAAATGTATCAGTCTTGAGATTTTTAATCGCTGCAAATTGGGGTAAAAGGGATCGAAAATGGCGATTAATTCAGGGAAATGTGATATCAATATTTTAATGATCACTTTTAATTTATTTATTGATTGTTAGTTAAAAAAATTCAGTTTTAGAATTTTAGGATTTTTTTTAGCAGAACTGTAATGTCTGTCCGTCCGTCTATACATTAGAGTTAAATGGGTCGAAAATTATGCATAATTCAGAGAAGGGTAGCTATACGTTTAATTTTCCTATTTATTAGTAAGTAAAAAAATGCAATTCTAGAATTATAAGATGTTTTTTGGCTGAATGGTAATGTCCGTCCATCTGTCTATACATTTGGGTTAAATGGGACGAAAATGACCATTAATTCAGGAAAAGATAATATCTAAATTTTGATGATCACGTTCTATTTTTTCTATTTATTAGTTAGTAAAAAAGTACATTTTAGAATTCTAGAATATTTTTTGGCAGCATGACAATGTCTGTCCGTTCGTCTATACATTTGGGTTAAATGGGTCGAAAATGTCACATAATTCAGGGAAAGATGATATCAAAATTTTAATACTTTCATCTGATTTTCATATTAATCGAGAAGTGGCAAAAAATATTTTTCGAAATTTAAGATTCTAATGTCCGTTCATCTGTCCGTCTGTTTGTTAATTTTTGCAATTTTTCCAATTCAAAATCGTTTAACTTTTGACTCAATAAAGATAACGACTCAAAATCGGTTGAAAATATTTGGCTATATATGGAAAAATTTTAACCAAGATCTTGTAAAATTGAGATTTTTAAAATTTCAAATGTCTATAACTCGAAAAATATATAAGATAAGTAGTACATGCAACCAAGTTTTCTTAAGGATTTCTCAAGGACTTTAATGTGATATAAAAATCAAAATTCGCTAGTGGTCAATCATTTACCCTATTTTGAACCCCAATAGTTCCGCTCCTGATGCGTATATTGGATCTTGCTTCTAAAATCAAAATGCTATTGTCCTCTGCTACGCCTATTCTTTTCGATTCTTCCCCACTGTTTAATGTTTGATAAAGGAAAGAAAATGTCTGCACTTAAGCTGTTTTTTTTATAAAATCTACTGCTCTTTTTGAAAAAAAAAAAAAAAAAATCTCAGATCGGGCTATATATGCGAACGATTTTTTTCATAATATTAAAGTGGACAATAAATAGTATTTTTCAGAAAATTTTCAGAACAAATATCCTCTAACATTTTAAGTTACATTCCATGAAAGTTGAAAATTAGTGTATTTTAGGACAATTTTCAAAAAAATAACAAAAATATTAGGACAAAATATAATTTACAAACACTTGAAGAAAAATACACATAAGTATCTGAAGTTGATGGTTTCATTTAAATTTTTACCTTAAAAGACTTTTTATTTAAAATAAATACACTGAAAGCTGACGAAAATTGAAATTTTTACTATAAAGAGTGAAGATACAATAAAATTTGGCGGAAAAATAAAATTTGATAAAAATAGAAAATATCATTTTGTGTCAAAGGCATAATGAGTTCACACTAGGGTGATCGACGCGGTTTTCCAACCGGTTTTAAAACCGGTTTTTTCAGTCAATGTGCTGTCGGTTTTTTCAAAATGTTCATTTTTCGAATGTCGAATAGACCGGTTTTTTTAAATACAAAAAACGTGTTTTAAAAATAGCATTTTATTTCAGAAAACATGTACTAAATAGTGATATTTGAGTCGAAATTAGAAATAATTTTTTAAATATTCATAAAGACTGATTTCTTATGTTTCAAAAATATAGTTTAAGTCTAAATTGGAATTTATTCTGTAATATTAAACAAATAAATAATTAATAATTATCCTGTATGAATTATTTAATCTATTGTAATATCTGTAATATTTTTACACCCAATTTAATTTTTTTTATCCAATATTTCCTTTATTTTTTAAAGGTGTTGTGTTAAAAAAGTTTCACCTGCAGAATCGTTTCAATTGAGAAAGGCTTCCATATTAAGCCATGGATTCTGTTTATGCTAACTAAAATTTAGATGATTTTTTTCAACAATTTTGAAACATAATTATCTTCTAGTCATCTAGATATATAAATTGCTTAGCATTTTTTCTTTTTCCAGAGCTTTTTGAAGCTCCCAAACGACGTAGAAAATTAAAATTTGGCTTATTTATAAAACTTTTCGTCCAACAAATCCTAATGGAGCCATATTTTGAAATTTTTATCAGGGAGCGGATATAAGAGGATTTATGTGTCTTTTTCTAAGAATTTTTTCCCTTTCCAGAGCTTTCTAAAGCTGCCAGAAGACGTAAAAAATTAAAACTCGGCTTACTTATAACCCTATTCGTCCTACAAATCCTAACGGAGCCAGATTTTGAAATCTCTATCAGGGAGCGAAAATACGTGGATCTATATATATGCATTTATATATATCTTTCTAAAGCATTGTTTCCTCTCCAGAGCTTTCTGAAGCTCCCAGACGACGTAAGAAACTAAAAATCGGCATACTTATAAAACTATTCGTTCTACAAATTCTAACAGAGCCAGATGTTTCTATCAGGGACCGAAAAGTTTGTTTTGGTATTAAGAACTTTTGAGTTGCTATACTTATTGTTTGCTCTCCAAATCCTATCAAAAACTGATTCTATATTTCGGCCAGGGAGCGCATTTACGACGATTTTTTTTATTTTGAAAGGTTTACGAATTTAAAACTTTAATCAATATTATCCCAATAAATTCTAACGGCTTCAAATAATTGACTTCGATTAGGGAGAGGAAGGTGTCTAAATGTTCATATTTTTTTCTTTTAATTTTCGGATTTGTTTGTGTATATTTTCATTATTATATTATTTTTCCTGACATTGTCAGGCTTTTACGCTTGTATTTAATAAATTTTAACTTGATTATAAGAATTATAAATTTAAAAAAAAAAAATGTAGTCTTTTGATATAAATATTAACTTCTGCAAAAAAACCGGTTAACCGGTTTTTTCTGAATTTTAAAAAGTGCAACCGGTTTTTTTAAAATACCAACTATTCGAACTATTCGAAAACCGGTTTCTCAAAAAAGTCGAATAATCGATCACCCTAGTTCACACTGTATGACACAAAACCGCAAATTAGATCAAAACAATACAAACGATTCCAAATAAAAAAAAAAATTAAGTCTTTTAAGTCAAAAATTATGGAAAATTATGCTCTTATGTAAAAACATGCAAAAATAAATTTCTTAAATATAATCCAAAGATTTTCTATAAAAATATCACAAGCTATGCTCCAAAATATCAAAAAAAAATCTGTTATGACCGAAATATGCAAAAATATACTGTAATGTAATGCCAAAGTTCTTACAATTATCTGAAATGGATAAATTAATAACAGTTTAGTTAATTTGAATTTTTTGATTGCCCTGGTTATTAGATATCAAACCAGGTTATTTGATATCTCGTAAAATAAAACCAAATTAGCTAATATTCGTATTCAGCACCCTGAATAACTTTAGAAATCCATTTCACTCAAGTCCAAAATCTTGTATACTTGTTTGTAATTCTTCCAAAAATTGGTTTTATGCTAAAATTTAAATAATTTTTTTTTATAAATCGTTAAATAATGCGATTCTAGGAAAATATTAGTTACCCACAATCAATCGTGTTTAATTTCATACAAAATTTTATAACACTTCTGCTAAAAGTATAAGCAATTTAGGGTAAGAATTATTAAAAAAACTCCTTAAAAACTCAAGCCTTCGGAAGTTATACACAACAAGTCCAAATTTTGTTTCTCAATTTACACGTCCATTATGCAATCCCTTGAAACCAAGGTTGGAAACCGAAACGAATAACGGTATCGGTATTCAATTTTTATTTTGTTTCGGTAACGTTACTTATAGAGTCATTCCATTTAAAACCAACACGAAAAATTAAAATTTTTGACTTTACCTCTCCGAATTTAATGATATTTGGTACAATCATTATTCTTGTCAAAACTAAGACTATTTCAAAATTTCAGATAATTTCATCGAGTGTTTCGCGAAATATCGCGATTGGAAAGTGCAAAATAGCTCAAAATAAATATTTTTCACGAATTTAAAAATACCACTTTTTGAAATACGCGACCGCGAAATTTAATTCGCGAATTTTCCGCCAAAAAAATTCAACATGAAAACATGTTTCAGATATCTTTTAAAGGTAATTTCATTAGCTTTAAATATTTGCCTTAATGAACGTTGTAACGTAAATATTTTGGAAGATATTTGTATTTTTAAACACAATTTTCCTCATTTTTGAGATATTACAAATCGCGAAATATTGCGGTTATCAAACTTAAACTCGGCATTTGCGTTAACAGCGTTAATATTAATATTCTTATCGAATTTCATTAAATTCGGATGATTTTTGGAAAAAAATTTGCGATTTTTCAATTTTATTACAAACAAAACAATATCAGTGCAACAAATATTTCGTATTTATTATGACATTTATTGTAATAACTCCTAAAATATTGCGAGTCCCAAAATGCCACTTACCACGCTTATAGAAAACATTTCAACCATTAACATATATTTTTTTAAATTTTTAAAAAGACCACTTTTCGAGATATTTGGACGCGAATGAAAAATCGCGAGATATGGACCATTTTGATCTTGAGAAAAAAATCATATTATACATCATATTAAAGGTAATTTTGATACCTTTAATATGACATCTCAATAAATCTTATGAAATTATCTGAAATTTTGAAATAGTCTTAGTTTTGACAAGAATAATAATTATACCAAATAGTATCTAATTCGGAAGAGGTGAGAAAATCAGCTGGTTGTTTTTAAATGGAATGACTCTATAACGGTATTTTAAATTATATCGGTATCGGTTTACCGGTTATTATTAAAAAACTATAAAAAGCTTAAAAAAGTTAAATTTTAAAATAATTTTTACTTGAATTTCGCCAAAAAAAATATTAAATTACATATTTGTTTATCAATATTTTTCGTTAGAGAACTTCATACGATTTTTATAAATGCTTATTTTATGGCAATATTTAGAAATATTAAACTCGACTTTATAAATACAAATTGGTATCATTTTTTGCAGTACAGTAAAGTAAAAAATTTGGACAAAATTTGTATTTACCACAGTTAAAATAAATTCTTCAATTTTTCGAAAAAAAAAATAATAATAATTTTATTATAAATATTACAAAATGTAAAATTACAAAAAATCCGCGAAGTCATTGGATCATTTCCAATGAATTTAACATATACTTGTCATTGGAGGATGTTCTCTTTTTTAAAGCCTATTCACTTAGTAGAAAGTCATGTTCCCGATGTCATAAAAAATTTATTTTTATGGTGCTGTTTTTAAAAGTAGACATAATCTTTTTTATGATCAACAAGGTAAACATTTGTCATAACAGAAACCGTTTATAAATGTTTTGCAACAGTAAACTTCATTTGAATAGCTTTTTAATAACAACTGCGGATGCTGTTTAAATAACTTTCTAAGAAGAAGAAATCATCACTATTTGATACTTTGGAAGTAATGAAAAAGTACTTCCTCAAAAATGACTTCCATTTATTTTTGCTGGGTAGTGATACAACAAGAAAGTACTAATTATGGCCATAACTCCTATTTACTCACTAGAAATTTTTAAATTTGAGAAATTTAAATGTAATTCAAACTTTGAAGTCGCTCAGAAGAAAATTTTCAAGGACTTTTCGATTTCCCGGTATTTCACTTAAAAATGTGAGTTAAAATAGTATAAAATTGTTTGTAGCTTCAATAGGGTGGTCCATCAAACGTTATTGAAAATAATCAAAGTCTATCGCATATTTAAATGTACCTAATTATGAAATAATAACGGTCAAAATTCCCAAGCTGTAACTTTCTGAAGGAAAATTTTCAATCTTTTGGAAAAACTAAAATTAAAGAGAAAATCTTCATAGAAGCAAATATCAAACAGTTAACTAAGAATCTATCATTAATTTCAACAGTACGTTCATGGGCGTCAATTGACAAATAATTGAGAGCATATCGTAAGTTGAAATGCCTATATCTTTTTTGTGTTCGCGCTAAGACTTTTTATCAAAATAAAGTGGCACTAGGTTTAAGGTATTTAAACAACTTCATAAATATATTTATTGCAAACGATATATCCAAGAAACAAACAATAAAAGTCCTCTTTTAAATAAAATTCTATAATTATTACATGAAATAAATTTATTATTAAAAATAATTTTATCTTTCTTATTTTCTCAAGTAAATTATATAAGAAATTATTTTTGCAATAACATATTCTGTTGAAAAAAATATATTTTTAAAATACCGAAACTAAATTACCGGTATATACCGGTACAGAGGAAAACGGTATTTAAATACCGGTATTTTTAACAAAATAATAATTTCGATATCGGTATCAGTTACGGTAACCAACTTTAAAGGTATTTAATCGGTATCGGTGTTTATAATGGTATCGGTTTCCAACCTTGCTTGAAACTATCGTAAAAAAAAATTTGCTATGGCTATTATTTTGCAAAAAATTTTATGTAGTAACAAATAACATTTGAAAAAGCAATCAAAATTAAATGAAGAAAGAAGTCATTTCCATGCCTTAACAAAATTTCCTTAAAAACTATATTAAGTATTACTACGTTTATATGGCCCTCTTACTTGCAAAAATTAAAAATTTTCCGCATAAACGGTGAGTTAATATTTTATTTTCCAAAAAATAACCTACGAAAATAAATCGTTATTGCAAATAAAATGTACAGCAAAAGAAATAAGAAAATATATTTCTTATGCAACTTGCCATATAAATAGTGAGTTAATTTTCTGTAAATTTTTTTTTTTTATTTACAATATTCAAGCGTATAAACGTAAAACATATACTATGTTTATAATTTCTAAAATCTTCATCTAAAATTAACCCATATATAATAGATAGATAATTACAGCAATATTTTGCCAAAATTATCTCAATACAAGGATTCATCATGATAATTATTTTTCATTAACATTCAATACTAATACACATAAATTCATACTTAAATAATAAAGAGTTAAATTAATATCCCCCAACATGTGCCAATTGTACATTGCATAATTATAAGACACAATGCTACAAATCATTGCTAATAATGACAGACACTGTCGTAGATACAAATATAAAAAAAATCTCATTCATATAAGTAATAGTGAACAATTGTACGTTGACAATTGAATAAATTTTCCAAATCCTTGCATTTACATGCGTATTAGCCACATTAGCATTAGAAAACTATTGTCAAAAGATCACACACCACCAGCACATCAGTAGCAGCAGCAAAATGACAATTTAGGGAATATTTACGCGATTTGAATAGAAAATAAATTTTGAACTTTGAAAACTGAAGAACATGCGTCATTACACATTTACTTACAAATATAATACTCTAGTACTCATTCATAGGAATAAAGCCACAAAAAAAAAGTAAAAAAAAGCTTACGTATAAACGAGCATTAAATTAAAACCCTTTCAAATGTAAAAGTTAACAATAATTCAGCCAATATTGTTGTATTGTATGAAAATCAAATGCTTTTGATGTTTTTTGTTTGTTCACTTTGTAACCCCCTTGATGGGATTCCAAAGGGGGAATTTGAAATTTATTTAATCTAAACAATATTATTTTTGAGTGTGAACGTGTTTGTATGTGAGTTTTATGCGTTCACACCCTAAAATTTTTAACTTTTTTTTTATTTTTTACTCAATAAAAATGAAACCCTTTCACAATATGTACTTATTCGCAGAGATTTACGTAAAATTCAAATAACGTTAGAGTTTATTTGAAAAAATAAAATAAAATCCTAGCAGTTTTTTTTTTTTTTTTTATAAATTTACTACGAGTAGATTTAAATGAACTCAAGTGTAGCAAAAAATAAAAAAAGACAAACGTTAGCAAAATGAAGTGAAAATATGCGTAATGATTTTGGGAAAATACTTATTTCGTTGACTCCTTTTGATGTGAAAGGGTTCAAGATAAACAATTTTGGTTTTTTTAGGAAATTATTGTTATTATTTGATGTGGGTGTTTTAATTTGTTTTATAAATCTTAAAGTAGGCTTGTTTAAATGAGCAATAAACATTTAATGAAAATATTTTAATGAATCTTGAAACTTACAATATTTCATTTGCAATTGTTTTATACGACATTTTAATTAAAGAAAATTTTTAATAAAATGTTTATCCTGTAGTAAAAAGAAGAATAATTTTAACATAGCATTAAAAATATTTAAAATAACTAACAAGTTTTTTTTTATTTCTTTTTCTTGCTGTAGTCGCAAATTTTAGCAAAAATGCCCAATTCTTCTAATGTAGATTATAAACACTTATAGAAAAGGACCAGCGTGAATTTAATTAGCGTGCAATTAACCAGTGTCAAATTGTGTTGTGCAAAAGTTGTGAAACCAAATTTAAAAAAATTTTAAAATTTTGCAGGAGATTTTAGGCCGTTTCGGGTATTTCAAAATTCAAAACAGAGCCTAATAGCTCTTGAAATTATCCATCATTTGACATATGTATATCTTGTTAATGTGCCCTCTACAGAAATGCTGTAGAAGGTACCCAAACTTGGAGAGAAAAAACGTGAATGGCTCCAAGAGGTGCCTTTTTCGCGAGGCACACTCGCAACGTTATTTCAGTGAAGCTAGAGTATAGCTTTATCAAAGAAGGTTTCCAAATGACATTTAAAAATCATTGTGGCGTTTTAAAATATTAATTTGCTAAATGTGTATAGCTATTTTAAAGAATTCAGCAATTTTGCATATTTTGTTATAGCGGATGTTGGCGTTATAAATCAATTTTAAACTGAAATAAGTTGCTGTGTAAAGTTTTACTTACGCAGATAATATAATTTCACTAAACATATTTATCAACGGTTTTCATGGGATAAGAACGCCCATTAATCGTCGTGGCACACCCAAGGCGCTAATCAAAATTGGCGATGATATATGTCAATCTGTAGCTGCTTTAATACCATATATCAAAATCAATATGGCGTCCGAAAATAAAGTACGATTTTATGCGCTACATACTAGAAACACAAGTGTCCGTTAAAGCTCTATTTTCTGCTTATATCTCTTAAACAAAAGCATGTACAACAACTTGGAAACAAAAAATGAGCGTGGCCCACCTCCTATTTAAGCTGAAACGTCAACAAAATTTTGTAGAAATATTTCACGGACCAATGTAAACAGGGAACAAAAAATAGACGTGGTCCGCCCACTCGCATATAACTTAAAATTTGAAAAAGTTGATGGTGGGTATATAGATTCGGCCAAGCCGAATATAACATTCTAGCTTGTTTTTTTATTATTTTATTTTCTCTTTTTTTTGCAATTTCAATGACAAACTTTTCATATTTTATATGAGTTCGAGTTCCGAGTTCAAAATTCAATAACTCAGAAACTAATAAATATATTTTCACAGTTCTTGCACAACCTAACTGATATAAGTCAAAATATATTTGACTATTAATTGGAAAATAGTGCATGGTTCTAACTAAATGTATATTTGACAAATTGATTATAGAAGTTTACAGAATTTGCGCAGAATTTCGTGTAGAGCGATATTGTTAAGAAGTTAAGAGTTGCGAAATATTTTTGCACAAAAATTAACTAAAATATAATCGCAAGATCATTATAATACAAATAAAAGTAAATTATCTCAAAAATGTTGTACATTTGTATAATAAATGATCATCTGAACCTGGTGCACGCAAATTATTCTGAGCATGATCGCTCAAGTTTTTTTGTTATTTAGAGAAATTCGAGTATCAAGATATATTTGATCACACTTTTTTTAATTACTTATAAAGCTAGTATTCTTATGTCTACTAATAAATCTAGCAAGTAATTGTATGATAGCAAAGACTATCAAGTACTTAATTTATTTGGCTTTATATGTTGGGTGATCAGTCATTGTCGTATATGGGTTATACGATCAAAATTATATCAACTGTGTAGTTTTGATATGAAATATTTAAATACAGTGGTTTTCCGGTTTAACGAATTCACGATTTAACGTACGTCCAAATTTTTAACATTGAGTACCTTATATGTATTACGCACAATCTAGTATATATTTTAGTACTCGATATAACGAATTTTTCCAAAAAAAATGTGATTTAAAATTGTGATTTTATGCAAAAGGAAGAGAATTAGAGATTTTCGTTTGGACAATATTTTTTCATTTGAAAAATATTTTCTAAATAAAAAACAAACTAAAAATACGTTACAAAGCTGTTATTATTTTATTTTTTAAATATGCTTTCGTTTGTATTTGGTGCATGTCATTTTATCATATACCACCATACATATGCGATGCGTTAATGCTGAAAAATCCGCTTAAAGTATACACTAGGGTGATCGAATCGGTTTTCCAACCGGTTTTTAAACCGGTTTTTTCAGTCAATGTGCTGTCGGTTTTTTCAAAATTTTAAATTTTCGAATGTTGAATAGACCGGTTTTTTTAAACACAAAAAACCGGTTTAAAAAATACCTTTTTATTTCAAAAACTATGCACTAAATATTGATATTTGAATCGAAATTTATGATTATTTTTTTAAAATTCATAAAGTATGATTTTTAATGTCTTAAAAATATAGTTTAAGATTAAATAAATAAGTAATAATTATCCTTAATGTGATATTTTTGCACCTAATTTAAATATTTTAGTTTTTTTTTATTCAGCGAAGAAATTGTTTTTCAAAGATTTTGTCTTAAAAGAGTTTCACCTGCAGAATCCTTTCAATAAAATTGATTCTTGCTTTTTTCATATTAACCCATGGTTTCTGTTTATGCTCAGTAAATTTTAATATCATTTTTGATGATTATTTTCTTAAATTTGTATACCCTACATGCCTATTATGCGTTTGTACTGATGTTTGTAACACCCAAAAATATTTGTCTAAGACCAACCTTCATTTGTACCAATCGGCTTTAAGTCGATTTAACGATGTCCGTCTGTCCATTCATGTAAAACTTGTAATCAAAATACAGGTCGCAATTTTTGTTTCTTATAGTCCAAGGACGAAGCGTGTTGAAATTGGTTATGATAGGTCCATTATTTCCTCTAGCCCCCATACAAATAACCTACCAGAAAAGGGGTTTAACGATCATAAATCCCTTAAATGTAGCAGTAATTTTTGCACATCTAAGTTCCATATACGTTTAAACCTGTATGCCGAATTTTATGAAGATCGATCCATAATTGACCATAGTACTGGTCCACAATTCCACAGGTCTAGAAAAAAAGACCCCTCCCCGAATTTTGATGCACACATTGGTGTAGGTTATTGTCGGCCTTGACCGAGTGTATCTTTTTTTCTTGTTCTTAATGGGTTAATAGTTATTTCCAAAAATAAAAAAGATTTATTGATTTTTCTTTAAGAAATGTAGTTTTTTGATAGAAATATTAACTTCTGCAAAAAACCAGTTAATCGGTTTTTTCTGAGTTTAAAAAAGTGCAACCGGTTTTTTCAAAATACCAACTATTCGAACTATTCGAAAATCGGTTTCTCCAAAAAGTCGAATAATCGATCACCCTAGTATACATTCAATTGAGAATTACTTATTAAGCCGATTTAACATTATAAAAGTCATAACAGTTGCAATCAAAGACCTACTCTCGAGTATTTCACAACCATAGCAAATTCTTTGTAATTTTTCAAAGAAACTATTATTCGAGGTTTGTTTTTTAAGAATTTTAATTTTGCTAATTTTTTATTTTTCACTTCTGTTGTTATAAGCAGTGTTACCAGTTTAGCCTTTTTAAGGTTAAATCTAGTCTTTTTATTTTGCTTTTAGCCTCAAAATTTTCGTTTTAGCTTCTAGCTTTTTTCTAGCTTTTTATTCTTTTTTTATAGCTTTAAAAAGTCTAAAAAGTTACTAAATTTATTTTTACAGAATGATAAATTTAAGCATTTTTGTGTATTAATTCCCACAAAAAATCGAAATTATTTATATTTAACGAAAATTTTCGCCTGCGGCCCTTCATTTTACAAAAAAATTATAATTATTTGTTAATAAACTATTAGCCATAGAAACCATTTATGTTTTATTTATAAATTCACTAAAATATCTTTAAGGTATACCAAAAACTAATGAGAACAAAAAAAATAAATGCGTTTTTAAATAAAACAATATATTGGCTTTTTTTGCTTTATTTTTTGAGGCATTTAGCCTTTTATGACATTTGTTAAAGTCTAATTTAGCTTCTTTTTTTCTCAAGTCCTGGCAACACTGGTTATAATATAACTAATTTGTGTTTTAACGTTAAAAAGTAAAAATGTAGACTTTAAAATAAATCTTTTAAAATATATTTTGTTAGTAAAATATATTCGCGGTTTAACGAATTTTTCGATTTTACGAATTGGCCAGACAATATATCATTCGTTAAACCGGGAAACCACTGTATATGTTTTCGCTATAACTAAACCATTTAAAGACATTATGTTCAAAATAAATCTGGATTTAGCAAACCTCTTATTCTTAATAATTAATAATCTGTGTAGCACATAGATTATTATTCCAAAACGGAGAAAAACTTAACATTCATTTTTATTTGAATCAAAATTATAGATAATTACCTTTAATTGGGTATCATTAGTTTTTTCATAGTGCAAAAACTAGTCATTTTATATAATTTCAAAAATGACAAAAAGCACTTCGGACCACCCTTTACTTAAAAGCATCCCAGCAAAAATTTTTGGCTTGTGGTAATGACTACTACTTACTAGACTCATTACCAGGTAATGAGTTGTCATTATTTTTATCATTTCTTCGAGTAGTGGAATAACTAGTTACCAGTAAGCAACAAGTTCATTTAGTTTTGCAATGGTTCAGTTCGCTAAAGCGACAGTGTAGCACTCATAAGGTTGTCGGTTCAACCCCAAACTAAACCCATATATTTTCTTATGAAATTATTTTAATTTCTATTGGTATGTTAAAACTATTATTAACGCACACAAATCTTAACGTATACATGGCGTAGTGAGTAAGACAGTAGTCTTTGAAACATGAACGAATGTTTTTGCCTAGGTTCAATTCTCAGTTGAGCCAACTTTTTGCTTTTAATTTTTTTGTAATTTTGAAGTGTTTGTAGTTTTGTAGCATTTTATTAACTACTTATTTAATTGTTTAAAATAAGTACTTTAATAATGGCGACCCATGAATTCGTGGACATTACCATATAAAGGTAATGAGTTTTTCACCCGAATTATAAGTAGTAAGTAAGTAAGTGGGATAATTTTGCATATTTTACACTCAAGAGAAAAATATGCCATATTTTGCACTCAATAGAATTTTACATAATCCGAGCAGTCTATGGTAGCTGTTGCGTACAAGTTACCTAACCGACTACATTAGGGTACAACTAGTCACTTTATTAGCTACGTGACTAGACACTTTAACATGGGCTTGTCCTAGGAGGAAGTCTATAGCCACCTCAATGACTACATGTTGTCATTTTTTTTTTTTTGCTACCGAAGTGGCAATTAAAAAAAATTGGGTGTCGGAATCTTTAATATGGCCCCAATGAATATTCTATAATTTCATTTAAATGTTGGTCTATTCGAAAGACCCAATTTTAGATCACACTACGTTTAGAAAATCTACTTCATTGTTAAACGTAAGTATAATTTTCACATTTAAATATACTAAAATGAAAATATTTTTTGAGATAATCAGTTATCCGATGTCACAAACAAATAATACAACTAAATCATTTTAATTCCACATTGATTGGCATTATTTTTAAATGTTGTATGTATAAGAAAGAAATCGGGTTTATTTAATAGCTAATGTTAAAAAAATACTAAAAAGAACCTTTGCTTTGAAATCTAAATCCTTAATCATCACAACTAACAATTCACCCTTAACATCAATTCATCTAAATTATATACGTGTGTAAAGTTTTACAAAAAATAAAATAAAAATTTAAAAAAAAACTTTTTGCTATTTTAAATAAATTTCAATTCAAAATCAAACATTTACTGACAAGTAACATTCGTTAACATAATGCCACGTGACCTTTGACACATTAGTGTCAATTGTCGTGTGTAAAGTTTTACAAAAAATAAAATAAAAATTTAAAAAAAAACTTTTTGCTATTTTAAATAAATTTCAATTCAAAATCAAACATTTACTGACAAGTAACATTCGTTAACATAATGCCACGTGACCTTTGACACATTAGTGTCAATTGTTGTCAAGACAAAGAAAAACGCAATAAAATCAAACAAAATTAAAACAAACAAAAGTCAAAGGCAATACTCTACACATACATCTATCTATCTCTATGTAATTTAAGTTTTCTTTTACAAATTTTCAACACAATCCTGCTACTAATGAGAACAAAATTAAAGTGCATCCGCTTGGATGGCCACTTAAAAATTTTTATAGTTGAAAATTCTTGTAACAAGAAAAGAAAAAAAGGCTGACTGATTCTCAGAGACTTTAAATAAATAATCTTGCATGGTTTTCAAAAACAAATACGAAAAAGCATAAAAATGAGATGACATTGAACCCCCCAAAATAAATTTAATTCCAAATAATGTTTATGAGCATATAAAAACAGGGAAAGGAATGATTTTGCCAGTAATTTAAGGATGTGGGTGCTAAAGCGTATAGTATGCCAGATAATGACATGTATCCTCCAGTCCTTCGTCTTATGCTCAGCGTGTATGTTACTGTGTGTGTGTGTATGAGTAAATGTTTTTGTTAGCTTGTATGTGTGTATTTTCAATTTGTGACCTTAAGGGCGTCTGTTTGTTGACGTTAATAAATTATAAAATTTTTTCTAATGACAACAACGACTTGATTACACTCACACTTATGTATTTGGAAAAAAATATAAAAGAATATAAAAATTTTAAAACTTTTAGCTAACAAGGGATGATAGTTAAAGCTGTAAAGAATTTTGGTCGTTATATTATAACCGCTTAATGAGCGTAAATTACTCGTATATAAATAAAATGTAACCCACACTGTTTCATCATCTTATACTCACTGTATTTTGTATAGAATTTAACGGAAGGATATAATTTGGTTTGATGGGTATAAATTTCAATTTGAACTTAATTTTTAAAGTCAAAGTAAGTCTATTTTAACAGTCACGTGTTCTTTTCTATTATTGCAACAAATTGTTATGGTTATTGGTTTCCGTTAGATTTTTATTCTGTTTTAAATTTTAAAGTAAACACAGTTTAATTTTTAAAATTGTGCTTAATACCTATGAGAATATTTTTGTTAAACTGTAAATTTCTATGAATTTGTAATGATTTTACTTTGAATGGTATGAAAGTTAGGAAATTTTTAAATTTTACATAAAAAAAAATAAATGTAGGAATTAAAAATACAGACAAATTTGAATAGTTCTACCAACATAATGTCAATATCTCCGAAAGTTGATCTCGAATATAGCATTGATTTTAAACTAAATAGAAAGTCTTTATAAAAATAGCTATCATCATAGCTATTAATTAATACTTATACATATCATGTGTTTTAAATAAAATTTTATTTAAAGCAAGGCATTGTACCCAAGTATTGGGGTAAAAGTAATTGAAAATGGCGCTTAATTCAGGGAAAGTTTTTAAGTAATAAAAATAATACTGATGAATGGAAATCAAATATTTCAATTTTTTTCATTCTATATACGAAAATTGTTATAAAAGATCAACTTATGGGATCAGTTATAGAAACTTGAGAAACTTTCTATTTTGACTTCTTTGCTCCCTTTAACTGTAGAACTAAAGCTATGATAACTTGAAATCTTTTTCAGGGTCAAGGTTAAAAAATTTTATATACTATTGTAAATCCTTAAAGCCTATATAATGCTCGCTTTTAACGCATTTAAATACCTTCATACATGACCTTCTTAACACTTTTGTTCATTTAACCTATTCTTGAGTTTTTCTCTCTCCATCTCTATTTTAATTTATTTTACAAAGCCAGCAGTACACTTGGTTATTCGTCATATTAAACTTTTTTTCAATAAATTTAATTGCATTTTTTTTTTTTTTTTTTTTTTTTTTTTTTGCAAGTTAATTAAAAATTTTTGTTGTTACTTACATTAACTAACCATTGTTCAAGTATGAGTTTAAAAGTGCGTTGATACAACGAAATACATACATATGTTCATTCTTGTATGTATGTCCGATTTTGTGTTGATGTCTACTACAGAAAAATATAAAAAAGATCTCCATTGATATTGCAAAGTGTGCCGCACACCTTTATAAAATACATACTTTAACATATACACTTACATATATTTGTGTATTTGTAAGTTTGTTGCATTTTATTATTAAACTTTAATACACGTATTAAATGTTTAAAAATTTATTTAACATTTTACACGCGTGTTTCCAATCTGCTTAAAGCCACTTTTATACATGTATTTGTATGTTAATACCCAACAGTTCTGATAACTCTCCCCAAAGTAGTAATTTTATTTTCACTTTTGGATTCGAACTGTTTAAGGAAGAGCATGTTATAAGAAAAAGTTATTTTATCTCTTACAGATTGCAAAGAAACAGTTAAATAAATGGTGTGAAACGTTAATCTAATTACACTCGGAATTACATAAGAACAACAAAATACACAATTGAATTCACTTAACATAAGACAAAAATGTAGAAATAACAATCAAGTAAAACCAATCAACAAAACTGAAGGTTCATTTCATTTATTCATTAATTTTTTTAAGTATTAGTGTTTCTTTTTTCGTATAAAAACATGATGCACATCATCCATATTTTCACTTTGCAAAAGTTTCCAGTTTACATTAATAGATTTTTATCTTTTAACCTAAAGATCATTGGCATTATATGTAATTTTTTGTTTTTATTCATGGTACATTTTAGCTTTTACCCACATTCAGCATGTTATAAATACACTTACATACACTCTTGGTTATAAAACAAAATAAATGGAAAAATTCAAAATGTTAACTTTTTATAAAGAAATATTTCTAAAGAAATTTATTTTTTATTTAAATCAACTTTTAGTGCATAAATTTAGTAGGAGTATTTTAAGTTAAAAATTTATTTAATCAAAATATTATTTTTGTTAAAACTATACTATAGACAAGATCTTAATTTTGAATTTAATCTAGAAAAAATGGCAGGCATTATATACATATATTAAAACGATTTATTTTTATTAAAAAAAAAAAAAGAAAATTGTAGAATAATATTCAGCAGATTTGTATTACTTATGTAACATTATTTTGAATTTTAATATCGTTATAACAATTTTTAAAAGATGTTTTGTCTTGGATCTTCTTACGATCTATTTAGAAGGTAATTTTTAGATAAATACTCGAGTTTATTGAACTCTTTGTAACAAATAATACAAACACTAAGGCACAAAATTTGACTAAAAATTTACCACGGCTGTGCTATCGACACTGAATGGTATCGTTTTCAACACGTATATAGTAAATTTTCCTTTTTAAGCAACTCCGAAGTTATCCTGTTTGTTATCATATATGTTTACACTTTCAAGCCCCGAGAACTCTGTACCCGGTTTCCATATTTGATATTTCGTGGGAGGTAGTTATTGGTAGCTTAAGCTTTATCCAAAAGACAGAAAAGATTATACTGACATACAGGAGTTAGACGAAGTCATAGGCCATAAAAAAACAGACGTATCCCAGATTAATATTATGCTAAGAAGCAGAAACTAGTGTGCTTGGTGTTGAAACTGTTTTGAGATAATGCCACCGATCAGGAGTCTACAATTATAGCGATCAGCAGTGAACCACTACAGGCTAACAATATGTTAACAATATGCCATTGTATTAATTCCAAATATATCGCCTCCGTAAAACTTCCACTTGATCTACACCTTCGAGTTCAAATCTAGAAATCCCGAATTCAGCTCCCTGAGTTTAATGGTCTTCACCATTATCAATCTTACTTTTACTCCACTATGTATGAATAGCAAAAGATAGTAAAATTTAAAATTTGGAACATCTTACGATCTTAGGATTGGAGCTATGGGGCCTCAAAGTAGGGTACCTCTGACGTAGAAAGTTTTTAACCACAAGCAAAACTTTTTTCATTACCCGATATCATTGATTTTTTTACCATTTTAAAGCTTTTCATAAGACCTTTAATGCTTACATGTATTATTTATCTCATATATTTTTGGAGTTATGTGTATTTGAAATTTCAACTATCTCAGTTATACAATATCTTGCTCAAGACTTTTCTACAGATAGCCCAATATTCGACGAATTTTATTATATTTTTTTGTAAAAAATAATAAACTTTGTGAATATGTGTATTATTTTCTAATGAGTTGTTATATTGTTATTTTTAAAAATGTCAAAATTTAAAATTATTTTATTTATTTATTTTAAAGAAAAATTTTGGAAAAGATCTTATTTTATGAAAACTTGGACTTTTATATATTACAGCACCCATCTTAAAGTATACCAATCGATTAAGAATTAATTTGCAAGTCAATTTAACGATGTCCGCCCGCCTAGAATGCTGCCTGGTTGCATGGCTAGCTTGTAGTCTGTACTTGTTAAAATTGTGCACAAAAACAAGTCGTAATTTTAAAGATAATTCGATAGAATTTGGAAAATGTGACTATTTTGGTATAACCCTAAAGTCTGCTGAAATTGGTTATGACCGGTCCATTATTTTACCTTGCATTCATGCAAATATTCCGCCGGAACAGTGTTTAAATAAACTCATAAATACACTATCTACGCCACGATTTCAATAAAGTTTGGAACAAATAAATTTTATAAAAGAGTGAATCAGAATACCAAATTTTATCGGTCTATAATAAAGCAAAGCTCCCTTATAAGACCAGAAACTCACTCTAGTAATTGACACAAATAATTGACACAAATAAATTTTATATAAGCAGAAACCATAGTACTAAGTATTCATAATGATAGGTCCACCATTGGCCATTAATCACATATAAAATTATCTACGAAAAACTCGAAAATCATTTTGAGCCTCAAAAGGAAGGATGTTGGATAATATATTGTTGGACTTGACCAATTATACTTTTTGACTTGTTTTCATTGATAAATCGATTTTTTTTTTTTTAATTTTTTGGTGAAAAATCAAATTTTTTAGATAAAAATCGCGTTTATAGAAAAGAGAATTTTTAGTAATAAATTGACTTTTTAGTGAAAAATCTGATTGAAGTAAAATTTAGCTTATTGGTTTAGAATTTTGATTTTTTATGTAAAATCTTATTTTTTATGTAAATTTGTATTTTTGCGATGCATTTTGTAAAACAAACATTTAATAAAAAATTTTATTTTTTTAAGAAATCTACAAATTTTTAAAATACCTTTTAACATAATTCATAAACATAGGTTTCACAATGTTATAATATTATTTTTAATTTCCACATAAATTTTCCAAAAATTTAAAAAAATGTGTTATTTTGAGCGTGTGCCAAATAGTAGCAAAGTTCAATAGAAAATTTAAATTTTCCTATGGTGAAAAAATTTCAGAATTTTCTGTGCCAAATGAAAACTTTATTCCATGAAATTTTTAATTTGTAAATAAAACTTTAAAACACTTTTAACAAATAAAATATATTTTTGAATAATTATTTTTTTAAAGAAAAAATTAATATTTTTTTTTAAACCAAATGATAAAATTAACAAAGAATTTTATGATATTTAAATTTATTATTGATTTTGTGATTGTCAATATTTTCTATACATTTGTCAAAAATTTATGTATCCCTATGAGCTAGTGAAATTTTATTCACCTCATATACTTAAAAATTTTACTTTTCTTTGGCACACACTCTTTAAATAACATATAACACAATAACTCAAATAATATACTTTATGAATTGGGTAAATATAAAAAAAATCAAATTTAAATACACAAATTATAATTTTTCCATTTTTCTATTTCATTAATTATAAACATAATTTAGCTTAAGATATTGCTGTGTTTAATTTTTAACAATAGCAACGTTGTACACGACTTAAATTCGATTAATTCGTTTCGGGTTAATTCCTGAATAATACTTTTATTTTCACATTTAAAATTTTTAATCTTTGCACATTTTTAAAAGTTAAAGTTGCAAACAAAAGTATAATTAGGATTAAAATCGCTGATAAAAAATTATGTTCCGAACGAATCAAAAATATTTGTGTTCTTCCTACTCTGATTTTTTTATACCAAAAAAATGGGGGGTATATTATATTCTGATTAGATTCTGAGTCGATCTAGATATGTCCGTCCGTCTGTATGTCTGTTGAAAGCAGGATAGGGCTCGAACGGGACAACGTAGGAGGGCGAAATTTGACTCAAACCTTTATCTTATATAAGGTTTGTTTGGGATTGAAAATGGGCAAAATCGGTTATTAAACAAAAATGTTATGGGCTAAAAACTAGAAACTCAGGGTGTCCATTTCATACTTTTCTGCTGATATTTCTTAAACAAAAACATGTATGACAATGAAATTTTGTATAAATAGTTTAATGATCGATATATGCAAAGGTTTATACAGAAAACTATAGTAAATTAAACAATAGTGATTTATACGCTTAGAACTCCATGATGATGTGCTTCCAAATTGGCTGAGAAATACCATGCTGAAGAAAAAAATGTTTATTTTGTCATCCTATATTATTGCCTTAATTTCTTAGTTTAAAGAAAATTTATAAAAAAATAATATTAAAAACCCAGCAAAAACTTGCCAGGTAATGAGTTAAGAATAGAGTATTCATTTTACTCGACTTTTTCATTGTTCGAATAATCAAATTTCTTCTTTCTTCCTATTTATACCCTACACCACCATAGGTGGGGAGGGTATTATGTGTTTGTGCTGATGTTTGTAACACCCAAAAATATTGGTCTAAGACCCACCTTAATTTATACCAATCGGCTTAGAATCACTTTCTGAGTCGATTTAACGATGTCCGTCCGTCCGTCTGTCCGTCCGTCTGACCGTCTGTCCGTCCATGTAAACCTTGTAATCAAACTACAGGTCGCAATTTTGAACCAAAATTAATGAAATTTGGTACACAGGTTTCTTATAGTACAGGGACGAAATTGGTTATGATCGGTCCATTATTTCACCTAGCCCCCATACAAATGTCCTCCCGGAAAAGGGTTTAACAATCATAAATCCCTTAAATATAGCAATATTTTAATGAAATTTGGCACATATAAGTTTTATATAAGTCTAAATAAGTGTGCCGATTTTAAAAAGGATCGGTCCATAATTAACCATAGCTCCCATATAACCCCCTTTTCAGAATATTACTTTAACGGGCATAAATCCCATTTAAATGTTAGTATCAAATTAATATTCGACACAAATAAGTTTTATATGAACATAAATGATGGTGCCAAATTTTACAAAGATCGGTCCATAATTTACCATAGCTCCCATATAAGGCCCTCTTTCGTGAGTCACCCAAAAGTGAATAAATTCATATAAATGTTAGCATCGACGTAATATTCTGTATTCGTATGTTTTATTTTACACTTAATATGAGTATCTGTCCACATTTGGCTCCAAGTCTAATAAAAGATCCCTCCCCGAATTATAATGTACACAATGGTGTAGGGTATCATATGGTCGGGCTTGACCGACTATATCTTTTTCTCTCGTTTTGTTATAATTTAGTAAAAACGACTCATTATAATATTTTACACAAATATTACTTGGATTTTTGTTCGTTAGGCTGTGAAAGAATTGTGAAAATATATTTATTAGTATCTGAGTTATTGCATTTTGAAAATGAGAAAAAGCACTTTGGACCATCCTTTTTTTAGATAAAGTGGTTCAGCTATTCTTAACATAAAGAACGAGTTTACATGCTAAACTTAATTGTAAGTCCAAATTCTTTCTATATTACAAATTTCATTCAAACCATTACATCCTTATTTATTTTATTTATATTAAAATTATTTGAATTTTACTTTATAATTTTTTAAAGTGACGTTTATATTTTTATTTAATTTTTGTATTAAAAAAAACGACCTTTAACTACGTATTGTAATTTAGGTATATATTCGGTTCTTTTTAGTAAATACAATTTTTTTAAATAAAATTCCAATTTATGGTACCACTTTTAGATTCGAAACATTCTACACAAATTTTGAAACATTGTTTTTAAGCTAACTTTTTTAGAAAACTAAAATTAAAACTTCCTAAAAGCTAATCAAGAAAGGAAATATTTAAAATATTTTTTTTACTCGAATTATTCGATTAATCGGCATAATTTGCTCGAATAAATTGTTACTCGAAATTCTTGATTTTAATTTAATCGAACAATTATTTGATTTTCATTTGTCGATTAATCGAACAAACAATATTCGAGTGAATACCCTAGTTAAGAAGCTTATATAATGGTTTTGCACTACTTTCGCTTTAGCTGAATAATTCAACTACTTGCCTCATGTCATTACTTAAATGTCATTACAAAAACTAATTGCTTTTAAGTTATTCAATAACTCATTGATTTTAAAGTATTACTGAAGTCATTATAAGTTAAAACAAGAGAAAGTTAATAATAAGTAATGAAATTTTAGGACATAAAAACCGGTTTTTTTTTTCTCCCTCTTTTTTTAATTTTAAACGTGGAAAGATTTTTTAAATTTTAATTTCAAAAACTTAACAACAAGGAAAAATTTAATATTTTAAAACTATTTCAAATTAAAACTTAATTCACACGCAAATGTTGTCTTGTCACATATTTATTTCCTCTTTGAATATATTAATTGTTAACCTGAATAAGAAATCAATAAAATTAGTTTTTCAAAAAATCTGTTCATAAATAAATAATTACATACCGGGTTATAAATAAGTAGTCCCTAAACTAGTTCTATGTAATGTAGTCGGTATGTTGTTGTCATTGAAAAGTAACTACATCCGTAACTACATGCCATTAACAAGTTTTTGCTGGTAACTAAAAAAGTATTTCTGTTAATAAATTCTTAAATACAAGATTTTTTCTCAAGTTTCCTTTTAAAATATACAAGATTTTTCTTCTTATTTCAATTAATAAATTTCCTTTAAACATTCAAAGGAAACGGAAATCCATTACTCGCACTTAACTAGTACAAACAATAAAAAATTGTCCTGCTTAAAGTTTTTAACGGTCATAAATCTACATAAAATGACAAAAACACTATACGAACAAACCAAACGACAAAACAATAATAAAACACACACCAACGCTAAAAAAAAAGCTCCTGAATTTTTATAAACATAATGTCGAAGGATGAATATACAAGAAGCAATGAGAGGAAAATATTACGATAAAAAAAGCATGACAATACAGAAAATTTATTGATAAACAAGAATTTTTGTTTTTTATTTCATTTCACTAAAAAACAACAAGAATATTGTCAATGTTTTTATTGTGATAAAATGTTCTACGGCTTGTACTCATGTTCGTAAAATACATTTACATTTAAACTAAAAAGAAGACGACAAAATAAAATCGTGAACAACAAAAGTTGTTAGTAATTTTTTTTATATAGAATTATACATGGATGATGATATGGGGAGCCTGATAAAAACTACTTCACAAGCATGCGAATAAAAATAAGCAAAAAGTTCTTTATAAAAAAACATAAAAACCCTGAGAGTCTGTACAAGAGTTATAAACATTGATTTTTTAATACAATACATGTTTTTTGTATGTATGCGTATGTGAGTGGCTCGTATGTCATCATGGCCTGTATTTCCTGTTTAAGGATGCTGCTGTTGTATGCAGTAGTACGTTAATATGTCATGAATTTATAAATATTTTTTCATCTTTTCATTTTTTGTTATTCTTTTTTTTTTTTGTTTGCACATTTATCAACAGTTTGTAATCGTAATGACAACAATAATAAAAAAAAAATTGCAACAACAAAACTACAATCAAAATAATATTTTGTATGTTTGTATTGTGTTTGTATATGAATAACGAGTGTTAAGGATATCCTTGACATTTCCTGTCAATAGTTTCTTTTATTTTCTGTTTTAATGCACTCAACTCAATTGAATACATTTCAAGTGTAATTTTAAACGTAGACTCTTTAGTATCTTATACATTATTGCTATCAAATGATAGAGAAAAAAAAAACAAACTTTATTCTAAAGGATATACATATGAAATCATAGATTTTCCTGATTTGATAGGAAATTAGCTGCATATGTTGTCATCCTTATAGATAGATATTGTATATGTTACAATTTGATACTTTTTTTTATAAGTCTAGAGGAAAAATACTACGCCTCTAAAAAGAAAACTTAAATACAATAATAAAATCATATAAAAAATAAATTTTAAAGAAAGCAAATATGTTGTATGTCTTTAGTAAAATCTTGAAGGAAACTACAGATCATATAACGTGGGTGTTTAAGGAAAGCAGATGAAGTGAAATTTTATTATTTAAATTTTATACAATCATTTAGTTTTACTTTATTGTTTTTGATTTTATTTTATTAAAAACATTTGGTGAAATTTGCAGATGTAAGAGCAATTGAAAATTTAGGGGAAGTATATGTTTATAATTTTGTTATTTAGTACAATATAAATTTCGCAAGCAAACCATAGTCTCATATTGATGAATATGTAAAAATATTTATGTGCATATGGATAAATAAAATAAATAATAACAATTTCATCTTTATTTCTATCAATTTGATACATAATATTATTTTATTATGTTAGCATTCCTTAAATTTAAACGCATACATTTTTGAAATTAGTAGCCAGCTTTATTAATTTAAGCAATTAATTTATAGAGCAATCATCAAGGTGAAATGTTAATTTAATAGAAGGACATTTGGACGAACATTACAAGATCATCAAAAATCTATTTTATTAAATAATAAAAATATAAAATAATTTGTTACTTCAAGTCAAGCTTCTCATAGTTTTTTAATGAAATTAGGCGATATTCACCAAAATTAATTTTAAGTACTAAATATTTTTTCAATTTCTTATTTTTCATGTTACAAATCATATTAAAATAATCCAATAAGGTATAAAAAGATACGGTCAGAGTGTCAAAATATGATTCAAAAGATTTAAGTATCTAAAAATCACTATATGCAAAAATATGCTGTTAAGGGTAAAATATGCACTTACCAATCAATGTCAAATAGTTTATTTGTTCTAAAACGAACAAATATTTAATCGATGCCCTCATTGAACGTACCGAAAAAACATGTAATTGCATATTTTTTGGGTTCTTTGCTGAAGAATTTGAAATGTGCAAAATTTCACCAGTTTTAATTTGGGTACCAAAATATTTGTTTCGAAATGGGTATCAAATAAGTATGGAAAAATATGGAACAAACAAAATTTGTAAACTTTTTTAAATAAAAGGTTTCTTAAAGAAAAAAATTAAACCAACAACCATGTATTTGAGGGTGTTTTTCTTCAAGTATTTGATTTTTTTTCAAATATTTTTAATTGAAACTTAAAATGTTACAGGATGATTGTTCACAATTTTTTTTATTTTTTATTATTATAAAACAATATAAAAAGTATACCCCGATTTTAGAAAATTAAAAAACTTCATGTCAAATATTGCTTATAGGCAACTTTGACTTTAGCACCGTTTTATTTAAAACTAACGAAACTAGTTCATGTAAAAAATCATCGTATTAATTAATCGAAGCCTTTAGAATAAAAGAACTATAAAAAAGTATCAGTTGGAACGCTATCAACATAACTATGATGCATTATTCAGTGCAAAGTTGACAAAATTCTAAGTGGTAAAATTTTAGTCGAAAATGTAAAAATTAAATAAAAATTCGTAAAAAAAATCGTATTATAAAAATTTAAAAAAGTAAGTACGCAGTTTAAATAATAAAAGATGGAGTATAAAATAGAATATTAAATTTTTGAATTTCAACCCCTTTTAATGTTCCAAACCGGCCCAGGTTTTTTTAAAAACTTCTTCCAATATTAACGGACCCATAAACTCTTATTTCTATTTCTATTCTATTTCTTATTTCTAATTTAAAATATTTGTTAATCAATTTATTAATTATACCCTACACTACCAAAGGTGGTTGGGGTCTTATAGTCTCATATGGACTTGCTGGACGGCTGGCTGGCTGATTGTCCATGTAAAGCTTGTGCGCAAAGTACAGGTCACAATTTTGAAGATAATTTGATGAAATTTGGTACATATGCTTTTTTCAACACGAAGCTTATTGAATTTGGTTATGATCGGCCCATTATTTCACCTAGCCCCCATACAAATGTCCTTCCAGAATAGAGTTTTAACACTTATAGATCCCTTAAAAATTAGAATATTTTAATGAAATTTAGCACAAATAAGTTTTATATAAGCACAAATCCGTCCGCCGAATTTCATGAAGATCGGTCCATAACTGACCATAGCTCCCATATAAACTCCTCTTCCGAAAATCACTTTAACGTACATAAATCTCATACAAATGTTAGTATTATGTTAATATTTAACATAAGTAAGTTGTATATAAGTAAAAACAAAATTATGTGGATTGAAATGGTGTAGGTCTTGACCAACTATATCTTCTTCTCTCGTTTTAAAATAAAAATATTAAGAAATTCTATTTATACAAAATCAAATGAAAATTAAAAGCCATTGAGAGTCCCGACACGATACTTACAGAGAACATACAGAATGACTCCATCCTCTACACATATTTTTTTCACGAATTTAACAATACCATTTTTGGAGATATGCGACCGCGAAATTTAATTCGCGAATAATCCAACGATAAAATTCAACATAAAAAATGTTTCAGGTATCATTTTAAAGGTAATTTCAATTAATTTAACTATTCGCCTCAATGAATGTTGTAACGTAAATATTTTGGAAGATATTCGTATTTTTAAAAAGACAATTTATCTTATTTTTGAGACACTAAAAATCGCGAACTATAGCGGAAATCAAGCTAAAACTCGGTATTTGCGTTATCACTGTCAATGTTAATATTCTTGCCGAAATTCGTTACATTCGGATGATTTTTGGAAGCAGTTGGCGATTTTTCTGTTTCATTATAAACAAAACAATACAAATTAAAATAAATAAATCGTATTTTTTATGACATTTGTTGTAATAATTTATAAAATATTGCGAGTCCCAGAATGCCACTTACCATGGTTATAGAAAACATTCCCACCATTAACATATACTTTTTTAAAATTTTTAAAAAGACTATTTTTCGAGATATTTACCCGCGAACTAAAAATCGCGAGATATGGACCATTTTGATGTTGAGGAAAAAGTCCTTTTATATGTCATGTAAATGGTAATTTTAATGGTTGGTTTTAATGGAATGACTCAAATGCATATTCGGATACTTCTGTTGAAAATTTTTTTCTATCTGACTTGTTAACAAATGGAATAATATTTAAAAACCCAGCAAAAACTTTGGTTGCCATGTAATGAGTTAAGAAACTAATATAATGGCTCACCACTACTTACACATTAGCTGAATAACTCATTATTTTAACACGGTGATGACATTAGAGGCAACTACTTACCCTATACATTACTTAGATGTCATAACAATAACTAATTACTTCCAAGCTGTTATATAGGGCATTGATTTTAAAGCATTACTGAAGTCATGATTAGTAATAACAATAGGAACTAGCTACATTTTAGGTTATAAATAAGTAATGAAATATTTTTTTGCTGTTGTAAAAAGATTTTTTAAATTTTAATTTAAAGAACTTAACAACAACCAAAAATGTTATTAAAATAAATTTAATAAAAATAAACTATTTTAGACTACAAATTAATTCATACGAAAATTTTGCCTTTCAATTATGTATCCCTGCTTTATATATATGAATTGGTAAGTGGTAAAAACCAATAAAAATTATTATTTTAAAAAATCTGATCATAAATAATTATTTACATTCGGGTCATAAATAATTAGTTACTAAACAACTTCTATGTAATGTAGACAGTATGTTGCTGTCATTACAAAGTAACTACATTCGTAACTACATGTCATTACCAAGTTTTTGCTGGGTAATTTTATTTCAAATTAATTTCAATCAACTGAAAATCATATTATAAAGATTACAAAATGATTTTAAACTTTTTTATTTCTAAAAATACACAGAAAAAGGTAAAAATGGCCTTTAATAACGAAATTGCTTATATCAATTAATTTTTAATTTATTTTGCTCCAATCATCTAAATGATAATTTTAATAATTAGAATAATTAATTGTATTATTACTTCTTTTCTTTAAATAGATATAATAAGCTGAAAATTGTTGGAAATTGACTTAAATATATTTTATTTCAGTATTCTTATAGACAAATCTATGATTTTTCTTTTTATTTTATTAACAGCTGTCAATTTATTAAAAAAAATTTTAAACCAATTAGAAAATTTATTATATTAATAAATAATATAATTAAATTCCAATATAAAGTTAATTAATAATTTTATTAAAAAATAATTTGAAATAATTTTTTTCTGTGTATAAATAATGTATAAAAGTAGTTTATTTTTAACAAATATTTTGAATTAAAATAATCAAAATGAACAGCTATGATTTGAATATTCGAAATATTAGAATAGAGGAAATTTTAACTCGATATGTCTTCCAAGTTCAAAAATAAAAAATTTTGAAATTTCCAAAAATCAACAAACAGATAGAAGACAGACAGAAGGTGGGACAGCAGAATTCTTTCAAAAAAAAATCGTAAAATGTCAAAATTACATTTCTTTGCTTGTTGATTAATATAAAAACTAAATGTATACATTAAAATAATGACAGTGCAAATTTGCTGAGATATAATGATCATAAAAGTAAAGCACATATATTTTTTCTACATCATTATTATTTTTTTTTTTAACTATAAATTCTTCATTTAAAATTACTTAAATTATTTTTGAACAAAATTAATTATAAAATATTGTAGTTTTATGTTGAAAATATAAAGATTGTTTGTAGAGACCATATTATAAAAATATAATACTTTTAGCCAATATTTTAAAATAATTCTAATACTTAGTTTGAATTTTCCAATATTTTCACACAATAAAAATTTGATCAAATTTCAAAATGTTTTCAAAAATATTTATAGTAGCTTGTTTTATAATATTTCCCACTGTAAGTAGTACCGAAAACAGCTAAATACTTTATACACAAATATGTAGCTGGTTAAAAAAATAATAATAATAAGATTTCCTTTACCTACAAACCAACTTTCTATAAATATTCTTTAAATTATTAATATGTTTATAACTTCTTATCGCCATCGTAAAATCTAAACATATACCAACACGTGATATTAATAATGTTAAGCTTATCATATTGTTTCCAACCAATTAATAAAATCCTAATAAAGGACATACTCTTTCAAATTCTCAAAATAAACAAATGTTTTTATTTTATTTATTTATTTTTTTTTTTCTTTTAACGTAAATAAGATGTAAACCTTAACAAGGACAACCTCCAAATCTAATCAAAATTAAGGAAAAAAATACAATACTTTCCAATAAAAACAAACAACGACATATGTGAGCCTTGAAATTTCTAGTTTCATGCTACCAAATGTTCATTCTTTCTTATCCACTTTAATAAATACTAAACTATTAAATACATACATGCTCCTACTTATTCCACTCAAATATGCTGATTGTTGTCATGACCATTAGAAACGCGTGCTGCTGCTGCCGCGGCTTAACAATGCAACAAAGAAAAGAAAATAAATAAAAAAATAAAAAAATAAAACAATTACTATTCGTACAAAGAACCCTGAATAGAGCTGCTGGTGCTAATGGATCCATATAAATGACCAAGCAGTTTTTTCCCTCTATATTTCTTTTACATATAGCTGAAAGTACTACATGTGAATGAATGTTTGAATTTTATTTGTTTCGTATATACAAATATTTTATTCAAAATGTTGTATTTTTATTATTCATGATGGGTTTATTGTTCTTTGAGTTGTTTTTATGTATTTTTTAGGTTTTTCTCGTTGTTTTTATTTTATTTTTGTGGTTTTTATTTGTTTGTCATTTTATTTCGATAACCTTTATTTATTAGTTCTTGTAACCAGTTACAGGATTCAAATATTGTGTATTATTGTCGAACAATTGTTTGGTCAATTGTATACAGTTTAACACCCCTTTTGGTTGTGCTTTAGTTTAGCCACTTATTTACAGTCTATTTACTCCAACTTGAATGAATGAATGAATGAATGTCCTGCAAGCAGAACTTTGAAGGTATGTTTAATTCTACTCAAAACTGTATTATCTTTGCAGTTGATGGAAGTTATAGTGTGATGAATAATTTAGCAATCAAAATTTGCTATAACCCACATGCTTCCGAATTTAATAAATTTCTACTATTCGTTAGCGATTTTTCTAGCCTAAAAAGGTTATTAGGACTAATAAAATTTTAAACAACAAAGTTACTATACTTTAATGCATCCATCGGTTCAAAACCACTTTCGAGTAGATTTAGCTATATCCGTCTTTCGGTTCATTCAAATTTTTAATTAAGCTACATGATTTTACCCTAATTTTAAATCACACATTTTGAAACTATCTGTTATATGTTTTCTCCAAATAGAAATTTAAATTTAATGTTCATAATTAGCTAAAAAATATTTTCTATTTGCACTTAAAATATTATTATCTAATATTATCAATTTATAACTTGAAAAGTATTATGGAAATACTACAAAAAAATGTTCTTAAAAAATCTAAAATACGATTTTTTTAAAGAAAATATTACAAAACATGCAGCTAAGCCCAAAATATGCTACAACAAATCGATGCCAAAATTCTTAAAATTATCTATTACGAGTGTTTTCTGGCCAAAGGGAATAAAATTTAAATGTTTTTAAATTCAAAATTGTTAATATTTTTAAATCGAAAAGATATATTGACAAATAGAGGAGAAACAGTCTTTAATTAGTCTGGTCGGTGAGAGACCATGGATTTCATTTGATATCCTTAAGGTACTCTAACCTGTAACGACACAAAGCGGAACAATCATAAAGCACAAATTCTCATCCTGGTAAGATTCTAGTTATATCCGTCCGTCTGTCCCTCTGTTTGCTGAAAGTAGGATCCGCCATGGCGGCTTGTCTTCTCGGAGAAATCTACACCTAGATATATAGCTTATACGTGGTAGAGTAACTCCTGTCTCCCTACACACTTTAACTTTGACTAGCTTTTGTTTTAGAATTCGTGTTAAGTTAGACAGGATACATAAGGGTCCTGTCATAAGGGTTTTGAAACTGGAGAGCGCTAGCTCGAGGTCTTACCTAAAACTTAAAAGTCGGTGCCATGGGAGCCAGCGCCCCTAAGACCAGTGGCACCACACCATTGTCACTGGCTCTAGGGTCGTTGAAGGTGAGGCACAGTAGGGGGTCACGTGGTGGTTGCGGTTTCATGTGTTGTCTACTGCGCAGTAACACAGTCATAAGGGTAACAGGAGAAGATGGCTCCAACCCCTAAGCAAGGGGAAATGTCTAGACCAGGAATAGCAAGTTATTAGATTACAACCTGTATGTGTAACAGCATATGGATGGTGCATTGTACTTCTCCCGGTGCTAAGAATGGTGTCGTTGTCTTAAACAAAAGCATTTAAGATAATGAATTTTTGTATAGATAGTTTGAGGATTGATATAAACACGGATAACAAAAAGGTGTGTGATCCGCCCATATATATACGTTGAAACATCCACGCATAATAGATCCCATTAAATACAGAGTATTATTTGGATGCCATTTAACTTTCCCTGGTTGTCCGGATTTTTGATTATCATAGTGGTTCCCTTTTCAATTCGATGGTGTAAGAAAAATACAAGAGCTATTAAAACCGAAAAATTGTTGCTTGATCTACTCCCAAATTATGTAAACATTTCTTGAATTTGGCATGAGTCATTTTCGAATAAAGCCACCAATTCTTCACACGTTTCACCTAAAGCACAACATCGCTTTTTTTAAAACTCAATTAAAAAGAAAAACTTTTCAATCAGGCTTCTATTCCCCGGGAAACAAGTACTAGACAATAAACACAAGAACTTCGTGACTTTATTAGATATTTTAATACCAGAATTAGTTCCGAAAAAAGCAAATGGGTTTATATCCTATTTTAAACCTCATTGCAGACCCCCTAAAAAATTACTATGGACCCCTAAAGGACCGTGGATCCTATTTGGTAACCCGTGCTTTAGCATGAAGTATGGATGGCTAGAGGGTCACATATTTGAAAATTTTGGTACAAGAACGAAGACTATTGAAATTAGTTATAATCGGTCCACTGTCCTATATAAATATTTTCCTGGAATAGGGGTTTAGAGCACATAAATGCTTTATATTTCTAAAATTCAACATATTTCATGTCAGAATATATCAATGTGCTTAATTTTATGAATATCGGTTTTTAATTGATCATAATAACCAGGCTTGGGGGTTAATGATTACATTCAGTAATCTATTACATGCTCAATTACAATTACGCAATAATTGTAATTGAACATTCTCAATTACAATTACAAGTTAATTGTAATTGAAAAAAATACAATTACAATTACATGTAATTTTACCCTGTAATTGTAATTGAAGATTTTTAATTATAATTACTTATAATTATAATTGAAATTCTCAATTATAATTACAATTACATAATTGAAACAAAGTAATTGCAATTATTTGAAAACTATCTAATGAATAACTTTGAATTTTTATTAAACATATTAGATCTGTCCGTTTGCCAACTATTTTTACTATTTTTGCCACAATTTCACTCGAAGTGTTTCTGTGCACTTAAAATTAGTAAAAGTAGTAAACATTTCAAGAGAAAATATTTTTCTCTCTTGCTGTATTTTACTTGATTATTTTGTACGAGCAAAAGTTGTAAAAATTTTTATCTTTAAATTTCTATTGAATTTTATTTTGAAACATTAGAAAATATGTTTGGTTTTTTAAAAATTTTTTTTTGAAACCAGAGGTCAATTTTTGAATAAAGTATTGCAAATTTTGAATTTACGATTAATAATTTTATAAAGTGAACAAAATTGTACTGTTATATTAATTTACTGTAACTTAATAAACTGTAATTGAAATTTTTAATTACAATTACTGTAATTGTAATTGTCATTTTTCAATTAAAATTATATTAATGGCAATTGAAAAATTACAATTACATGTAATTATAATTGGAATTTTTCAATTACAATTAATATAATTGTAATTGAAAATATTCAATTGCAATTATATGTAATTGTAATTGTAAAATATTCAATTACCATTACGGTAATTGTAATTGCAAATATTTCAATTACAATTACTTGTAATTGTAGTTTAAAAATTTTAATTACAATTACATGTAAAGTAATTTAATTGAAAATGTAATCATTAACCCCCAAGCCTGATAATAACAAAATATTTTTGTATGAACTTGAAAATGAAGGTGTCTACTATTCAAAACTAGATTCTGGTTTCAAGGCCCAACTAATCATGATTTGTCCACCGGTCCCTTACTAGTATAAGGACATATAAGCTGCTATGCAACTCCAGAGTCCAATAACATGTGAATATTAAACAATTCATTACTCTCCAGCTCTGTCAGCAGAATGACAATTTATATTTTTGTAAATAATTTCAGTTTCCTTTTCAAAAACAAAAAAGAGAAAATAAAATCCTCACATTGAAAGTTCTGTTCACAAGTACAACATTTTCATTTATGAAACGATTTACGTTTGATTGTATTCAAATAATGAAACATTTTGACCAACAAAATAGCGTAACGAATTGATTAAATCGATTTGTTTCACCAACTTCTTTCTTTTTCTCATATTTTCATGGCTCAAGTGGACATTATTAAGCAAGGCGTAAAGGGGACCTGCACACTCTTTGTGTTATTTTGCTATTGTCTTTATACTCTAGGGAGGGAGTAAGAGTATAAAAGTATTAAGAATTTAAGTACTCGTAGTAATAATGGTGGTCTTTTTAATCGATTGTGTGGTTATTGAGGGTGTTTGAAAATGATTTGTTTGTGGTTTTGTTTTGCTTTGTTTTATTGTATTTCTTTCTTTGATTTTTTTTTTTTTTTCTTATTCGATTTTTATGATTTTATTCACCTTTTTGTGTTTAGTGTCAGTTTTATAGCTTTATTTTCCACAAGATGTATGGCGCCACTTAGCACCCCCTGTGATGTGATTGAAAAAAAAACCGCATGTACTACGAGTCCAATAGTATTGTATGTTGTACAATAGCGAGTATTTAAAAGTAGGTTGATTTAACAAGACAATTAATCATAATATAAATCTTTAACTGTCAAAGCTGTCACTTTTTGTGGATATTATATTTTAATGTTGTCATCTTTGATTTTAGTAGGGGCTTTTATTTTGAAATCATTAAGAATATAAGCAATTATGTAAAGCTTTTTTAAATAAAATATTTTATTATTGTAGAATCATGCTTAATATTTTTTAACAATAACTAAAAAAAAACTAATAGTTAAAGTTCTAAAAAATTTAAAGATTTTTAAAATATTTTTCATATAAACATTAAAAAATATATTTTTCAAAAAAAAAAAAAAAAAAGCATCTTGTTTTAAAGCAAAAAAAGCTCAAAATCAAAAAATAAAACCAAAATACATTAGCGGTATCTTTGCCATTTTCAAAGTAAACTATAAATTTTACCTTAAGACTGTTTTACTTAAAAGCCATTAAACATTTGTATTTCATTTAAATTTATTATATTTTGTTGTTTCTTTAACAAAAAAAAATAAAATAACATTATGAGAATTTCAAACCTACTTCTTTAACTGGGCAAACAAACAAATAAACTAAAAAAGACAATCCCTAAAATACATTCATAATAATCTACAACAAATGTAATGAAATAAATAAAATAAAATAAAACTAAACCAAATGAAAAATATATTAAACAAAAATGTGGTTATGCACATACATTTGTATATAAAAATTATTCTTTCATTCCGTATCTAAAACTGATATGTTGATGTTTTCAAAAGTGTACACTATAATTATCGAAAAAAATGAAAAATTTTTTTTAGCCGAAGGGTTAATGAAAACTGATTTATCGTATATATATTTTTGTTGTTATTGTTGTTTTTATATACAACTGCCATATTTATGAGCATACATATGTTTATTTGATTGTTCATATGTAGGTAGAAAGATACAAAAACCAACATCTTTTCCAGCAAACTTAACTGCCAACCAACATTTAACAAATGCATTCCATATCAACTAAATATTAATTTATATTTATTTCTTTAAATATTTTTTTGTACATTTCTTTTGCATCATCACATTTGAAATGTAGACAAGTTATCATAGTTCTTTTTTTTTCGGAGTTTTCCTTTTTTGACCATAAATTTTAAGCATACGCAGAGTAATATTAATTCAAAACTGAACACTATTTTATTACTTTTTTTTTTATTTAAACATATGGCTGTATTTTAGAATGCTTAAATGATGAATAAAACTTAAAATTACTGTGGTGTTTAGCGTATGTATGTTTTATACAAATGTTTATATCATTATTTTTGTCCTTCTTATTATTTTATATGAAAATATGCTAAAAAAAAAAAAAATATTTTGTTTGTAGTGCACAAAAAATGTTCTAACCTCCATCGTAAAGTATATTTTCGACTCAGAATCACTTGATTTAACGATGGCCGTCCGTCTTGTAGAGTGATACCATATCTAAACGGGGCCCAAACGGATTTGACATCTCCGTTTTCAATGAAATTTATTACAGACATTGACTATTGGAAATGTTTCTCAAATCATAAACTTTTAGCATCATGGCCCTTTCAAAAACTAAAAAATCCTAGAAATTTCACAAAGGTGTACCCGTTCAATTACAAGTAACTTCTGAGTAAAATTTTAGTTTTATTTTAAAGATAAAAAAAATGACCTTTAAAATGATATTTAGTAAGTTAATTTGTTTCGGAAGTTCAAAGGTCAAAGTTGGAAGTATAAAAATTCCGGATGCCATTTTCCAACTCATTATATACTCTATAATCGGGATTTATTTCAACTCTGTAATCCGAATTTAATATAAAAAGTACATTTTTAATTTAAATTTTATTAAAGCTTAGAAAATATGATAAGAATTATGATGTAAGAATTTATTATAATCAGGGAAACCACAATATGCTCTCAAAAAATGGGTTTTATGCGCATTAAATATGCAGTAAAAAACGAAAAATATGCTCCAAAAAACACGAAAATATGCACTTAAAAACAAAGATTTTGTATAATTTTTTAACAATATTATGTTTTTCATTAAAATAAAGGGTTTTATTACTATTTCAAGGTTATAAAATAAGGCAAAAATGAAATTTATCAACCACTGCGAAATTGGATTCCCCATAGTTTACTGTATCTCATAAAAACATTATTGATCTTCTACTTTCTTACCCATCTAATTCTAGACACTATTATCAGTTCAGAAATTATCAAAATTATCGTATCGATCACTGACCGCCAAAATATCGTAACCCACAACATTTTCGAAATTCGTGTTTTGAAAATTTGAAAATCTATAATTTTGAATCATTTAGATCATATGACTTCCAGCAACAATTTTAGCTACAAATAATTATATTTTTTTTACTTACACAATGATGATGAGGAAGCTATATTTCCTATATCAACTGAATAAACCCATATTATAAACTACTATAATAAAACCTTAAACCTGGATACTTTCGACCAAATATGCAGAGAAATATCTCACTAAATCAGGACTTATCGGTGCTTCTGTACATTTTCTGCATCAAACTAAACATTAATTATATTAATAATTTATGCAAAAAATATGTTAGAAACAATTAAAGAAAAAGGTACTTATGTAACACCATCTCTGAAAAAGTACAAATATTTTCAGTTTTTGCAAAATTTTTTGGAAAAAAAAGGAAAGTATTTAGGAACTTTTCCTGTTATTTTATTTGAATTAATTCATCAACTAAAAATCAATTGTTTTATTTTTCATTTTAATGATACTTACGTCTTGAAATATTTTTAATAAAAGTTATTGTTAGTCGTTTCGACTAACGAAGCCCTCAGAAGGATAAAAATATCGAAGCCCTTCTAGGGTTAAGAACATATACATAGTTATTTCTAACTTTTCCGAAAGGTATATGTGTGGAGATGATTTTAAAATTGAAAACATGCTTAATTACCTAATAGGGCTAAATGCAGACTCTTTATTTATTTATTTATTTATTTATTTATTTATTTATTTATTTATTTATTTATTTATTTATTTATTTATTTATTTATTTATTTATTTATTTATTTATTTATTTATTTATTTATTTATTTATTTATTTATTTATTTATTTATTTATTTATTTATTTATTTATTTATTTATTTATTTATTTATTTATTTATTTATTTATTTATTTATTTATTTATTTATTTATTTATTTATTTATTTATTTATTTATTTATTTATTTATTTATTTATTTATTTATTTATTTATTTATTTATTTATTTATTTCAGTACAATGGTTTTGTTACAAGTAGGGTTTTTAATTTCCCGACAACTCCCGGGAATCGGGATTTTATTTTGGGCATTCCCGGGAATTCCCGGGTATTCGGGAAAAATACAATATTGTTCAAAAAGTAACAAAACTAAACACAAAAAACTATATTTTTCATATAATTTGCCCACAAATATATAAATCTATTTCTAAATTAGAAATATATGTTTGAAGACCACTTTTATTATTGTACTAGAATAATTTCTAATAGATATTAATAAGTAAATTTATTTTCAAATCCCATAAATATTTCTCAGATTACTCGGAGTTGTACTCGATTTTGTGTATATTATTTCTTGTTGATTAGGATTTAATTTGTATAGAAAAATATTGGTTTGGATTGAGAGAAAATTGTACATTTTTTGAAACTCTTGTTTATACTATACTTATCTGAAGCAAGAAATACGTAAAATACGATACATTTGTTGATTTGTGTAATTGTTTATTTTTTATTTTTAGAGTTTATAACTTAAATTTTATGTAGAGAATTTCTTTAGATCTCCCTTATTTCTTTAAATCTCCTTAATTTTTTTCATACACGTTTTTTAAAATTAACAAAATTATGTATACAAATATTTTCGAAGCGATTTGAACTGATGATTTAAAACAACTAACGCAGTATCTGTAATATCAAATAATTGATTTCTGAATATTCTATAATAGAAATACCGTTTCGCATTCCACAAATGTTGGTCTAAGTCAGTAATGCATTGACAAAATTTTCTAAGGTAAAGAATTCCATGCTGTCAAACAAATTCGTATTTTTCAAATATTTTGGAAGTGTTTTAGTATTTATATACATCGAACTGAATTCACCACAATATTGTATTTGCTTAATTATGATAAAAAAAGTTTTTTATGGAATTTTTGATTTTTAAAAATGGAAAAATTGCGCATTTTTAGTAGTTTTTAATTCCCGACGAAATATCCCAGGTATCGGGAACTGAAAAATTACCAAAATTCCCGGGAAATTCGTCCCGGGAATTCTCGGTATAAAAACCCTAGTTACAAGGCTAGATATAATTAATTTTATACTTAGATTAATTTTAACCTTACATCTATGTATATTATTAGTATTACATAAGTGAAAAAAAAGCTATGTACAAATTTAGTGAGGATAAAGAACTACTAATATAATGTATCGTTTGTAGATAGCTCAAGCTCAATATGCCCGGTATATTAACAAAATCAGATTTACACGACTCGATAAGAGATTCTAAAACATTAAATATTTTTTACCTTCTTTTACTCACTTATTAAAAAATTTACATTTGTTCTGATTTTTGAAAGTTTATATCGAAAACTGTTATGCTTTTTTTTATAACTTTAATCTTTTTTTATTCGATAAAAAAAAAAAAATTCAATCAAAAATAATGGGAATCTATTTTTTATTCAAATTAGAATTTTTCATTTTATTATGTATTTTTTAATTATAATTATTATTATTATTTTTTTTTTTTTTCAAAATTGTAGGTATTTAACATAGATTAACAACTAGATATTTATGTGAGAGAAAAAAACCTAATTCAATTGTCAGAAACCTAATTCATATAACAACAAAATACATGTAGTCACATATATTTTGTTTTTGTATTTTCAAAAAAATTAGTAAATTTTTTGAAAATTTAGTATAGGGTGGCTCTCACATAAACTTCTAGTTCTATTCTATGGTATTTAATATGAATTCTTTAGATAATTAATTTATTAATACAAGTTACAAAAAAATAAATTCTTTAGTAAAACTAAAGCTGAGAAAACTCTCGCATGTAAGTAACAAATATTTTATTTTCTAAAAAGCCATATGTTTCCAATAATTGTTTATAAACAATAAATATAGAAAAACAAAAAAAAAGTATTGACCAATTTATTAACTAAAAAAGGAAAAAATATGAATACAAAAAACAACAAGCAAAAACCCTAAAAACATAAATTAAAAGAATAGCAGCAATATGACCAAGTGATGTTAGAAACGCCCACAACACCACAAACTAGAACAGAATACTAGAGCAAAGAAAACGCTCAGTCTAGGATACAAGTTACATCAAATGGCAAAATGAAGATGACATACTTTCTAGTTAAGTCATGATCAAAAACAAAAAATACGACAAAACATGAAAACATTTTTTTCCATTGTATACACTTAGGTTACGGTTACTTATCTGACCAAAATTCTTAGATAGTTAATCTAATATAAATGTCCTTTTTTCATATTTTTTTGAGTTGACTTGAAATTGTATCTTAAAATTCTTAGGAAAAAAGGCGGTTTGTAAAATGAAACACAAAAACGAAAGATCTCGTGTTCAGTTTGACTTTCTACTACATCAACAAAATGATGATCATTATGTACTTGTAAGTACTTACAAGGACATCAACCACAAGAGTACTTAAGGATTAAAAAATGTGTTGAACAACAAATTTTATTTCAGCTAGAGGCTACTTATTTTCTATACACTTTTCATATTTAAATAAACTTATGTTTGTTAAGTGGTTTTTTCAAAAAAACACTTGTTATATAATAACTTCATATATTATTTACTATATCACTGATCAAAATAGCTGTCAAATAATTTTCCACGAATTCAGTTTTTTCTCACTCGTTCATTGATTGTGTTGTGTTGTAGTGGGGGCGGTGTAGATCACAAAACTTCAAGAAGTTAATAAATCTAAATTAACATGCATTTTTATGTAGATAATTGTTAGAATATTAAAGATTATTGAATATTTTTGAAATGAAAAGTGTCAAATCACATGAAATTCTTTGGAAACCAAAATATTTCAAAGAGTAAAGCGCGTGTCGAAAAGTCCTTGAAATTTGTAATTTGTGCTGGATTTATGCTGATCTTAAGAATTTATTATTGAAACTGAAAATATTTAAATTTTTTTATTTAATAAATGAAATTAAAATTGATTGTGTATTAAATTTTTATAACCATTTAATCAGAGAACTAACAAATTGAATGGAAAGCTCTTATTCATGGTAGTAAGTATACTTTTTATTCTTCTTTTTTGTGATTAGAAATTGTTCTATTCGCCATATTTCTATCATTCTTGGAGTATTTTTGGAAGAATTTTAAAAATAGCAATAAGAGCCTAATAAATGAAGGTCATTATTTATTTGGTGTTCTATTTACCGACATATTGATAAGATATTTTTACTATTTATAAGTATTTATTTTTTATAAGGGAAGGCCTATTTACAGAGATATTGACGAACTAAGATTTCTCTAGGCATTTAAATCAGTGCTTTTTTGGAAGTTATTAATAATTACATTTTCACTAATTTATGAATAAAATCAAAATTTAGGCATTGATTTGAATGAAATATATCTTGATTTATTTGTATCAAATTTATCATTATGATTAAATAAGGATGCGCATGAAAAAATCCGTGCATACAAATCTGCCTATAGAAATTAGACCAATAGGAGAATTTTTTTTAATTATATTTTTGTTAATGACTGTTATGTTTGAGTTCTAAACATAAAATAATAAATTTTTTCCTATTGTTTTTTTCCCATTAAAGCTTTTTTTTTTTTTTTTGAGCTTTAAGTGTTCTTTAAATATTTTTTTGCTAGGGTCCAATATCCCTCAAATCCACTGAGTTTCAGACAATTTAATGGATTAGGCTCTTTCGGTACAAATACAATACAATTTCTTTGATGCCACTCCATTGTCTTGTTGCTGTAATAAGAAGTAGAGAGTTCTGGCCAGAAAAAAGCGGATACACTGTATTTTCTTAGGAAAGGAAAAAGTCTTTCCCGAAGGCTCTCATTCACGTATATTTCTGTGTTAATGGAACAATTTGTTATGAATGAAGTGTTTCTTTCTCGCAAGTGCTTTGCCAAATTAAAAACTTTTAATTTCTTTGGTACGCCATATTTTTCTGCAACATTCTCTCTAGCATTTGCAACATAAAATTCCTGGCCAGGAAGTTGGAAAAAGTCAGCCAGTTCGAACGTTTCATCGTCTATTATGCGACAATAAAATTTTCGAAAAAATTCATCTGAAGTACTTTCACGCTATTTTTTACCTCCAAATTCTAACTTACGTATCTAATAGAAACTTTTTGTACTTTGTTCATCTTCAGGGTAGATCTCCTTTCTAATTTTCTGGCAAAGATTCACAGCAATTTACTTTTTGTGACACTTTTCTTCCAGAGATGAGGAGATTTTCTTTCAAAATACTTTCTATTATATCTGAGTCTTACAGTCTAAAGATAATATTTTTCTTCCACCACCAGGTTTTATTTGAGTGGTCATGACTTCATTGAACTGTTGAGAGTATTAAAAAATGATTTGACTGTAACTCGAAGGCAATTTCAGTTCAAATTTTTGGATATTTTATTTAACTAAATCAGACAAGTCGTTTTCGAAATATGTTCTAATATATGGTGATTTTACAAATATCGATTTATCGCAAAAACTACAATAAATTAAAAAAAAGTGATTTATAGGTTTAGTATCTCAAAATAGTATGTATCCAAATAAACTAAAATATCCGGAACCACAGAAAAAAATTTTCATTTTGTCAACCTTGTTATCCTTCAAATAAAATTAATTTTATTGCAATTAACATTTGGCAAAAAAGTAGCTTAGAAATTACTTTACCAAATAATGCATACTCCATACTATTATACTATAGACAATATTTAGCTAATCTTTCTCTCTCAAAAATTTTTTAAAATACATATAATTTATCTTTAACATGTTGGGCGTTAAAAACAACATAATAAAAAAAAAGTTTCCACTGTTTCTAACTTCGTAGAGTTCTCAAATTTTTATTAGCTTTTTTTCTTTTTGTCTCATATTTAAAATATTTTTTAAACAAATTTTTCAAAAATTCCTAAGAAATTCTTTAATAAATCCTAATTTTAACTAGCACAAGTTGTAGTTCATAAAATTGATTTATTATCTAAGTTGATCATAAAACAGATGAATTCTTAATTTCTAGACTAAAAAACATAAAATATTACATTTTAACGTAACAAAAAAGCGTCACAAACGATTATAAAATTATTTTCTTAACAATATTTGTTAATTGTCCACTGAGACAACAACGACGACGATCGATGTATGAGGTCGTTTGTATTTATTGTTTTAATTTCAGGGCGTAGACCAGGCCATAAAAAACTAGTAATTATTAAATCACATTTAGCCCAGAGCTCAATCAAATATTTTGTATTGTTTTTTTCTTAATTTTCTATTCAAACAACAAAAAAAAACCAAAACCCTAAAACAAAAACTCCAATTGAAATTGAAATAAAAATTGATGTTAAAGATACAGAGAACAAAACAAACAAACAAAAAAACACAAAAGCATCAAAAAACGATAAACTTTTAAACACCTCTCTAGACACGAAACTTCAAACTGAGGGAATAAAGTTAAATACCAACTACGTAAAACCTTAAACTATTAAATGCGTTGACAGTTAAACACATTTTGATGCATGATGATTATTTGTTGTTTGTTGCAGCAGTAAAAAACAAAAAAAAAATTAAAAAAGATGCTGCTAGAAAAATAAAACATCAGTTTTGGTAATGATCTCCCATATAATGTTTAGTATAACAGAAGACTCATACCAAATGGCATTTTTTCGGTTAAAACATGACAACAAAGTTGTAAAGGGAAAACAGAAACTGAGACAACTAGAGAGAAAGCCAAATATTCCTCTTTATTAGATGAGCTCCAGTACATTTTTTGTTTTGTTTTAAAAATTAGCTGCTCGTTGCTGTGGTCTTTTTGGGAGTTACCACAAAAACACGCACTTTATTATAATTTTTTAGTTTTCTGCTATAGAATACAACAACAGCAACAAAAATCAGTTTAAGCGCAAATTTAAGCCTCTAGCTAAATACTTGTGTAGTTAAATACCAAATAAAAAAAATTAAATTTGATTGATTTATAACTCTCGAGTAAGGGAAAATATTTTTATGTTTTATGTACATATGAGTTAAAATATCTTAAAGAAAGAAAAAAGTACAAGTTTAAAATTAAAGACTGGCAAGCATGACTATGTAATACCCTTTAAATATTTTACTCTTTCTGAAGTTTGAAATAAACCTTTGCCGGTATAATTATGTAAATTAATAACATGTTAAATTGGGGGACTACCAAACAAGAGAAGTTTGAATAGTTAATAGAGAAATAGATTTTTTTGACCTTTAACCTTATATTATACATAACTCAAATTAAGGAAAAGTCTCATTTTACTCATTTTTTGTTATTAAGTTTTAAGGCAATTATGGGTTAATACTCGTATTAAGAACCAACAAAAAAAACGGAAAATAATTCAGGACCGATTGGTATCTTAAGACGGGCTATTCTTTTTTTGTCATATACATTAAGGGAGAATATTAAAAATCCACAACTGTTATGGTCCCATTGATAATTTACGGTATCGGTTTGTATCGGTTGATACAGTTCGTTTACAATTTTTAAATACATATACAAAATAAAAACAAACAATTCGATACTGAAGTGGTGCCAACTTGATACAAATTGGTATTAATTTTCGTCAATGATTTGATCCCGCAATGTTGAATTAGAACACATACGGGGATGATTCACTATTAATACCGAATGGAATAGTTTTCAACCCGTTCGCTGAAAATTTTACATCAATTATAATATTTAACCCTTTCACCCCGGAGTTTTTTTACGCAATCTAGTGGCTTTTTTTAATTCTGACGGCAAATTCAGTTATAAGACAAAAATATAAGATGTTGTTGATATACGAGGGGTCGAAGATCCTTACTGTTATCTTGGGATATATAATCCCAATAAGCTTTTATAGTGGGACAATATGTCCCAATAAAGCTAATCTTAACAAAAAAAATTTTCTTTGATCAACTAACATTTTTTATTTATATATCATTTTTATTAAAAATAAAGAAAAATCAGGAATTCACAGTATAAATTTATTGGTGGAATGATACAAAACAAGAGGGAAATAGAGCATTATTGCATCCTGAGCATACGAATTTAGTTCGTTTCTCTTTTTTGATAGATGTGCATCCCACGCAACGACGTTAAGAGGTGGTTTCAATGGGCAAATTATCGCACTTTCTTTGAGTGCTAAGAAGGCCTTTGACCTGTCCGACGGGTTTTTAGTCCTTTGTGTGTTTCGTTCCTTCCGCAATAAGTGCTTCAGCCAATGGAACTATATTACCTGGAGCAACAGCAGTAGTACCGAGTGAAACAGCATCATCAAGAGCAATATGCATACCGTGTGAAACAGCAGCATCAGGAGCAATATGCATACCTTCAGCAACAACAGTATCAAGTGCAACAGCATCATCAGCGGGAACATAGTCACTGAAATCATCGCTTGAGTCAGTTATATTATCATCTTCTTCGTCATCTGATGAAATCAGTCCATCATTTTCGCTTTCATCGGCTCCAATAAAATCTCGAGCATTTAGTCAGTATCTTCCTTGACATCTAGGAAAGCAAAAATTAAAACTTGTGTGAATTGCTATATTGGGACTATATATTCCCACTTTAAAATCTTATTGGGATAATATGTCCCAGTAAACAAAAAAGGTTTTCTAACACTTTACCATTTGCACATATTCTTGGTGTAAATTATTAAAAATAATGTTTAATTACTTACCTTTTGTTATCAAATAGATTTGTTAGTAAAAACACAAAATCTCCAGCCTAATTTAAGAAATTAGATGACTATAAACTTATGCTCATATATAAAAAAACTGAACACAAATAATATATTACTATATTTTAAAACAAATTTTTTTTTAATTATACTTTATTGGGGCATATAAGATATTAAAATGTAAAAGGTAAAACAAAAGTTATAATGTAAGGAATATTGCTGGGACATATGATCGCAGTAGGGGCGAAAGAGAAAAAAATAGTTAAATTTTTTTTCTTATTTCGAAGGTTTTTAATTAGTAGTATTTTCCTTCGTCAAATTTATTGTTTATGTATTTACAGGTCTTGAATTCCTCTGTGTAATTTTTGATGTTTTAGAATTAAGGTATTTCATTTCTGTAAATTGAGCGATTTTTATTTAAATTAATATGTAGGATTTTACTACTATAATAAATATAAAAAAATAGTTAAATTTTGTTCATCATTCAACCATTTACAGATTGATTAAGTAAATTGTTTAATTAGAATTTTTTTTTTTCTGTTTTTTTTCATTTTTGATATAATAATTTTGGTGAGAAGTGCAAATTTAAAAAAAAAAAAAAAAACTTTTAATTGAATGAATTTTTTGGTGACTTTTTGTCTGTATATGTTGGCGATTTTTCTCTGGGTGTACATACTTTTAATACTCTCCCCATGTAACACAATGGTGTAGGGTATAAGCAAATATCATATTTTAGGCAGAGGTTATAAAAACAAAACAGAGATTTGTATTCTCTCTACATATTTTATACTCATATTTTATTTGATATAGAACTGCATTTGTAAGATTTTTGACGAGGTTTGTTTTGGTTTTTCTGTAGTCCCAGTTAATTATGATTAATGATGATGTTATGATGCGTTAATATCTCTTTGCTTTTTTATTTATACCATAAATTTCTATACGAGTCTGCTCTCACGTTCTCCTACGCCGTCTACGTGTTCACAATCTTTTTGTTTAAAAGAATCTAAATGCCAAAAAACTATACTATCCTAGATTCGCATTAACTATACACATAATAATCTATTTGGAATCAGTTATTGCTACTCTTTATTATCTGTAAGTCTTTCAAATTAATTAACTCAAATGAGAACTCAGAAGGCTAAAAGTGGCTTAAAGAAGAACAATCTCAGTATATTTTATTACAATTGATATCACTTAGTAATTATAAATTCCATTCCTTATGCTTGTACTTGACAAAAGAAAGCAATCTGCAAAAAATATTCTAAATCATTAAATCGAATACTTAAATTAAATATTTAGGGTACTAAAGAATCGACTAAACAATTCATAAAAATGTATTATAATAATGATCTGTTTATTATTTGAAATATCTGAATGTATGTAAATATTTACGTGAACTCTTTAAAAATTTATTTAAATTTATGCAATAAAATAAAAATATTAAAATCTTTAATGAATTAAATAAAATAGTTTTAAATTTAAGTCAATTTCATATGTTTTAATAGAATACAATTTAATTTGTCATTATGTTTGTGCAAATTTAAATATCTTTTAAATGTGATATTATTTATTATGCAGATTAATTTATAAAATTAGAAAAACAAATTAATAAAGGAATTTATGCTTGAAACATAACTGAATAACAGCGGCCTGCAAAAAATATACACAGAGAAAACAGATTTGTTGCGGCAACCGAATTTTTTGCCAAACGAATTTTGTCGGTTACAATTACTATCTTAAATTCGGTTGCGAGTACTATCCATTGCTGAATTAATGGTACTCATAACCGTTTTAAAATATCGTTTTGATGAAGGGCACTGAATATATCGATTGGGAGGACTGCAGTTTTTCTTTTATTAGTTTTCATTAAAATTTACTTTTTGCTTTAGTTATATATTGTTTTTTCTGCTTATTTTATTGCAAAAATGTATACGGATACAAATATGAAATAAATAATTAAATAATTGATAACAATTTACAGAAATATCTCCCGGAAAGACTAAGCAATTGTACTTTTTTTTCAACTAATTGAATTTAGACCCGGGACATCATATAGAATCTCCTTCCAAGAAAATAGGAACCCATACACAAGGTCAAATAAAACGCAGATATAGCAATTCCTGAGGATTTATTAATGATATGGTCTATAAAAAAATAAATAGTTTTAAAATTTTCATTCAATATTGCTGCAAAAGAAAATTTGTTTACCATTATAGTTCACAAAAGGAAACCTGGCAAAGAATTAAGTCCTCAAGAGTTTAAAAAATAAATTTGGAAGCCACACAACCGCAAAATAAGTCAAGGTATAAAAATGGCCACTATCTCACAAAACAGTAGATTGACTGGAAACTAAACTCGTTTAACACAAGATCAACCGATAAGAAAATGAAGAATTCTTCAGTATTCCATGAATTTGTTTTAGGATTCTTTACCAAAAAGGATATTTGATCTTGAATGGTGGCTGAGCTATTATTATTATAAAATATACTATTATAAACAAATTAATTCAAATTCCTCTTAGTAAAAGAGGACTTACCAAGTGTTTGGTCCATATAGAAATAAATTGTAGTTCCTGTATTTTCTTCTTTGTGTATTGCTTTAATTTTAGTTTATTTTTTATTGATTTAAATTTATCTATTTTATGTATTTTTAATTTTTGTTTAAATAAATGACAAATAAATGTATTTTCATGTCTGCTTAAAAATATTTCGTTTGTAAATAACGAATTGATTTCTTTTTTGTCACTATAATCGAATTTTAATTATTAATGTAACTGAAAGTTCAGTTATTAGTTAAATTGTTACAATACAATAAATTTTTAATTGGAAATCTTAACAATTCGTTTAGAAATATGAATTCAATGCGTTTGTTTGCTTAATATATTTTAATCAAGCGTAATTGATTAAAGTAACTGAATAAAGCATTAAAAGAACTATATTTTAAGTACAATTATGTTTTTAAAACTACAAAAGAAAAAAATTTATAGAACTAATAAAATTTTAATAACTGCAATTAAGTTTTTATATAGTTTATCAAATATCCGGCTTCGTAACCATTTCCCAACTAATCTTTTTTCTGTGTGTACATATGTATAATATATAGGTGCCTTCAATTAATTGTTAATAAAATCAATCACTAATCATGAGTTTTTCGTAATATAGTTGGCCCAATGATAAAAGATTAAATAAAATTTACAATTCCATTTCCAATTTATTAATAATTTTTAAGGAGAAATAATTTTCCAATATTGAATGATAACATGTTTTTGCTACTAATTTCTAAATAACTCCAAAACTATTGAGCGGATAAAAAAATTATGATAACTTGAAGGTAAATTTATTCAACATTTTTTGTTTTTCTAAGTCGGACAAACCGTTCTCGGGTTATACTAGTGTGAACGCCTTATTATTCATGCCTATAAAAAATGTTTATGTAATACAAAAAAACTATGAGCAAATTCTTATTCAGCTCATAAAAATCATCATATTCCACCTAAAATTATAATTTCTTTACAGACCTGTGTAATTCGTTTCGTGATTTGGTGACCTTTGATTATACACAGTTTTGGTGGTACTGAATTTCTCAGTCAATTAGGATGCAAGTTATTTTAAGACTATGAACCACTTATTTGTATTGAATGGTTCTTGTATTAAATCGATAATTGTAAAATTAACGAGGTTACACTCTATATTGAAGCTTATCTCGAAAACTACTTGTTTGATTAGGTTTAGTAAATTATCAAAAAAATTCTACTTAAAATAGCCTTCAAGTTACACTCCCATTATTTTTTAAAACACTCAACAGTTTAAGAGATATTAGGCGTATTTTGTAAAAAAAAAAAATTAAAAAATCGTATAAAATTATAAATAAAAAAAAACAATTTTTTCAAAAAATCATAAAAATTCGTAAATGCCAAAAATTTAAAGTTTAAGCCTTTGATCATAAATATAAATTATTTTCAAATAATATAAGTCATATTTCTTTAATATCATTGCAATAATTTAGATTTAATTCACAAATTCGTCAAGATATCTCATTTACAAATTACACAAAAATATTTTACAAAATTTTAAAAAATCATAAAACAAGTTTTATTTTCTTAGTATTTTTCTATACACAGAAAAAAAATGGATTTCAATTACAAATTTGCTTATACTCATTAAAATTTTATTCGATTTAGCTCCAATTAAAAAATTTTTAATATTAATTAATTTTATATCAATTTCAATCGATATTTTGTAATCAGAAAAAAACAAGCGTGAATGTTATATTCGGCCCGGCCGAATCTATATGCCCACCATCAACTTTTTCCAATTTTACGTAATATGGAAGGGGGCGGTAAAGTGGGCAGTAAAGTGGGCAGCAAAGTGGGCAGTAAAGTGATTTTCACCTTATATGGGAGGTGGGCGGTAAAGTGGGCGGACTATGCCCATTTTTTGTTTCCGAGTTTATATCGATCCCCGAACTATACGTTCAAAATTTCGTTGTCGTACATGCTTTTGTTGAAGAAATATTGGCAGAAAAGTACAAAACGAACACCCTGTGTTTCTAGTTTATAGTCCATAACTCTTTTGTTTATTACCCCATTTTCAATACCAAAGAAACCTTATATAAGATAAATATAAGAAAAAATTTCGTCCCCCTACGTTGCTCCGTTCGAGCCCTATCCTGCTTTCAACTGACAGACAGACGGACGGACATAGCTAGATCGACTCAGAATCTAACCAGGACCCAGAAAATATATACCTTGTGGGGTCTTAGATGATTCCTTCGACATGTTACACACGGAATGACAAAATCAATATACCCCCCATCTTTTTAATGGTGGGTATAAAAACAAAATTATAATTGAAATTTTGCTTAGACTTAACCACTTATATTAATTGATTAATTCGATTCAAAATTTAACTAAATCCATACATTGCCTAGAAAATAAAATACAATACAAATTCATAGCTTTAAAATAATATATTTTATTAATTAAATTATATGTATTATACAATAAAATAACAGATTAATTAAAAAAAAAATCCGAATATTTTTTCTGCGTAATTTGTAAGTAAGATATCATCAGTGTTCTGTATCTAATGGCATTCTTTTATATAGTACTTTTTCTTTCTTTACAGAGATTTCGCAGATACCACATAATCCTAAACTATGTATTTGCATATCAGACAAAATTTATCACACTATTGCAAGATGCTACAACTTTTGCAAAAGACAGAACTGGATATCATTAGGTTTCAACAGGACGGAGCAACTGCACAGCTAGTGAGGCAATAATAATGATCGCATAATTTCTCGTTCGATAGATTAGCTTTGACCAAAAACCTAATAGTCATGACTCAGGAGCGATCTAAACTTCAAAAGAACTAATCAAATCTGAACTTAAATTCACTTAAATCAGGGTTCCCAGAATTTTTTCGAATCATATCCCCAAATAAGGACTGCGCACGAAAAAATCCGTGCATGCTCTTGGGCTTATAACTTTTGATGTGGTGAAAAATTAATAATTCTGTTAACTGGTTTGTATTTGCCATTATGCTCACTTGGCATCTGCTAAGTTTCATGGTAATAGCAAAATTTGTTTTTCTTAAAATGGAAGTTTAACAAAAAACACATAAACACATAATTCAAATTTTTCATGAAATCTTGCATTGGTCATATAAAATAATTGCAAGGAAGGCTGTTGTGCCGCAAAATACAGTTTCTTGAGTCATAATATTATACAAAGAAGTCATGATCACTGAATGGTAACCTGGTAATGGAAGACAAATAGTATCTTCAGTTTGTAGGACTCAGGCAAAATAGAAAGGATTTTGAGAGAAATTCACCTCATCTCTGGAAGAAAAGTGTTACAAAAATTATAATAATTCTGGAAAATATCAGATATTTCCTTAAAAACCAACAGGAACTAATTTATTCTTTTATGTTTAGAACTTGAACATAACAGTCATTAATAAAAATATAATTTAGAAAAAATTCGCCCACTGGTTTAGTTTCTATAAGCAGATTTGTATGCACGGATTTTTTCGTGCGCAGTTCTTATCAACTTATATTATCCCCAAAAATCCCCACTAAAATAAAACCTTAATTTTAGATAAGTATTAGTATAAACTAAATTACCTTTTATTTGTGCATCAATACATTTCTTTCTAAATAGTCTAAATAGTCAATATTGAAAATGATTTCATAGAGATTTAAAAAAAAAATAAGATTTTATGGAAATTTTTAAATTTAAGTTAATGCAATGACCGAAAATTACGTTTTTATTTCTTCTTCAAAAGTATGAAAATATTATTAGTCAAATTCCATTGCTTCAATTATTACTTATACACTTTTTTCAACTTGTTGAAGACTGATCAATTGCTCAATAATTACCTTCATAGCCAATCCGTACAATAATCATATTGTTTCGGAGATTTTAATAATTTTTTGGACTTTGTAGTACAAATTCAGTACTACAGTTACTTTTTACTGTCTTCAGTGCACAGTTGTTATTATAAATATAGTTTTATCTTACCAAAATCTTCATACCCAGCGGAAAATTATATTTTTTAAATTAAAAAGGAAAATTTTTAAAATTAAGATAAAAATCCCCCAAAATCTTCAAAAAATCCCTAAGCTTTTAAAAATATCCCTAAAAAATCCCCTAATCCTCAAACCAAACTTTTCATACCCATTTTCAAAAATAAATCCCCAATTTGGGGATAAATCCCGTAATCTGAAAACACTGCCTTAAACCTTAATTTTGAATTATAATAAAGCAAATTTGTAATTGATTTGAATTCAAAAAGATTTGAATGATTCAAAAAAAAGGAAAAATATTGACATAAACATTTCAAAAAATATTGAAACAAACAAAAATTAAAAGAAATTGTAAAAAATTAAAAGTATATGTATACATTTCTTTTCTATTTAACATTTTAATTAAAATCATCTTTTAATTATTTACTTCATTCAGTTAACAGATTTAATGTTAAAAAAAATTTTGTTAGTGTTTTTTGGTGAGAGGTGCAAATTTAAATATTTTTTTTAATTGAACACAGAAAAAATTATTACGGTCTTTTTTCAATTAACATAGTTGTTTCATTTTGCATCGAAATTTAAAAAATTTATTCAAGCAAAAATGAAATAAAAATAAAATTTAACTATACCCAGCAAAAACTTGGTAATGGTATGTAGTTACAGATGTAGTTACTTTTCATTATTCATCTGCATTACATGAAAGTAGATTAGTAACTACTTACTTTTAACTTGATATGTAATCAATTACATACACAGAGAAAACAATTTCATTATGGCAATCGAATTTTTTGCCAATCGAATTTGGTCGGTTGCACCAACTATCACAAAAAACAGTTGTGATTGCTGAATATATCATTTAAATGTACCAGCTTATTGGTAGGTGTATATATTTTATCAGTTAGGATAATTAAAATTATTGATAGCTACAATTGAAACAATACCTAATATAATACCAAAAATAGAATTTCTTTAATCATAACAAAATGTCAAAAATAATATTTTTATATTTTATTATTTATTGTTGTTGAAGAATTTTTACACATAAACAAATAATATAGAAAAATAAATGCGTATAGTTTGCATATTTAATGGAAATTACTATGGAGAGAAACTTCTTGTGGAGGCACTTCTTATAGATAACCATTTTGATTATTCTCAATGTCGCACTAATTTTTTAATCAACGATCGGTCCTATAAAAAAAATAAACAACCACGCTTTTACACACAATATTTCATATTCGCTTACAGTACTATATTTACCTATTATAGTTCTTGATTCTCCCCGTTAATCCAACATGTATACGTAACACTCAATGTAATAAACTGCATATGTTTTTGTAAAAAAGAACATAATATATTTCTTTGTTAAAAAACATTGCGTAATATTCACCTTACTTTTCGCCATTGAACCATTTGGCTTGCAAAAATAGCAAATTACTTGATTTTTGGGATCCACAGCATAACCACCATTAGCAGTATCACAACATAGATAGGCAGGATTATTTTTGACACATCTCTGAAAAGGAGGATCATACTAATTGGGACATGTATTAATTCGGGGCTATTCGCATTGACATTCATAATATTGTTTACGTCTACCGGGTACCAACATTTGGATTCCATCACTGCGAGAACGACACTAATATTATTCAATGAAGCCGCCTGACTCATTGAAATTGCCTAAGCCACTAAAAGACATGTTCACCTTGAAGAACAAAAATATATTTTATATTAAAAGGATAATTGTTATAACTTTGATTTTATTTTCAAAGAATTTACCTATTTTAGTGTTCATGATATTCCAATTGCACCTATCTTTTCATATTTACTTATATATTTCAGGTATAATTTAAAAAAAAAAAAAAAACTTTTAAAAAGTTACAGATAATTAAATATTAAAAAAAAATGATGTTAACATCGTCATAAACATAGAAAATCTTGTAGATTTACGTATTTTTAATACCTGAAATAAAGTTTTGATTATAGTCCTTAAATTTTCATACTAATAACCATTTTCCAACTAATATTTTTTCTGTGTGTAAGATCAGATTTTTGGAAATGTTACTTTTTATCAATCTTTTCATTTTTATTATAAAAATTATATATTTTAAAAATGGGTAAAATATGAAAATACATTAATAGCCTGTTTCTCTATGTTGAACGAAAGCTTTCTTTCGCCTTCTAAGCGAACGAAAACTGATTTGGGTTTCTCTAACTCACTTCTATGCGAACAATGAGTCGAACGACAAGTCGAAAGAAAACGTAAGTGTTTTCATATAAAATTGGGTTTCTGTATTTCGAACGATTTTGCTTTCGACTGGTTGAATTTTTTAAAGAAAAATAGGAAAAATTCTCAGAAGGACATTGCAAATGTTCCTTAATCATGTTTATTATTCATTTTGATGTATTTGGTATCAATAAATGATGATTTTGTGTCTAAAAAACAATTTCTAAAAAAAAAAAATCAAAAAATTTTTTATTTTTTAATTATTTTAATTTTGTTTGTTTATTTACTTGGTTGTATATACGTTTAAACAATTTAGTAGTATTTTTAATATTTTTACGAAAAAAAGTTACTCTGAAAGAAAAATAAAACAAAAACAATACGAAAAGACGTAACTGCATGCGATCGAAAGCGTTGGAAATACAGAAACCCAAAATTATTCGAATTCGTTCGACTTGCTTTCGTTCGCTTTGATTTTCGTTCGACATAGAGAAACAGGCTATAATTGTTTGTTCAAGTCGAAACCACGACGTAAGCAGACAGAATAGCTTATTGTTAACAGATCCATTAGACCACTTTATACGTACATGAATTCATTCATGAACTCTGTAATTTGAGTTTATGTAAAATACTAAATCAAAATTAAAATACGGTATAACTCTTAAACCAATGAAGGGGTATAAAAATATACTAAAGGAAGTTTGTAGGAAATTTTATTATCACAAGAATGCGCTTCAAGAATTAACTCCAAGTCTATGGTATGAAATAGAATGTCAAATCCTGATTTCCGCATATTTTCAAATAAATAAATTACAAAAAGAAAAAATTATCAGTTTTTTATTTTCAATACTTGAGTACTTACTTGTAACCGATAATGTAACTAGTGACTAATAATGACTTCTGTAATACTTTGAAACTAATGAGTGACATCTAAGTAATGACTTTCTGAAATGCCTACCTGTAATAACATAGAGTAAGTAGTTGCCTCTAATGACATCACCGTGTTAAAATAATGAGTTATTCATCTAATGTGAAAGTAGTGAAGAGCCATTATATTAGCTTCTTATCTCATTACATGGCAAGCAAAGTTTTTGCTGGGATACTTTTATATCCTATACATATATTTAATTCATCCAATCAACTACTTGATTGATTTAATTAATTTATTAATTGGGAATTTTTTTTGTTTTGTATTTTTTATAGTTTTTGGTAATTGATATAAACATTTTTGTGAGAGGTGCAAATTTAAACAAGTTTATAATTGAATGAATTATTTTCATATATATTTGTTAATTGGTGACTTTTTTCTGTGAATGAATTATTTTGGTAATTATCTTTATAGTATTATTTCAATGCATATGCACTCAAAGTATTTAAGTCTATGAATTAAATTATTATGAATGCTTTGAAAGAATTACTAGGACAACAAATTTAATTTGATTTTGAAAAGTGAATTTAAGAATTAATACTTTCTAACCTTTGTGTCCAAAAGTAAATTATAAACAAATAAATTTTAAATGCCTTACAATAAAATGTTTTAAATTTACAAAACGTTTAAAAAACAAGTCTTTAGATATGAATAAAATTGTAACTATGTTAATATTCCTATGGAGTACTGTATAGTGAAATAAATTAATTTATAAGTTGAATATTAAAACCTTTTCAAATTATTTTGTAGCACTGGAAAAATTTAAATCACTCTAAACTTTGTGCAAATTTTCAGAAATTTATCTGGTCATTGGTAATTTTCAAAATTACATTTTCTATATCTCAATTAAAACCCAGTAAGATGTTATCCTTTTATTCTTTCCCTCAAATAAAAAAACCAAAAATATTTTTATTATAATTTTTTTTTCTGAGTTTTATTGTTATTTTTCTTTGTTATTCTTTTGCATTTATTTTATAATTTGTTTAATATCTTAAAGATAATTTTTATTTTATTTATTTATATGAACATAACAAGAGTATTATTTAAATATTACTATATTATTTGTTTGTGGGTGAAAATCTTTTGTCTGTTAATTTATATATACAATTAAAGCTTAAAACTATAAAACTATTCAATAGTAGCTAAATATTTACAAAATATATGTGATTAAATGTTTAATTAAATACAAATGGTTTTCAATAATAGAATACAATTTTTGAAGAACAAAAAAAAAATGAAATATAAAACAAAACCAACAACAAATTCTACAATTAAAGCAACTAATAATGAAATAAAATTATTTAGACATTAAAAGAAAGAATTACACAATTAGGCAACAATAAAATCTACAAAATCCATTTAAAAGGATTCAAAATAAAAAAACAATACATCCTTAGTTGGAAGGAAAATATAAAAAGAAACAAAAAACGGTCAACCGTTTTGTAAAAATTTCCTTTGGAATATGTTTTGAGCTTAGGCAGTGGCATGATGAGGATGTTGATAGGCTGCCGCTGCAGCCCAAGGATTATGAGGATGATGATGAAAAGCTGAAGTGGGTGTGGGATATGTGGATGTTGTTGAAAAGTCAGCATATGAGGGATATTCTGATTTCATTTGTCCTATTAAATTGGAATAAGTAGATGAATGTTGCATATGATGTGGCATGTGATGTTGCATATGATGATGATGGGAATGAGAGTGAGGATGATGATGTGAAATAGGTGATGTATTGCCATTATTTGTATGAGGAGAAGACATTGTTATACCATATTCGGCAGCTAATTGTGTTTCACTTTGCATGGCCAGGGTGTTGTAATGTTGTGATGTTTGGGAATGTTGTTGTTGCTGTTGAACTTGGGAAGTTTGTTGTTGTTGCATATTTGGAGATTGTGTTAAATGTCCATTATTTGAGGTAGCTACGGTTGTGGCTGTTGTATTGTTATTGGTATTTGTCTGTTGTTCCATGGCACTTCTTGTTTGTTGCTGCTGTTGAGTATTCCACAAATCAAATGTTGGTGGTGTTTGTTGTACGCTTGTGGTTGGGGGATTTGTTGTTCCATAACTTGTAGGCGATGTTAAATGAGGCTGGAACAGTGAGGAGGTCTGATGATACAAATTCGTATAGGGTGTATAATTTGTGGGAATTTCAGTTTGTTCCGTCTTTAATTGAATTTGTGGCACAACTGTTTGCTGTTGTTGTTGTTGTTGTTGCTGCTGCTGTTGATTATTGTTGGCATTGTTATTTAAACGACTGTTTAAGGATAAGGGACTCTTGACGGTAGTGGCTGCTGAAGCTGTGGGAGTATTTGGCATACCATTTGCCATATTGGGAGACTTGGCTGGACTGGACTTTTCAGGTTGCTGCTGTTGTTGTTGTTGCTGTTCCAAAGGTTTTTCTTGTTTAATAGCAGCAGCCTGTTCTTTAGCTTCAGCTGCAATAGCTTTTTTACTTTTCTTATCCTTGAAATGGGTCTTCTTGTGCTTACTCAAATGGTCACTGCGAGAGAATTTCTTCGAGCATATGGGGCAAGCATAGGGACGGTAATTGGTATGAGTACGACCATGACGTTGTAATTCATCGGAACGTGAGAAACGTTTGCCGCAGGTTAAACATAAAAATGGTCGTTCTCCAGTATGCCAACGTAAATGGGTTTTCAAATGAGAAGCTTTGCCATACAAACGTTCACAGCCGGGTATATGGCAGATATGCTGTTTACGTCCTCTCTCATCGGGACCCACAATTGGTGGTAGTCCTGACATTTCATTGGTACAATTGGGGCAAGTACAGCGTACAGAACGTCTTTGCAATTGAGTTTGGAATGCAATATCATCGAAATTAAAACTAGGATATGTTTGACCAGACCAAGGCTGGTATAAACGATCCTGATGCGAAAACCAAGCACCCGCAGCAGCTGAAGCAGCAGACATACCAACAGCATTACCATAATAATCTGAAGCATATTGAGCATAAGGAAATTGTGTTCTAAAAAGAGAAGGAGAAAATGAAAAAATTTAAATTAGTATGATACATAACTCAAAAGGAAACGGAAACATAAGGAAAATAAATGCAAAAGTTAAGCAAAGCTAAACTTGGCTAAACTAAACAACATCCCTTTCCTTTAAAAGGATGTCACACAATTAAGTGCATTTTGCAATGTTTTACAAATACATACCTTGTTGGCAATGCAGCTGTATAGGCAGCCGTATTCCATGTATAAGCAGCCGAGGCAGCAGCAGCCGCACCCAATTCTGTATGTGAGCCGGATAAGGGTGATGCTGAGGTGGCCGAAGCAGGCGGACTGGAGGAAATTGAAGCAAATGATTGGGCGGGTGATGGGAAGATGCTAGGTGACACTGAGGCTGATGATGGTGCCGACTGTATACTTGAATTTGGTGAAGCTGAACCCGTAGATGATGATTGTGGCGGATATTGCATTTCCAATTTCATGGGATTGCAGGCTGTTACCGAAGATGACACTGATTTGCTGTTATATAAAACCGAAGCGGCAGCAGCAGATGGCGAAAACTCATTGACATTTGTCAGTGAGCCAGTTGAGGAGTTTGACTGTGTAGAGGAGGCAGCCAAGGAAGCTGTGGCATAGGGATTTAAGTAATTACACGCTGAGTCAATCATGTTGAAGAATTTTTTTTTTTATAGTTTTTTGTTTTGTTTATAAAACACTTGGTAATTGTTGTTAAATTATTTTAATGGATTTAAATTAAATATATTTTTTCTATTTATTTACAATCCAAACATGTCTTTAATTTTTTTTTATATATATATATTTGTTAATATGGCACAAATTATTTTTTAACTACACTTCACTTTTTTGCTCTTTAAACTTTTTTTATTTCGATTAGTTATATATTTATTACGTATCGATGTTTAAACGTTTTTATTACACTTGTTTTGTTTATATATTCGTACTATAATTACTATAATCGTTCAATTCTTGCCAAAAAGAAGAAACTAAAGTTTTTTTTATCTTTACCAGCTTAATTGCAGGAGTCACTTATGAACCGACTGAAGAACTACTGCACAAAATAATTTCATTGCCGATAATAATGATAATAATATCCAATAATGTGGCAACAGTGGCTGGCAGCTCTTTAAGCATATAGTTAAGTTTTTTTTTTTTTTTCTTAAAAGATCTCTAAAAGTTTTTTTGTTTGTTCCAAACACATTAACGACGTCCACGATACGTCCACCGGTAATTATCGATGCCGACTGAATGTTAAAACGCAGCGAGAGAAATGTTTAACGTACGAATTACGAATCATATACTAAAATTGTTTTTTATAGTAGTTGTGTGTATCTGTATCTGACGAATATAAATGTAGAATTTAGATGGTGTGGTGTGTGGTGGTGTGTAGATGAGGAAGGCAAAGCAGAGAGTGTGAGGTTAAAAGCAAAGAGCTGCGCATTTTATAATAATATAACTATAGAGTGTACAAAAACAATGAGTGGTGCAATGGCCAAGAAAGAGATAACAATACAAAAGTGTTTCGTCTCTCTTCTCTAACCTGGCCGCAGGATATAAGCACGCGTGTGCTTAGGTAGGTAAAAAAAAAAAGAAATTCAAAAGCAAAAAACAAAAAAAATACGATGAAAAGTCGGAAAACAAGAAGAAGAAGAAACAGAAAATAAAAACAAAAACAACAAAAACTATAAATACAAAAGAAAATGTTGTTTTGTTATTTGAATTTGGAGTAAGAGCTCAGTATTTGAAATGTATGTATTTGTATTATATTTATCATCTCTTTCTAACATTCATACATAATTTGTCTTTGCTTATATTGAGAGTAATGTGTGCGTTTATTTGCCATAAAGGATGCTCACGCACTCTTTAAGGTTTTTTGTTCCTAATTTTATTTTTTTGTATTGTATGACTAAAAAGGATTTTTTTGGGTTATTGTTACTATGTGCTCTCCTCTATAACCTTCACCCAAGAGCACTACTTACTAAGGTTTACTCCCCTTCATTAAATTTTAAAAGAATTTCAATAAAAGAAAAAAAAAATATTAGAAAATATTTTTGTAAAAGCCTTTCTAATACTCTAGGAAAATACCATGAAATTTAAAATTTTTACGGAAATTATTAAAAACGGAAATACTAATTTATGTTTTGTTTTTTCTCGAAATGTTCTTACTTTTATCCTTTTTGAAAATTAACATTTTACAAAGTCATGATTTTAAGCATGCCATAACCAAATCTTCTTAAATAGTATCGTATTATAAATAAAAATATAATTCTTTTAATTTTTTTTTTTTTCGTGGTTGCGCCCAATGAAATAACTGTATTTAAAGGGGCGTTACCAAACACCATCGCTTTTACCATACCCAAGTATAGTAAGTCACACTGTTGAGCATATACACCACAATTTTTTTTTTTTTTTACTTCTTTTTCTTCTCCTTCATCCCCCTTTTCTTATTTTATGACGACAACAACAACAAAAAATAAACGTTCCAGCGTGTAAGCTTTATAAAATTATGGTCACTCCGCTTAATCTTCAGAAAACCAACAACATTTTTAATTCTCTTTTTTATATTTTTTTGTTGTTTATAAAATGGGGGTTTAAATTTAAAGAGAGTTTAAGTGCTGGTATTCTCCATGTAAAAACTAACTTTTAAGTGGGATTGTTAATTTAGCGGTCTTTGGAATAAAAAGCGCCTAAATAAGCTTTATGTGAAAAAATCTTAAGGCAAATTATATAAATTTTATTATGATAAAAATGTTTAATAAATAATACGACATATTTATGTATATTTAAAGAGATATTCTATTGAAAACTCCCAAATTTATTGAACTGTCTATTTGTTTTATTTATATCCTGTACTTAAAATAGGTGTGCCTTTCTTCAAATGAAAAGAGAAATTTTAAATTTATATTTATGTTTTATTAATTAAATCTAAGGAGAAAAAAATTAATTTTGGAAGTAACCAACATTGGATCAGAAGAGGTTTTTTAGAAGAAACCCCATATTTTCTATGAGAAATTCAGTGGGGTTCAGTTAAAAATTGTTCTATAAAGAATCCCTTGTTTAAAGGAGTGAAATCATCAGCAATGAAATTTTAAAGAATATTGTGAAGTAACAATAATAACACTTTATTCAAAACTCTGATTAATGGAAATTTAATTTGTAGGTATGACTGAACTTCTTTTAGTGCAGATCTCTATTATTGGGACTACCATATATAATCATCGTTTTAAATATCATGCAATTTCCTACTCACCATTAAATTTGGTGTACTTAAACATTGTACATTTCCAGCCTTTGGTAAATTCTTAGATAGATAATTGATTTTCTGCCAGTGTGGATCGTTAGACATTTGATCACTGTGTTGTGAACCTATAAATCATTAAATTTTAATACTTTTGTTCTTAAGATATACGATATTTATTTCCATAAAATTTTAAGACTTTTACTGTAACAGTATTTATCGGTAATTAGTATGATGTATACCATTTCCCCTGGTCCTATCTTAATTGACTAAGAAGTCTCGTGCCGCAGAAAAAATATTTCTTTCACCCTTTATAATTTATAAAAAAATGAAAATACAATGTTTCATACCTTTGGTAAATATTTGGGAATTCCTTTGGATTCTTAAAATGGGGACTATTATTATTTTTATACCCTACAACACATAGGTGGTTGGAGTATTATATGTTTGTGCAGAAATTGTAACGCAGAGAAAAAATTTTAGGACCTTCACCTTAAAGTATACCGTTCGACTCAGAATCACTTTCTGAATCGATTTAATGTAAAGCTTGTGCGCAAAGTACAGATCGCAATTTTGAAGATAATTTGATCAAATTTGGTACATATGACATTTTTTGCTCAAGGACAAATCCTATTGAATTTGGTCATGATCGACGCATTATTTTACCTATACCCCATACACTATTCCGATCCAACCCATATGTGGATGGGAATAGTGTAGGGTATCATATGATCGGTCTTGACCGACTATACTTTTCCCATTTTTTTTTTCTAATTTTCATTAATTTTATAACTAATATCACTTTTTTTCCGATAAAGATTTCAATGGTCGACAAAAAAAATTTTTCGTCCTCCTTAAAAAAAAAAATATGTGGACTAGATGGAATTTCGCATGCTAAACTCGAATTTTTTATGGAGATTTTTTTTATGGACATGTCTAATATTGCGCCCTAAATAAGCCGATTACTCGTTCTACTATCAAATTTTTATCCGCTCAATAGTTTAGGAGATATTTCGAAATAAGTGACCGAAAAAAAATGTTTCATACTAAATTGAAAAATTTTTTTACTTAACTGTGAATAAAATCAAGATTTGTGCATCAATTTTGAAGATACATGCCTTATTTTATTCGGAGATGATAAACTGAAACATTTTTGATGCTTTCACTTTAAAAAAAAAATTGTAGTAACAAAAAAATCACAAATTTTGCATAAAAAAGTTTTTTTCGGACATTTATTTCAAAATAACTTCAAAACTACATATTACATATTTTTTTGCTGAGTTAATATTTCTATAGTTATTCGGAAACTAGTAGCGAAAAAATATTTTTTTTTTTTTTTTTTGTCGACCAGTGTTATGGTCTATTAAATCAAATATTGTAAATTAATTAATTTCTGCAGTTAAAAGGTCAAAAGAAGTATAAAATCAAACCTTTATAATTGAAAAGAGTATGTTATTTTTAACTTTAAACTCTCGAAATAAATAAAATTATAATATATATCCTTAAAAATCCAATAACTTTATCTTTAAAATGAACCTTAAACAAAAATTCATCATGAATTTATAGAAAATATTAGAAATTAAATATGTACACCTTTTTTTAAATTTTAAGTTTTTTTTTATATTTCAAAACGTCAATTTTCAAAACGACATACTTATAATATCAAATGTCTATAGTAAAATTTTGTAAACATATTTGTACCAATATTATATACTTTAAAATATAATGACAAACTCTTATTTTAATCATAATCTTTCAATTAATGTAATAAATAATCCCAAATAGTTCAGGAGGAAATTTCTCTAGCACTCAATTAAAATTTTTTGTATTACTCACTTGTTACCATTGAGCGATATCGATTTTTTAAGAAATCCTGAAAAACTTCAAATTTTTTATCATAAAGTATAAATTTCTTAAATAAAATTAAAAAATTATCAACATTTAGACGCTTTTTTATCTCTTTATTCCCATTGACAACACTAAATCTATGCAGTATGAAAAAAATACATATTTTTGCCAGATATTCCATAAGTTTCACTCTCTTTTAAAAACCTCAGGCTTTTGCAATGAAAATTATTATTATTTTTTTTTTTTTTGCTGATGTTTTTCATTGTTGTACTTAAAAGATAAAATATCTAATAGCCCATGTGAGTGTATAACATATAATGAAACGGAAGATACAATTATCTTTTATATCAAAATAAAAACATGCTTAATAAAATATCAATTCACTGCAAATGTTTGTTGTATAAGTATACTTAGGTGCATATAAGTATGTAGTACAATATTTAACAAAAATATTTGCCCCCATCAGTGTGTCCGTCTGCTATATATTTTTGTTTTTTATTTGTAACTATTCTTACATCAACAATAAATTGTTTGGCTGACTGTCTGTCGGTCTTTAGATGATTGGGCGTGATTCATTGTAGATCTTCTCACAATCTCTTTAAGTGTACCCTGCATTTAGTCACTATTATAAATTTATTAAGTTAAACGTTTTGTTTGTTATGAAAAATAGTTTCAATTATTTCCTCTATTAACAAATAGAGGAAATAATTGAAATCAAATTTGATATATTAGAGAATTTAAAGCTAAAGTTTTTCAGAGATTTTTATGGGGAGATGAGGATAAAAGCTTGTGACTCCTTTAGAATATTTAACATTAAATTTAAATACAAATGACTTGGATGAGATGGATCTTACCCGACAGGATTTTGTTGGCAGATTCTCAACGATTTGTTTTTTATATAACTGTCATTTTAAGAATGGATAGCTCCTTTCGAAAACAATGGTTCTGAAATGGAAGTTCCCGACCCACAAGCGATCCGTGGGTCAATATTATCTTTAAAATTAGCAAAAAAAAATCAAATTCATATACAGAGTCCGAAATAAGAATTGGCACAGTACATAAATTATTATAAAATCAGTCACTGCATTCAAACTTCTTTAGTTAGAAATGTGAATGTTAGGTATTTAATACATACATGTGTAAGTTTATTAATGACTTAAACTTCTGGGGTAGTGCAAATCATTTGTAAGAATATTGAAACACTTTAATTATTTCCTAATATTTTAAGGAAAAAAGTATTGGCACAGGGAAATAAAAATGCATTCATATTTTAAGGCTGGTTTTATCTATGGGTCAAAATTTAAGTCTTATACTACAACTACAATATTTTCCTCGATTTAGAGCCTTTTTATCTTAATTTCATTAAATTTATCCCAAAAATATTACGAAAGATGCCAAAAATTATTACCTTTCAATATAAACTGATTTTAAGGGACGTCTTATATAAAAATCGGTCAGAAATAAATACAGTTAATAATTGAAGTCACTATACTCTAAGAAGTATTTTAATATTTAAAAATTGTAAAGGATTTGGGCAAAAAACAGGATTCCCAATAAGACTTAGTGTGGACGAACAGCATCGTCTCAATAATGTAATGAAGAAGTAACAAATCACAACCTTTATGTAGAAAGTAGCGATACTAAGAAGATGGTTAACACTGGTTGTATTCTAATATAGGTCCAAACCTCTTAAAAAAATACTGGGTGTATTTTACGAACATTGATTTTCATACATTTTATAGTTTTTCATATGGAAATTTACTTATTAAAAACTCCAGATCTATACCAAGCTCTTTTCAGCGTGTTCCGTTTAGATATTGGGATTATATTATTACCAAATGTTTTCTTAAGATCTAAACTTTTTTTTGCTAATTCTTCACTACATTATTGAAATAATGCTGTTAGTTTATAATGACTTTTATTGGGAGTCTTTCTTTCCGTAAAATACTTTCCATTTTGGAAATTTTAAAATACTTTTAAGGGTGTAATGACTTCTTTTATCAACTGTATTAATTTCTGTTCGATATTAATATTTATAGTCCTTTAAACCCATATTATATTGAGTGGTTAGTTTTTGGCATCTTTCGTAATATTTTTGAGATAAATTTAATAAAATTTAGATACAAAAACTCAAAATCATAGAAAATATTATAGCTGTAGTATATGACTTAAAATTTGACCCTAGACCAAACCAATTTCAAAATATGAATACATTTTTACTATCCTGTGTCAGTACTTTTTTCCTTAAAATATTGGAAAATATTTGATATTTTGCAATTTTCTTACAAATGATAAACTTACATATGGATGTATCAAATATCTAAAACTCAAATTTCTAAATTAAAAAGTTTGAATGCAGTGACCGATTTTATAATATAATAACATTATGGTAATAAAAATACCAAACTGATTTACTATCTGAAATCCACATAAACTCAGTAGGTTTATTTTAATACACAAAAAAAAAATTATTTGAAAACTATTTTTAATTTATATGTTGTTTCAATTTGTATTAAAATTGAATTATGTTAATAATAGCTTAACCCCGTGGGCTTCGCTTCCCCTTTGGATGCAAAAACTAATATTTACTTTATATGGGAGCTATTACTTCCTTTCGACCTAATCGCCCTTTTCAAAATTTGATATGAAAATGACTTATACAACTTTTTAAGACTTTCAATAAATCACTCTTTCTGATATGCGAAAATAATTATTTTCTTTATATTGGAGGCTACCCCTCCCGCTAGCCCTATCCGTTCTATTTTAATTTCATTAATGCAATATGATAAGAAAGTAATTCCCACAAAATTTGAAAACTCTCACAATAATATTTCTTTAGATATGCTACAAGAATATTTGCTTTGTATGGGGGTACCATTTCCCACGGTCCTAATCATCCCATTTGCATCTGAACTAATGAAGGTTATTGAGAAAGTTATTCTAACAAAATGTTAAAACTTTTGCTGTAGTAGTTTCTAAGATATACGATATATAATATTTTCGTTGTATGGGGGGTATCATTTCCCCTTGTCCTATCCTATTCATTCGATTTTCCTTTCAAGTTTGATGGTTTTTGAGAAAGATATTCCCGCAAAATTATAAGACTTTTGCTTTAACAGAATTTAAGTTATACGAAGAGATGACCGCTTTTAACTGCTAAAGTAGATATTGTAGGCTTAATATACTTATGTAATATATTTTCCTAAATATATAATTTTTGCAATAAATACTTGAAAGTTTTAAAATATTATTATATTTTAAGTATATTATATACAATGGTGTAGATTCAGCTAACACTTGAATCGTTTCGATTAACACCTTGATAATTTTTTAGAAAAATTTCAATTATAACTATTATTTATTTGATTAAAAGATTAATTGAAATTTATATAAAAAAAAAATAAATTATTTTCCTTTAAGTAATATTACAATTTTGATGATTGGAGCAAAATCAAACAAATCAAGGATCTCGATTTTTATATTTTTTTTTTTTCTGGTATAATTTAATTGAAACATTTAGGGGACTTTAAATTCGTCTTAAACTTGGCTTCAAATATAATTTATTTTCATTTACATTAAAACAGTTAAGTGCATACAATTTGTTTGTTGCTTTCATCTTCTTTGTTACACAAGCGTACGCAGTCTATGAGGAGAGATTTATAGTGCTTTTATAGTCTTTTATAAAACATCACCATCTTTAAGTGATTTTTTTTTTCTGTTCTCTTACTAACTTTTGTCTGTTTTTAATTTCTAGATTGATTGTCATCAATTAAATGAAAATATGTTTTTATAAATGGCGTTGCACGTAGTACGTTTTATGTTTCTATAATGGTGGTGGTCTCTGTTTAAGTTGAGTTGTTAGTGGGTCATGGTTTTTGGAATTAAATACTTTATCCATCCATTCAACTTTGTGTTGTGTTTATTTTATATTTATTACACTTAATCGATGTATTTTGTAATTTTTGTTTTGGTTTTCTATGGAAGAATGTACGTAAAAAGCTATTTATGAATTGTGCATTATGGCCTACACTTCAATTAATTACAGGGTATTAAATGAGAGTTATCAGTTAATGTTTATAATATGTACTTTAAAATTTGGGAAATTTAAAATAAACTCACAAATGAAAATTAAAAGTTTGGAAGATCTTAGATTAAACAAGCGATAATGTTATATTCGGCTTGGCCGAATCTATATACCCACTGTCAACTTTCCTAAATTTTACGTTATATGGGAGATGGGTGGCAAAATGGGCGGACCATGCCCATTTTTTGTTTCCGAGTTTACATCGATCCTTGAACTATTTGTAGATAATGTCGTTAACGTTTCACCTGATATGGGAGGTGGGTGAACCACGCCCATTTTTGGTTTCCAAGTTTATATCGAGCCTTGAACTATCTGTACAAAATTTCTTATCAGCAGAAAAGTATGAAATGAAGCTACAACGGACACCCTGTGTTTCTAATATTTAGCCCATAACTTTTTTGTTTATTAATCGATTTTCAATACCAAACAAACCTTATGTAAGATAAATATTTGAGACAACTTTCATTCCCTAAGGTTGTCCCGTTCGACCCCTATTCTGCATTCAACAAACAAACAGACGGTCAGACGGACGAACATAGCTAGATCGACCCAGAAAATATATACTTTATGAGGCCTTAAATGTTTTTTTCGATATGTTACACACGGAATGACAAAATCAATATACCCCCCATATTTTTGATGGTGGGTATAAAAAAAAGTTTACTATCTAAAAAATATTTATATACAAAGAACCCCAAATTTTTAGTGATATATGTCCTCTAAAATGGATCCTAATTTTTTTACATTCTCTTCTGGAACATTTGGTTTTATACTATAAAAAAGCTCTTATAATATTAAAATCTTAAAACTACGTTTTAATTAAAGTCATATACCTTTCATACTCCTTTAGTAGTCCCAATCCAATTTACTAATCGAAAGTTTCTTAATTAAAGTCGTATTTTGCAAAGAAAGATCACCTTTTTACCAAATACTTGGTCTAATTTCAATTCAACTACATAAAGCATATAATTCTTAATGTAATCACTGCTCACCTAATTAATCTCACTGAATTAATCATCTCACTCCTTTTCCTAACCCACCCAACTCACTAATCAAAAGATCCTCTTCTTACTCTAAAGCAACTCAATTAAAACGCCCTCTTATTTCACAAAATTTAATTCTCACTTCCTATCTTGTGATATCACCATAATCAGTTAGATTCTGTTATTTAATCAACAAAACACAAACATGATGTTGTGGCCTCCTTGTAGATTCTCCAAAACAATCTTCCAAGATGAACCCAGCATTTAGAGGTAAAGCCAGTAATGTTGCCAGTAAGCATATGCTCTGGCCAAGATCTATGTCTAATCGTGGCACATATTGCAGCTTGAGCTATGGATTATATGCTGGTAAGCTTAGGACTTGGACGAGATGTGTACGCATGTTTCAAATAATCACCAAAACATTTACACTCGCTGAAAATCTCCACTAAGCGTTACGCTTGATCATCAATTTGTAGGGATAAATCCGAAAAGTTAAGCCTACATTTGAAAGGATTTTAAAGAAGGCTTGATCTTTATCTGGGCAAAGGTTCTTAATACTTCTTGTGCTCTCTAAAGGAAAATATGAAGAGAAAGAAGAGAACTAATGATAAAGAGAGAGCAGCAAATTTAGAAATAATAATTGTTTTTAGTGTAAAGTGTAAATCGACAAAAATATTTTAATCCTTTCATCACTCTAGCATAGTTAAATGTGGTGGTCTCGGATTAAACCACAGGTCATAATCACCCTCACTCGGTGGTAAATACACAATTCACACACACACACTCACACCTATAGCAGGTAGCGAAATGAAAAACTCTCATTGTATGAGAATAAGAGAGTAGTTTATACAAAAATCATTGATAAGCTTGTCATAAAAATTGTGCTTAACAGGAAAAGTCAAAGGATACATTTGCGGTAATCCACAAGATCACCCACACGCACACACACACACACATTCACATACAATGGAATATATGCAAATACTAACATTTCTACTATTTTTCATTTAGTTAGCTTCCTTTGTTGTATATTTATCATGTTATTTGCTGCTTCTAAAAACATTAACAAAAAGTTTCCACACATGTTTAACGGAAAATAATGTGGGAATGACCGAAAAGAGAAAAGCAAATCATTTAATTTACATTGTTCAAATTTGCTTTGAAATGAAAGAGTTAAACCAGGCAGGCTTCTGTTATCTTTTCTTGCTTACAAATGCAGATTTGTTAATTGGATTAATGCTTTCTCTAGTCGCGTTGTAATCCTCGCTGTGTAAGCAAATATTTTGTGATCTTTTTGTATCGGTCAACAGCATTTTGGTTGGCGATTTATCATCTTAAGCGTATTCTAATCTGGGGGTTTTCGACAATTGACTCGCAAAAGTCATGCTGTTTAACTCAGCACAGTATTGTCTATTGTAAAGAGTTAAATTTTTGTAAAAGTCGGTTATTTTTCAATTCAAATGAATTTGACTTTTTCTTTTCTTTAATTTTCATTTTATTTGATGAAACAATAGACACAAAGTTGTGCAGGTTTAAGTTAAAATGTCTGGAAAAAAATTACCAAACTTCTATTTTCAACAATATTTTAAAAAATAATACCTATAGGGTAAGTGTACCGGTTATTAATATTTCCGATCGTGATCATGATATTTGGATAACGAGCAATTGCACCACTTTATTAAAGGGTACTCTTTCAGATTTTGTTAGATTTTTGCAAAGAAATAAATGTTTAATTGGCCATTTTATAGCATTTTATAAAATACATCGATTGTATCTATAGTCGGCATATTTTTCCAGTGTTCGGCATGTGATGATCCAATAGTCGGCATGAAATTTATTGACACATTTTGTATGTAAATGCCCTAAACTATGCTCTAAAAAATAATATAATTTTAAAAAGTAAAAAACTTTTGAACAAAATACTTGATTTTATAGTTTATCTTTTTTTGGAAAAATGGTCCAACAGATACAATTTTACATTTCAGCGACCAATAGTAAAATTTTACGGTGAAAAATTCTGTAGAACATTTTTTACAAACATCATAGAAATGACCCCTTATAATAACAGATAAATCATTACATAGTTCCGACGAAATATTTCTAATAATAGGGTCTAAATGTATTTGCAAGAAACATTTAGGTCCGAAGTAATAATTACATTATTATCTCCCAATTAACATGACATGCCGACTATAGAATACTATACAATTTTTTTGTTCCTAAGGTCGGCAGCCACCAAATCATGAAATGGAATTCTTTACGCAAAATTTTACACATTTAACATAAATTTTCAATTGTTGTCTATCTTCTGAATAATTTTTTGTTAAAATACAACTTGAATTATTATAATAAATATCATCTTTGAAAGTAGCCTTTCTTTAATTTTTCTTCTAAAAACTGATATCAAAAATGTGTTGTTTAAGAACGGACTAAATTGCCAATAAACTGCTACTATTAGCATATTTTGAACATTTGCACTAAAAATATAAACATATTTTCATGGCAAAATTGATCTTACATCAATAATTAGTATTCGCTGTTGTTAATTATTTCAGTTTAAATTTAAAAATGCCGACTACTGGTACATGCCGACATTAGGTGCACTTACCCTATAACATAATCGATAATAACATTATTTAAAAAAATATTTTGTAATAGTTTATAAGTCGTCTTTTTTTCTCATATAATAAAAATTTTAATTTAGTGTTGTAATAAAATTCTGCATAAAAAATAAATTCTTAGTCTTATTAAAATTATATGGTTTAACCCAATATATAGAATAGATTTAAAGTAGAAACGTATTCAAATTTCAAAATTGCTCACATCAGCGACCAAATATCAAATATCTGAACTTGTGGGATGTTCAAAGAAAAATTACAACTATCAGAACCGATACGAACTATAGCTGGTGTTTTGAATTCAATATCATTAATTAAATGGAGAACATAAAGACTTATTAGCCTCGCCAAACAAAACAAATTTCATTTGAAGTTTAATAAAACTCATATATCTCGAATACACAGTGGGGCAGAATCGAAATTTTTTGTAAATAAATCTGTAACCTTCTAATTGGCTGATTGGATTTGCGTAAAATTTGATGCAATGTTATGTTTTGAAGGGGAATCCAATGGGCTCGTCAGGAGCCCATATCAAATTTTTTAATCTCTTGCTAAGTTTCCATTTTCTCCGAATTTTAGCACAACCACACAACATTGACTACGGGAACCAATTATATATATGTTGTTATGGCCTTTTCACATCCACAATAGTACAATATTTTTGGAATTTTCCTTAACTTATTAGCTTTAAATTAGTACAGTTTCGGCTCTATAAAAGATATTGATTTCAAGAATGAAGAATTATGTCAGCTGGGGAATATAAGTTAGATGAAAAAATCGAGTTCATATTTCTGATTTTTGCAATTGTAGTAGAATTTTTGTAAAAAATTGTTTTTTTGAGAAACTATGAATATTTTATATATAAAGCATGTAAACGAAAATTTTTTTACATTTTCAATTGCATATATTTAAGCCACAGTATATAGTATTGGAAAAATCTTAAAAGTTTGTGATTCTGTAAAGTCTTTAGAATATATATAAATTTACATTTTGAGTTTCGAGATATCAGTCAACGAAATATCTTAAAAATTGGAAAACATCAGAAAAAAAATTTGGACAAATTTCTTAAAAAAAATGTGTAAACGAAAACTTGATTGCATTTTAAAACGTAAATATTTCAGTCCCTGTAAGCAATATGATATAGATCTGATACTTTTCTGAATCTGTGAAGTCCGAAGATTTTAAATATGTTATACTTTTTTATAAAATCCAAACTGTTAATTCATAATCATAAAAATTGGAAAATAACACAAAATTAAATTTGAGAAAAATTTTTTGAACACTGCATCAACCAACTTTAAGTCAAAAAAAAAATCCTAGTTTAACAATGATAATTTCGGAAAATGATACATCAAAGAAAAGACAATGTCATAATCTATCAATTAAAATACTAAATAATGTGTTGATTAACACTCTGGCTAGATTTGTCATCGAAAAGTGAATCGGGAAAAAGGTTATGATAAAATACTGTAAAACACACAGTGTATGGGAGTCATAAAAAATTAATAAGAATCAAAACCAGTTAAAAAATTTTACATCCAAAATTGAAGTTGTGTCAAAAAAATGTGTAAAATGTAAGAAAATGTTGGCTATTTATTATATGTTTAAAAAAATGGTGTGAAAAACGTGTCCAAAATTTTTTTTCTGAATTTTTAAAATGTTTATATTTATTCAGCGACTGATAATTTTAAACAAAAGAAATAAGCATACAAATATGCTTCTTTGGAGTCCCTAGTTTTATAAAAGTACAACATTCTTGAGATACCCTTTATAGATACTTAAATATTTACATTTGAAAATGTAAAATTTTTATCGTTTACATGCTTTAATATGATCTCTGATCTTTTAAATCCATATTATAAATTCCTAAACCACATTCAGTTTGCAGATTTGTGCTCAAAAACTTTCATATAAAATGACAGCTTGGGTTATTGGGCTTGTATTATATTTTAAAATCATCTCCGTAAAGATACCTTTCAGAAAATTATAAAATTATCGGTAAAGATATAGACTTAAGATTTTATTCATTCAATAGATAATTTTGTTCTTTAAATAATTTAAAAAAGTAATAAAATCGTTCGGAAATACTGGTATATATATGAAAAAACTGGACTAAGAACTTGCAAAATTGAGGTACTTAAAATTACAAACGCAAATAACTCGAAAACTATAAGAGATAAATTTGCAGGACTTATCAAGGCCTACAAGAATATATAAAAATATTTTAAATCGGTCGAGAAACAAAAGCGATTAAAAAATGTATATATCAATGGTACCTTGCTTTAAGCCCCCTTAAGTCCTCCCCCGAGGAGTCTGTTGGATCCCCTTTCCAAAGTTAAAATTGTAACTCTTCTGCTATGTATGTACCAAATTGTACGCAAATCCAAATCCAATTAGAAGTTACAGATTTATTTTCAAATATTTTCGATTCTGCCCCACTGTGAAATGGATGAATGGAAAGAGATAATAAAAATACACATATAAAAGCACAGAAAAAAATATTCAGTAACTCCGGCTTGTACTTCCAACTACAATTCAATGGAAAATTTTCAGCAAAAATGTATGAAAAGGGACGGACGGCAAACAACCCAACAAACCAAGAAACGATACAGTATCATTTATGATATCATAATTTTAAAATTATATGATAAAATATCAAAATTGTATTTTCCTTAGAAAAAAACTTCAAACATTTTCAGAAAAATAAAATTAAATTGAAAATTTTTGTATTAGAAAAATATTTTATGTTATGCTTTATATGGGAATTGAATTTTTACAGCTAAATTTAGTGGAATTGCAAAAAATTAACGCGTATAAGATGAAGAAACCAATATCAGCCCGGATTCAAAGGGAGACTTGTATTCGGATTGCAAAAGTTTCGTATTACATGTAAAATGATTTGGAGCTGGATGAACTTTGGATTATTATGGCTATTTTATTAACTTTTGATAACATATTTAGAATATAATATATTGATCCAATCTTAGCATATATGTACGTATATATTTTGCAATATATTGCTAAATTATCGCGCTGCTTAAATTAAATGATATCATTACTAATATCGTTATTTTCAAAAATTATGATATCATTTTCGAGTGTACCTTTTAGAAAGCAACCTATATCATTTTAGAATTATAAATGATATCATTCTCGGGCTTCTATATCACCGAAATGATATCGTAATGATATCATTACGATATCATTTGGTTTGTTGGGAAAGTACTAACATTTTAATTTACACAGAAGAAACTTAAAAAGATTTTTTTATTATTTACTTTGATTAAAATTTTAATTGATTTTGCTCCAATTATCAAAATGATGATAAAATTAATTGAATTAATTGAGTTTTTCCTATTAAGATTATAATTACGTTTATTAATGAATTTTTATAGAAAGTTAAACTATTTATTTTCAAAATTAAAATAATAATTAATTTTAATTGCGAATAATTTTTCAACATTTTACAAGTTAGAAAATATTTTACAATTTGAAATTATTTATTATAACTAAAATCTCATTACCAAATCTGTTTACCACATAATTAACTTTAATTTTTAATTAAAAGTTTTATTAAACTAATTTATTCAATATTTTTTTCTCTGCTAATGATATTTTAATACATACAAAATAATGCTCCATATTTTTCTTAGTAATGAACATGAAGTAACGGACTTAATTACTTTTCAATGACAACAAAATACCATCTACATTACACATAAGTAGTCTAGTAACTACTTAATTTTTTTATTTATCATTTGAGGCCAAAAACTTTCTTCCTTTCTATTCCTGAAGTGAGATATGTATATTCCATCTACTGCATACTGAATCGAAAAAAAACAAATAGAAGTAGGATGGAGTCATGATGAAAAATTAGTTTATCTTTTTTTCGGGTCAATTGTGTAACACCGTATTTCCTTTCATTTGAATGAGTTCATGTGCTTTTAATTATTGTTTGATCTACTTCCAATGATTATTGAATATTATAAATGAATCTTTGGCTTCATTATTTTATTGTGAAAAAATAACAGAAGAATTAATTTATATTTTTTTTTTACCTCTTCGGACCCCCTTAAATATCACTACTGACTCCTAGGAGTCTGCCAATCCTCATTTGGTAACCATTGGTGTAAATCAGCAATCTCACACTGTAGCTTGTTTATCCTACATTTGAATATACACAGAAAAAAGTAAAAATTGACTTCAATTACGAAATTGCTTATATTAATTAATTTTTAATTGATTTTGCTCCAATCATCAAAATGATAATATTAATAACTAAAATAATTGATTTTATTATTACTGCTTTTCTTTAAATAGATATAATGAGCGGAAAATTTTTGGAAATTTACTTAAATTTATATCATTTCTTTATTTTTATAGACAAATCTTTAATTTTTCTTTATATTTTATTAACAATTTATTAAAAAGAAAATTGTAAACCAATTAGAAAATTAATTATATGAATAAATAATATAATTAAATTTCAATATAAAGTTAGTTAATAATTTTATTAAAAAATAATTTGAAATATTTTTTCTGTGTATGTATGTATTTCGTGAAAAAAAACTTTTTTAACCATTTAATGTAAAATCTAGACATAGCGACTATTTAACATTTATTAATCATCAACATTCGGAAATTGGCAAAAGAAAATATCAAACTATTTAAATAACAGCTCATATTGTATATTTCACTTGAATTTAAAACCATTAAATAAAATTACATATTTTCTTTTAACTATTTAAAAAAAAATTGTTATAAATCACTTTCGAAAATCAATATTTTTATTTTCGTTTGTACTTGTCTAGTTGTAATACATATACATAATACCTTTTTACCAAATTAAACAAGTGTTTTCATACCCAGTGAAAGGAATCAGGAGCGTAACTATATTGTGGCGGCAATTTTAAAAAGATTTGCTTATTTCTTTTAACAGTCTTGTTTGTGTATATACGAGGACATTTATGCTGTGCTACAAGTGGAAACAATAACAAAAAACACAAACAAAAATTATGTCATTTTAGTATTTTTATTATCCCGTAAAGAATAACCTTTTTTTGTGATGGGGGTTGCACATGCTCATGAGACACAAGTGCGGCACAAGTGACATAATAAGTATGGGTCACATATACACACATACAAGAAAAGAAAATGCGGCATTTGCTAAAAGTAAAAAAAAATTAAGGAGTGCATTTAGAGTACGTAAAGAAAAAATGGTTATGTAATTCTTAGTAATTTGTGAAATTTCGATACTCACTTATAAAAGCCGCAAAAATCGTAGAAATTGAGAACAAATTGCCGGACAATAACATTTGGTATATAAGAATGTACGTACATTTTTATGATACATACGCACTTCATATTTAGTTGGCTTATAGATGATGCTGCTGATGTAATCTTCAAAAAACAATGAAATTAAATATATAAATTTTCAAGCTGCTGTTGTTGTATATATGTATTTTCATGATTTCTACTCATAAATTACCACTAAGCCCCTAGTTGCTTTTTTATTTCTTTTTGTAGTTTTAAAACAATTGATTGTTATTATTTGAATTTATTGCACGCCCCCTCAATAAATATCTAACAGTAGTTGCATAAGGGAGTCTTATTTTTTATACTATGTTTAACTGATTTTTAGATTTTGGATTAGAAAATGTTCTTTCGATTTTATTTCTATTCATCATTGGCTGACCTCATGTGTGGCATAAGTAAATGTTTGAATATCTAATAAAAAAAAAGGAGTTATTAATATTAATTGTTTTTAATTGTTTGTAAGGAAAATATAAAGAAGAAATATTAAACTGACATATGGCTACTGTTTTTTATATATATAAAGCATGTAAACGAATATAAATATTTACTTTTTGAGTTTCGAGATATCAGTCAACGAAATATCTTAAAAATTGCAAAAAAATCAGAAAACTATTTTTGGACAAATTTTTTTAAAAAATGTGTAAACGAAAAATTTTAAAACGTAAATATTTCAGTCGCTATAAGCAATATGATATAGATCGAATACTTTTATGAATTTGCGAAGTCCGAAGATTTAAAATATGTAATACTTTTTTATTATAATAATATAATTATATAACAAAATAATTTTTGAGCAAAATTTTTTGAACACTGCATCAACCAACTTCAAGTCCAAAAAAATACTACTTTAACAACGATAATTTTTGTAAATGATACATCAAATATGTAATACTTTTTTATTAAATCCGAACTGTTAATTCATATTCTTAAAAATTGGAAAATAACACAAAATAATTTTTGAGCAAAATTTTTTGAACACTGCATCAACCAACTTCAAGTCAAAAAAAATACTACTTTAATAATGATAATTTTTGTAAATGATACATCAAATAAAACACAATGTCATAATCTATCAATTGAAATACTAAATAATGTGTTGATTAACACTCCGGCTATATTTGGCATCGAAAAGTGAATCGGAAAAAAGGTTATAATAAAAAACCATAAAAAACACTGAATATGGGTGTTAAAAAAATTAGCAAGGATCAAAACCAGTTAAAAAATGTTACATCCAGGGTTGACATAGCGTCAAAAAAACGTGTAAAATGTAAAAAAATTTTGAACTTTTACCAAAGTTCTTAAGATATGGTGTGGAAAACGAGTTCAAAAACTTTTTTCTGAATTTTTTCAGTTTTTATATTTATTCAACGACTGATAATTTTAAGCAAAAATAATAAGCATATTAGTATTCTTTGACGTCTCTAGTTTCAAAAAAATACAAAATTTTTGACCTATCCTATATAGGTACTTATATATTTACATTTGAAAATGTAAAATTTTTTTCGTTTACATGCTTTATAACAAATATATTGTTTTTTTCTTTTGACAATTTTTATTTTAAATAATCATGATAACATGTAGCTAAACTTTATTTGTAGAAGTATTGTGGCATATGGGATCCCACCTGACCTGATTTTCGATATTCGCAAAAAAAGGATGAATTTTCGATAATAAACATTTACGTAATTTTCGAGAATTTTAAAAATATCGATAAAAATATTTAAAAGTTATACCCGCATTCTAAACTTTGTGTCACTGAGTTATAGTTTTACCAAATTTTTTAAAATGAATAACTTTTTTAGGCAAAATTTCTGAAGATAATAAAAACAGAGTATTCAACGCAAAAAAAAACGGTTTATTCGATATTCAAAAAGCTAACATTAAAAAAAAACAGATCGAAATTAAAAAAAAAAAAATCGGTTAAATTTGGTCAAATAAAACCGGTTCGATCTCCCTAGTATTTTTCAAATAAAGTCATCAACATGTGTTGTTTTCTCGTATGGAGCTGTCAAAGTTAAAAATTTTGGAAAAAAGTAAAGAAATTAAATTGTCACCAACTTTTAGTGCACTTTTTTTTTAATAAAGTCTTTTAAAGTAAAAATTTGAAACGGAACCATCAACATCAGGTATTAAGTGTAATTTATTTAAGTATTTGTAAATTATATTTTGCCCAAATATTTTTGTTATTTTTTTTTTTTTTTTTTTTTTTTTTTTGAAAATTGTCGTAAAATACACTAATTTTTAACTTTCATGGAATGCAATTTAAAATGTTACAGGATATTCGTTCTGAAAATTTTCTAAGAAATAGTTACTTATTGTTTACATTTATATTTATATGAGAGGCTACTATACTTTATATGGAGGCTACTACTTCCCCTGGACCTATCCGCCCTATTCGAAACTTGATATGAAAATTATTTCTACAACTTTTTAAGATTTTTACTGAATAACTCCTTAAGATAAGCGAAAATTAATATTTGCTTTGTATGGGGGCTTCCCCTTCTCTTTCCTCAAACCCTATCCTTCCAATTTTCATTTCATTAATGTAATGTGATAAGAAAGTAGTTCCTACAAAATTTGAGAGTTCTCACTATAATAGTTCGTTAGATATGTATGCCATTAAGAATATTTGCTTTGTACACTAAAAAAATAATTTCAATGAATGAAGTACATTAAATGAAATCCATTAATTTTTTCCAAGAATTTATTAACTTAATGTACGAATTCATTGCTTCAATGAAAATATTCATTAAAATTCAATGAAAAAAATTAACGCTATTATGAACATTACATTGAAACCATTCATTAAATTTATTTCTTAATACAATAAGTAAATCAGTTATTTGATTTAATGTATTAGTTCATTGAATTAATTTATTCAATGTACTAATACATTGATTTAATTAAGAAGAATCATTACACAATGAACAAAAGCATTGAACCAATGAAATGTTTCATTAAATTATATTAAAATAAATGCTTTCTAATGGGAAATAAAGTAAAACGAAAACAAATAAAACTCAGTTTTTTTTATCTCTTAACAAGAAATGACGCGTTTTAAATAAAAGACAAAAAATAAAAAAATCTGTGATGTGTTAAAAACGAAAATAATTAAAAAGTAAATAAATTATAAATCGAATTATTAAAATACATACAATTTATTCGCAAAGAAGAAGTCGAGCAGCATAATTGAATATACCAAATTAAATTAATTACCAAAAAGAAAGAATTTGGAGACTTGCCTTCCTAACACGTAAGTTTAATAATGTTTATGATTTTAAACAGTTTTTAAATATTACATTTCATTTATATTTATGTAGATAAAACTACTAAGACACAGAAGAATGTGTTTCAAAAAATATTTGATTTCAAAACCAAGAGGATTCTATTCTTAAGTATACATAATTATATGAAATATTTTAATTGAATTCTTAATAAAAATATATTACAGACTGATCAAGATTTGGATGCCACATCTGGGAATTTCTATAGACAAAAAAATTTAAAGGTAACTAGTTCAAATATTTTAAGCAATTGAACGAATTTTAATAACTTTATTTATAAACTTTTTTTTGTTCAGGATTAATATGGCGTCTAAATGGATATTCTATACCATCATTGAGCAATATAGAGCACAACAGGAATTACTATATTATTATAAATGACAAAACAAACACGATCACATCTGTAACATGCATTTTGTTTACTTAAATTTTTTAGTGAAATGTAATATTTTTATATTTATATTTAATTTTTGCTTATATTAACTCAATATCATATAATTTAATCATTTAATTTAAAATAAAATAAAAACCAAAAATACACAACAAGCCTATTATTATAATACATTTTCAATGTATAGTTTCATTGGGACAAAATATGAGTTCATTGAAATCAATGTACTGTTCACTGATATTATTTATTTCATTTAATGAACGTGTTCATTGATTCAATGGAAGAATAAATGTAATCAATGAACTTGTACATTGAATTTTAATATTAATGTATGGTAATACATTGTTTCAATGAACCTGTACATAGGGTCAAAATTAGTGCACAAATTCATTGTAACAATGAACTTTTTCATTGTATTTATGTACCTTTTTGGTTCAGTGTATGTGGGCTAACATTTTCTATGATCCTACCCATCCCATTTTCATCTTACACTATGAGAGTTCTTGAGGAAATTATTTATGCAAAATTTTAAGATCTTCGCTATTAAAGTTCTTAAGATATACGATATTTAGTGTTGGGGGCACCATTCACCCTGGTCCTACCCGTCCCATTTCATTTTCATCTCAATTATAAAAGATAAAATTGTTTCCTTAAAATTGTAAAACTTTTGCCAAAATAGTTATGAGATAAATAATATTTTATTTGCATGGGAGTTACCACTCCCCCTACTCCTATCGAAAAATAAAATAGCCTATTTTAATTCTTGGACTCCCAAAATCACACTGTAAAAATCAGTTTAGTGGTACAAAGAAACAAATAAACACAAATTCATTTTAAATATTATAGATTAAACAGTGGGGTAGAATCGAACATTTTTGGAAATAAATCTATAACTTTTAATAGGCTGGTTAAATTTACATAAACATTTACATAGACGTAGCAGAGAAGATTATCATTTTAGGTTTGAAAGGAGGATCCTGGACTCTTTATTGAGTCCAAAAATAAACGATTTTGAATTGAAAAATTTGTAAAAATTTAATAACAGACCAAAATGGACATCACAATTCTCTCAAGAAAAAAATATTTAAAAATTCATAAATATAAATATATAAACCAAATCAATATAAAAACCAAATGTAAATATTGTTTATGTGTCAACGAAACCGAAATGGATAAGACACCATGAATGCTGATGAAGTGTGTAGCGGCACAGAAAGAGATACGTATTCCATTCTGCTGGTGTCTAATTATAGTCCCTAAATTCTGTTTTGGTGGTACCGTTAAATAGAGACAACAAGGCAATTCGCGATTGCAAACTTGTTTAAATATTAAAATATTGATATCACCTTTATTTGTCGGACGGACATTATTGCCAAAAAAACGTATACTTCTAAAAATTATTATTATTTTTTTGTTTTACTTACTAATAAATGAAAAAATAAAAATGTAATCATTAAAATGTTGATTGATGATATCAATCACCTTTCCCTGAATTAATAACCCAATTATCGACCACTTACTTAGTACCCGGTAACGAAAAGCTTCTTAATTAATCACCACTAAAATTTCGTATCTGATTTATGTAACAAGAAAATTTAAAAAAAAAAGTATTTATTATTAAAATTTAAATTAATTACTCTCGTGACATTTTATGAAATACGATCAGTTTCAACATCTAATAAAAATATATGTTGTTTTACTAGTGAACCATAACCAAATATTTTCTTAGAATTGTGTCAACAATTTTCTTTACTTTCTTCATCTTATATTTCATTTGTTTTTTTAGTTTTAAACTACATACTTACAAAAACATACATCTCTAATGGCAACCAAAGCATCATCTATCTATTTAACTAAAACAGTGAGTGTATCTGTCAGTAGTAAAAACAGTAATGATTTGTGTTACACTTGATACTTTAAGATGGGGTGTTGAAATCTACTTACACTGGTTATCCTGCTGAGTCGGCACTTGGTTCTTATTTTCTTTTGTTTTTCTCTTAGTTTTTTCTTCAACTACTACTGACTGTAGTAGTAGATTTTGTTTCTTCCTTGTATCCACGCTCTGCTGGAGGCTGGGAAAGGAACGTCATATTAATATTTGTAAATAGATAATAGAAAATCTGCACAAAAAAGTGCAATACGTAAGATCTTTCGCAAATTATTTACCTTTTGTCTGTTGACAAATTCCCACAGTTTCATTCCTTTCATCAGGGAGGTGTTAATATTTGCCGAAATGTTTATTGATATACATCCTTTTTTTATATACAAAAAATAAATTTTAATTCCGGTTGATGTAGTCGTCCAAATTTTATTTAATTGTCTTTGAAATCTGCAGTGAAAATTATTAAACCGATAAAAATAGCATTTTACTCAATGTTGTAAGCAATTTACAACAGTATTGATAGCGTTTATACAAACCTCTTCTTACACACAAAAAAATATTTTATATGGATATTTAATATGCAAAATGTACGACGGACGGACAGGTCAAAATGTATTCCGTCCGGACAAACGGACAGACCAACAAAATGTACTCCGGTCATACGGACGGACACAAAAACAAAGGTGTGGAAAAAAAGTTTTTTTACTTTTTTTTAAGAATTTTTGAGTTTTCATTTTTTTTTAGAAAGAAAAATTTTTTTCAGGAAAGAAAAATTCCCAAAATAAATAAAATTCGCGAATTCTTTTTTTTTTTTGTATGGTGAGTTTCTCAATAGTGTGGTAAGTTTCTCTAGTTGCGTTGTATAAAACTTTATTCACCACAACATAAACCGTTACTCGAAAAAATGCATGGCACTACCGACGCACAATATTACCATCTTATTTGCACTGCCTTACCGTTTTAGCAACAAAAACCTAAATTGGTTTGTGATTTAACTTAAGAGCTTATTTTATATTTTTCTTAGACATGCACCACCAGGAATGTAATTAATGGTATTGAATAGCAAGTGTTGTCAATCGTTAAGTTTTGTATTAAAATAACATACAAATTTGTGGAATAAATAATCAAAAATCTACATAACACCTATTAAAAAAATTAAATATTTTTTTTTTATAGTACATGTTATAAAAAAAAGTAATTGTCGCCACTTTTTATTTTAAACAAAAGCTTGAATTCAATTTGTAATCATACGGAATACAGGACAAAAGTGTTTAAAATCCATGAAAGAACGCCCAAGAATATTTTTTATGTCTTCCGATTTTAATAATATTTGGCATACGCATACTCTATGGAGCCATTTAAATATCTCCATTTTTATTTTTTTGAATTTTGAAAAATTCGCGAATTTATTCCCGTTTTTTTTTCAAAAAGTCAAAAAAATTGCAAAAGTGTCTAACTTTAAACACCAATATCTCTAAAAGTTGTTAATTTGCGGTCCTCACGAGCCTATTTCATATTTTGTTCTTGTTCGCACACCGTTGTCTGCCATCAAACGTCATTTCGTATGCGGAAGAAGAGGCGCTGCATGTAAAAGTATCGAAGCGACACTGATGTAAAAAAAAAAATTATGATTTATTCCAAGGTAGATTAAGAAGGTAACGACAACTTTACAACAACTACAACACCAATAAAAACTCCATGTATTTTGTTTTTGCATTGTCATCTCTTATGTCAACTTTAATTTTGTCATTTCAGATGTTTCTTTACAAAAAACAAAAACAATTCATGTAGTAAAGAGAGGAGAAATACACAATAACACAAAAGTAAGCAAAAAAAATGTAAACATAAACAAAAATTTGACACTTCAAATTACAAAACACAGGCAGCCATATCGATTTCAAAAAGAAAAAAATTCTCAGATGTTTTAATGTCGTTACCTTCTGATTTATTCGACAAATGTTCAGCCCACTGAAAACAAAATTAAAAAAATGTGTGTGTTGCTCTGCCGACGTTTTGTTCTTGTGCGAACAAGAAAAAGGCTAGTATTGACGGTACGTAACGGATTTTAATGATTTAAACTGCATGTAGAAGATGAATATGTCCTCTTTCATCAAATATGAACAAAATCGGCATTTTTTATGAATCTCTCATGGAAAGGACAATATGAATTTTTGGAAAAAATATTATTCCATGGAACTATATTGATAGGTGTAAAGCAACGGTTCTCAAATGGGGGTCCGCGACCCACAAGGGGTCTGTAAGAACATTCGTGGGGGGTCGCGAAGAGTTCCTGAAAAATATTCTTAAGCACACAATATAAATATTATTTAGAAGTTCAAATGAAAATTCCAATAAAAGCATGAAACTATTTAAAAATGGAAATACATCTTTTTACAAAATATATCCAAATTAAAGACAAGCGTAAAGTTTTTTTTTTTTCTAAAATGAGTTCTTTTTAGAAAGTGCTAATGAAGGGACCTTTGATGAAAATATTATGCTTGATAAAGACAACAATGATCAAACGTATAAAGTAATGCTGTCCAATAGAGTATCCCGATATAGAAAGACCCCTAAAACGATGCGTAAAAATTTGCTTGGGTCATGGGTCCCATACATTTTGGTACAAAAAAGTTTAGATTTTTTAATCGAAATGGGTATCAAAAAATTCGTAATTTTATGCTGGTTATGGAAAAAATATTTTAAAAATTTTTTCCGTGAGATTTTCTTTCGCTAGAAGACCTTTTAAGGCATTTTGATGAACAATTTCTTTGAAAAATTTAGAAAATCATATATTGTCAACAGTACCTATTACTACAATGCAAATTTTTAATATTTTATATAAAGGGAACAAAATTATAAAATTCTTATTAATTTTTTAAGAAAAACATCGGATTTTTTTTGCATTATGTACTAAATTTATGGTTTATGGACCAAGATGTTTGCTAACATTTTTTAAAATATTTTTTTTTTTTTATAATTGGCTAAAAATTACGAATTTGTTGATCCCTTTTCAAAGCACAACTCAATACTATTTTTTGGAAGAAATTTTCTAGACCCGTGACTTTCAATCGCTGGTAGGGAACTGAAGAGCAATATTAATTTTATTTTTTAAATATTTTTCCCATATTAAGCAAATTTTTACGAACGTTTGAGGGGTCTTCCTACAAAATTTTTCTCTATGGGACACTACTGTCCAATGATACAGTATAAAGAAAACTTTTCGATTTGGCAGGGAAAACAATTAATTAAAAATATAAATATGTAGTTCACATAAATTTGATGAAACTATAGTTTTTTCACATGAATTTCCACTTTTAGTTTATAAAAATATAAATAAAAATATCTGTAATAAATTATCAATTAAATGAAAAAAGAATGAAAATTCTAAGATCAACCGTTTCCAAGTTATTTAATATTATATATGTTAAGATTTTTTCGAACGCACTCCTTATTATGCCAAGAACTTTTTATAAGTAAAATCGTTTTCAGTACACAAAACTTTTATTTCATCGATAAATTTCCCGGCTTTATAAAGAAAATTTGCTTAAGCAACTTTATTATTTAAAGACAGAAAGTCCTTTCAATGTTAATATTAAGAAAGTACCAGGTTCATTTAAAAAAGAGTTGAAATTCGTTGAATTTAATTTTGAATCAACAGATTTAAAAGCATTTTAAATAGTTGAAATACAGCAAAGTTTATCCGTTTATTGGCTCCGAAGCCCTAAAAATATTAAAACATTTTTCTTCAACATATGTGAAAATTATTTTTTCACTCTTTTGTCCCTCAAAACAGAGATTCTATCTTTTGTGGATGCAGAGAATAATATTCAAGGAAAACAATGTCGAAATTATTATTTTTTAAAATTACTTTATCTTTACATTTTTTCTGATTTTTGAATTAGTCAGAGTAGTGGGTCGCGCAACCATTGCAATGTCAAAAGGGGGTCGCGAAGCGAGGTCTTGTGAGAACCCCTGGTGTAAAGGATATATATAAGTTTGTCATTCCGTTTGTAATTTTCACAATTTTCGTAGGAGTGCAAAAATATTTATATATTTTTAATCCTTGTAAGAAATAATGACGATGTCCCTTCATTCGTATGTCGGTTGAAATGGCGTTTATGAAGCCCACCGATAAATGCCACATATATAATATATATATCAAACGATCGGAAATCCTTTCGAGAATTTTGCTATTAAAATTGGTTATTATGGTACAGATATAGCTAAAAACGATTTTTTTTACGTTTTTTTGCGTTTATTAGTAATTGTGATATCGGCCAAAACGAGTTTTTACCAGATGTCCAATCCTATATAAGCTATGAAATAATATAGATCGGTCACAAATATTTTTATTGAATTCCGGTTTTTTTGAGTCAATAAAATCGGTTTATAAATAACCGGGTTATTTGTTATATTTTATTATTTTTTATTATTTTTTTTCAATTTAACATTGTTTTACGTGTAAAAAATATATGAGAACTTTTGTAAAAGTTCAAAGTATTTAATTCATTATTTATTAAATATATTAGATTATTTAAAGTTTTACATAGATATATTATAGGTACAGTGGACGTCCAGTAGTACGAACGCTCATTATTACGAATTTCCAATAATACGAATGGCAAAATTTTTGCATTGACTACTCTATAGTACGTATAGATAGGCATTTTTTCTATTCGATAGTGCGAATGGTGGTTTGTTATAAGAATTTTTGTTTTATTTACGTATGAATGAAGTTTTTATTGTGTTTTTACTTCATTCTTTCGCGGTCATCCAAGTTTAGCGAAGTTATTGTGAAGTTTTTTTATTTTTAAAAGTGTTTTGTGTTTTTAACTGTCAAAATGTTGCAAGTAAAACGATGTAATAAAAGACAATTTCTTTGCAAGATAAATTAAAAATTGTAGCAGACCACGAAAATAAAACATCGTTGTTTGAAATTTGAAATAAACATGGATTATCCAAATCCACAATATGTACAATCATTAAACAAAAAACGCAACTGCTGGATAATTCCATGAGTTCGTTAAAATATCGGTATAGACTTACAAGTGGTGAATTTAAAAAAATGGAGGATGCACTTTACGAGTAGTTTTTAGCGCAAAGAAAATTCCATATCACAGTCGGTGGAGAACAATTAAAATGCAAAGCTGTGGAGCTGCACAAAAAATTCTACAATGGTCAGTTTTGTGCCAGTGATGGTTGGCTAACAAAATTTAAAAAGCGTTATGGAATACGATTGTTAAAAGAGTCTGGTGAGAAATTATCTTCTTCTAAAGAACTTGTTGCGCCATTCGTTAATAAGTTAGCGTCTACCATTATGGAAAATTATCAAAGGAGAGATTAACATTTTTAATGTGTTCTAATGCTGCAGGAACTAAGAAAATTAAACTTTTTGTAATAGGAAAAGCTAAAAAACCGAGATCTTTTCGGAACAAAATTGCTTAGATGCATGCAGCTCTGTTCAAAAAATGGTTTTTTGATAAATTTATTCCAGAATTAACTTTTATTAAATTGTTTTAATGATATTAATGATTTAAAAAATTCAAAATATATTTACAGGTAGAGACATTTTTAAAAGAAAAAAAAACTGCCAATTAAGGCTCTTCTAATATTAGACAACGCTCCAAGTCATCCACCGGCAGATGAACTGGTTCATGATACTAAAGATGGACAGATTTGGATAATGTATATGCCGCCCAATGTAATTCCACTAATACAGCCCATGGACCAGAATGTAATTAGGCTCTTAAAACTGCATTACCGTAACAGTTTACTGTCAAAAATTGTATCTTCCAACGAAAATTTAGAAACGTCCCTCAAACAAACCACTTTATTTGAAGCCGTTTCATTGGTTGCCTTAGCCTGGGAAAAAGTATCCAGTGATTCCATAAAGAAATGTTGGAAGAATATTTTGGGCGATGACAATTTTGAGGACGAGGATGATATTCCAGTAGTGCGTGACAGTGAGGAGATAAGAGCAATTTCCAAAATGCAAAATTTACTACATGCAAATTTTCCAAATTCACAATTTGATTTTCTTGATTTATTTGAATGGAATCTTTATGATCCAAATGAAGAAATTGATGAGGATAATATTTTATTAGTTCCTAACAATAACTCTACAAAAGTAAAACATGCGGATGCAATAAACTGCTTTGACACATGTATTAAATGGGCTGTTGAGAACAACATTATATAAATGCTGAATTTTATTTAATACTAAAAACTTTAAAATATAAGTATTTCATTTTAATATGTATAATACATCTTATCATTGGTGATGTGTTGGATGGATTCGGCGCAGCAAAATATAGAACTCGATCTCGTTTTTTTGTTTTTTTTTTTTTTTATATTTTTGTAAAATTTGAAAATGTTATTAAAAAAAATAGTTAAAGTTATATCGTATGTTTATGTTTTTGGAAGGTTACAAAATATGGGGGTAATTATTTTGTAAAATTCCAAAAACATAAACATACGATATATATGTCAAAGGATCAGAAATTTTGTATTTCTATGGAATTAAAAATAAAACGGCTAAAAATGGCGAAAATATTAAAAAACGGGTTTTCAAGTCACACTTAAAAATTTTTCCATACACAAAAAAAATATAAAAAGTACATAAATTTAAAAATTTTGTTCATAAATATTATGAATCGAACATGACTTTTTTCCCAAACTTTTTTATAAAAAATTAAATTGTACTTAATGAAAATTTGGCAAAAATTTTGCTTACATTTTTATTTTTTATAAGACCCTAATGCAAATGACAAATAAAAATAGTTAAAATGGAAAATATTTGCAATAAATGGCAATTTTCCAAGAAAAAATTGTTAAAAATGTTTCGAAATTTGCAAAAATTTGATGCCTAACATACATATGTACATAATTTTATTAAAAAGTGCATCTGTTCTGTTGAATGATCCCATTATGTAGTTAAAAATAATTAAAAACTAAAAATTTTCTAAAGAAAATTTCAAACATTTCTTTACAAACGAAAATATTAAATAAAATTTTAACAATTTTATTTAATATTTTCATTGACTTTTTATTTATATAAAAAAAATTTAACATGTAGAAATTTATTTTTAAATATTATGAACTAAAATCAATGAAACTAAATTTGTATATTTATGTAAAATTTTTTTTTTTTTTTGTTGTCTGTTTACAAATGTTTGACAAAGAAAAACAGTTTTTTATGTCAAAACATTTTCAAAGTGATGTGAAGGGTTTTACAAATTTATGTTACGTTCACATTCATTAGTTTTTTGTTTTTTGAAAAACAAAATGAATTTAAACATTACTGTTCACATATCATATTATTGTGTTTTTCCTTTTGGACTATTTTTCGTTTGCCAAATTTTTTTCACAAATTTTTGATTTAAATAAAAATTTCATACACAAACACTTTTTAATTAAAAATAATAAAATTTTTAAGCAGAAAATTTATAAACAAATTGAATTTCATTCATAATTTAAAAATGTTTGTTTTAAGCTATTTGTCAATTTTTATAAATTCTTTTCCAACAAATTTCTAAAAATTTCTTCCCCGTATGGAAGTTTAGTATGTTTTTTTATGTTAAATAATTAAACAACTCGAACCGAGATGTTTTTTTGGCTTTGAAATATATGAAAAAATAAGTCAATATGTTTGTGATTATTGATAAAACTACTCGTTAAAAAAAAAAAAAAAAAAAAAAAAAAAAAAAACCTGTAAAAAAGAAAGAAAGCTAAGCCCTTAATTTTGTTTAAGATATGAAGTTTCCTTTTAATAAATATATTAAAAAGAAATAACATATTTAATTTAACATGTTTTAAAGACTATTAGAAGTCTTATTGCTGTATCTAATAAAATTCATGATGCGCATTTTTCGTGTTAATGTAATTTTTTTTAACGACGAATATGTAAAAAATAAATTGTATTTTAATCTAAATAATTAAATGAACTTTAAATGTTATAATTTATTGTTTCCTAAACGTAAAAAAATATAAAAGAATTTAATAAATATTTAAAGTAATCGAATAGAGAAAAATATGTTCAAAAATGTTAAACATTAATTAAACTTTTTTTGCATTGATTTTATGATGTTTAAAATTGTTTCTCGAACTATGACCAAACACGATTTCTACTTAATTGTTGTATATTATGATTTATTAAAATATATTAATATATTAACGCTATTAGATTATTCGTATATGTACATATCATTTCATAAGACAATTGACTTTTATTTACATGCATTGTACTAAACCATTTAGAAATACAACTCTGTCTGTATAAATCATTCACAATAATAAGAAATTACTAACGAGTTGACCCGATTATTAATTTTTCAACGAGTACGAGGTAATTTTCTTCAACATACAACGAGTTTTGTCGAGTTTCTTTTTTGCTTTTTTATATTCAGCGTCATTTTCATTTTCGGTGTTGAAAGTTGATGAAATTTTTGTAATTTTTTTATAAAAAAATTTGCGGTAAAAAACTGAAAATAAACGCATAAAATATATGATAATTAAAAAGTTAAACTTCTCCGAAAATTAAAGTAATATTTAAAAACAAAAAATACGGTTTCTGTCGATCTTAAATGGTGAAAAGAATACAAGTAAAAAATAGGAAAGAACAGCACGGTTGATTTTTTTTTTCATTTTTCGGTAGAGCATAATAAAAAATATATATTTTTACAAGTGAAGAAAATTAAATAAAATCAATAAAGTGAAAAACAACAAAAAAATTTTAATGAAAAGTGGATGTAATCTAAATGTTATAAGAGAATAAATAATTAGAAAAAACACAATATAATTTAAATTGTGAATAAAGAATTTTTTCATTAAAAATGTTGGGCCTGCTTGGCTGAATTTCGATAGAAAATAATTTTTTCATAAAAATTTTCTCTCGTCTCTGGCTGAAAATTTTTCTATGTTGTATGGTCGTTCGTTCGTATCTTATATATTTTTATGATGCTCATGTAAAAAACGGGCGAGTGTGACATGCAAGTGTGTGTTTTTCTTCTACATACAGCGGGTTGTTTGTGTGTTCGTTTCTTTTGTCTATATATTTTCTGAAAGAATGAAAGAGATGGCTACAACAATAAATAACATGTCGATTTTTAGAGATGGCAAAACAAAACGTTTTTAACTATTGTTTAGTCTTATTTTTTATACTAGGAATTATTAAGTTTTTACTTAATAATCTTTTGAAAAATGTAATATTTTGAAATAATAATTTAAGTGTATATTTAATGAGATATTTTATTAAAATCTATAATTATTTGGCACAAAGCGCTGCTGTACTCGTTTCTTTTTTGTGCTCCCACTCGTTATATCTCATTGTTGTGTGTGAAAGCCGAAAACACCCGAAGTTCTTTTTTCTACACTTGCTTAAATGTAGTAAGTGTTACCATTGTATTAGAATTTCACGCCCTTTTCTTGGTTGTTTTAAATCGGGGTAGAATTAAGGAGGGACAAAAACAAGTAATTATGATTTTTAAAGATTAATTATGTAATAGCTTTTAGCAGCAATTAAAATTTAAATATTTTAGTTTGTGTACTGGCATTTACATACTTTTTCTATATAAAAAAATGCAATAATTTGAAATATATATACTATTTCGGGTAAAAAAAGCACAATTCCAAATACGAGATTTTAAGTTTAAATGTTGAACTATATTAACATTTAGTTTTTTCGCACATCTCGACAATTTTACTTGTTATTTTTTATTCTTTTGATTGATAAAGATGTATGCAAATTTTAGACAGATTTTTCTAATAGGTACTTATATAAAATTACAACCCGTTTTTACCCCCTTTTGGGAGAAGTTTGCAATGGTAACACTGGCTTCTTTAATGTTTAGTCGCATTCGGCTTCAGTCTTCTTCCTAGTTCTGTTGCTGCTCGTTTGCAAAATCAGTTGACTTTTTCGCTACTGCAACATAAACGGACAGAAAATTTGTGTTTTATTGTTGCAAAAAACTTTAAAAAAAATCTTAAAAATCAAGAAAAAATCTTAAAAATATAATATTAAAAACCAAAATTAAAGAAAAATTTAAATTTTAATTCGAAATTAAAACATCTCAAATAAAAGATCCCAATAAAAAAGTTTGTACAAAAAAATTTTAAATTAAAAAATTACGAAATAATTCTCAATTTTTTCTGTAATTACGGTTTTTGGTAAAATAATTTTAAAAAATTTTTTTAATAAAGAAAAAATTAAAACAAAAATTTTTTATGTGGTGTATGTGCATTAGAAATTTTAAGATACGACGTGAAGAAAAACGAACAACCAAAAAATTTTACAGTCGCCAGTCTGTGTTTTTCTTTCTTTTTTCATTACTGCTCGCACTCGTTATGTTTAAATGGTGGATTTTTTTTGTCGAAAAGAAGACTAAGAGCTGTATATGAAAAAGTGTGAGATTGTGTGAGTGGGTAAAATGCGATAGTGTGTGTGTGAAAAAATTAGTTAGAGAAGAGAAATTTATGAACGAGTGAACGAATATTATAAACAAAAGTAACGAGTAGTGTAGAGTAGCTGAAAAAAAAATGTATGAAAAGAAAAAAGAGATTTGTTTTCATCGAAATTTGTTATAATAATATTAAAATGCAATAATATTCAACGAGCGGCTCAATATCTTTTTTTAAAAATATTTCTTTTTATTTTATAGTTTTTTTACATTCGTGTACTCTTTTAACTCAATAAACGAAACGAAGTAATAAAAACAATATAGAAAAAAGCGCGCAACACATTTTTTTCTACACCTAGACAATTGGAAATTTCATTTGTTTTTATTGTTTTTATTTTTCTCTGTGATTTTTAGATTTTTGTGCAATTTTCAACAAAAAATATAAAGATATTTTATAAAATGAACAAATATTAAATGTCAAAAACATAAAAACAATATAAGAATAAACGAATAAAAACAGCATCACATGAAATTATAAAAAGTTAAAATTTGCAATAAAAAGAAAAATATATAATGTTTATAAAATATACAAAACCAACACCAATATCTAATCATGCCACTCTAAAGGAGGAGTTGGTTCATTGTCAGCTTTAAAACTGACCGCGAACCATACAACCATTGTGTCATCATCAATTTCTTCAACTTTATTAACTCGAACAAGAGAAGAATATGCAAAATAAAAAGGGCCGTAAAAAAATAAATTAATGAATAAATCGAAAGTACGGCATAAAAATAATTAAAAAGTGAATATTTGGACACAAAATGCACTCAAGCGTATTCTTTAATAGCGCTTTGGAATACTTGTTGGAAATAAACTGCAATAAATTCATTAATAAACCACAAAAAGAACAATATTTTCATCAACAAAAAGAATATCAACAGCGAAAGCAACTAAATAAACTTCAGCAGAAAGGTAGATTTCTGTTTAGAATACTACAACAACAACGACGTCGACGTTTACAACCTTGGCAATTTCAATTCCTGCTCCCACAGATATTTAGATCTGCAACAACAATTATAACTTCAACTGCAAAAATTAAATCAACAATACGTGCAGCAGCAGCAACACGTAGAATTCTTTTACAAATATCGTGTTAAACTACCAAACATCAAAAAATAAAAAAGTTCCTCTCTCATTTCTCAATTTTTCTATGCAAAAGTTGTTCAAAACGTCTACGTCGTTTAATTAAAAAAAAATATATACTTATAAAACAAACATTATTTAAAAAACAAAAATAATAAATAAAAAAAGAGAAAAAATTCTTACCAAAACAAGAAAAAAGTGTATTTAGTACAGAATAACAAAATTTCTTTAACACAAAAGTAAAATCTGAAAATATAAACATTTTTAATGATGGCCGATCATATGGAAGAACCGCCCCAAAAGAGGGTAAAAATGGATGAACTATTCTTATTAGAAGAAAATTTACCCGACGAATTGGTATCATCATGGGGCGATCCAGGCGGTCCCACAGGACCTCCTAATCATGGATTAGGTGTAAATGTAGTCGGTGGTCCAAATAAACCTCCAGCACAAGGACCAGGGCCTGGTGGTCCTGGACCACAATTAAATGGTTCAGTAGATGACGGCAGCGTTGGTAATCAAGGTCCTGGCGGTGGCAATCCCTTAAGACAAATGCAACATCATCAACATTTACAACATTTGTTACAGCAACAGGTATGCTTCTATATTTTATTATAATTAACAATATGTTTCTCAGTATTAGAAAAAATAATATTTATGATTTTAAATTAAAAAATATTTTAATATTGTATATTTTTTTCTTAAAGGGCAATAAAAATCCTGGTATGGTTGGTAATCCCATGGGTGCCGGTGGCATGAACCAATTAGGTAGTAAATCACCTAACCTACAATCACCAAATACTGGAGGCATGCAAGTCAATGTTGGACAGATGTGTGGCATGGTTAACTCAATGCCAATGTCTATTTCAAATAATGGCTCACAAATGAATTCTATGCCAGGTAATAAAAATATATATTTTGTGTAAAATAATTTAAAAAATACTTTTAGAAATAATTTTTTAATAATAAATTAATGAAGAGTTGAGAACAATCTTCCTAATTTTTATAATATGTAATTGGTTTTTCACAGGAATGAACACAATTGCCCAAGGCAATATGGGTAATATGGTGCTAACTAATAGTGGAATGGGTGGTATGGGAACCGGAATGATAAAACAACAAATTGGCTCGGGTCCTGGTGGTATGATGAATGCAGGGCCTGGTGTAGGTCCTGTTGGTCCCGGTAACATGGGTCCAGGTGGTGTTGGGGGACCAAATCAAGGAATGCATATGGGCGGACCAGGTCACCCACAAGTTATGCAAAATGGACCTATGATGCGCATGGTTGGACAACAGCATATGATCCGAGGTCCAAATCCACATCTAATGAGTGGGAATGGTCCAGGTGGTGTTGGTGGAGGTCCACGTATGCAAAATCCAAATATGCAAATGGGTAAGTTTTTCTTTGTAATTTTATTGACAAAAATACGAAAAGAAATATTAACGACCTTTTTTTAAAAAAAAAATTACTACAATATACCAGTATATGTCAAATTTACAAGTTTTAGTCAGAAATTCTCAGAAAATAAAAAAAAATATACGGAAAATTTGGCATGTACTGGAACAAAACTATTATTAATTTTTATTCGAACTTTTGGTTACAATAATTATTTGTAATAATTAGAAGAATACTTTGTAAGTTTATTGGACACACGTTAAAATGGAATACTGTTGACGGTCTTCGCTGACTAGAAAATACATTCCATTCTACCGAGTATCCAATTAACTTTTACAAAGTTTTCTTCTTACAATTGAACTCGACTCTTAATAATTTTCAAATAATTATAAAAGATTATAATATTCTTTCGTTTAATTTTCCAAAAAGTTTCACAATTTCTGAAAATTAAAAGAAAAACAAAAAAATCTTTAATTTTTAAAGAATAAAAGTAATTATTGAAAATGTTGGCCAAATTTTAAATATCTATGTATAATATAAAATAAAACATCTTTTATTAATTTCCTTCGGAAAGAAAAAAACCCGTTACTTATACCCATTCATGAATAAAAAGCATTAAATTTATATTATCGGAAAAAAAACATTGCAGATCCAATGACACTTAAATTTACCTGAACATAGAATGCATCTAGAAGATTATGTGAGAGGAGGGTCAAAACAGAAAATATTGTGACTACCAGGGTTGTTAGAATTTTGAGCCACTGTTACCAAATTTTTAATCAGAAATCGGCAAATTTTAATTTTATTTCGTTTTTAAAAGGAAAAAAATTAAAATCTTTTAAGTGCCTTATAATTTTTAGTGATTTAAATTTCGAATAAATTATAAATGTAAATTCAGCTTCAACATGAAGCCAAATGAAATTACAAATCGCCATATCTGAAAAATTTGGTGATTACATGTATTTTGGTTTTGCAATTGAATCAGGGTTTTTTTTCTCTCAGATAACTATCAACTTACCCTATGGACCTAAATGTAATCAATTCTTCATCACTTTATTATGTAATTTGTTGACTGGGTTCAATAATTTTGGCACATGCCTGAAGGACTGTACAGGGCATGGAAAAATATAAATATAAAAAAAGTAACTTTATTACCTTAGATTTAGAATTAAAAAAATAATTGGAGGTATTCACAAGGTGTGCTGTCATATCATATTGTTATAATGTTTTAAAATTTTACAAGGGTTTAAATTAAATTTGTTTGTTTATTTATTTAATATTAATTCTATTTACTTTTGTCTAAAGATTTTAATATGTACAAATAATTAAAGTTAACATTTGATTTGAAGGGAAAAATATACAAAACCCATTTTAAGCAGAATTAGATAAAATCAAACTATACTACTATTAAAATTACGATGACAAAAGATCATTGATATGATGGTGTTGTGAAGATAAGCATTTTCTGTTGAAGTTTGAGGTCAGTCTGTCAAGCCTATCATAAACGAGTTCGAAGCCAGAGAGATCATGTACACGACGGGTGGAGTAGTGCCACGGTAAATTAAATACCATCTTAAGGAGTTTATTTTGCGCTACTTGGAGCTTTTTTATATGACATTTAGCAGACAAAAACCAAACAGGTGCACCATAAAACATAACTGGGTGGAAAATTGATTTTATAATGATTTTTTTGTTGGCAATATTTAGTTTAGATCTCCTGTTTATTAGCGGATATACAATTCTTATTAATTTATTAATTTTGTTTATAACATATGGAATATGATAGTTAAAGTTGATGTCCTGGATAACGCCAAGATATTTCACGCTATTTTTCCATGGTATGTCGACATTCATAAATCGCACCGATCTTTGAGGAGTAAAGCAGTCTTTTCGTTTTCTGGAGAAATAAATAGCATGAGTTTTTTCGGGATTTATCATTATTTTCAATTTATTGAAATAATCTTTCAAGCCAGCAAGAGCAATTTGTAAATTTGCAATTATATCGTTTGAATACGTTTCAGAGCAAAGTATAGATGTAACGTCTGCAAAAATTGACATTATGCAATTATTATATTGAGGAACATCAGAATTAAAGATATTATATAATATTGGAGATAAACATGAGCCCTGAGGGCAACCAGCATTAATGTAAATCCGTTGAGAAGAGATTTTACCCAAAAAGACGGTGAAAACCCTGTATATCATATGTCATATGAAAATTACATTTTTTTTTTAATTTGAAAATTAATCCGTTATGCCAAACCGAGTGAATTTACCTACATTAAAATTATTACTTACCAGATTCCTTATTTTAAATAAAGGCTGCGAAATATTGTGTTCACTTCTAAATCCAAATTGTTGAGGCGGAAAACTATTTTTGCTGTCGATGAAGTTATTAATTTTTTCTTCCAAAATTTGTTCTAATATTTTAATTAAAGAAGACAGTAAGCTGATTGGTCTATAAGATAGAGGAGATTCAGCAGGCTTGTTCGGTTTTGGTATAGGTATGGTTTTTGAGATTTTCCAAACTGAAGGAAAATATAGCATAGATTAATGATTCAAATTAAAATTTTGAGCCAAGATTTCAGCCTTCTCTAGTGGAGTTGAATTATTATATTTTAAAATTGGAATATTACTAGGTTTCTTCCTTAAAATTTTATAAATTTTCCAAAATTGGGGAGATGATTTATTTAGTTTTGATAGGGTGATATTCCAAGATTTGTTTCTGAAGTTAGCTAATTCGTTTTATATACTTTTGTTAAGACGCGACATAGCACTATGATCACTGATGTCTCTAAACCTTTTCCAATTTCTCCTAAAAACATTCCTCATTTGTATCATGATGGTAATATTTTTAGGTATCGGCTTTGACGTTAATCTAAGTTTCCAACCAACTTACAACTTAGATTAATATTATTCATAATAGGCAAATGATCCGAACCTAAATCGTTTATTACTTTAGCAGCAGACATGTGGGTTAGTATATTTGTTAAAAAGAGGTCTAGAGTTGATGGTTGCTTATTAGGGTCAGTTGGTATACACGTTTTTTTCGTGAGAAAAAGCTATTTGAGTTTCATTAAGCTGTATTTTTTCATATAAAATATTTCCCCAGGAATTGTTTCTAAGACATCCCCATACTCTATTTCTACAATTTAGGTCTCCTCCTAAAATGTATTTATTATTATTGTCCATTAACTTGCGTAAATCAGACCTAAAATGTGCTTGTTTGGAATTGTCTGAGCCTTTTGTTCCTCCTGGAAAATAACACTGATGTTTTCAATAACTTCAGTATTAATATTTAATACTGATGTTAATATTTTTTTAATTAATATTGTTACTCCTGCACCTGTTTGTCGATCGAATCTATAACAGAAGAAACTATTATTTTTAATTGATATTTTGTTGTTTAACCAGGTTTCGCAGATTAAACAAATATCAACATTATGTTTTGCTAAAAATTGAAATAGTTCGTCCCTTTTAGACCGAAAACTTCGGACATTCCAAGATATCAATTTTATATTATTATTCATTGATATAAAAATTTACATGCAAGGTTGGTAACAACCTGAAATTGCTTTTCTCGAGTTTTGCAACTTTTGAGATTTTCTATCAATTCGAAAGTTAGATTTTTTTAAATCTTCAAAGGAAAAGAAAGATTTCCACTTTGATTGAGGGTATTTGGAAAATTACTGTTGTAATTGGCTCTATTATTAAATGCTGGAGTCTGCCTAAAACTTTTTGGTTGAGCGCATTGACGGATTTGCTTATACATTTCTCTTCTGGGACATTCAGCGGACATTGCCTTATGAAGACCATTGCAGTTTGTACACTTAATTGTGGTAACAGAGCAATAAACTGTTTTATGATTTCCAGCATAGTAAGCACAAAATGGTTTAACTTTACACCTACTGGAGCGATGGCCATACATCTGGCAATTGTAACATTGTCTAAGTTTTGCTTTGTTGGTTCTTTCGTATTCACATCTTACTTTTATATAATTTATTACAGAGTAATTTTGTCTTAATTCTCTGAGAGTAATGGATTTTTTTTCAAAGTATACAATATAGATGATTTGTTCTATGGAATTATCTGCAGACTTTGTTACAATTTTTACATCAGTGTGTTTTAGACCTAAATAATAGACGTGTTTTTATAACGTCTGAATCGATTTTATCTAATCCTAGCAATATAGCCTTATAAGGTATTTCCAGGGAATATGTGAAATATTCCAGCAGAAATTTATTTGTCAGTGCCTCACAGAATTTGTCGTAATCCTTTTTATTGGAGCAAAATAATTTTAAACCAATTGAAATTTTACGCATAGAGTACTCTTTTACATTTAGTATTCTACACATCTTATGTACCTGTTCTATTTGACACTTCAAAATAGTAATTATAATCATCGTTGTCATCATCATCATCAAGGGTTTGGAGTGGTGTAAAAAGTTCTGAGTTTAAGTTTTCTGAGTGCTACTAGCCGATGCATGTCTCTTGCTCATATTATGCCCTTGAGGGGCAACAATAACATCTACGTTTTTGCGCTTAATTTTGTTTTATTTTAATATAATGAAACAAAAACAAGACTTGTTAAAAAGAAAATACCGTACACTTTTTGACTGTCGATCAAAAGTAACAAAAATGAAAAAAAAGAAAAGAAACAACAATATTTTTAAACCATAGTAAAATTTTGTAATATTATGGCAATATGACATGATAGCACAATTTGTAAATCCCCCAAATATATCCACAATTCTATGAAAGAAGGCCCGAAAAGAGTTTTTTTAGCTTATACACAAACTCTATTAAAACATTTATTGATTTTAGTTTCGTGAAGTGGCGAAAATTCGAGATTTAATTTTGCTTTTTCATTTTCTCAAAAATAAAAAAAATTCAAAAATTTAGCTTAAGCTTAAGTCGGTTCTGATACTTGAAATAAAATCGCGAGTTTTCGGTACATCTGAAGACTGACAACAAAATAGATATATAGATAAAATTGGAATACACTCGATAAATTTTTGGGCCTTATTTCATGAACGACTTTACTTACATTTTTATTATCATTGTGCTACGTTTTTAAAAAAAATTATAAATTCTACATTTTAAATATTAATATTAAACTAAAAGTTAAATTTCTCTATTAACAGTATTGAAAAGTTAGTTAACTTTCAGTTAGTATTATTGTGAATTTGTTTTGTATCTAAAAGTCAAAATATTTAAAATAATTTTATTTGTGTTTTAAAATATAAAAGAAAAAAATTTAATTTATTATCTTCAAAAGGATTTTCGGACTTTATGTGGGAGCTATGGTCGTTTATAAAACTGTTAATATCAACAAAATATATTCAAAGTGGCGACTTGTATTTCGTTCATATAGTTTACATGAACAGACGGCTGTGGATAGACCTCCATAAATCCCTAATGTTTACTTAAATAGAGACATTCCGATTCTAATACATTATTGTGAGTGTCTTGAAAGTTTATATGTATTCGCGGACACCCCTAAATGATGCTAGGGACCGCCATTCGGGAATAGTTCAATGAATACAAACAGTTAAATAAATTTCCTTCTGATTGAACCACTTGTTAGGAATAAGAGTGATGCTGAGGAATCTGGGAATAATTATGTTTTGGACTGGGTAGTTGAAAATTATTTGTGACAAATTTTATTAAATTATTTTTGAGAGTAGAACAAATATAGGAGATATGATCAAATATGGATCAATTTTAGTGAGATAAATTGGTCTAATGAATTTATTAAAATGCGCCATATGTAAAAAAACACATTCCAAGAGAAAACTTTTATGGTGGTTATTTAAGAGAGTTTTTTTTACCAAAATGTGTAATTTTAAAAATATACATATTTGACCCCAACTTTTATCTCAAGGTTAACATAGTTGTTTTCGCATTTCCTTTAATAAATACATATATACATATATATATTAAAGTGCCTTGATTTGTATGGGAACAAAAAAGTTGCAAATGTACCCCCCTAAAATTAAAGACTGATATGTTTTAAGCTAATTCCCAAAATATTTCATTTCAATTATTTCATTTACGTGAGCTCGACCATTTTTAAAATACCTCCAAAAATATGGTTTTCGATCAATAGTATACACAATTTTTAACTTTTTGTCAAAAAAAAAAAAAAAAAATATGATAGAAAAACTACATCTAATAAATATTGAGCAAAAAATCGTAAATTGTATTTTAGGGCATCATTGGAAAGGTTTCATTAAATGTTATTGATATGTGCATTCATTTAACCCTTTAGTTGCACAAACAATATTTTGGGATTTCCGGTTAATTTTAATGGAAAATAAATGGTTAGTTAAGGATATAAATGTCCCTTAAAGCACAAATTTATCAAAAAAAAAAAAAAAACTAAATTCGTGCAAAATAGTGGATAAGTGTCAAAAACTCTTTTATTTGATTATTATCGCACTTTTCAATGAACTTATTATGTTTTTCATAAATTTATCAATATTTAAGTGTAATAAGTACTTCCATGCGACTTATTTACAAAAATTGCTTATTTAACCATTTGGGAACTAAATACATAAAATTGACCCTCTTGCTCTTAAAGGGTTAATTGCGTGTAATCTTCAATAGTGCCAGGGTAGACCATTCCAATGGTACATTAAAATCCATGTTGAAAAATGTCCGAAATATATAAAATTACATGTTTCAATACAGAAAGTATGATAAAAAACGGTAGTAAAATCTTAATATTCCGCGACTACAAAGAAACATTAATTATTTAAATGAATATTCAAGGTTGTAGTATGCCTCTATTATAATTTGAAGTTAATTTTTTTATAACTACAATTTTGATAATGATATTGAAAGAAATACGTAATTTTAGAGGTGTTTTAAAAATGGCCCAGCTCACGTAAATTTATACATTGTAATATTTTGGGAATCATATAATAACATAGTAGTCTTCATTCCTAGAGGGGTACATTGCAATTTTTTCGTGAGACACTGTAATATATATATGTATATATATTAACATTTCTTTTCTGTTAAAAATCATATAAAAAATTGTGTATATCAGAGCATGTAAAAATGTAAAATTTAATGCATTATAGTCGTAAGAAAGTATGTAAAATACTAAATAAAATAAGTATAAAATAAATATAAAATAAAATAAAATTAATGGTAATTAAATCGCCAATTAATAAGTCCTTTCCATTTACAAAAATTGAAAGAGAAAACTATAACTTCGATTGTAATTGATTTTTTTTTATTTGTATACAGTACAGATATTTCTAGCTCAAATAAAAATTAAGTTAATTTTAAGATAGATTCTTTGAAAAATTTCGGTCTCAGTATTATCCTTCCTATAGCTAGAACAAATTGAAAATGTATCTTAAAGGTTTGTGGGAGTCGCATCCGTACTAGTTACAAATGTTTTCAAGAATAAAATGAAAATTGTGTATTCTAAGAAAGATTTGTGGAATCGCTTGTAATGACATAACTCCAATGTTTCTAAAATTTTTCGATTTTTTACTATAAATTTAGATATTTGAAATATTTATACATAACTATTTAAAGAAATATACCAAAATAATACAATTTAATCCTCTAGCAGTTATACCGAAAAAGTTTTTTCGTTTTTTTAAATTCGAACATAGAATTTTACTATTTTACTTCATATATAAATTTTTGTATTTGAGGACAACTGAAAAACTTTTTGGTATCGTACACCGAAAAAAGTCTATGACACATTTTACAAAAAAATATTTCGTAGCCAATTCATTCGTAAAATATAAGAATATTTCTTATTTTTGATGATATTTTTGACATAAAAATTTCCATAGAAATTGTTGATTTTTTTAAACAAAAAATTAAAAACCTGAGTTAAGTTGTCCATGCCACAAATTGACATATAACCTTACTTTCGCACTTTCAAAGCCCCCAAAGAACAAAAATTAAAAAAGGTTTATTTGAAAAATCTAAAATTAGAAAACTAATGAACAACGGAATCTTAAAAAATAAGTAAAACAAGCCGCCAACGGAAGGATAAATATTACAAATTTGGATATCGAATATGTTTTAAACATAATTTTTATATTTGATTTTACACTTAAAAGTTTGGTGGTTAAGTTACAAGATAGAACAGCAAACATAAAATTATTTTTATTTATTTATTAAATCAAGTAATATAAAGAAGCTTTTCAAGGCCAATAAATCTATTTTTGGATTCTAATACATAAGACATATCCCAATTTAATTTCGATTTATCACTATAAACTACGCATCCGATCTTATATCATTAATTATTTTTTTAATATCTTGAAAAAAAAAAAAAAAAAAAAATTAATGAAGATTCCTATTTATCATTTTGAGCTGCTCAGGTTCAAAAACTGTATACCGTTATTATTATTAATAAGAAAGAATTTCAGATTTTTTCTTTTACATTAAAAAATATATATATACATTAATATCGTAAATCTAAAAAAAAAACTTTTTTGTAAACTAATAAAAATCACATATTAATATGAAATTATAAACTGAAAATATTAACGTTTTTTGTACATGTTACAATTACTTTTGTATTTATAAAAAAATATTCGTAAAAAATACAAAACTTTATCGTAAAACAATATAAAAATTTCGTAAATAATAATATATATATTACACCATCCTTTCGTGGTCCAAAATCTAACAACGTGCAATTCTTTCTGTATTTTACTTTAAGAGCTAAGTGAACATTCGTCGAGAATATCCTAAGTAAAATAAAAAAAAACTTTGTGGTGAACATAATCAACTTGACCTAAAATTACATATCCATCCACAACAATTCCTAAGCACTTATGCTTATTAACATGTTCAACTAGGGATCGAAAAAAAACTTTAGTTTTCGTAGTATTAACTACTAAAGATTTATCAGATAACCAGCATAAAATTCTGTCCAGATAATAATTAAAAATTAATTGTTTAAAATATACAAATTAGATGACCTTTATTTACTTAGATATGTACATATATACTAGGGTAGTCCAACAATTTGTGAATCCATAGTGTATCACACATTTAAACGTACCTATAATTATGAAAGGGGAAATCATTTGGAACATTTGACAAGTTTCAACTCCCTAAGATGATTAGAACTGGCTGCTTCTACACGAACATTTAAGTTGATGATTCTTGAAAAAATTTTTTTAATCTCCAAAATTATCCATACATCAAACTAAAGCTAATAAAAACACAAAGGTTTAACATCAAATTGAGAATTATTTGAACTCCAGTTCAAATAATCAAGCGTTTGAGAATGATTTAAAAACAAATCGAAAATAATAGCTTTCTCAACAAAAAGAGGTATTAATTTTCAAATTGAGAAATGCTATTGTTATCAAATCATTGTTAAGTGTAATTCTCAAACTTTTTCAAATGTGGTCACACATGTAGAACATAAATAAAACAAATTTGTATTTTTATTTAATTATTTATTTATTTTTTATTTATTTATTTATTATTATTATTTTTTTTTTTTTTGAAGTTTTCTTTGTATTGGCTTGTAATTTTGTTCTGTTTGATTAAATAAAGTTGCATATAATTCTTGAAAGACTTCATTTAAATATCTTTAAGAATGATAATAACATTTGATATAAAATTGAGAAAATACCATTTTTGAAATACATGTTGAATTTTCCTTAGATTTATGAAAATTTTTTTAATATCCTTCAATATGATATTAAGAAATACTATTTTTAAAATATTTTTAAAGTTTTCTTTACGTTTGAGAATGATCTAATAATAACATTAGATATCAAGTTTAGAATGTACAATTTTTCAAACATTCTTTTTCAAATGATTCTTAATTTGAAATCAAACTTAAAATTCAAATCTCTATCTACATTTAAAAAGGTTTGAGAAACACGTTTGATTATCGTATTTCAAACGTTTGACATTGTGTTTGCTGGGTATATTTCGTATTTTTTCCAAAATTTAATGCGAACGAAAAAGGGAATTTTATTTAAAATTTGTTAGTAAAGTTTTATTTTTATTTCTACGTAATTTTTCAATATACGTTATTTTGTTTAAAATGACGATCTTAACCTACCTATTTATTGGCCATTTTTGAAAAATAAAAAATATTGGAATAGTTATTTTACTTTATTGGTAGTAGTAAAAAAAAATTTATTAGATGTTCTACGATCATCGACGTAAATGGTCGTGTAGCTTCATGTTCCAAAACATTTTAGGAAATTGAAATTTGGCCAAGTTGTTCTAAATGACATCCCCTTTCATAATTTTATATACGTTTAAATGTAGTTCGCGAAAAGGAGTTTTGTATCAACCTACTAATACAAATACAAATTTTACTTCATTTAGAATTTTTAGAAATACTTTTTGCTAAGAATATATTTGTTTTCACTTTTATATAATAAAAAAAAAAAAAAAAAATACAAACTTAGCTCTATTTTTGAAGTTGTGTAAATTTTATTCCTTTAAGAGTGCTTCCCTATTTTTTGGCTGGAAAGTATTATATATCATTAAAAAGCTTATACAAATACGCATAAGATCAAATTAAAAAAATGGAAAAACCGTTTCGATATAACGGCTATAGGATTATATTGTATAATTTCAGTCTTATTTCTAGAAATATTTATGTGTAAAAATACAAATATCTGAATTTTGTGAAAAATTGGTGCGAAATTTTTTTAATTTTGATCCTGCTTACAAAAGTATATTGCCAGGGCGAAAATTATAAGAATCTTTATCTTAAAATGAACTAAATTTTTGTTTAACGTAATGTACCCCTACATACATATTTAATTATAGAATATCAATCATATGATTAAACAATATCATTGAATTATTAAATTGTACAGGTCAAATGAATAGTATGGTTGGTGGCGGTGTTGGCCCGAATGGACCCTATGGCGGTGGGGTCGGAGTCGGTGTCGGCAACGTTGGTAACTATGGAGGACCTGGAGGTCCCCAGGGCGGTATTAATGTAAACGCTAACAATCCACAACAGCAAATGTTAGCACAACAAATGGCAGCACAACATGGCGGTGTACCCCCAAATATGACGGCTGCTATGCAGCAAGGTAATCGTGGACCTGGCGGTGTTCCGATCGGTATGGGTGGAGGAGGTGTCGGGGGTGATGGCAGTGGTGGAGGTTTAATCGGTGGTCCTCAACAACAAATGAACAACGCTCAAATGAATCCTAACCAACAGCAAAACCCACAAGGCGGCTTAATGGGTCCTGGCGGTATGGGTATTCGACCACCTCAAGGTGGTGTAGGACCTGGTGGTCCACAACAGAACGCAATGATGCTTCCGCAACAGCAGCAACAACAACAGCAACAGGGACCGGGAACATCACAGCAGCAGGGTGGCAACGCCGGCGGAGCGCCAGCTGGAGGCAGTGGTACGGGAGGTACAGGCAATCAACATATCACGGAAGACCGTAAGAAACAAATTCAACAGCAGTTAATGTTGTTACTTCATGCTCATAAGTGTAATCGGCGCGATAGTATTAATCCGAATCGTGAGAAATGTAACGTTCCGTACTGTAAACCAATGCAGGATGTACTGACGCACATGGCGACTTGCAAGCAAACCAGAGACTGTACTGTACAACACTGTATATCCTCACGACAAATTCTGCTACATTACAAGACATGTTCACGCCAGGATTGCGTAATCTGCTTCCCATTCCGTCAAAGTCACGCTTACCAAAACAATAATCCAAATGCGAGTGGTGGAGGAAATGCCGGACCAAATAATGCCAATCAACAACAACAGCAACAACAAGGTCAACAAAGCGCTAATGACAAACAAGGTCCTGGTGTCATTGGTCCTCAACACGTTGGAGGACCACAACAGACAGGAGGTGTCCAGCAAGTCGGAGGTGCTCCAAATGTTGTAGCGGGGGCGGCAGGTATGTCTGGTCCCGGAGTTGGACCCAATCAAGGTCAAATGAACATGAAACCCAATACAGATATTAATCAACAAATGCAAAATACTGGCCAAAATCCAAATCAAGAGATAAGGCGATTTGATAGCATGGGAATGCAAGGTGCTGTAGGAAATGCCGGTGGTCCCAATAGCATGCTGCAGGGTAATTCCGTAAATCCCCAACAACAGCAAATGCAAGGTATACGTATGGCAGGAGTACCACAACCAGTGCGTGTCATGCCGGCTCAAGTAGGGGCTCCAGGCGGTGGTGTCCCGGTTGGACCAACATCTGGTGGTAGCAATGACCAAGTTGCAATGCGACAAGTGGTAAATAATTTGTTAATTAGTGGAAGTGGTAATGGTGCTGTACCGGATGGCATTCAAAATCAACAACAACAGCAACAACAAATGATGCTTCAGAATGCGGGACCACGACATACACCGCGATTATCGGATTTGTTAAAGCCTGGAACAAAGATGCCGACAGATCCAAATCAAGTTCAACAAAATGCAGTTAATCAACAGCAACAACAATCGAACATTCCTCTGTCGGTTAATGTACATAACAATTTTAACAATTCAAACTTGAACTCACTTTTGGGCGGTGGTAATGCCGGTGATATGAGCGGCCCTGTTACTGGTGGACCACCAAACAAGCAGTTAACACCACAAGAAATAGCTAAAATGAAAATGCAAGCCCAGGCTAGTGGAGTAGGCGGCAGTGGTCCAAATAATACTCCACCTAATAATGCGTCAGCTCCAGGCAATGCAAATGCCACTGGCGTTATGGGTGGTGGAGGAGTTTCAAATGTGTCAGGAAATAATACTGGACCAGGCGGTGTTGCAGCGAACGCGCAAAATACCGGAGGTCCTGGAAGCAGTGGTGGTAATAATGGTGGAGGTGAAGAAAACAAAGATTGGAGAGAACTCGTCACAGATGATCTTCGAAAACATTTGGTTCACAAATTAGTTCAAGCAATATTTCCTACATCTGATCCAGCTACAATGCTAGACAAACGTATGCACAATCTCGTTTCTTATGCGGAAAAAGTAGAAAGAGACATGTATGAAATGGCCAAATCGCGATCTGAGTATTATCACCTACTGGCTGAAAAGATTTATAAAATCCAAAAAGAACTGGAAGAGAAACGACTTAAACGAAAAGAGCAACAGATGCTTCAAATGCAACAACAGCAGCAGGGTGGTGGTGCGGGTGGCGCAGGTGGTGCTGGTCCTAGTAATGTTGGTGGAGCTGCAGGTGTAGGTTTACCAGTTGGTGGACAGCAAATACCACCAGGACATCCACAAACACAACAACAACAACTTCAGCAGCAGCAGCAGCAACAGCAGATACGGCCAATGGTAAGCCCAATGGGTGGAGCTGTTGGTCCAGGCGGACCTGGTCCAAACCAAGGAATGCCAATGGGAGCTGCAGGAATGATGCAACAACTAAGAGGCCAAACACCTGGTAATGTAGGTGGTATGATGCCCGGCCAGAATATGGCTGGAATGCGTAGTCACTCACCCGGTGGAAATATGCTTGCATTACAACAGCAACAACAACGAATGCAATTCCCTCAACAACAAGGCAACATGCTAGTCGGTCCACCAGGTCCTAGTCCTGGTGGTAATAGTATGGGCGGCGTCGGCGGCGGTATACCAACATCACAACAAAATATGGTGGTGCCAAATCCAGTTTTGTCTCCCTTTACTGGTCAAGCAATGCAGGGACAGCCAGGAACTGGAGGTGTTGCAGGAGTTTTAACAAGTCCTATACCTGGTCAACAACAACAGTTTATGAATTCTAATGGTGGGACTGGTGCACATACTACACAACAACTGAATGAGATAATGAAGCAACGAATGCTGCAACAGCAACAACAACAGCAGCAGCAGCAAAGTGGAATGCTTTTGCCTCAATCACCTTTCAGTAACAGCAACACCCAAATGCAACAACAAAACACCTTTACATCACCAATGTCCCAGCAGCAACAGCAGCAGCAACAACAACAGCAGCAGAAACAAAATATGATGTCTAGTGCTGGCATGGGAAATATGCCTCCAACACCAACAAGTATAGAATCGCTTACAGCGGCTAGTGCGGCGGGACCAACTGGTGTAACAAGTAGCACAGCATCCGCAACAGTAGGTGCCGCAGGCGGCATGGTAGCGGCACCCAGTCCTTCGCCTAACTTTGCATCAAATGGACCACTAGGAACTCCCATAAATAATCCGCCTTCTGTTCCGTCTCTAATGCAATCTCTGGGTGACCGAGGAAGCACACCACCATTAAATCCTACATCTCCCGCCTCTGCAAATACTGTATCAACAGTTTCAGGTGCTGGTGGTACCAGCACTGGCAGTGGTATACAACCACCACCTCCCACATCAACTCCCACGTCTGTATCAACTTGTTCGACTGGCTCAACATCAACAACAACCACAACTACAACATCGTCATCATCTTCATCGTCAACATCTACTACCTCTATAACAGCAACATCGGGAGCAGTAACCGTCACATCGACAGCAGTGTCATTGTCTTCGTCAGCAGAAGCTAGTGTTTCTAGCAATGGCTTAGCACAAAATCAACAACAAATGTCAACTATGGGTAAAGGAAGTGCTGGAACAACTTCTACCTCAACTACCAGTACATCCATGTCGTCAACACGTCCCTCAGCTAGTAGCAGTAATAGTCTTTCGTCGCAAATGGCGGCTCTCGAAGCAGCGGCCCGTGATAATGATGATGATCCTCCAACATCACCAAATGGAGACTCTCAAAATGCTGGCGGTGGAAAGTCATCCAAAGGAAAATTGGATTCCATTAAGCAAGAAGATGACATTAAAAAAGAGTTCATGGATGATGGAAGCGGAGGTGATAATTCTCAACAAGAGTCTTCTGCAGGTGTTGGCAAAAATGTAAACAACGATGGTACCGCCAAATTAGAAATTAAAAGCGAAGACGGTGATGTAAAGATTAAAACCGAACCAATGGAAGTCGAAGAATCAAATGCAACCTCGGGTACGACAAGTGGTGATTCTGCAATAGGCACATCCAGTGGTGATAGTAAAGATACTAAACCGATGACAGACGGTAGCAGTACCAGTGGAGGTGATGTTAAAGTTAAAACTGAAACCAAACCAGTTGTACCAGAGCCTCTTATGCCCAATGCTGGCGATAAAAAGAAAAAGTGTGGTAAGTAGTCAAATTAAACGAATAAAAAAAAATAATAAATAAAGGTAATTGTTTTATTAACATAAAAATAATATTTTTAAATTTATTTAACAGTTTTTGATCCTGAGGAACTTAAACAAGCTTTATTACCAACATTAGAAAAACTCATACGACATGAGCCCGAATCAGTGCCATTCCGCTATCCAGTTGATCCACAAGTTCTTGGTATACCTGACTACTTTGAGATTATTAAAAAACCCATGGATTTAGGAACGATTCGCAACAACCTAATAAATGGCAAATATAATGATCCTTGGGAATATGTTGATGATGTTTGGTTAATGTTCGACAACGCATGGTTGTATAATCGAAAATCTTCAAAAGTTTACAAATATTGTACAAAAGTAAGTGTGATTCAAAATTTATAAAAAAAACTCTGTCCATGTAATAAAGACTATCTTGTTTTCAAATAAATTAATTCACTTTTTATTGCATTTCTATTTAACTTTTAGCTTTCTGAAGTGTTTGAACAAGAAATTGACCCCGTCATGCAGGCTTTGGGTTACTGTTGTGGCCGCAAATATACATTTAATCCTCAAGTGTTATGCTGTTATGGTAAACAGTTGTGTACAATACCTAGAGATGCCAAATACTACAGTTATCAAAATAGGTATGTTGTTATTATATTATTTTCTACATTAGGGTTATTTATTTAGCATTAATTTCATTTATTTAAACATTCAAAAATAGATATTTGTGTGTAGAAAAATAATCTATATCATTAATCTTTTATGTAGTCAAAATAACCATTATTATTACTATTAACACTTAATTAATTTAAAAAATAATAATTAGCTTGTATATAATATACCAATTAAAAATACCATTAATATTTGTGTATCAAATTCTAATGCCAACCTTGTTTTTTTATTTTCTTTCTATACTTGCAAATGTCAAAAAACTTAAATCAATACATCCTGGTTATGGTTTTTGTGTGCGTCTCTTTTTTTGATCTCCTCGAATTATCACAATCCCTATGTTTACCTTTTAATTCTTATAATTTAATCCTCTTTGAATATAAAAATCTATAAAAACACAATAATGTTTTCTATTTTTAACATGTCATTAATGTTTTTTTATTTTACATTTTTTTTGCTTTGCTATTTGGTTTTAAATATCCAATCATAACTACATTCGTATAAATTTTGTTTAAAAAATGCAATATGTATTTTGTTCTGCTTTACTTTGTTTTCCATATCCCAAACTTTTTAATCATAACATTATTTTCCTTCCCATCATCTCTTAAAAAAACTTTACTCCAAACATAAATTAAAAAAAAAACACACATTTCAAAAACTTCTTAAAATAATCTCATCAAAAATCGTTCGCACGCACAAAAACACTATATAACAAAATAATTCATTCACCATAATTAAAAAAAAAAAAAAAAAATTAAACGACGCTAAATTTATATTACGTATGGTCGCTCTGCTTGTTTGTATTTATTAATTTGGATTGCGATCACTCTTGATAATCAATACAAATTATATAATCAATTAAAAAAACACAACATACACAAAAATAAAAACAATCAATTAAAATCTTATAATGAACCAATAATAGTCTAAAGGATTATGGCGTATCCTCAAACAGATATACCTTCTGCCAGAAATGTTTCAATGACATTCAAGGGGACACTGTTACACTTGGTGATGATCCATTGCAATCTCAAACGTAAGTATCTTTTTTAATTTTTAATTATGTAGCTCGAATGTTAATTATTATTTTTATGTAAGAAAAATCAAGAATTTTTAAAGAAAAAACTCGATTTAATTGAAATAATGATTAAATAGAGTTGAATAGAGTTCTAGACGTAAATCGTAAGACCAAATAATAAGATTAAGTATGAATTATGAATATTTGCAATATTAAAAAAAATCAATTTTAATTTGGCAAATGATACATAAAAGAAAATACAATTTCGTAATCTATCCGACTAGATTAATAAGGGATGAACCCATTTAACAAATAGGACATCTATTATTGAAATAGTGACAGAAAACGAGTAAACAGTAAAAAAAAAATTGTAAATACCATTTTTTAAGAAATTTTTTGGTTTGATACTTAAATATTAGGCCCGGTTTTATACAGTTCTCTTAGTGTCTACTTAAGTGCAAACTTAGTTAAGAAACATTTAAGTAAATGCTCACACTTAAGTAATATATCGTTTTACAGTTTAAAACTTAAGTTGACAAGAAAATAAACAAAAAGCTTAAAGCTTTTATGTATTTACATTAGGTTGCTTCTACTTTTCAAGAGTTTTTCTTCAACTGAAATTCATAATTTTATTTATTTATTCTAAAACTTTTTCTCATAATTTTTTTAACATTTTATTGAATACATTTTACTGTAGATTATTATTTACTTCAAATAATTTTACATTATTAAAAATATCAAATTTATTTTTGTATGCACAACATTTTTCTATGGCACCATAATGTAGCATCAAAAGTAAATAAAATAAAAAAAATTATTTAAAAATTTTAAATATGTAAGGAAATTCGCAGCTTATGAGCTACGCAATTAAAAAAAGGTGTTGTGCAAAATATGAAACCACACAAAAAAGATTCGTGAAATCGTTTTCTGGTAGATTTTTAAAATTTTAAAAAATTTTGTTCGATTTTGAATTTTTATTTATTTTTGTTTATTTTCAATAAATATTTTTGAAGACTCAGAAAATGTTCATACTTAGGAAAAACTTATGGGATATGAAAAGAACACTTAAGTTTTTAAATATAAAACAATATTTACAACTCAAGTATGATTTCGCCATTAAGTAAGCACTATAAGACCGGGCTTTACATTTGAAAATGTAAAAAAAATTTCGTTTACATTCTTTAATTATATACTTTTTATATATTCTATTAAAGTCTCACTAGAACTTTATGTTTTACTCATTTGTCATAAACTCGATATTCACATATGGTCATTAAATTAAATACTAAAATTTTTTTTTTTTTGATAAAAATCAAAATTTGTTAAATAATGTGACTATATAAGTCGCAAATTTTAACAAGCTCCCCGCTGGTAAAGCTATTTCGAGTACGCTGAATTTAATGGTGACATCCACTTTTCGAAGTTAGCGCTCATTCATCATCAATTCATCAACTTTGCTTGTTATACCCACCATCAAAAAGATGGGGGGATATATTGATTTTGTCATTCCGTGTTCATCAACTTTGCTTGTTATACCCACCTCCCATATAAGGTGAAAATCAACGAAAATGTGTTAAAATAGTTCAAGGACCAATGTAAACTCGGAAACAAAAAAATGGGCGTGGTCCGCCCACTTTACTGCCCACTTTACCGCCCCCTCCCATATAACGTAAAATTTGAAAAAGTTGATGGTGGGTATATAGATTCGGCCGGGCTGAATATAACATCGCGCTTGTTTTTTTTTTTTTTTTTTTTTTTTTTTTCGAACAATAATTTCTAAATAACTCCGAAATTATTGAGTAGGGTTGCTAATCGATTATAATCGAAATCGCGTCATTTAATCGTAATCGAAATCGCAGCATTTTACCTGTAGTTACATAAGTGTATATTATATTTTACGCCTGTATAATTAAAATAAATCGATTGCCAAATTGGTTTTGCCGAGAAATTAATAAACATCTCGAAAGTTAATTTTGGAGTGTTCCTAAAATTCCAATTTGCTTAATTTTAAAATTAAGACGAAGATTCAAAATATTACTACTTTTTTGTATGTATGATTTTTTGTTTCAAATGTTATGTAAAAATCTTTTCTAGTATCATAAAAAAAAAAAATGCTATTAAAACAATTGCATTTAAGTCCAATTCTTTTATAATTTTTGGTTAATCGGCAACACCTAAATTTTGAGTGACTGTTTAATCCAACAACAATCTAAAAATATTTGTTTGTTTTGTTGTTTTTCAAACATTTATTCGAAACGAATTTTTCGTTCGACATAGAGAAATAGGCAGTATGAGTATTTTTATATTGTAATTCTGAATAAATCTACATAAATAAATCAATTTTACTGGCAAAAATAATTCTGTTATATTAATTGCATAACGTTTAATCGTATCGCTATTATGGAAAATTGCAATTGTTTGCTAAACCTATTATTTAGCATATAAAGGTATTCACCTCAGAAATTGCAACTTTGATAGACCCTTGCATAGTAAGTTGTGCAAAATTTATTCTATGTGGTTGTTGTTGTGTTTACAAAAATCAATGTAACTTTTCTACTTTGCAAGGGTCTTGCAAAGTTGCAATTTCTGAGGTGAATATCTTTTTTAATTGTATACACCTTTCACCAGACCTGATGGAAAATCCATCAAGTCCAACTATACGTCAATAAGGGAGGAATTTTTTTGCCGACCAGTGTAATCATACGAAAATCATTTTTAGTTAAAAATAAAAATAAGGTCTTTTATACAGTATCGGTCATCTAATTAGCCCACCCAACCAGAATTTTTTTTGGACTTAATTTTCTTTTTCTTGAAAAAAGTTTTTAATTGTTTAATTAATTCAATATATTGACCAATATGTACTTAATACGTTGCAGCCAAAACTTGGATTAATAAACTAACACTTTACGCAAAAACATTGTTTTATTAAATATTCCTATAAAAATCAAGGACAGCTAATTAGCCCACTTACACTATTTATTACGAAAAATCTAAGCAAGCTTTGAAAAAAAGTAATTTTTCATATGGATTGCAGTTTAAAAATAGAAGTACTGCAATTTTCGTAAAAAATTTCATATCTAAATTGGTTAAAACGCCTTATATTTCGAATATTCGACATTTAATAAAAATCGCGAAAAATGTAAATTAAAATATTATGAAATTTTATAGAAACCTTGATAGTCCTTTAATTATGGTAAAAAATCATCTGTAACATCGAAAGCAATACAAAAAGTTTAAATTCGTTAACTAAAATTACGGTTTGAGTTACTCCGCGAATTTAGATGATCAAATAATCAGCATTTAAGTAAGAAAAATCTTTTCCAAAAGAAAAATAAAAGTTGAGAAATCATTTTAAAATTGATAAACTATCTAATAATATTTAATAGATATTATCTAGTGCAAACAATTGCTGGTAGTTGGTATATGCGATGTATTAAAAAGTTTTATTAGTATTCTAGTTAAAAAGAAAGTATAAAATCTTACCTTAACATTGCAAAATTGAAAATAACTTTGCCTAAATCATTCGTCTAGGTAACTTATTGACAAATATTTTATGCATCTCATCCAAGCGGTTTCTTTAGATAAAATTCTTTGTATTTTTGTTTACTGCTATAAAGAACTTACTTTCTTTTTTGAAACATCTATACTTATGATGCTTTTTATACTATATAGTATAACATTTGGCAAATGATTTTAGTTTTAGTAGATACTTATGTACATTTTAAAGCGTTTTTTATTCGCCACAAATCTTTTAAGTCAGAGTTTCATTGCGAAATTTATGATTATTCTATTTTTGAAATTCGCAATTTAACTAAGTTTTTCATTTCTTTGCACAGCGCTAAGGTTTTTGAATGATTTATGATAATTTGGAGGATTATTGACGATAATGTAATGATTATCTAACCTTTCAAACCAATTTTCTTAATGGATTTAATCGATTTTGACCACTTTGTATGTGTTGTCGAATATTAGTATTTTAATGGATGTTTCCATGAAATCTTCCCACAAAAATTATCTTAAATTAATTAAAATTACTTTATACTTACAATTTTATATTAAAACATAATTTTTTTCAGAGCTTACTTAGATTTTTCGTAATAAATAGTGTAAGTGGGCTAATTAGCTGTCCTTGATTTTTATAGGAATATTTAATAAAACAATGGTTTTGCGTAAATTGTTAGTTTATTAATGCAAGTTTTGGCTGCAATTAATTAAGTATATAATAGTCAATATATTGAATTAATAAAACAATTAAAAACTTTTTTCTAGAAAAAGAAAATTAAGTCCAAAAAAAATCTGGTTGGGTGGGCTAATTAGGTGACCGATACTGTATATGTATATGTCATTCCTAATATAATGACATAAGAGTTAAATTAACCTTCATGTGCTCGGGATTCTGAACTTACGTATACGGTCGGTTTACTACGTTGGTAGTCATCCATATATTTCTATGGAAATGAGTGTAAAATTTTATAAATAAATAGGTAACTTCTATGTATTAATCCAATATATACATATTAAAGTTCGAACATGTACAGTGAAGAAATATATGAATGTAAACTTTGAAAACGGATCTCAGAAATATATTTTTTTATTTAACGGTTAGTTAATTTTAATTTTTTATCTTCTTTTATTGATTTTTTATATAACATTACTGAAATTTTCTGTGAAAATTGACTCAGTTATTAGAAATAATCAAGTTTACAAGAAATTTACAATGGGAAAAAGGGAATACTGCAGTTTCTAAATAAAGAAGTAGAAATACCAAAACTGCAAATATTTTTTATCTATGTCCCTGAAGTCCACATCTGTCCTATACTTGAGGAAACATTTTTAAGAATAGATTTATTATGCAGTAAAGTTTCCTAAAATGATCTCTCAGCTCACGAATTTTAAAGCAATTACGATCAAATTCAAAATGTTAGTTTAAAAAATGTGTTTTCTGTTTATAAGAAAAAGAAAAGAATAAAATATTATGTTTTTTAATTTTAATTTTTCAAATTAAAACCGATTATCTTTGGTCTCGGAAATGATAGTAACTAAGAATTATTGTTAAATGAATGCAAATGTTGTTATTATACGAAAACATAAAAAAGATACACAAAAATTTTTTCAAAAATTGTGTCTAATATTCTGAAAATTTAAACCAAGGTTTATTGAAAAACTTAATTTTTCAGATATACGTATAAACTCGATAACCCGAATGTCTATAATCCGGATTATTCGGTAATCCAGACGACATTTCCCAACTCATTACATACTCTATAATCCCGATTGATTGTATATTTTAATCCGGATTTAGTAAGAAAATAGTAATTTGTATTTTAAAAATAATATGAATTGAAATTTATAATAAAAATTATACGTACTGAGCTTTTGGTTACCTACGTTTTTAATTAAATTTTGTTCAAACATATTTTTCAGTACATACAATATTATTTTTATAAGGCGAAGTTTAAATTGTTGAAATTTTTTAAATACAAATTGTATTTGGGGTTAAAAATTTTAGTATTTTTTTTTAACAAATATTAAGTAACCATTATACATATGTTTCTATAAAATTTTTAACAAAAAACATTTCAGAATAAAGAATCGATAATCTGGATAATTCGATAATTCCGATTGGGGTCTGCAATGAATTATCTGGATTATCGAGTTTATACTGTATATAAAATGTTCTAAAAATAGTGGTTCCTAAATTTAACTCGTATACTCCTCTGTTATGTATATGTAATGTATTGTGCTAATCGGTCCAATCAATTTTAAATTATTTATTATTTAATTGCACATTCACAGTAAAAAATAAAAAAATAAATTTTTATACATTTTATATGGTGACCACATTTCAGCCGACTAGAAGAAGTCATTTTAAAAAGTGTGCAACTGTGTTTAGTATTAAATTTTAGGAAGCTACAAACAATTTTGAACCCTATTGCTGTGGATTTTTTTTTTTTAATTCCAGACGAAATGGATGAATTTATTATGTTGTACAAAACTCTATTTTATTAAAATAACATTTCAACATTTTAGATTTTTGTACATTTTCCTGCAAATTAGTGATTAATAATAAATATTTTAAAATTATTTTTTTTTTTTTTTTAATTTTCAAAAAAATATGTAGTCAAATTAAAAAGGATCAATTTAAAGAAATGAAAAATGATCACCTTGAACTAGAACCATTTGTCGATTGCATGGAATGTGGTCGAAAGCAACATCAAATTTGTGTCTTATGGTTAGATTCAATATGGCCAGGTGGTTTTGTTTGTGACAACTGTTTGCAGAAGAAAGACTCAAAAAGGAAAGAAAACAAGTTCAACGCCAAACGGTTACCCACAACAAAGTTGGGTATTTACATAGAAACTCGTGTTAATAATTTCCTTAAGAAAAAAGAAGCTGGTGCCGGTGAAGTTCATATACGTGTTGTATCCTCATCGGATAAGTGTGTGGAAGTAAAGCCTGGTATGCGTAGACGATTTGTTGAAAATGGAGAAATGAATGCAGAATTCCCATATAGGGCAAAAGCGCTTTTTGCCTTTGAAGAGGTAGATGGTATTGACGTATGTTTCTTCGGTATGCATGTGCAAGAGTATGGTTCCGAATGTCCAGCTCCGAATACTCGACGAGTTTATATTGCCTACTTGGATTCTGTACATTTCTTTAGACCAAGACAATATCGTACAGCAGTATATCATGAAATTCTTTTGGGTTATATGGACTATGTTAAGCAATTGGGTTATACTATGGCTCATATATGGGCTTGCCCACCGTCGGAAGGTGATGATTATATATTCCACTGCCATCCTACGGATCAAAGAATACCTAAACCCAAGCGTTTGCAAGAGTGGTATAAGAAAATGTTAGATAAGGGTATGATTGAACGAACCATACAAGATTACAAAGATATTTTGAAACAAGCCATTGAAGATAAACTGACATCAGCTGCTGAATTACCCTATTTCGAGGGTGATTTTTGGCCCAATGTTTTAGAGGAAAGTATAAAAGAGTTGGACCAAGAAGAAGAAGAAAAGAGAAAACAAGCAGAAGCCGCTGAAGCAGCAGCAGCGGCGGCAGCTAATGTGAGTGAGAAAAAACGTTATTAGGTTCATTGTAATAAATGCGTTCTTTTTTGTTTAGATTTTCTCAATGGAGGATACAGAAGTTAGTGGTGATGGCAAGAAAAAAGGACAAAAGAAGGCTAAAAAATCCAATAAATCTAAGGCTGCACAACGTAAAAGCAATAAAAAATCTAATGAACAACAAGCTGGCAATGATCTCTCTGCTAAAATTTATGCCACAATGGAAAAACACAAGGAAGTATTCTTTGTTATCCGTCTTCACTCTGCGCAATCGGCGGCAAGTTTAGCTGTAAGTTTTTGGTTTAATTTCAGAGACATGTGATTTTTGAACTATGTCAAGAATAATAAAAAAAATGTTATATAAATCTTTTTTAAATTTCAGCCCATACAAGATCCTGATCCTTTATTAGCTTGTGATCTTATGGATGGTCGCGATGCATTCCTTACATTGGCTCGTGATAAGCACTATGAGTTCTCTTCTTTACGCAGAGCGCAATTCTCCACATTATGCATGTTGTACGAGTTACATAATCAAGGCCAAGATAAATTTGTTTACACTTGCAACAATTGTAAGACTGCAGTGGAAACCCGATTCCATTGTACAGTTTGTGATGTAAGTTTGATAGTAGAAATTTATTTATTTATCGCTAAATTTAAAAAAAAAAAAACAAAAAAAAAAAAAATGTTTTTTACATTTTTGTTTATTTTTGTTTATATATTTCTTTTATTAGGACTTTGATCTGTGTACGTTGTGTAATGAAAAGATTGGTCATCCGCATAAAATGGAAAAACTTGGTTTCGATTTGGATGACGGTTCATCGCCAGCAGATCTTAAACAAGCTAATCCACAAGAAGCCCGTAAACAATCAATACAACGTTGTATTCAATCATTGGTACATGCTTGTCAATGTCGCGATGCCAATTGTCGTCTACCTTCGTGCCAGAAGATGAAGAGAGTAGTACAACATACCAAGAACTGCAAGAGGAAAACCAATGGTGGCTGTCCTATATGTAAGCAATTGATTGCTTTATGCTGCTATCATGCCAAACATTGTCAAGAACAAAAGTGTCCAGTGCCTTTCTGTCCAAACATCAAACACAAACTCAAACAACAACAGTTACAACAAAAGTATGTATTAAAATCCGCTATAAAAGGATCAAATTATAATTTTTTATTTTATTTATTGTTGTTATTTTTTTGTATACTTTAAGGTTACAACAACAACAGCTATTGCGACGTCGTGTGGCTCTCATGTCTCGTACAGTAACAACACCCGCAGCATTACCAGGCCCAGCTGGTGCTGGTCCTGTTGTTGGTCCTGGTGGTGTTCCAGTTACTGCAGTTGCCATGCCAGGTGTTGGTGTAAATCCACCGGTAATGGGTGGCCAACCAGCTATAATGCCAGCAGGAGCAGGTGCTATGAGTCCTTCTACAGTACCAGTGCCATCTCCGGTGGCTGCACCAATATCTGGCGGAAGTGGTGGTGGAGGAGGTATGACATCTCCGCATCCTCATCAGCCGGGTATAGGAATGAAACCTGGAGGTGGTCATTCACCTTCACCAAATGTACTGCAAGTTGTTAAACAGGTAAGATTTAATTTTATATTTATATAACGCATTAGCTGACTTAGGAATTTGCAATTATTATTCTATTTTTTGTAATTTAATATTAAGGTTCAAGAAGAAGCTGCACGTCAACAAGTCCCACATGGTGGCGGTTTCGGAAAGGGTGGTGCTATGGCTCCTCCTGTCATGCAGCGTCATCATATGGCTGGCTTACCAAATCAACCAAATCCTGGAATGGTAGGAAATGTAGGTAACGTTGGGGGAGTTGCGAATGTCGGACAAATGGGTCCCGGTGGAAACAATGTAATGGGAAATAACCTGTTGCCAATGGATCAATGGGGCGCTAATCGATACCCCAACAACGCAAATCAAGGCATGCGCCAACCTAATCAGAACCAGGTTATGCAACAAAACGCAATGCAGCAACAGGTGCGACATTTACCTTTTTGGCTGCAATCATTTGTTTTTTTCTTGATAATTATTTTATTTTCTTTTTCTGTTTTAATTGCAGAATATGATGGGTGGCATGGTTGGAGCTAGTGGTTCGCAACAAATGGCTGGTAATACTGGTAGTATGCCTGGAAATGCACAGGGCGTTGGCGGAATGAGTGGAAATGGTGGTATGGTTGCTATGGGTGGTTCAGGACCCATGGGAGGACCAGGTGGCATTCGTCCGCAAGGACAACATCCAAATGCGGGTGGTGTTGGTGGTTCTGGTCAAATGCCTAATGGACCACTGAACGCTCAACTAAATACACAACAGCTTGCTCAAATCATGCAAAAAATTAAAAATAATCCCACCAATGAAGGTCACCAACAAATTTTACAAGTTTTAAAACAAAATCCCCAAATAATGGCTGCTATCATTAAGCAAAGGCAACAAAGCCAAAATAATAATGCTGGTCAACAAGGAGGTGGAAGTGGTGGTGGAGCTGCCGGAAATGGACCTCAACAACAACAACAGCAGCAACAGCAACAACAAGTAATGCAACAGCAACAACAACAGCAGCAAATGCAACATATGATGAATCAGCAACAAATGCCTCAAGCAAATCAGCAAGTAATGATGCAAGCCCAACAACAAAATCCTGGTCAACATCAACGCATGCCAGGAATGCAAAATCCAATGATGATGCAACAACAGCAACAAGGACAAGTAAGTTATATTCTTGTTCTTTAATAACATTAAATTTTTCCTTTATTTCATTAATATAATCCACAAAACCCGTACAGAAGTCAATAATAGTTTTAATTTAAAGTGCTATTTTGTATAAATAAATATGATTTCCAAAAAGTGGATACACCCTTAACAGGACTAAAAATTTATGTTTGTCCTTCGCAATCGTTGTTTTTATTTTATATATTTCCTTATTATTTTTTAATTTAGACGTCCAACGCACAATGGTTTAAAATGCAGATGCGTCAAATGCCGAATTATCCACCGCCATATAGACAGCGTGCACCACAGCAAATGGGTGGAGTCGGTGCTGGTGCTCAACAATTTGGTGGTGTTGGAGGCTTTGGCGGAGCTGGAGGTGGTGTAGGAGGACCCACGGGTAATCCGGTCGATCAATACGCTGTTATGCAGCAGGGACTTAAACCTTCACCACAACAACAGATGGGTGGCGGTATGCCTGGTGTACAACAGCCACAAATGATGCAAGGAGGTGGTGGTATGGTAGGTGGTCCAAATGTTATGGGCCCACCAACACCACACACGCTACAACAACAACTTATGCAATCATCCAGATCGTCACCGCCCATAAGATCACCACAACCCACTCCCTCACCCCGTTCAGCACCATCACCTAGAGCTGGACCCTCAGCATCACCAAGGGCACAACCATCCCCACATCATGTAATGAGTCATTCACCCGCGCCACAAGCACCTCATGACGGTTTGCACAATCATGGAGGTATGCACCCACACCAATCACCATTGCCAGGCGTACCGCAAGATGTCGGCGTAGGTGGTGTTGGAGGAGTGGGTGGTGTTGTCGGTGGTCCCGGGGGACCTGTATCCGATGCTTCCGATCAACTGACCAAATTTGTTGAACAACTTTAGTGTAATTAGCTAATGGCAGCGGCTCAAGCCTTCCAATCACCTCCTCAGCCTCAGCCTCAACCTCCTCCATCACCCCATAGCAGCCGCTTCAATATAAATCATCAACAACACCGATATTTTTAGGAACAACATAAAAACTACTTATTTCTGTAAAAAATACAATACTAAACTAAACAAAACAAAACAACAAAATAATTTAATAATTTATATAATGACATTTAAAACAAAATTAGTTTTCTTTTAAAATTATTAGCAACATTATTTTTGTTAAATCAATCAATGCGCGAAGAAAAGTTTTTATTGTTTTACTTTCCTTTTTTTCGTTTAATATTTTTTGTTTGCTTAATTTAAGTTTCATATTATAACATTTTAAATGTTTTATGATTATTATAATTTTTAATACAACTAAGAAATTGGAAAAGTAATTTTTTCTTTTTAATATCATATTCTCTACAGAGGTTTCAGTTTATATACTTTTCCAAGAACTATTTTTTTAATTTGAGTTTTTTTTATTATTATTATTATTATTTTTTTTTTTTCTTTTTTTCATATTTATATAAATCTTCCTTCCAAGCTTAATTTTATAAATAGTTATATATAACGTTTTCTTTAGTTTTCACCAAATGAATACTACTATTAACACCTATACAGAATAATTAAATGGCTTATACATATTCAAATTTAAATACATTAATCATCTATATACAATACAATATACATAAATAAACGCCTCTAGCTTTAGTAAAAAAAATAATAATTTTAAAATACTAAAATATTGATAAAAATGTAAGTTTTAGATTATAGGCATTTTATACTTTTCTCTATATAATAGTATATTATTTGTAAATCATAAGACGAAAATGTTTATTTTTAGCACTTTGAGCTATACACATTAAAAACAAAAATAAAAAAAAAAAAAAAAACAACTTGTAATAATTATAATTTAATGATTATAGAGAGTAATATATTAGTAATATGTATTTAAAATAAATCGATTAATATAACAGCTTTTAAGTAATTTAATTATAACTTCCTTCTCCTTAAAGATTTGTTAAAAAGAAAGAAACACTTTTAAAATCATTTTGTAAATATCGTTTTTCTAAATTAAGACAATTTAATGTTAAATATATACATACATATAAATATACAACAACAAAAAAAATGACAAAAATAATTTGATATACATATAGAACTCCAAGAAGTAGAGACATTACTAAATACCTAATAAAATAATATAACATAAAATCATGTTACATACATATGAATGTAGATATATACAAAAACATAATAATACAAATAAGATACTTTTATATGTATCAAACAGATGAAATCACAATATTTTCATAAAAAACAACAAAGTTTACGACAAATGCCCTGTAATTACATCTTACCATGTAAAGTTCCCTTGTAAAGATTTTAAGTATGTACTTATGCAATTTTTCCTTACTTAATTCTTGTTAATGAAATTTTCTATTATTTCCCAATTCTCCAATTTTGAATTAGATGAAACTTATAACTACTACCAAAACTATCAATTCGAAAAAATTGAAATATGTTTTACATGGAATGGTTTTAATATTTTGTTTTAAAATAATTTCAACAGGGAACATAAACAATCCGTAAACACGACAATTATGAAAAAATAACCCATAACTGTTTTGTCAAAATAAGTCTCCACCATAGTATCATACCCTTAATAAAAAACTGCCGTGTTTTAATTTTGTACATTAGTAGTTATAAAGAAAAAAACATAACATTCTAAGGACATATTAAAAAATAAAAACAAAGAATGCCGCCCAATCTTTGTTTATACTGTAAAGTTTTTTATATACTAAATATTACAACATTGAAAAATATAGATATAAATACTAAAAATAAATTTGCCTTAACTTTTAAAGATCACATAAAAAATGTACATAATAAAATAATAAAAAAAAAAAAAAATAAAAAACAACGGGAAATGTTAAAATAAATATCTTTAAAATTACCGCCGCCTTTTAAAGAATTTGTTTTAATTTAAATTTTCGTTTTTAAATGAAAAAAGTCAAATAAAATCCTTAAGCCCTCTTTTATAAAAAAACTGTAAATATTAGTATTTAAATAAAAAATAATTAAAAATATTCCAAAACTGTTTTGTGATTAAAATTAAAAACAAAAAATATTAAATGAATTTAAGTTTAAAGTATTTTTTTTTTATTATATTTATAAAACTTTTTTATATAATGTAATTTAACAGCTATATTTAGTTATTTTTTCATCGTTGCAGTCTTAGTTTATTTTTTGTCTTTTCTGTTTAATTTATAAAAAATAGTTGCACTTTTAAAATTATAAAATATATAAAATAAAAAAATATATTATATTAATTTTAGTTTATTTAAGTCACTTACAAAATATAATATTTATATAAGGAATGTAGTTGTAAAAAATACATAAGTGTTAAAATTTTAAAATATGAAAAATATATATTTAACAATTTTTGTTTAAACAAACGCCGCCACTGTTTAAAGAAAATTTGTTAATATCTATTATTCATCGAGAGAATGTGTAGATATTTTTATTAAACATTTCAAAATGTATGTATATTCAAAGTAATAATGAACATTTTTAAAATATCTTTAAATTTATAAATTTGATTTATTTTTTTTTTTGTCTGTAATAATTTAAAAGCAAATACAATACTTGGTTTTATTATGAAAAATCAACTATACTCACATTTATTTAATAGTCTACTAAAAAAAAGTAATAACAAACATACGTTTACACCTAATTCTCAAACAAAATAATTAATTAAATAAATACTATCACATTTTTTTTATACACAATTGAATAAGTAATGTTTGTGTGTGTGTATGTGCATGTAACCTGCGTAAATATTTGCATTAACAAATATCTATAAAAGTAATTTTCATCGTTATAATTGTATGTTTACAATAAATGATAAAACAAAAACTTAAGTTAAAAAAAATAAAAAATAAAACATAATTTCACGTAATTTAATAATGTGTAGATGAATATTAAAAATAAATAATAATAAAAACATAAAAAAATCATAATCAAGTTAATGCATTGCATTCACTTTTAGAAAGAAAAGAAAAAACAGCATTATTTGTATATTATATAATAAAATAAAAAAATCGTTTATAAAAATAAATATTATTTAATTAAAAAATAAAAAAGATAATAATATTATACTGTACAAGAAAAATTAATTTAAAAATACGTATGAAAATAATTTAAAATAAAAAAATAATAAAAATATATTATGTGTTTTAATACAAAAGCAATAACATTTATAGTGTAGTGTTTAATTAATAATACTATTCTGATGACCAAATTACAATAAACTACAATACAGTTACGGACAAAAAAATAGGGTCAAAAATATTTAATTGAAATTTTTTTAGTTTTCGACGAAATTTTATACAAAACAATAAAACTTTTAGTGCCAAATCATTGCGAATATATTAAATTATAAATATGTATAAAAATAATATATTTTAATATTATCCCAATAACGGTACATTGTCAAGTGCAAAATGTCCTTTTTCAGAGCTGACAAAAAAATAGGGTCAGTAGTAAATTTGTCAAAAATATTTTAATATTTTTAAACTGTTTGGAATTATACTTTTTTTAAATCTCGATAACGATATTAAAAATAAAAACTGAAAAAAGATGAGAATCATTGATAGTATCTAATTCCGAGAACTATTCATGCCAAAAAGGCTATAGATTAAGCACTTTAAAAATATGGGTAAAATCGAAGGTCCCAACAAAAGATACCCAGCAGTTTTTTCGGTATCAATTTACCCCCTTTTTAGACAGTATAGTTCATTTGTGTCTACCCACCTAACTCATTAAAATCTGTACAATTTTTTCTTTACCCAAACTTCGCATATTTTGTGAGCGATAGTTAAGCAAAATTGTATTTTACAGACTATTTGGTAAGCGTAGAGGTAGCTATAGCACACTATATTGAATCTTTAGAAAGCGTGGGGGTGGCGATTTATACTTCATTGGCCCTGTGGTAAGCGTGGAGGGGGCGATTAATACTTTACTAACTCTTTGGTGAGCGTGGGGGTGGCGATTGTTTTTTAGAGGTCACAAAGAAGTCAAAAATGTAAATGGTTCATCCATCGTCAGTTCAAGTTGGGCTACTTGACTAACGGCAATAAATACATGGTAGTATATTTGGCTCTTATGCATGTGTAAATTTTTTACAGAAATCTGCCCATTACTTAAGGAGATAGTAGTCTGAATAACAACATAATTCATTTGATTTTCCTTTCTTCGAAATGTAAAAATTGTATAAGTTAACACATGATAAAATTATGAGTTAACATATGTTTTTTTTCATATTTCTATATATTGAAATTCATGATTGAATTTAACACACTTATTTAAAATATGTAGTTTTTAAGACTTAAATTTTATTTTATATCCTTTTTGAAGTGGAATAAGTATACAATTCAACATATTCGTAATCAGACCGTTTATAGAATCCGACACGGATTGGTATTACAAAATTTTCTTAAAATAAACTGGGTTTATGTATTAAATTTCTGTTTATGAAATCCAATAATTGGATTTGAAAATTTAAATATTTTTGTCCCCAGTTTATAAAGAGAATTTTAGAACAACGCTTAAAATCGTTCATTATTTATTTAAGAACATAAATATTTAATTTACAGCGAAAATATCAATCCTTTAACAAATTCTTACGTTTTCATAAACCTATTTCATGTTCAAATTGGATTGGAATTTCGTATCCAATCCAATTTCGTTGAGGATTTCGTAAACAGGCTGAATATATTTTAAAATTCCATTTTGGAAAAAAATTATACATTGAGATATAAAAGGTATTCACCTCAGAAATTTGCAACTTTGCAAGACGCTTGCAAAGTAGAAAATTTTCATCGATTTCTGTAAACACAACAACAACCACAAGGTTGTTGTTGTGCAAGAGTCTAGCAACGTTGCAATTTCTGAGGTGAATTAAAAAAAATAAATTTAATTATAAAGGGAAAAACAGAACCATTATTTTATAATCAATATACCTATCGGTTTCAAAAATATACTAAATAATTTTCATACGAATTATGGATATATTCATGGAAGATACTTCAAAATTGTATACCTATGACCTTTAATTTCAATTTTAAACCTTAAAAACGGTCTCCTGAAAAGTAATAAAAATTAATTATATAGTTTGCTTTTTAACACAGATTTTCTTTCGAATTGAAATAAACAATAACCTACCAGATTTTGCTTAATTGGTCCTGACTAATATGATCCCCGTGTTAAAAATATCTTAAAATATGTATACTTATTTATAGGCAAAATATTCACCCCTATTATGTGTCGTTGTCGACAGCAAGTCACGTCGACAAAACAGATATGGTATTTGTGATGTCAATATTGACTACAAATCTCAATATTGACAAAGTTTTGTAATTTTCTAAGTCGATTTAAAGTCAACGTCGAGTTGAAACGACTCTGATTTTGTCGACACATTTTTTGATGTCGACTCAGAATGAAAGTTGGCAAAATTAAGGAAAAGTCATAATTTTTAGAATGAGGTGTAATTATTTCTTAATTTAAAATAACTTATATATCCTTATATTTATGCCTTACTTCACCATAAGTGGTTAGGGTCTTTGTGCAAATTATTTACCGCAGAGAAAAAATTTTCCGACCCCAACTTTAAAGTAAACCGTTTGACTCAGAATCACTTTCTGAGTCAATTTTTCCATGTCCGTCCGTTCACCTGGTCGGCTGGCAGCCCATGTAAAGCTTGTTCGCAAAGTACAGGTCGTAATTTTGAAGATAAATTGATGAGATTTTGTACATATGCTTTTTTCAACAAAAGGACGAAGGTCTCTTGAATTTGCTTATGACCGAGCCGTTATTTCACCTGGCCCCCATACAAAATTTCCTCCCGGAATAGAGTTTTTAACCTCATAAATACCCTAAAAATAGAAATATTTTAATGAAATTTATAACAAATAAGTTTTATATACGTATCTGTATGCCAAAGGTCGCTCCATAATTGAGCATAGAACCGATATGAACCCTTCTTCTGAAAATCACTTTAACATGCATTAAAATAAATAAAACTTCGCTTTTTTAGCAAAAGTATTAAATAAACACAAAAATACATTTATATATCTTATATACACTAATTTATCTTGCAAAAAACTCATTATTGTGTAAAAATTTCAAAATAAAAGTAAACAATTGTCACAAAATATTTAGAGAAGATATTTATTTCCTTTAAATTATCGATAACAAGTCGACGTCACACAATACTATTAGAAAATACGAATTTAGTGTCGAGGTGATGTCGATGTCGTCTTTAAGTGACAACGACTACGAATTGACGACGACGTCGACAACGACTTACATAATAGGGGTGATTATGTATACGTCATGTATGTCACATAATTTGTATGTGGTTTCAACCATAGAGTAACACATAGAGACGAAATTCTCGATTGACAATTAAACAAAATTGTTATTTTGTAAACAAAAATGTGTTTTTATTTTCTTTTCGCAACAACAAAATGTATTTGATTACATGTATTTTGTTGTTGCATGAGTTAGGTTTTTGACAACCGACTTAGGTTTTTGACAATTAGTTTCGTCTCTTGTTACTCTTTGGTTTCAACCCATTTCGTACCATAACCCGATCCCGTTAAGATAAATTAATACAATTTGGTATGGGGTCTATTTCAGAGATTGTGATCATAAAATCGAAATATTTGTGATCCTAGCTATTTTAGTTTCCGAGATATCGGGAGTTGCGAAAACGCATCAATGGTCAATTAGGGGTATGTTGTTTCGGTCATATAAGAAGCAGACGTTTAAACAAATTGTATGGCAAAATGTGTATTATTTGTCATTTAAATTTAGTTTTGTGATTATTTTAAAAATTGTATATTAAATGTATGTATTTAGTCTGAACCAGAAAAATTGGAGGTGGACCATTCCTATTGAAATTTAAGGCAACTAAATAATGACGTAAAGAGTTAAATAACTTACGTTGTAAGACTAAAAATCAGGGCAAGTTTTTATATGCACAAAAAAACTGAAATATGCGCTTGAAAATGCACGAAAAAATGGTGTAATATGCAAAAATAGCATGAATATGTATATAAAAACCAACGAATTTATGCATTCTTATATATTAATGTGTAAAAAATATGCGCAAATATGCATTTTTTTAACATTCAATCTCTAATAGATTTCGATGTTTATAAAAATATAACTATTTTAATTTAAAGTATCATATTTGACGCTTCCGAATTTTTTTCTTTACAATATTTACAATGTACTCAAAATACTCACAAAAAATTATTAGAAATCATTTGATTAAACTCCAAAAAATCACAAAAAAATTGTGTTTTTGTTAAGAAAACTAACTTTTGTATCCATTATATGCAAATTTATTCAAAGATTTAAAATATAAGCATTTTTTGTTAAATTTTTTTGAAATATGCAAATGCTTACTTTCCAAGCGAAAAGCTTGAAAAACTTGCCCTACTTATAATGTATAAAATACATTATATATTAAATAAAATATTATACACGACAAAGCATTTGGAATTAGGATTTCAATACGGTGGCCAGGAAAGCATTTTGGTCCTTCGTACAGGCTACCTAACCACGTTGTGCTTCAAACACAAATGTTACGTAAATCGATTATGTTATTCTTGCAGAATAGTCCCAAATATTCCCAGCAAAAACGATGAAGTTCTTCTAAATAAAGAACATTTTCACAACTTCAAAAGTGGAACAAAGCGCAAATAAATGAATTTTTAGCGGGAAAAAGATGGAAATAATTTCTAAGAAAATTAAAATTGTACAAATTTTAAAGCATTTTTATTATATTTTAATAAGACTAAAACAGAGTTTTTGTTAAAAAATGTTATAAACATAGTTTTAAGAGAAGTTCTTCAAAAGAAATGACCAATAAGTATATATTAATAACATCCTACCAATGACAACCATGGGATAAAAAAAGAACATCTGCAGCTCTTTTTCACCACTAAGTACTTCTATCTAATGTCAACACAATGTTAAAATCATGACTTTTTCAGTTCTTTGTTTGCTGAGTTGTAAAATCGGAAATCCTGGTAAAGTACCAAATTCAGTAGCTCATAATCTGATGCATTCCAATTGGTACATGAACCTGACTAAGAAAAAATTTGTTTTCTTTCATATATCCGGGCAATATATGTGCACAGATTTTTCCTTTATTATACCTTGAATATCCTTCAAGATTTTATTTTGATTATATGTTGATATCCACTTAATCTCATTTAATTAAAAAACCAAAATGAACTAGCACTTTGAGTAGAGAGCACAGCCTTTTATAGAAAAAGGCTGTTTCGAAAATTATAAAATTTTACCTTTTACATTGGTTTTTAACATTTTTTAATACTTTGAATAAAAAATAATAATGTATAATCATAAAATTGCAAATTTTATGACCTTTGAAGAAAATTTATTATCCTTTTTTAAAACAATTAAAAAAATTTAGCAATAAATTACATAATTTTATTGGTTTCATTCATCAGTTTTTAGCATGTTTCAGGTAACTCCTTGAATTTTTGTGATCATTATCAAGATCACATAATAGCACTCCTCACAAAATACACTTCATATACAGGTAGCGTCGATCCTTTGGAAATTCTTTTTCTTTCATTTGTTCTCAATGATTGTAATAAATATAACCACTTGTAATTTGCTGACAATTGCTTATTTTTTACTAAATAAGTCATAAATAATGTAGAATACAACTTTTATAAGGCTAAAGTAAAAAAAAAATTATTGCACATGAAGCCTTAATTCAAAAAATTCTATATTCGTTTATCTATAATGTTTTTCTTAATTATTTTGCATAATTTTAACATACTATATTACCTTAAAAATTTCCATATTTTCAGTCACACTACCCCTAATTGACCATTGATGCGTTTTCGCAACACCAATTTTTGGGAGCTTGGTGTTTCTATCACCCTAAATTATTTGTCAACAAGTGAATAGTTTCATATTTTTTGATGTCTTGGCTATCGTTTGAAAAGTTATTCAAGATGTTTTGCAAAATTTTTCGAATGAATTTTTTATTATTAAATTTTAAAAAGGTCTATTTTATAGGTTTTAAGATAACATGAATGTAATTTTAGTCAGAATCTTTTAATGTTTTACATATCTAAATCGGTAACTGCGACATTAAGGGGGTTATATTAGTCATGCCTAACGTGACCAGAGGGTTTTTGTCAAAAAGAGGGACTCGAACTACTAAAAAGCGTGATTCTTAACAAAATTGTATGGGAAAAGCGGGATTTTGAAAAGCTTTTTAAAAAAAGAGGGATTTTATTTTTATATCTCAATTAAAAATCTAGATCAGTTGTTCTCGCAAGCACTTTGCTCACGACTTATTGGGACATTACAAATTCAGAACGACCTATAAAAATTTTGGAACATCGAAATACAAACTGAAACATTAAAAATTATAATTTTAACGTGTTTCTCTAAATGTTTTCAAAATATTCCTAGTTAAATTTCAAGATTGAATTCAAATACGGATTGATAATAAAACTTGGTACTTTTAGAATTTGATAGCAATAGATTTTGTTAAATAATTCTTAGACCCGCTAGCAATAAAACCAAAGTTGGTTGCCGTTACCACTAAAAAAACATTCAACTTAATTACCGTTACCCCTAAAATACAGTTACCGAAATATGTAATTGAAAATATGGTTACCGAAATATGTAATTGAAAATATGGTTACTGCTAAAATATATAACGCTAAAAAACCGTTACCGAAATAGCTCGAAATACCGATAAGGCTAAAATACCGTTAGCCTTTTTTTTGGGTTTAAGAAATATTATTATTTATTTATTAAGTTACCCCAGCTCGTCATTATAATATTTGAGTACAAATTATATTTTATGATATAGAACCGAAACTTCGAAATTTATGAATCATCAGTTACCCATAAAATACCATTACCGAAATAACTCGAAATACCGATACCGAAATAACTAAAAAAATAATCCGATAAACTGTTACCTTTTCACCTTTTTGAATCGGCAGCCAATATTATATTTTTATAACTTTTAGTTTATACAAAAATAAAAAAGTATCGAATCCGAAACAAAGGCACATCGTTTATATGGTTCCAGATAATAATTAAAGGTACAATCTCTACAATATCTATGTTAGCCTTGAGAACAAGGTTCATGTCAAAACATCTTTCTGAAATAAGAAAAAAAAATTCTAAACTTTTTTTGGTCAAAATATATCAGACTTGAGATTTTTCATTCATTGGTAGAGAGCTGAAGATATGTTAAAAAATTTGTAAATATTTTAACAAGCTAATGCTTATCTTTTGTGAGGTCTTCCTACATAGAAGTCATAAAAAAAAAAAAAATACACACAAAGTACATTTAAGATTAGTCAGAATATTTAAAACTTTTAATTATGAAAAACGACTTGTAAAAAATTATCAACTTTCCAGTGGAAAAAAAAGCGGGAAAAATATTTTTGGCGGGATCGAAATTTAAAAAGCGGGATAATCCCGCCGAAAGCGGTATGTCTGGTCACGTTAGTCATGCCCATAAAAAAAATCTGTATGGGATAGACAAAAAACTGAGAACAGAATAAGAATACAACACATCAAAATCATCATATTTCAATTATTTTTGTTTCAAGGAATAACATTTTTATGCAGACCAATAATACCGTTTCGATGTACACTATAGAGCAAAAGTTAACACTTTTTTGTGTAATTTTCTTTTTTCGGCGATATCTTCTTAACGACCGATAGTAATAAAAATATAAATAATAGAATATAATCCTGAAGGTCTAATTTAAAATATGTGTACAATAAATATTAATATATTTGTACGTTTAATATAAAAAATAAATAAAACGTTAAAATATAAAAGTGTTCAGTTTTGCACCTTTTTCTGATTGGATAAATTATCGTGATTAATTCTGTAGTTAAAATTTGCAAATGAAATAAATTAGAATATATATAATTTAATGAAGAATGTCTAGTGCAAATAGAAATTTGTTAGAGTTCTGCAAAAGTTATTTAATATGTAATAGCCTTACCAAAATCCTGTAGTAATGAAAATAAAAAATAAAAAATATCGGATTTTGCAAAGATTTTCGTTAAAAAAATCTCAAGGACTTAAAACTATCTGAAACGTTGATGATCATGTTCAAAAAAATTAAAATAATATTTTTTATTAGACAAAATCATCGTTTATGTTAATTCAAAATTAATGCTGAAAATTTTTTTGAAAATAATTAAGATCGGGAATTATAAGATTAAATAAAAACGTATCTAATTCAATAATAGTAGAGCTAGAATACAAACTGTTTGCAAACAACATAAGAAACATGAAAATATTTGACAAAAACTGTAACTATCTATTAGATGAAAGTTTCTGACCCTTTTCAACATCTTGAAATCTATTAATCTTGGATCATGGAGAACTAGAAACGCGTTTTAATAGTAAATTTACAACCTTAAACTGAATTAGGTTAGAAAATAAATATTTTTTAAGGTTTCAAAATAAATATTCGGCTACGCCATAAAAACTGTAAAATAAAGGAATTGTTATATAGCGATTTAGGGAGGTATCTTACTTCTAGATGTCAGTCCGATTGGACTAATCAATATGTCCTAAAAAATACCCTTAACTATTTGTTAAAACATGTTCAGTTTCTGAGAAGAAAATATTGAAAATATGATATTGCATCACAGTATTCATTACGAATTGCAGTCTAAATACTAATATTTCCTAGGAAATCTTGCAGAAAATCTTCAGAGCTTTTTAAAAATAAGTATTTTATAGTTTTGGAGGGATTATAGAGAAACCCACACTAAAACATAATTAAGTAAGTATGAAATATATACCAAAAAGTGAAATTAAAAAGCCTAGAACAACTGCCAGGAATTGTAATGACACAATGTGATAAAATTTGTTATGGTCCTTTATTTATATTTATTAACATCATAACTTGTTAAACTAAGAAACAAATATGCGAAAAGAAGGTATAACGTTGCTAAAAATATATTTTGTTTTAATTTTTCTTAAGTAGTGCAAAACTGAACACTATTTATTTCAATAACATTTTAATTTTTTGCAAAAACTATATTAATTTTAAAATTTTTTATTTTTCATTACATTAAATAAATTCCTAATGAATTAATACAATTAATTACTTTTTGTATTACTTTAGATATTATGAAGATATCACCTAAAAAGATAAATAGTTACAAAAAAAGTGTTTACTTTTGCTCTATAGTGTAACTGTGTAAGGATTATTTACCATGTAACATGATTTGAAATTAACTAATGTTTGAATAAATAAATAAATATATTGCGGTTTGTATAAGTAAAAATTAACAATTTATGCCTTTAACCACATTTTTATTTAGAGTGATATAACAATTCTTCAATGCTTTTATAGTTATCTATTTTTTCGACAATATGTACTCTGATTTTGCAAATAATAAAATAAAGTAGCAAAATGTTCTTATCAAATTAACTAATAAACGATCATACAATTTTTTATAACGTTAATGATATACATTTTATGAAATGTTTTTGTAATTTTAAATCCAAAAAGTTTATATTTTATTGATAATGAAAAGGTTTTAGTATAGGAACCAATATAAAAATAAAACACTTATCTAAAACAACCTTATGCAAAAAAATAAAATATAAAAAAACTCCGTTTAAAGTCCAATATTACTTACTAAGTAGTATTTAAAATAAAAATAAACAATTTAATCAATATACATCAATTGAAATGCTTAAATTTATTTAAATAAAAATGTAGAAAAATAAAGCTATTAAATGTTTAGCCATGGGTGGTAAAAAGAAATTGTTATCATATGCAAAATGTCATAAATTCAATATTTTAACAAATTATTATATTTCATTTTAGGTTTATCAATATCCGGCTAATTTTTTTATGTTTTAACTAATGAAACACATTCATCAATCAAAATTTTATTTTTTAAATTTTCGTTTTAATTGAAAAATTTAATTCAAATTTTCATAATTAAAAAAAAAAAAAATACTGCATTGTCTGTCAAAAGCTAAAAAAATCATCTTGAGACATACATTCACCCGCCAAAGCGTTTTCTGTTACTTCGACTGGTTTTAAAATATAAGAATATTTTAAGCATGAAATATGATTGAAAAACTTAAAAATTATTAAGTAAAATAAATTTGAATTTCATATTACTGAAGAACGCTTGAAATACATTTGATTTAAACTTAAATTTCAGCAAAAATGCCTATTGAGATATTGTTTAATTTCGAACGATGATTGGGACAGAATACTGGCCATTTACGTCCATGACGCTAGAACAAATCTTAAAATTTTTTTCTCACCAATATTATTGATATACATATACATCAAACGATAGCTAAGGAAAAATAAGTAAACCCAAGGAAGGAAAATCGTAATTTTAATAAAAATAACTCATATTAAAAAATTACGTAGCAAAACTTTACTAACAAATTTTATATAAAATGTACTTATTTCGTTTATATTAAAAATTACGAAATATGAATGGTTAATTACACTGGTTCACAAACAAATTCTCTCCCAATAGCTAGACTTGATGGATTTTGATGTTCTAAACACGAATCTGCTTTGGCTTTTTTTTCATCACGTCCGGATTTTTTTTATAGGCGTGTCTAATTTTTCACCTATAGTAAGTCTATTACCCTAGTATATTTCACCAACGGTGTGTACGATTGACAAAAGTGATACACCAAAAGATGCGGACTAAAAATGTCCAACTTAATTTGTATGCACTCAATAGATTCGGAATTATTTTAAATTTGTGTCCGAACAAATTGTTTTCTTGCCAAATTTAAGTTTTTCACTAAAATTTCTGTTGATAAATGAAAACATTAAAAATTTTTCGGTTTATCATCTTTATCTTTAAACTGGTAATGCTGCACATTAACAGTTAAGCCCAAATTACAATAGCGCGTAGTCAGCAACAGTATCAGAAAAAATTATCAGCTGTTCACTGTCCTTATAACATTTTGCTGCCATTATAATTAAGCCCAAAATACAATAGCGCGTAGTCAGCAGCAGTGTGTGCTGCCATAATCAGCTGATTATTTAGAATGCACTGTTTGTTATGGTGTTGATTACATTTGGTCAGCAGCAGTTTACAGTGCTGTTTCATTTAGCCCTGTTTCTAAATTCACTGCGCTGCATTCAGATTGAGAGCGAAACAAAGAGAGTGAGCAAATAAATGAGAGGCTAAAATACACAAGTAGAACAAAGCTAGATGGTGGTTGTAAAATGTGACTGCCTACGATGAATTGTAATTATAACGGCAGCAACATGTTGTGCTGACAGTGATCAGCTGTTAATTTTTGCTGATACTGTTGCTGACTACGCGCTATTGTAATTTGGGCTTTACATTTAAGCGAATGCAGCAAAAATTTACAACCACCATCTTGCTCTATTCTACTTATGTATTTTAGCCTTTCATTTATTTGCTTACTCTCTTTGTCTCGCTCTCAATCTGAAAGCAGCGCAGTTAATTTAGAAACAGAGCTAAAGCCCAAATTACAATAGCGCGTAGTCAGCAGCAGTGTGTGCTGCCATTATTTAGAATGCACTGTTTGTTATGGTGTTGATTACATTTATTCAGCAGCAGTTTGCAGTGCTGTTTCATTTAGCCCTGTTTCTAAATTCACTGCGCTGCATTCAGATTGAAAGCGAGACAAAGAGAGTGAGCAAATAAATGAGAGGCTAAAATACACAAGTAGAACAAAGCTAGATGGTGGTTGTAAATTGTGGCTGCCTACGCTGAATTGTAATTATAACGGCAGCAACATGTTGTGCTGACAGTGATCAGCTGATAATTTTTGCTGATACTGTTGCTGACTACGCGCTATTGTAATTTGGGCTTAAATGAAACAGCACTGCAAACTGCTGCTGACCAAATGTAATCAACACTATAACAAACAGTGCTTTCTAAATTATCAGCTGATTATGTCAGCAAACACTGCTGCTGACTACGCGCTATTGTAATCTGGGCTTTAAGTGAAAATACCCATGTATACCTACAATTTAGTAGAAATACAGTTATGGGCAAACAAAATTTTTACTGCATTCACTTTTTTCTTTTCTTTTTTAATGGGCATGACTAATATCATCACCTTATTCAGCGTTCACACTACCAATGATTTGTTCATTTAGATTATAACCGTTTGCACGATTTTGATAAATTAAACAATAAAAGATGCAGATGCAAATTGTCTGCAAGGTATGTTAACAATATTTTTTATTCTCTAATAATTTCAGAGTTATGGAACAAAATGTTCCCGATTTTTAATTTTTTTAATTTTTTTGCTATTAATTTCCGAATAACTAGGGAAATATTAACTGAACAAAAAATTATTTGAATATAATTTAAATAGCTATCTATCTAAATTGGACAAACCGTTCTCGAGTTATACTTGTGTGACTGCCTAACGGCGGGTTCATGTCCATAAAAGAAAATTAATACGTATTTGAAAAAAGATGAAACCAAATTCTTATTTAGCACATTAAATTCCATCTAATATACAGGCCTGTCACAGAAAACCATTTCGATCGAAAGTGGAATTAATTCCGTACTTTGCTTTTTCAAAAAACATGAAACGAAGAAATTTTTCGGAATGAAACCACTTTAAATTTTCAAAGTGGAATTGATTTGTGGTTTCCACCTCAAAAAATTTCTTCGTTTCAAGTTTTTTGAAGAAGCAAAGTACGAAATTAATTAAACTTTCGATTGGAATGGTATTCTGTGACAGGCCTGATAATTTTTATTTAAGACGAACAAAAATTTTCCTCCACTAAATTGTAAAAATCAAGATTTATGCATCAATTTTGAATACAATAAACTCTATAATTCGGATGGTGATAATCCGGATTAATCGTTAATTCGGACTGCATTTCTCAATTTATTACATACTCTATAATCCGGATTGATTGCAATTTTGTAAACCGGATTGAATATAAAAAGTACATTTTCTATTTAAATTTTAGCAGAGTTAGAAAATATGATAAGAATTATGATGTAAAAGTTTATTATAATTGAATGCCGTACACAGAAAAAATTATTACCAAGCATTTTTCAAATAACACTATTGTTTGAGTGCTTATTAAAAATTAATTCATTCAATTAGTTGTTAATTGGTTAAAAATATTTTCAAAAAGCATACAATAGTTTGACGTTTTTTTTTAAGAATTTTAAATGAACAAATTAAAATATGGAAAAATGGATACATTTTCTTTACTAACAATATATGTTTACATGTTTATAAAAAAGATTAGTCTCCTCCATGGACAGAAAGGACTTAAATTCAGTAAGTTATTCATGATTATAATATGATAAAGATGATTGTCGAGATACATACATTTTTATGTACATTTTAGATGTTTTAGTCGAGAATTTTGGCGTGTCTCACAAGAAAAATAATGAACAAATCTAGGCCGAATTAAAAATCGAAGCTGTCCAGTGAGTATAACATATTAAATTTAGCTATTAAAACTACCACAATATCAATTATAGATCCAAAAGAAAAGGATTTGCTGCTTTTGTTTCATGGAAAAGCTTTTTTTCATTGGTGAGGGTTGGCCTGAATGGAATCCCTAAAAACTGATAACAAATGAAAAATTTGGTAACAGAATCTCAACTTCAGGAAGAACTTACCGGAAGAAACCATGATCCAAAAATATAAAAATAAAAAGAAGGGATAATTATTAAAAAAGTATAAATAGAAATATTTTTCTTCTTTTGCTTTTAAAAAATTGAAATTGTCAATAAAGTAAAAAAAAAAAAAAATCAATTTAATTTCTTTTTTTTTTCATTTAATTTTATGATTTTTTCAATAAACACGTTGTTTAAAATGTACAAAATTTTCAATTATTTCATTAATTAAAACTTTTAATTGTAATTTCTTTTGTTTATTTTTACAATTCTGATAATTGATATAATCATTTTGATGAGAGGTGAAAATTTAAACATTTTTTCAATTGTATTAATCATTTTGATAATTAAAACAAATTTTTACTTTTTTCTGTGTAATTATCAGTTAAGTATTTTTTCCAAAATTTTTTTTTCAGTAAAATGAGTACAAAGAAGTTTGTAGTTTTTGGGTTAAATGAAATATTTTTGAAAAAATTTAAATATAGACTGATTTTAGACGAAAAATTTGGAATCAATAGTTTAACTGTTTTACATATTAAATAGTTTTTATTTAACAAAAAGTGGCCAGAAAAATCCTCGATAATCCGGATAATTTGATAATCCAGATATGGGTCTGTAATCAATTATCCGGATTATGGAGTAGCTTATTTTACTCGTAGTCTTACCAGCTTTGAGATAAAGATGATAAACTTAAACATTTTTGATGTTTTAACTTTTCAAAAGAAAATTTAGTAAAAAAAATAATTTTGCATGAATAAATTTTTTTTCAGACACTTATTTCAAAATAACTCCGAAACTATTGAACGAATAAAAAAAATCTCGACCTGATGGGAAAAAACTGAAAGCAGACTCGAAAATGCAAAAGGCCGTAACCACTGAAAAATCAAATGTGGGTTTTATTTACGTTTTGCATTTTCGTTTATACATTATTTGCAATAAATTATGATTTTATGAAATTTATTTTATGGAATTTATGGCTACAGTTAGTTCTCTCCGTTTTCATTCCATTTTCTTAAATTACTTACTAAATTTAGTAATTTTTTGTACGCAAAAAAAGTCATCTCTTTACTGGCTAAGGGTCAAAATTTTTTCGACAGCATTTTTACTAACGATTTTTCCACGAAAATTTAAAAATAAAAAGCATGTTGAGGACAAGTTTGACAACAAAGCCATTTACATATGTTGGTAAAAACGACAGGATTAACTTGGGAAAATGATCTTGGTGGCCTTACCTCGATCTTAAGCAGCACCCAATTACTTTTTTTTAATATGACTGATGACAATGTCGCTCTGCTTGTTGTGCAGAATTTCTATGCCCTTTGTTCAAAAAAGTTGTCAATATTTGTAGGAATCTGTCGCCATTGTGTTCTACGTCAAATCATGGACCCATCATGGAGACTCTCTTCAGGACATAGATAACTGGGACAGGTTTTTAGGGATCAAGTTTTCATTTTCTCTTTTCTAGTAAGAAAAATTTTTATTCAAGTCAAAGTTAAATAAAAAAACTAGATTTTGCTCAAAACCTGCAAAAAGTTAATAAAAACGAATAGTAAACTATTTAACTTCAAAAAATGTAAGTAATGATGAAATATGAATGCAAACACGGACAAAAGTTAAAATAAGAAGAATCATTATACAATATTCGGTATATTTCTTTTACCGTTTATGATTTTTATCCGGCTACGAGAGATGTTTTCTTTTAAAACAGGTGTCCGCGTCCGCCCAGCGTAGATTAATTTATTCTAAAAATACCACCTAAACCATGGGACCTAAAAAATTGTTCGCCTACCGGAGCTGTCCGGCTGAGGAACCTGTCCGTTAAGGGTGCTTTTACTGTAGTACATTAGGATGGTAGTAGTAAAATTCTGCCATGCCTACCTTTAAATTATTCCTTTTTATGTTCGAAATTCAAAAGAAAATTTTTATATATTTTTCAATGGGAGTGAAATTGATCCTATCCGCCTAATTTTTAGTACAATATCTCCAAATTTTTTCGGTACAATATCTCCAAAACTGGATTTTTGTACGATTTTTTTAATTTTAACAATAGTGCATTCTTCTAAAGTATGCACGTAATAGAAAGATATTTGGATTATCAGTGCAATAACTTGGCGTAGAAAGTCTTAATCATGATAGCGTTAGTTCGATTAGTTATTATATGACTATAAAAACCCCAGAATTTGTCATTTCATTTTGTTTATTTTATTATCAATAATACCAAGATTTACAGGTTTCAGACTTAATTAGTCAGAAATGCAAAAATTGGTCGCGAAAATACTTTTTTGTAAATTCTGTTAAAACTAAAAAATTCAATAAGACTGCGAAGTTACTCAAACACGTTTCATTAATTTAGCTGACATTTAACAGACAGACATATTGGGATTACACATGTGTAAATAACAAAATCTTTTCGATATTTTTGTGTTGTAAAAATATATAAAGTTTCTTATTTTTAAAATACGTTTTGTAAAATTTTATTATTATGTTAATTCTTACCATTATAATAAATAGTTGCTAAAATAAATTGGAACCTTTATTAGGTACTTGTGTACCTAAGTTAATATCAATTTAAATATTAAGGTCTTACTGAAAGTTATTATTATGAATGAAATCATTCATAATATTAATTTGAACTTATTTGACATACAAAAAGATTTCCTTAAATATTTATTGAAGTGATAATCTTGTGGATTTTTTTATTTTTAATTTCTTTGTATAAAAAAATCACAATCTTAAAACGTTTCCAATTGATAAGATAAAACATTTGTTAGAACGTGCTAAATAAAGTTTTTGTATAATAAAGTCCTTTTTTATGATTTTTGAGTTATTGTTTACTATAAAAAATCATATTATTTTTTATTAAATATTTTATATTTACAGTATAGAGCAAAAGTGAAAATTTTTTCGGTGAAATTTACTTTTTTTCGGCCGTAATTAAAACATAAATAGTAGAATATAATCCTCAAGGTCCAATTTGAAATATATGTATAATAAATATTAATATATTTGTTTGTGTAACATAAAAAATAAAGAAAACTATAAAATATAAAAGTGATGATTGGATATATAATCGTGATTTATTCTGTAGTTTAAATTTGCAAATGAAAAGAAATGGAAAATATATTATTCAATGAAGAATGTGTAGTGCAAATACAAACTTGTTAGAGTTCTGCAAAAGTTATTTAATTTGTATAGCCTTGATAAAATCCTGTAGTAGTGGAAATAAAAAAATTAGAAAATATAGAATTTTGCAAAGATTACCTTTAAAAAAAAAATAACAAGGACTTAAAACTATCTCAAACCTTGATGACTATGTTCCAAAAGATGTAAAAATATTTTTTATTAGGCAAAATCATCGATTATGTTAATTCATTAATAGAGATGCTGAAAATTTTTTTGAAAATAACTAAGATCGGGGAATATGAGATTCCATTAAAACCTATAAAATTCATTAATAGTAGAGCTAGTTTTCAAACTGTTTGCAAATAACATAAGAAACATGAAAATATTTGATAAAAACCACAAAATCTGTAACTATCTATTAGATGAAAGTTTATGACCCTTTTCAATATCTTGAAATCTATTAATCTTGGGTCATGGTAAACTGTAAACGCGTTTTAATAGTAAATGGACGATCGTAAACTAAATTAGGTTAGAAAAGAATGATTTTTTTAAGGTTTCAAAATAAATGTTCGACTTGTATTACTACGCTATAAAAACTTTAAAGTAAAGGGATTGTTAAATAGCGAATTAGGGAGGAATCTCACAACCAGATGTCGGGTTGATTGGACTTATTAGTGGAATTATGTCTTAAAAAAATATCCATGTTCAGATTCTGAGAAGAAAATATTAAAAATATGATATTACGTCATAATATTCACCACGAATTGCAGTTTAATAATAATTAAAATCATACCTAAAACTTGTTTAAAATAAGGATTTGATAGTTTTGGAGGAATGTATAAGAAACCCAGACTAAAACATACTTAAAAGTATGAAATATATACATAAAAGTGAAATTAAAAATCCTAGAACATCAGCCAGGAACTGTAATGACACTATGGGATAAAATTTGTTTTGGTGCTTTATTTATATTTATTAAAATCATGACTTGTTAAACTATGAAACTAATTTGCAAAAATAAAGTATTATATTGCTAAAAATATATCTTGTTTCAATTTTTTCTTAAGTGATGCAAAACTGAACACTTTTTACTTCAAAAACATTTTAATTTTTTTGCAAAAACTAAATTAGTTTTAACACTTTTTATTCTTCATTACATTAAATAAATTCATCATGAATTAATACTATTAATTACTTTTTGTTTTACTTTAGATGATAAGAAGATATCACATAAAAACGTAATCATTTACAAAAAAGTATTCCCTTTTGCTCTATAGTGTAACTTATTTTTCATGTATTAAAATTATTCGGAAAATGATTTTAGATTTATTTATTTGTTCATACACATTTATGGGTAGAATTTTTTTCTCCAACATTTTTTATATTCCGTTACAAACTTGTAGGAGTTTTTCTTAACTTTCGAACTAACTTATAGTTAGTTAAGCTAACCAACAAATCTTATGTGGTGACAATATAGATCCAAATCAAGGAACTGCTTCGTTTCTAAGACCTCATAAGAATGGGGTAAACAAGTATGATTATTGCACTTTCGAGTATCTATTAAATGCTGCAAATTATTTTGACAGAAAAATTCGGTTTCTTATTGAAAACCGAATTTTTTTAAAAAAATATTTAATTAGAAGATATGACTGATTCACACAAATAATTGAAAATGTAATTTTATTTGCTAATGCAGTTATTTGTAGAAAAATTTGTCTGAAATCTATTCTTTTACAATATTTGAAAAAGTGATTACAGTTTATCCAAATTTACAAAGATATCTCGAATTTCCAAATGATTTGTTTTTTTTTTTTTTTTATCACAGAAAAAAAAATATTACCGTATATATTTCAATTAACACATTTGTTTCATTTTGCATCAAAATTTAATAAATATTTTCGAGTAAAAATAAAAATAAAATTTAAGTAAGATTTTATTTTTTACTTTAATTTGTATTTCATTCAATCATCTACTTGATTGATTTAATTAATTTTTTAATTGGAAAAAATTTTTCTGTTTTTCATTATTTACAGTTTTTAGTAATTGATATAATCATATTGGAGAGAGGTGCAAATTTAAAAGAGTTTTTAACCCATTAACGCCTGACCCCCGAATCCGTTGTCCGATTTTGATGAAATTTCATACAGACAGCTTTTGGGGCATTTATATTGCCATGATAATTTGTATTATTTTTTATCTGCCACACCAGAGCCTGCAGGGTCTGGGTATTTTTCTACCCACTTCGGCATTAATGGGTTCTAAAAGGTATGTTTATTTTCAAATGTAACTGCCTAACAAATGACAATAATTAACAGTGTTGTATTTACTTACGCATTTTAGAAATAACTTGGGACTTCCCCTTTTTAAATCCAAAGCAAAATACGTATTTTTCACTAACAGGTGTTGCAAGCTACATATTTTTGTTTTGATCAAATACAGGGAAGTCCCAAATTTGTTTTATGAAATTATACCAAACATTGAAATAGTAGTGTTGTGAAAGTTTATGTATTCTATTTCTTTATTATAATAAGTGAAAGTTATTCAGTAAGCAAGTAAAAGAAGTGATTATAGTGTTCCTAATTTTTTAAAATGCTGCAAAGACGTAAATTTTTAACTGTAGCTGAATTACAAGCAGAAATAGATGAATGGACCAGTGACGAGGAAGATAATGATGGGGTCCATAAAGCTGATAAAATAAGCATTATAATTACTCCACCCGATAAAGTTGATGTCTAAATACTCCACGATGAAAATAAATTGCCAAATGAAATGCCAGGACAGTTTGAGATTGAATATGTTTACAATGCTGGTGTTGAAAATACATCTGAAAAAATGGAAACAGACATTGAAGAGCCATCTACATCAAAATCAAAAAATCGGACCTCAATGGAAAATAAACCAAAGTGGAGTAAATCACATAATTATAAATTTGAGAAGCAGCCATTCAACAATGAACAAAATCTCCAGAAAGTACTGTGCGAGGTAATTGGTAAGTAGAGCAATGTTATTTTATTTATAAATCCTTAAAAAGTACTAATTTCGAAAGGTTCCTACACTCCATTGCAACTTTGGAAATGCTTTTTCGATGACGAAGTTATGAATATTATCGTAGAAAGCACAAACGAGTATGCAGGATAAAAAAATGATAAAGGATTCATTACAACAGCATCAGAAATGAAAACATTTTTAGGAATTCTGTATCTTACAGGATATAATACCTTACCAACTATTAGATCATATTGGTCAAATCAAGCAACTCTAGGAGTTGAATTCGTGAAAGAGGCAATGAGTCGAGACAGATTCGAAAGAATTAAACAAAATTTTCACGTTTGTGATAATAAAAATATAAATAAAAATGATAAATTTGCTAAAGTTACGCCCCTCAATGAAGCTTTAAATAAAATTTTTTTGCAATTTGGCATATTTTGCCATAACTTATCTGTGGATGAACAGATGATTGCCTACTACGGTCGCCACTCTTTAAAAATGTTCATAAAAGGTAAACCAATAAGATTTGGTTATAAATCTTGGGTATTAGCTTCAGCTACAGGATATTGCTACTCCTTTATTCCTTATGCTGCATCGGCAAACAATAACAATAATTATGGTCTAGGAGAGAATGTGGTCTTACAACTTTTGGATAAGTTATCTGATCCCACCTAACATAATGTCACCTTTGATAACTTTTTTACAATATTTTTAATAAGTTGTTGTGCACTTTATCTGAACGAGGATATTTTGCAACCGGTACTGTACGCGACAATCGCACAAATCATGCACTATTAACAGACGTCAAAATGATGAAAAAAAAAGCCACGAGGTTCATCAGACTTTTGTTTTGACAAAAATAACAACATTATAGCAGTTCGTTGGAACGATAATTCGGTAAGTCTAGACATAAATATTTTTTATAGCCAAATATTACATAAATATTTATTATGTTTAATTCAGGTGGTCACTGTGATGTCAAATTTTTTGGATTTAAACCCAATGTGCAGAGCCAAAAGATATGATCGTAAAAGCCGGAAGTTGACAATGATTGAACAACCATATCTTATACATGAATATAATCAGAGAATGGGAGGAGTTGATTTATTCGACAATGCGATGAACAATTATCGCATTCGAGTTCGTGGGAAGAAATGGTTTTGGCCATTACTTACTAATGCAATGGACGCTGCTATGGTAAATGCATGGAAACTACACTGCATATGTAGAAAAGCAGAAGGTGCTCCAACTATGAGTCAATTGGATTTTCGTATAAGTGTTGTTGAATCGCTGGTAACAATTCCGAACAATCGCAATCGTGGTCCTAGCAAAGTTGTAACAAACGCCCAACAAATGGCAAAACGTATGGACAGATTGGATCACATAGTTAACAAAATTGGTAAACGTGGCCGCTGTGGACAATGTGGAGGAAAAACTGAATTCGGTTGCTCTAAATGCGATTTAAACTTGCACCCAAAAGAATGTTTCTCACAATTCCATGAAGGTGCTCCAAAAAATATATGTAAAATCAAAAGATCTAAATAGATATAAAACACCTAAATGACATGTATTTTTAAAAATAGCAATAAAAATATTTTTTTTTCTATAAATTTAAAAAAAAATATTGCATTTTTACTCAAAAATAAAATTCGTATTTTATGTATTTTAGAACCCACTTACGCCGAAGTGGGTATTTAAATACCCAATCGCTTAAAACGTACCTGCAGTCCACATAAATTGTCCTATTCATACGATTATTTTTCTACTGGATAGAGGACATCAGAGGCCATAAGTCGCCAACTCGGCATTTGGGAATTCCACTCCCCCCGTGTCCTAGATCCATTTATATTCGATTTTTTTGATTTTGTAAAATTCCTGAACTTTGACCCACTAATTTACCCCTAAGACATGATCCTATATGCCCACCAAAATTATTTTAAGTAGTCCGATTCTTACTTTATGAGTCTGTAAAAAAATTGTAATATCTTTTATCCGGAATTTCTTAGAATTTTTCAAAAAAAGCTCTATTTTTGGGTATTTTTCTACCCATTCGGCGTTAATGGGTTAATTGAATGAATTATTTACTAACATATTTAGTGATTGGAGATTTTTTTCTGTGATTTAAAATGATTTCCAGAATAGGCCTATATGGAAAAAAATTTTCACTGTTTTATAATACAAATGTAAAAAGAAAGGTTTGTAACGATTATATTTAAATCCTAGACAAGAAAATCAATCGATAAAAAATAGTAATATTAATTTCTTATTAGATTTATAGTTTAAATTTATTTTAATTTCATATAAAGTATATTTTTGTTATATCTCTAAGGTCATTTATAATCCAAAGACACTTTTTGAATTATGTATGAGATAAAATAATTAAACGATATCTTATGAACTCAAAAATCGGAAATTTTACTGTTATAAAATTATGCTTTATTAATTTAATTAAAAATTAAAAATTTTTTATTAAATTATCTATCTATATTTTTCTAAGCGTTTTTCCATAAACATTTACATTTAAGTGTATATGAATTATACTTATCATAAAATTTGAAATCGTTAAGGATTTTCCAGTGTGTTGTTATTTATAAATTTATTGTATTCATATGTACATTCACAGTAGAAAGTACTATTTTTTAAATATAAAGAATACTCTATTACTCTTCAAAAAGCTAAAGATAAGAGTGCGAAAAAAATACTTAATGAACTGAACTCTTCAACATATTAGTGTTATAGATTAAACAATTCAATTGATTACGTTATTGGCCAATACAGTAGTTGAATATAATAAAGCATGAAATAAAATAAAAAAAGATTAGCAATAAAATGAACTCACTACACAAACGAACTCGAATTTACTTACTCATTCATATCAAAACGAATAAAAGAAAGAATCAATTTGTTTTTATCAAAATTAAATCTAGTATAAATTTAAAAAGTTTAAGAAGTATTGAGTATTGAATTGAATTTGTTATACCCTACAAGAAATTTTAATATTGAAACATATGTATGTTATATGTCCATTAGAGTATCCCGAAGAAACCCTTTTTTGAGATTTCGATGCAGTAACAATGGGCTGAATACGATAAAAATATTGAAAAAATATAAAATTCATCTTCAGTTTACTATCAGCGTACATTGGGGTAAAAGGGATCGAAAATGGCGCCTAATTCATTGAAAGGTGGTTTCAATATTTGAATGATCACGTTTTATTGTTTTATTTATTAGCAAGTAAAAAACTGCATTTTGGCAGAATGGTAATGTTCGTCCGACATTTGGTATTTCTATTGATCGAAAAGTAAAAAAAAAAAAAACAATATATTTTTGGAAATTTAAGATTTTTTCCTTGAGAGAATTCTGATGTTTGTCCTTCCGTCCTCCTGTTTTTACAAAATTTTACAATTCAAAATTGTTTATTTTTGGACTCAATAAAGATATCGGCTTCAAATTTACTTTTTTCGATAGATAATTTCCTTTAACTTTTTTTAATATTAATATTTAATATTTTAATATTAAAATCGGTTAAAGATGTTGGGCTATATATGGAAAAATCTTCACCAAGACCTTACTCTCTTCTGCTACACCTAAGTATGTGAATTTTTATGTAAATCCAGCAAGCCAATTAAAAATTACAGATTTATTTCCAAAATTGATCGATTCTGCCCCTTATGGCATAGAAAACAACTGGAACTCCAACTTGCTCACAAAAAACCTAACTCAATTGTCAAAAAAACCTAACTCTTTGTATGTGTTAGTAAAATTTTCTACAGAACAAATTTATACGTGTGAAGAGAGTAATTTTTTGTTTCTGAGCGAATGAAAAGAGTTGGAATTCTAGTTGTTTTCTATGCCTTATGGTTCCATTTTAAATTTTTACTTTATATAATTTTTTAATAAAAAAAAAATACACCGAAAATTTATGAAAATTGAATATTTTACTCTTTTTTTAAATGTAAAACAAAAATTTTAACTTTGACAAATCCGTAGAAGAAAACGACACGACCTGATTGATGATTTTAATTGATATTGACACATAATTTTATTCGGTATCCAACTTTATTTCGAAAATTTCGTACAAACACAATTTTTTGACACATTCTGCGCACAGTGGGGCAGAATAGAAATTTTTTGGAAATAAATCTGTAATTTCTAATTGGCTTGCTGGATTTACATAAAAACTTCTGATTGGCTGGTTGGATTTGCATGAAATTCGGTATAGGCGTAGCAGAGGAGTGTGCAATGTTAAGTTTGGAAGAGGGACCGAACAGACCCCTCAGGGGCGGAGCTAAAGGGGCACAAAGTTGTGTACCTTTGACATAAAACATTTTTTAATCGCTTGCCAAATTGTTTGTTTCTCGTCCGATTTCAAATAGGCACTGATGTTCAATTTTGCATGTTCTTGGTCCAGTTTTTTTTTTTCATATATATCCTAGTATTTCCGACCGATTTTATTTAGCTAATTAAAGAACAAAATTATCTATTGAATAGAAAAAATTTGAAGTCCATATCTTTACCGAGTCCAAAAACAAACGATTTTGAAAATTGCAAAAAATACGACTTTTTGTATTTTTTCGGCCGAAAAAATATCTACACTCTTTTTTCTCTAAAATAAAATTTTCTTTAAAAACATATATTTTTCTGAAAGGTATCTTCACAGAGAAGACATTCAAATAAAAAGCAAGCCCAATAACTCCAGTAGTCAAGGTAAACACCCTCCAAAATTCGACCCATTTTATATGAAAGTTTTGACTTAAGTGTATATTTTCTCAAATCCCAAAGCACAAATCGGCAAACAGAATACAGTTTTAGAATCCATAATGTATTGTTAAAAGTTTTCAATCAAAACCTACGGGACTTCAGAAAAATGTGGATTTTATAGCCGCAAATCCCATTTTTGGATTTTCGGCATTTTTTTGGGAATTGCGGGATTCCTTTTACAAAAATCTTAAAGTTTTTTTTCACTTTATCTTTTTGTACGATAAATAACAAAATTTTATTAGAGATAAAATATTAATAGTCTCTAAAAAAAAACACTATTTTACAAAAATTTTACTTTAATTTCAAAAATCAGAAAAAGTATAAACTCGATTTTTTTCATCTAAATTACATTGCTTACAGAAAAAAATTGAAATCAATATCTTTTACAGAACCGAAACTATGCCACTTTAAAGTTTTATAAGTCACGGAAAATTCCATTTTTTGTATTTTTGTACAAACACACAATCGAACATTGGCTACGGGAACAAATAATTTATGTTGTTATGGCTTTTATACATCCGCAATAGTACAATGTTTTTGGAATTTTCCGTGACTTATAAAGCTTTAAAGTGGCATAGTTTCGGTTCTGTAAAAGATCAACATTTTTAAAAATATTTTTTAAATATTTTTTTTTTTTTTTGGTATTTAGCTCATTGATAAGCATCGGCTGAAAGATCTTTTTTACATTTTTTTCTACGGAAAACTCTAATTTTTTAACAAATAATAACAAAATTTAATAAAAAATGGAGAATAGTATAAAAAATCTATTTAATTTTGAAAAAGATATCTGTTTAACTTTTTTAAAAAGGCTAAATTTGAAATTAATTAAACTTTGGATCTGAATGTGTCGGATATATATTTTTTTTTTACTTTTTCTTCTTTGCTCCAGAAGAAAACACAAATAATAAAATACCTTAGAAGTTAAAGTAAAAACTACTCCAAAATAATAAAATAATAAAAAAGTATCAATATTTTATGGTCATAGTGGTTTCAATATACTGGAATCAATATTTAAAACTAAATTAAAAATTATGAAAATATACAAAATTCATATCTTTTTTATTTAAATTTAGTCTTTATGTTCCGATTATAAAATTACATAAAAAGTACCACAAAGTTCTCTCTTACGGAATCTCATTCACTTAGCAATTCATGTACTTAATTTCATATTTCTATGTTACATATTATAGAAAATTCAGAAAGTACCATTAAAATAACAAAAAAGTACCACAACGTCCCCTCTTATGGATTCTCATTAACTAAGGACCACATATCCCTAATTTCATGTTTCTATGTTCATAATTATAGAAAATTCAAAAAGTACCATTAGAAGAACGAAAAAGTAACACAAAGTCCCCCGTTGTGAATTCTTTCCAACATCGGACCATGCGAATTTAATTTCATGTTTCTAGGTTAAATATTACAGAAAATGCAAAAAAGTACTAATAGAAGAAGAAAAAATTACCACAAAGTCCATTCTCTTGAATTCTTACCCACAGACCATGTATTTTTACGATTTTTACTCCTTAAACGTTTGAATTTCTAAAAAGTACCAAATTTATATTTCTTATTTTTTGATAAGTTATGAATACGATATAAATTTTATCTGTATGTTGATTGGTTTCAAAGATACATATGGTGCCAAAAAAGTACCAAAATACAGTTTTTACCCGTTTTCTCCCTAAAACGGCCGATTTTCAAAAAAGTACCAGACACCTGTCCAATTATTTTTTAAATGAATAACGATAACTATTCAACTTTTTTTGTATCTTTATTAGTTTGCGAGTTATAAGGTTACCGATTTTACCCGTTTTTACCCTTTTTTACCCCCTAAACATTCGAATTTCCAAAAATCCCGTCTTAGTGGATCTATATGGATCTATTTATATATATATATAGATAATTACGCTTTTTTTTAATAACTTTTATGTTTACCCTCATTTATAGGATAGCGTTTTTCTATATACAAATTTTTTAATGGATGAATAAAGTTTTGTTAAAGGCCTAAGTGTTGGCAGAATATAAAATTAAAAAAATAAAATACAATAAAAAAGCAAACAGGCTCTTCACTTGTAAATGGATTTACAAAAACAGCAGCAATAACAAGAGTCCTTGTTCCAAAACTAATAGTACTACAACAACAATAACTAAACTATAGTTAGTTTTTATTTTTATAAAAAAAAAATTGGCCACTATATTACTTAAAAAACATTTCTCATACCGCACAAAAATAGCTATATATCAACATACTCAATACTAGTCTACCACTACCGAATTCTGAAAATTATCATTACATTTCTCTCAAATTTAAATTTTAAAATATATTAAGCACAGGTATACAATTTTTGTTTTTATTATTGTTAATAACGATTTAACTGTGGCTAAGATAATCAAATCAAAAGAATTAGCTATAAAAGCTACTAGTTCTTTGTCAGCACATATTAGTCTGTAACGGTACTACGCTCAACGAGTGTTTAACGGTATTAAACGCAAAAATGGCTCGACATATCCTAACGGGTGTGTCGTTAGCACTTCTTGTGCTGGTTAGTGTTACCCTTGCTGAGGATTTATCGAATAAGCAGCTGGCTGCTGGTCAATCACCATTCCAAAGTGATATAGCATATCAATTTTTTAACATCGGTTCTCAAATATCTTCGCATTTAAGAAATGTTACAATTTCAACACATAAAACATACGATGATACTCAATGTAATCTTGATATCGAAGAAATTAAAAACGGTCTACACAATTACGACGAATGGGCTATTGAATGTAAGCATAAAGAAATTTTATTACATTTATTATGTGCAATATAAAATGTATTAAACAAAGTGGAAAACTTTTTGAAAAATTTATTAATACAAAAATGAACATTTGTTATAATAATGTATACTTATATACTTAGAAATTAAATTCGATTACAAAAAGGTCCTTATAAAATTCTCAATATTTAACGAAATTGTTTCTCATTAGATTTTAATAAATAAGGAGCCGCAGAGCAAAATGTACTTTTTGTTTATTTGGATTTGCTGGGAAATTGAGAATTTTTTTCCTACACTTACCTGGTAATAGTAAGAATATTCTTTGGTTTTTAATCGCAATATTGTAACAGAATGTAGTAAATAATCCAAAAATAAAGCTTCGAAAAAATTTTGGACCCAAAAAATAAAGAAGGTTTTTAAGAAAAATATACCTCTGAAATAAAAAATATTAAAAAAAAAAAAAATAAGTTTTGTGCGGTAAAAAAAATGCACAACGTTTTGTTCTGCGGCTCCTCCAATATTAAATTGTATTAAATTTTTAATTAATACTTAAATTATTTTTAAATCCTCTGAAAGTAATATTTACTTTAAAGTAAAATTTAAATTTATTAATACATATTGCTCATTTGCGACAAAAGAATCATTAGAAAAAGCATAGTTTCGAAAGAAATGGACTTAAATATTTTAAGAAAATCCAATCTAGCATTTTGAGATTTTGAGTTTCTTAAATGTTTTTAAATTACATACATACATAAGTTAAAACTTATAATTTCATTTAAGGTTAATGGCAAAAAAATATTTTAAAAAATAGATTAAGCAAATATAACCAAAACTTTCCCTTCAAATTAAGTAAAAATTACCAATTCTGCTAAATTAATTAAAATAATAATAATTATATTCTATATAGTTCCAACTAAAATTTTCTCATCAAAAATACAAATCTCTTTTGTGCACAGATAAATTAATTAATTTAAAATAATACGGTTTGAATCATAGATTATAACATATATATGAAGTTCAGTTTTCAAAAACCTAAGTCGGTTGTCAAAAAAACCTAAGTCTAAGAATGTGTTAGTATAATTTTTTATTGAAAACAAAAACAATTGTAGTACGTGTGCCTTTTTGAGTAATTTTTTTCAATTGATTTTTTTTAAGCTTCATATCTATGTTATAATCTATGGTTTGAATCATAAAGATTGTATATTGAGGCCGTTATGTAAATAATACTTTATCTTAGAAAACTAAAAACTTTAATAATTTGATTTTTTTTTAAATGTTAAATCCTACTTTAGAATTAATATTTTTTCATCTAAAAATATAATCTCAATTTCTTATTAATGTTACTAATTTGAAACAAGGCTAATTTTATTTTATTGAACGTAAATGCGTCTTATCATTTATTTAGCTTTTAATCTTGAAATCAAAAATTCCCTCTATAAAAAAAAGTATTACGTTTTTTTCTAAACTCAAGAAGTAATAAATTTTCCCCATTATAGATTTCATAGATTTTGAAGTGCTTTTGATTATAAATCAAAATTATAAATTATTTCGTATAAAAAACATAAATACAGTCATAAAATAATTCACCACCAATGTAGTAGGAATATTTTTATGACGTTTTTGCATTTCTAACTGATATAGATTTTTGATTAAAAATTTAATTAGCTAATCTATTATAATAAAACATCAAAATATTTAATTCGGTCATTGGTGATATGACGATTATTGTGCAAATTTTATTGGATTTGTGCAACTATTATAATTGTAATATTTCTAATACTATCAACCTATTTTAATTCTCACTGTTTTTGTTTTAACTTCTTTTTACGTTCGATTCTGTTAATTCAAAACATTTTAACATATTACCACTTTTGGGTTTAAGTTGTAATTTTGAGTGTAGTTGCTGCAGAAAGATCCCACAAACAATGCGCATTGATAATCTGAACATGTTTAAAATTGATCTTCAGTTCCCACCAACGAATGGGTCCAGAACATTTTTTTATAAAAAAAGTTTTGAGTTCTGTTTCGAAATAGATATCAACAAACTTGTAATCTGGTAAACTTAAAAATATTAAAAATTGTTTGTAAAAATTTTGGTTCAAAAACCATGCAAAAAATAGATAATAATTTTGTTCATTTTATGGGTAAAATATTGAAAAGTTGCATTATAACAAGTATGGCCCACAAGAAATTAGAATGAAAATGCACTAAAAAGACCTCAAGCAGAACAAAATACCCTGCAAGCTGATAAAAACAATTTTTTTAAGACCTATATCGCGAAAAAAAACTAAACTTTTTTTTTGGCCAAAAATGTACCAGACTTATGATTCAATAGTTAGTAGGGAACTGAAGATGAATTTTATACTTTTTTAAATATTTTTTCCATATTCGGTTCATCAATACACATCGAAATCTCAAAAAAGGCTTATTTCGAAGCGCATAAAAGTGTGCGTTCTTTACAAAACGTCAAACATTTTTTACATATTAAGTATCAAGAAGCGTATGTATAATTAATGTTTAATGAATTAAGTAATAATCATACGTCATGTTGATAAAATTGCAAGCACAATCATTGACAAAACAGCAATTAGAACTTTTATTATTACGAGTATTCTGTTATAGAAAGTTTTTCACTTAATCGTGTATTTTTAACAAAAACAGTTTTTTTTGTTATTTATAAATTTTGAATTCAAATTTGTTTCTTGTTTACTTTAGATCCCGACTCATGGGGCCGTTTACCTTTTGGTCTTTTGTGGGGTCATGTCATTAGTATGGGTCAATTTGAAGAATGTATTGCTGCCATTCGTAAAGTATCTGAAACTCATGAAATCAGAGGTCAATATTGTTTAGCTAAAGTTCCCATCAATAGTTTCATGAAAGAAATGAACAGACGCGATGAATGGAGCAGAGCTATTAGTTACAAGCGTAAGAATCCTGAAGCTTTTGAATTGGGTGTTTGTGTTCCCAAATCTTGTTCACCAACCATGACTAATACAATTTTAAAAGATGTTATTAAAACTTATTATGGTCAAGAGATTACATCCGATATGATTAGAGAGGATTTCTGTAAAATAGATGAACCCATTGAATTGCGTGGTATTGATATTTTCGCCATGTAAGTATGCCTAGTTTTATTAAATTATGACAAAAAATTAATACTTATTTTAAAATTTCAGCGTTTTCATCTGCTTTATTGTATTCTGCATGATTGCAAGTTCTATTTATGATTATATTCAAACCAAGAATAAACGTAAGTATTTAAAACTTTATATTTACAATTGATGTATAGCAGTTGTAAGACAAATATATTTTTTACGACATACATACTACAATACAACACTAGTTAGTTGTGAATTTACATAATATATAGTTATTTATATTTATTTTTTATTCAGAACCCAAAAAACCTTTATATTTGGCATTCTCTGTCCTTACCAATGCTCCTAAGATTTTCACTGTCAAAAAGGTAGATAATCCTAATGTAATTCACTGTCTTAATGGAATACGTTGTTTCTCTATGATGTGGGTTGTATTTGGCCATGGTTATATGACTTTCTATGATTTGCCTCATATCAACAAAAACAAATTTTATAATGTAAGCATTTTAATTGGATTTTTTATTATATTGTTAATAATACTTTTTAACTTTTAATAGTGGGTAGAAACTCCTTACTCCATGTTGGTACAAAACGGTTCTCTATGTGTCGATACTTTCTTCTTTATGTCTGGTTTGTTGATGTTGTGGGGAGCTTTCCGTGAAATGGAAAAAACGTAAGTGATTTTATTTACATCATATTCATACCCGACTTAAACACTAAACTAAACGTGTACATAATTTATTACAGCAAAGGCTACCTAAACATTAAGATGATGTACTTCCATCGTTATATTCGTTTGACTCCAGTGGTAGCTGTTGTTATTTTATACATCATGTCCTTGTATAAATACTCTGGTGCTGGACCCATGTGGATGAAACTTGGAACTCAAGATAAACGTTGTGAAGATACCTGGTGGGCTACTTTACTGTATGTCCAAAATTACGCTTTCCCCTATAAAATCGTAAGTTTAAACCTCCTTCATTATAACTTCTGGAACAATCAATGAGCATTTTTCATTTTTTTTTTTTTTTTTTTACTTCAGTGTATTAGTCAATCTTGGTATTTGGCTGTCGATACCCAACTGTATGTCTTGTCGCCGCTCTTCCTCATTCCCCTATGGAAATGGGGCAAGAAAGCTTTAGTTCCCATTATAATCTTTCTTATTTTATGCTTGGGTTGTACATTTGCAACATTTATGTACAATGACTTTACACTCTTCCGTGTACAAGATAATCAAGTTGATTTGCGTCAACGTCTCACCTATTATCCAACTCATACCCGTATTCCTACTTGGTTGATTGGTGTTATATTTGGTTACTTCTTGTTTACCAAAAATCGCGGTAGAAAGATTCCTATGAAAAAAACATGGGTTATTACTGGTTGGGTGTTGGCTTTCGGTGTTATGCTTACCGATTTGTGGGGACCTTACTGGCGTATTCGTCCTGAAAATCCCGATTCTCCCATCTATGAGGGTGCCATCTTTGAACCTTTGAGTCGTACCTCTTGGGCTCTTGCAATTGGCTGGATCGTTTGGGCTTGCTACAATGGCCATGGTGGTATTATCAACGATTTCTTGTCATGGGGATTCTTTACTGGTTTCAGTCGTTTGACCTACTGTATGTATGTCATTCACAGAATTGTTCAATTGGTTAATGCTGCACGTTTGCAAACTGACACACACTTTTCGGATTATGATGCTGTAAGTACTATAATTTTTATATTGAAAATAATCTATATTTAATATTCATATTTTTTTCACAATCGTTTAGATTCTTCGTTGGTGGCATGATTTCGGCATCACTTTGACTGCTTCCATCTTTGCAACTTTGGCCTTCGAGTCACCTATTTTAGGTATCGAAAAGGCTATTTTTGGACGTGGGGAAGCTAAACCTAAGAAGATCGAACCTACCTCAGCTCCCGTCCCTGCCGAAACTAATCTTGAAGAAAATCCTAGCAAAGCTTAAGTATAGAAATCAACTAGTCTAATATTTGTTTCACGCCCTATGAATAGAAATACAAACAAACTATATTTTAAGTATGTATGTATTTTATGATTTTTATTTATTTATACAATGGAAGTAAAAAAACTAATTTTGACCATATTTTTGCATCGTATTGTATACGTTATTATTTATTAAAACTTAGACAATAATATAAAAATATATCTATGTATAAAAATATTTTTATTAAATTAAAAAAGCGTTATATTATTCAATGATTTTTAACTGTGTACTGAAAACTGTGTGAATTTCACATCGAATTGAAACATTTCCCAACTTAAGACTTTTTAAAACTTTTACAGAATAATCCACCTGAGATTCCATGGAAATTGGTTGTTTTTATAACCACCCTTATTACGAGTGTCGTTGTCGTAGTAGCATATATATATATATATATATATATATATATATATATATATATACAGCTGTGTGCAAAAAAATAGTAGCACTAAAACATACTTTGGACTTTCTGTTGTTGCTCAATGCCTAGACAAGGAATTCAAAAACAATTTGTTTATATGAAAGTCTTAAACAGGGACAATAATTATATATAAAATTATTTTTATTTTTCTATGCATCTTCGGAAGTTATTTTACTTAAGCTGCTTGGTTTTTGCCTGTGCAAAATAATAGTAGCAAAATGATAAACATTGGCAAATAGTATTATTGTTTTATTATTTTTGATCCTTTTGGTTTTTAAATAAATTATATAGCCGTGTACTGTACATACAGTGAAATTTTGCTTTTAAAAAATTTTAAAATTGGTGGCGGCAAGCACTGTATTTCTAGCACCGGTACCTTATAGGTAAAAATACTTTCTGAAGGTAATACATACAAAATTCTCCAAAATTTTTGTGTAATGTTCTCCCGCAGTTATTGAAAACTTAAAATAATATAATCCAAATCAATAAACACGAACTCGTATATAAAAAAAGTCGTCTAAGTGACTATACGCTTAAAAACCGAATGGTTAACCCAAACACATTTGTGACGTCCACTAAGGCAAAAGGGGACTTAGAGCTGAAAGTTGATGCGTCAACTATTTTTTGACATCTCCAAAAACAAAATCTGTAAGCAAGATTCCAAAGAAAAGTCCCAGTACTAAACTACAGACAGGTACGCAATCACCCTTATTTCGCGATACTTTACTCCAACTTGCCGCAAACGAAATGGCGCACATTCTCTGCACAAATGCGTCCAAAGCATATGGGGCGAATAGGACAAGAAAATATGTGACGTGACCAAATAACAAATAATATGATACAAAATATATTCAAGTCCGTCAAGCACTATGTTGGGAAAATCAACATTTGGGGATGTTCTTCATATCAAGGTCCATAGTTTGGATAGGAGGTAATATGGCTGCCCCAATGTATGTGGAAATAATAAGAACAGTCATGTTGTCTTATTCAGAGAAGAATATGCCACTCAAATGGGTGTTTTTGCAGGAAAATTCCCATTGAGAGGACAAGGGGTTATTAGTGGACTCAGTGCCCGCCGCTGCGCTTCTCAAAGGACCAATAAGGGTTATTCCACAAAATATTAATGTGTATAAACAAAATATGCCAAAAAAAGAAAAACTTAATCAAGCAGTTTTATTTTTATAGGTATTATTAATCGATGCTACTATTATTTTGCACAGTTAATTTCTTGTGTATTCAATCTCTTTGAGTATTTTATCTGAATTACGATGTTTAATTTTAAGATTTACTTATTTTTTATAAAATATGGGAAATATATAATAAAATCCATCAAAAAAAAATTTCTTTAAATCAACAAAACATCTTCATTTTATTCAATGTAAAAATGCTACATATGGAGCTACTATTATTTTGCACACAACTGTATATACATATTTTAATTTGCATATCCTTAAACCTTTTATTTCAGGAAAAAACAAGAAAAAATGTCAGGAAAATAAACAAAAGTACTAATTTTTTTACTTTTTAGCATGTACATTTTGCAAAATTTCAAAAATTTAAAAGATGTATTGTAATTTTTTTCCAAACCAAAAAATAAAAAAAAATAAAATATTAAAAAAAATGCTTAATTTCGAAGTGGCTGAAAAAGGAAACTTTCTTTGATAAAATCATAATTTGATTGTCGATAACTGATTTAACTGAATTCACAACTAAAATTCCATATTTTTTTACAAAATTAATATAATATTGGCAAGAACTTTTGCTGAAATATTTTATATAATTTAGCTTTTTTAGATTAATCAGAAGGAATAAAGTTTTAAAATGTATTTTACAATTTTCACCAAATGCGGTAAAAACTTTTTATAGAAAATGTAGTTAAAATATAAAAAAATTACATTTTCCGCCAAACTATTGAAGTTTTTTAGTGCAGTTTTTGTTAAATCGCTGTGTTAATATTATTTTTTTTATTTTTGTTGATAGAATATTTCTTGAAATGTTAAATGTGTTAAATTGGTAAGTGAAATCATATCTTACCAATTTAACACAAAATATGTGCCAAAATACAAACATATTTTCTAGTAATTTTTTTATTCGAAAACCAATGTCCTGTTATTTTCTTCTAAATACTTGACGATATCCTTTTTTGTTATAAAAAATATAAAAATATATCAGTTATTTAATATACACAGAAAAAAATAATACATATATTTAAAAATTTTGTTCATAAATATTAAGAATCGAACATGACTTTTTTCCAAACTTTTTTCATACCATTCTGCAGCACATATGTATATAATTTTATTATTTCATTAACAGCGCTTCTATTTTGTAGAATGATCCCAATATGTACCAAAAATTAAAATAAGAAATCAATTTTCCAAAGAAAATTTCAAACATTTATTTCCAAATGAAAATATTAAATAAAAGTTAAACAATTTGTTTAAGTCTTCTTGACTTTTGATTTATATAGCAAAAAGTTTGAATATTTAAGAAATTATTCTTAAATATTATGAACCATAATATAATAACATGATTATGAACTAATTTCAATGAAATTAAATTTTTATATTTATGTACAAACTTTTTTCTGTGTATCAAACAGTTAAAGCATAAGTACCAAATTGTTCATCTAATATTTCATATTTTAAGTTTCCAATTTATCTAAATAAACACAAACATGTTTGTATTCTTTTTACTAACACAATTTTGAAATAATACTTGATTGAAATTTAATTGGATTCAACTACAATTAACTCTTAATTTGTATTTTTAAGATATACAAACATTTGAAAAATCTCTTTTTATATTCAATCCGGATTTCAATGTTGCAGTAAATTCGGATTATAGAGTATGTAATAAGTTAGGAAATGCCGTCTAAATTACCGAATAATCCGAATTTTCGATTACAAACAATTTTCAAATAAGAATACGTATTAAAATATTCAATAGAATTTTAGATATCGCGGTCAGCGCTTGAAGTTTTTTGTCCAAATCGAAAAAAAAATTCGGTGTTTATTATCAGGACAATTTGGCTATAAGATGGTCCAAAAAAGTAATAGTCCTAATACTCATATTTGTTTTTTTTTTTTCTTATTTTAATGAATTAAACTTTTAAATTCAACCGTAAACTTCAGGAAAAATATAAACCGAAGAATAGTTGCTTTGACACCAGTACAGAATTTTATGTAGTTTATGTAATATCATATGGTATTGTGAATTTCTCAATTTTAATTTAAAACTAAGCGCTAATTTTGATACATTTCAACAAACTGTGCAGTGGAATATTTTTATTTTAAATTGCTAAGTAAATTATTTCCGAAATTAAAATTCGAATTACAATACTATTTATTTTTTAATCCAACAACAATTATATTTTTTTTTTATAATTCATGCAAATCTAAATATTTTGTAAATTAAATAATCCACTTCGAAATACTTAATAAATATCTGTATTATTATGCAGTATAAAAAATTTCTATATAAATTTAAACTTAAAAAATATTATTTACTATACTGATTATGATTATTATTGTTATTATATATAGGACTACAATTGGGACAAATGCTTTTATAAAATCCAACAGTACCACACTGATGACATTTCGGAGATGGTGTATTTATACAGCGCAATTTTGCTGCCAATATTTTGTTTGACGTTTTTCCATTAATGGGTGCAATTAATTTAGTTGTCAGCAAAGGATTAATTGATTTTTCGGAAGTATTATTTAAAATCACAGTAGGCGAGCTTGTAACCATAGGAGTTGTAACTAAAAGAGGGGTAAAAGGAATTGAGGTAGTTGGAATTTGATTTAAGATCAGTGGTGGTGTTACAGTTAGTTCCATTGATGAAGTACATGTAGTATTTGTAGTAAGTGTAGTAAGTGTACTACTATTAGTAGTATTTAATGGCAAAGATTCCATCATATTCTCAGTATTTTGAGGCGGAAAACTTTCATTGCTTTTTTTTGATTTTGTAGGCAGAAACTTTTCTGGATATAATTTTATATGTTTAGCTTTTTTAAAACAAACTTGAGCTGTATGATTAAAGTGGCGACAATAAGAACAACGTACTTTAACTTTTTTAGTGGTTTTTAAAGACGATTTTTCCTGATGATTAGGTGAATTACTTTTAGCTACTTCTGGTGGTATTGCTTCGATATTAAAACCTAAAAACTCCAAAGATGTAACACCATTCGAGGGTTCCGTTATAAATGCGGGTGTATTCTGATTATTATTCATTGCTCTCATATTCATTTCAGACTCATCAATTATGTTGTTAATTTGATTCATTATATCGTTATCAATCTGAAAATCGTCATGATTTGATTGCGATATATTATTTGTATTGGTTGAAGCATTATTGTTTTCTTCAAATTCTTGTTGAATGTGCGTTTCGTCTTCTTCTTTTATATCTTGAGGCATTAAATCTTGAGTTCGTCTAACTTTAATTATGGGATCTCTTTCGGGGTCTTCATTACATTCCGTACTAGGGTGCGCTGTACTAATAGCATTCTGGTTATTTGGCTCAGGACAAACTTTGTTATTGCAACCATTTACATTTTTTACTTCAGGGGTCTCTTTGTTTGCCACCGTTGTATTTATAGAATTGGTTGCTATATTCCCTTCCTTAGATTGGTTTTCAACTCTATCCAATTTTATTAATTTCAATTGTTCTTTTAAATCTTTTATACTTCTGATATTTACAATTTTAACTTTATTCTGTATATCACTTGGCAATAATGCGTATATTATTTCCAATTTATTCTCTTCTCTTAATTCTGGTTGTGACAATTCACTAAACAATTCAATTTTATCATCGATGAAGTCATCCTTCGACTCGTAATCTCCGTAGTGGTGTTTTAGTATTTCCGTATAGATTACATGGGCCGGACGTCTTTTGGAATATTGATTTTCTAAAACTGTTAGAGCTTCTGACCAAGTTGTAAGATGGGGTTTTCTTCGTAACCACCAGTTATGAGCTTGATCCAGTAGAAGATATTGTAATTCTTGTAAAGCCTGTTCATCTGCTATGCATTTAATTCTTTTATAATACTCAATATATTCTATAAAATTGTGTATTTTTTGTTTATCATACTCTCCTGAAAAACGCACAGGACAATCTAATAATGTATTAAAATTTTTTATTAGATTTTTAAGTATTGAATTTATACTGGTAGTTATGCCATCCATCGTTCCACTTCCCAACTTACGGCTCTGGTTGTATTACGAAAAATAAAATTTACAACGGTTAAAATTGTTTAATTCAATTTATAATAAAAATTTACCTCCGTTAATTATAAATATCACAGCAAGAGCTTATATTTTATTATTATTTTTCTAACATATAATTTTTTTGTAATAATATGGAAAATAAAAACAATAAAACAAATATTACAATAGTAAAAAAAGAAACAAAAACAAAATATGAATTTGACATAAGGAAATATCATTTTGAGCTGCATTGAGGAAGTTCACAGATCGAACTTAGTCGGCATTCACACAAATTCTTTCTGAACTTTTTATTTCTCTCTTTTGAACTTGTTTTGCCTTCACACACAAATGGTTATCTGGTCAGTCATATTATAAATAAATAATATTTTTCGTCCAAACATAGCGTAATTAGAAAGTGCTCGCACATCTACAAAAACAACAATTGCTTGTATTTTGTTAGTGTAAAACTACTGCACATAATGTCAAAATACTTTGAACGGAAAATGAGAGAATGAAGGAAAGAAAGAGTAAAAAAAAACTCAAAAAATTTTTTGCATAGGAATACAAAAGCAATTTGACAGTTCCGCGAGGTATGTCAATGAAAAAATTGTAAAACAGCTGTTCTTACGAGTATACTTTATAATTATACTATGGTCCAACATATAAAAATATGTATAAAACTGATATACATACGTGCATGCATGATGGAATTACTTTAACAAGGTGTATGCATAAAGGCAACAACTACAACAATGCAATAATAACAGCCATTTTTTTTCGTTGGAAATGAGACTGAAACGTCAAACAAAAGAGAAGAAGAAAAACACGTGCAAATTGTAAACAATGATTGCTGAATTTGAAAAATAATATGAATAAATTGTATTTTATTGTTTTTTTGGTACAATAAGATATGTTACATTTCCATTTTATACTTCCTTTTTATAAATAGCATTACAAATTTCACCACTGAAAATATTTGCTTTTGATTGTAAACAAACCAACACATATAAACTTAAAAAAAAATTGACATTTCAGTCTTACTCCACAACATTAAGCAAAAAATAATCAGCTGATTTTACAATTTCACCTTGTACTCATTCCACCATGCGTGCATGTGTACAGTTGAGTAATCTAAATATACTGTTATAATCAGGGACCGTAATGATTATGAGTTTTAAAATAAAACTCAACAAATAATCATTATTTTAGATTTTTATTTTTTCGATCAAATAATAATGATTATTTTTGATTTTTATTTTTAATATTATTATTATTTTTTTTGCTCAAAAATAATGATTATTTTTGATTTTTACTTGTTTGCTCACAATATAAAACAACATGTGAAATGAAACTATTAACTAGTAACAAATTTTATTTTTAGAAAAAAATTTGATTTTAAGCAAACAATTTAATTAAAAAAAATAGATTTTTAGTAAAAAATTCGACTTTTAGTAAAAAAAATTTTAAAAAATAAAATTAAAAATATTTTACATGTGAATACAAAAACAATTTGACAGTACCGCGAGGTTTGCCAATGAAAAAATTGTAAAACAGCTGGTCTTACGAGTATACTTTATTATTATACTATGATATAATATAAACAAAATGTTTACTCTCTTCTGCCAGCGTTATCTTACATATTATATCAACGTGGAGACAGTATGTTATAAAATTTTTAATATTTCATTTTTAAAAAGAAAACATCAAAATGAAAAATATAAAAATCCAATTAACGAGTACTGCCAACATAAAATAAAAATTAATAAATCTGTGTTTCGTATGCATAAATTTACAGTTCAAAATATTCTAATGTTTGAAGCACCACCTACCGCTGGCTAGATAAACTATTAGAAATGTCAATACAATGACAGCTGTCAACTCGATTTTCCTTTCTTTCCGGTGACTGCTCCATAGAAGACGCTAAAGTATGTAAAATTCTTTAAAAAATCATTAAAAATCTATACAATCATTAAACTAATATGTGAAAATAATTATAAATTAAATACTACACAAAATGTGTTTCAATAAAACCGATTAGTTTTTGACCATAGTGCAAAATTAAAGAAAATTCCTACCCTATAGGTAGGAAAGTTTTTTGTGTGATGTGAAAACAATACATTTGTAAATAATCAAGTTATTAATTAGAATAAACTAATAAGTTTTTGTATTTTAATATCATTGCAGGATGTTTATGCCAAAGGCTCATCGTGTCGCTATCTACGAATACCTCTTCAAAGAGGGTGTTATCGTAGCCAAAAAAGATACCCATGCTCCTAAGCACCCTGAGCTTGAGAGCATTCCCAACTTGCATGTCATCAAAACAATGCAGTCGCTCCACTCCCGTGGCTTGGTTAAGGAACAATTTGCCTGGAGACATTACTACTGGTACTTGACCAACGAAGGTATTGAATTCTTGCGCAGTTACTTGCACTTGCCTCCTGAGATTGTTCCCGCCACTCTCAAGCGTCCCACCAGACCCGAAACTGTACGTCCCCGCCCAGCTGCTGCTGCTCGTTCTGGTGACGTTAGCAAGACTGGTGAAGATCGTTCAGCTTACAGACGTGCCCCTGGTGGTGCTGACAAGAAGGGTGATGTCGGCGCTGGTGCCGGTGATGTTGAATTCCGTGGTGGTTTCGGTCGTGGTCGTCCCCAATAAATAAGTTAATTGGACATGGGTGATATTCAACCTCTGCAAGTAGTTTTTAAATCTTTTTGTTCGCTATAAAAAGATGTTTTTCTATTTTAAAACAAAATGATAAAATATAAAAAATAATTAAAATAAACAAAAGAACATAAAGTGTATTTTATATTGCTGAAAACAACAAAGTGAAAGTTAATTGATATCCCAGATAAAACAAATTGTTTGTGATGTGATCAATAATATTAGTAAACAATTTTAATTGTTGACTTGGCTCTACTATGACTGTGTGGTGCATTAGAAATCAGAAAATGGAATTATAATTTGATAGGAACTCAAGCTATAGTCAACACTTTTGATGGAATTGAATTGGGGCTTTGAAGCCAGTCTATATAATTAAATTATGTGTATATTCCAAAAAAGTTGGATACCATTCTCTTTAACAAGAAAATTCAGTATTATCAGTGAAAATTATTGGAATTATCATGACTTCTAGTAATAATTTAAGAAGTTAGAATTGTTAAAGAAATTTCAGAACAAATTAAGATAAGTATTTATTTTTTTTTTTATTTTTAAATTAAACAAATTCTATGGTTGGAAATTTTTGGTATTATAATCAGCTTGAATTTTTAAAATAGTATGAATTTAATGTAGAAGGAATTTCAGAAGAAATAATAGCATTTGGAAGTATAATAACTCATTTAGAATTTTAAATTTTTTCAGAACTAAAAATAAGTTTAGTTATTACGTTGCAGCAAATTCATTCCTACTACAAAATTATTTTTATGAATTTCGGATATATTTGTGTAAATTTTATTAATAAAAAGGATATTTTAAAAGTAGGCTTGGCAATATAGGTTAGGTTAGAAAGGGTGGAGTATTCACGCCTACACCCAGAGGCCGAACGGCCCATTGTGATCCCTTTATGATTGAAAGAGAGAAATAGAGATATACGAGGATAATTAAGAAATATAAAAGAGATAGAAGAAAAAGTGTGGAACCTATACCCAATCAATCAGTTATGATTGTTCCTTGGCAATATATATCACACCAATCTTAGTGTAACATTTACAGCTGTGTGCAAAATAATAGTAGCGCCATATATAGCATTTTTACATTGAATAAAATGAAGATGTTTTGTTAATTTCAAGAAATTTTTTTTATGGATTTTATTATATATTTCCCAAATTTTATAAAAAATAAGTAAATCTTAAAATTAAACATCGTATTTCAGATAAAATACTCAAAGAGATTGAATACACAAGAAATTAGCTGTGCAAAAAAATAGTAGCATCTATTAAAAATGCCTGTAAAAATAAAACTGCCTGAATAAGTTTTTCTTTTTTTTTTTTTGGCATATTTTGTTTGTACACATTAATATTTTGTGGAATAGCAGTTATTGATTCTTTAATCGGCGCAGCGACGGGCACTGTGTCCACTAATAACCTCTGGTCCTCTCAACGGGAATATCTTTCCAAGCTGACTGTGCTGGCGTCCACAATTCCTGCAAATTTCACGGTTTCTTATTAAAAAGAGCACCTTTGATATCTCCCCAAAGATTTTCAATGTAGATCAGATATGTAGACAGAGTCGATCACTCCAAAACATCACTTTTATTTTCGGAAAACCAATTTTTTTTTATACCCTTCACCACAGGTGTAAAGGGTATATATAAGTTTGTCATTCCGTTTGTAATTCCCACAATTTTCGTCGGAGTGCAAAAAAGTTTACATTTTCGGGATCCTTGTAAGAAATGATGACGATAGGACCATGTCCGTCCGTCCGTGTGTCGGTTGAAATGGCGTTTATGAAGCCCACCGATAACTGACATATATAATATATATATCAAACGATCGGAAATGCTTTCGAGAATTTTGCTATTGGAATTCAGCAAGATCGGTTCATACAATGCGGAGATATGTAAAAAAACCGGTTTTTAGAACCGGTTTTCCAGTTTCTGAAGCCTCTGTATATACTAGGGACTTCGTTTTTACAAAGAAGTCTCGGACATTTTTTTCAGAATTTTTGTTCTGAAAAAATGAAATAAATCGGTTCAATAATAACTGAGATATCGGACAAAACGCATTTCTTATTTTTTAAAGCCCTGGTTTAAGCTATAGATTTTTATTTTTATACAAATCGGTTACAAATATTTTTATAAAATTTCGGTTTTTTGAATCAGCAGGATCGGTTTATAAATGGCGGAGATATGCTTTAAAAACCGGTTTTTGAGTTTCTGAAGCCTCTGCATATACCAGGGACTTCGAATTTTTAAAGGGGGCTCGGAAATTATTTTCTGAATTTTTGTTCTGAAAAAATGAAATAAATCGGTTCAGTAATAACTGAGATATCGGGGAAAACGAATTTTTTATTTTTGAAGCCCTTGTTCAAGCTACAGATTTTTATTTTTATATAGATCAGTCATAAATGTTTTTATAAAATTTCGTTTTTTTTAATAAACCAAATTAGTTTATAATCAACAGAGTTATGGTCCAAAAACAAATCTGTCAAGAATATAAATACACATACAAACATGTATATTAAGTATTGTAATGACTATTGGTGACGTTTTTTGTTTTTTGTATAGACAAGTAGTTTAGTTAGAAACAGCAGTCATATAATGAATCACAGTGTTGTTGTTGTTCTTTGTATATGCAGTCTGTACAAAAATAAATAGATATGGAATTGTTGTTGTTTATTTTTAAACATGATGAAATTATACCAGGTGACAGTACCGCTACAACAAATACAACAAGGCAAAAACAACCATGCATTTTGTTTTTGGTTTTTCCAGCACAACGTCAAAAACATTCGACAAAATAACAAAACAAAGTAAACAAAAAACAAGAATAAGAAAACAAAAACCAAGAATAAGTAAACAAAAGAAGAAGTAAACAAGCAAAATAACAGCGCCTAAAAAATATGAATTGAAAAATTATAAAATATTTTCATTTAAACGCAAATTTATTTATTTCAAATCAAATATAATTCTTTTTTAAAACAAATATTATTTTTTCTACACAAATTTACACCATTATTAAAACTTTTTTGTACCACACAATTACAATCACAATTCACAAATTATTCAGAAAATATAATAACAAAAAACCAATATTAATTGAAAAAGTATATCATATTTTCATTTTAAACTCAAATTTATTTATTTCAAAACAAATATTATTATTCTTTTTTAAAACATTAGTTTTTCTACACAAATATTAAAATTTTATTTTGTATCACACAATTACAATGCACAAATTGTTCACAAAAGGAAATAAAAAAAAAACCACGTGTGTATTGTAAACAACTTTTGACAGTAATCTGGAAAAAATAAATGTCGGCAAAAAATCATCAGCTGATTTAGTACTGTCACCTGGTATAATTACATCATGTTTTTAAAAACTAAAACATATCTGTTAAGAATATACATAAATACATACATAAACATGTATATTAAGCATTGTAATGACTATTAGCAAAGAATATTCATATATAGAAGGCGCATCATGTAGAAACAAAATTTCTTATGGCGGGTTCTAATCAGGGTTGTCAGATTTTTTTGAGCCTCTGTCGCCAAATTGTTAATCAGAAATCGCCAAAAATCGCCAAAATTAAATTTTGTATATTTTTTAGGAAAAACTAAAATCAACAAAAATATTTAGTGCTTCAAGTTTTATATAATTTTAAAATGTTAGTTCAGCATCGACAAAGTCAATGATAATTTCAGTGTAAGTGTATTAATTTCAATACACTTTTTTAGGTAAACAATTTTAGCTCAATTTTGGGTAAACAATTTTAAAAATTTATTGGAATTTATTATATTTTTTAACAGAATAATTCTAAAATTATATAATGAACATTTGTCTTATAAAACTTATAAATTGTTTCGAAGAATTAATTCATTCATGAACGTTTTCTTTTCATTATGGACCATAAAAAAAGTAAAATGGACTTCAATTACGAAATTTGTAATATTAATTAATTTTTAATTAATTTTGCTCCAATCATCAAAATGATAATATTAATAACTAGAATAATTTATATTATTATTACTTCTTTTCTTTAAATAGATGTAATGAGCTGAAAATTTTTGAAAATTTACTTAAATTTATTTTATTTCTGTACTTTTATATACCAATATTTAATTTTTCTTTATATTTTATTAACAGCTGTCAATTTATTAAAAAACAAAACTGAAAACCAATTAGAAAATTAATAAATCATATAATTAAATTCCAATAGAAAGTTAATTAATAATTTTATTATTCTGTGTACATATTTGAAAGATGATGGAAAACAAATTGTCAAACATTTATTGAAGATATTTATAAATTAAGCTTTATTTTGTTAGTCGGGGTTCATAAACAACAATTTTTTCTTGATGCAATTTTAAGTTCGTAGACGAGAGAGGTAAAGTGAATGTAAATGTTTAGTATTCTCTTCTCTCTCCTTCGAACTCAGAATTGCAGCAGGAAAAATTGCAGTGTGTGATCCACCACTTAGATCAAGGGTTTTTACAAATTCTTGCTTCTTGTCTTTAAATTTAAAGGTATTTCTGAAAATACATAGGTATGTTGAATTTTAAGTTTGAATGAAAAAAGTGACTTTCTCAATTTCATATCAAATGTTATTCCTAAATAATTCTTAATCCAAAAATAAATTAATATTTAAAGATAAAAATTAATGCATATTCTTAATTTGATACTATTTTTAAGAAAATAGTAAAAATATTTGATTTCAATTAATTGTAAATTTAAGATAAAACCTTTGAATTTAAAAATGTATTTTAAAATTACTAATAAATGTCTTATGCCAAGGACGAAATATCATTAAATGTTTTTTACAATTTGCAAAAATTACCAGAATGATAATAAAAATCCAGAATGATAATAAAAATCATGCATTATAGTTTTAGAATTTTTAATATATATTTTTTGCAACTTTATAAGTATGGAGAAATTAATATACATATGTGTGTTATCTGTTTAAAGAAATAATTTTAATGTTATGTTCAAGCAAAAGGTCTTAGCGACCACCTAAGAATCTTTGTATGGACCCCCATTTGAGAACCGCCGTTTTGTATAGAAAAATGCTAAAAATAGACATTGGCTAGTAAGAAAATTTTAAAAATTAGCCAAATTATTCGCCACCTTTTTAAAAATCGCCAAAAAATTCGCCATGTCGCAAAACGAAAAATTCAGTCGCCAAGAGCAATTAAAAATCGCCACGTTTGGCGAAAAATCGCCACATCTGACAGCCCTGGTTCTAATCATAGAACCTGCTCTCATGTAATTCTCGCTCTCAACATTTTGCATTGATGAGGGGGATAAGTAACAAGGGAAAACTAAATCCACCACCAAACAGTGTTGTCAGATTAGGGGATTTATCCCCAAATTGGGGATTTATTTTTGAAAATGGGGATGAAAATTTTGGTTTGGGGATTAGGGGATTTGTTGGGGATAATTTCAAAGGCTTGGGGATTTTTTGAAGATTTTTGGGGATTTTTATTTTAATATAAAAAAATTTTCCTTTTTTACTTAAAAACTATAGAAAAAAACATATTTTTTCGCTGGATATGAAGTTCTTGTTAATTTAGAACTATATTTGTTTCAACAACAGTGCCCTGGCGACAATTAAAAATAACTGTAATACTGAATTCGTACTATAAACTCCAAAAAATTATTAAAATTTCTGTACGGAATGGCTATGAAAGTAATTTTTGAATAAATGATGTTCCATTATTGTTATTGTAATAGTAAACAAGAGTTGAAATAATTTGATCTTCAGTCTTCAACAAGTAGTTATTTAAAAGTTGAAGGAAGGAAGTGTATCAAAATTGATTCAATAGAATTTGGATAATCATATTTTCATACCTTTGAATATTAACTAAAAATGTAATTTTCGGTCATTGCATTAATTATAAAAATATTTAATATTTTCCATAAAATCTTATTTTTTGAAAATTTTTATGAAATTTTCTTTTATATTATTGACTATTTGGAAAAAATGTATTGAAGTACAAAGAAGACGTATTGTAGTATATACTAATCTCTAAAATTAAGGTAATATTTAAGTGGGGATTTTTGGGGATATAATTAATAGCTATTTGGGGATTTTTGGGGATGAAAACTCGCTATTTGGGGATACGACTCGAAAAAAATCTGGGAACCCTGCCACCAAAACAGAGAGAGAGAAAGAGTTTAAATATATGTGTTTGTACATGTGTGTATTCCTTATAAAGAATTGCAAATAAAAACACGCACACATATATATAAGATTGTACATGTATAAAGATCTTTATTTCAAATTGAAAGAAACAATTTGATTCTTGTATTTTGAAAAAAGTGCCAACAGAATTTTTAGTTATTTATTTACTAATGGAAAAGATATGAACGTTAATATTACAGTAGGGCATAGCATACATATTTTGTTGTTTTACAAGTAGAAATACTTTGATCTGCACCGACGTGCTTATACCTTTCTTAGTGACGTTTCTTACGTTTCTTAGTGAAGTTGTCAATTTATATTTTATAGTTATATTTTTGATAAACTAATAATTGTTATATTTTACTTTTATATATTATATTTTTATATATTTCATAAAATGTGCGTATAATTTGTTTTTTGTGTTTTTTTATTATTATTTAAAAAAAAGTTTTTATAGAGAATTTTTAGTTTTTGAAATTATTATTTAAAAAAATATTTAAATTTTTTCATTTTTAAAAGTATATATTTTTCCATTTTTTGGATTTTTTAGAAAGAAAAATAAAAATATAGTAAAAAAAAGTTTATCCTTTTTTTCGGAAAAAAAATGATTTTGTGATTTTTTCCATGTTTTTGAGTTGTATCTTATTTGAAACAAGAAATTGTAATTAAAATATAAATTTTTTATAGAAATAAATAATATTATTATTTTCAATTTTAAAACTTATTTTTAAATTATATATATTTTATTTAGTAAAAAAATAGTCTTGAATAAAAAAAGTATTTCATTTCTTTTATTTTTGGGCAGAAATAACATTTATTTTGAAAAATAAAGAAGTTTTTTTGATTTCCTTTTTCTAAGCAAAAAGTTATTATTTTTTTTATACAAAAAGAAATAAATATTCATACAGCAAAGTTTCAATTTATAGACCTAAATTTTATTATAAACAAAAATACTGATTTTTTTTAATATGTAAGTTATTTTTTTGGCAGGAAATAAGTTATTTTTTATTTATTCATTTATTTATTTTTGTCATAATAATTTTTTTATATAGAAGGTATATACAAATTAAATATTTTTTCAAAAGATCTTTTTTCAATATAATTCCACCTTCTTTACAGAATAAAACAAAATTATTAAAGAAAAATCTAATTTTTTTGGTGACAAATTTGATATGAATAAAAAAAAATAAAAATATTTTTTTTATATTTTTTTCAAGTGGATATAATTTTATATTTTTGTTTTAATTAATATACTTAACATTAACATCTGTTACTTTGAATACATAAGTAACAAAACTACACAAATCAAATTTTAAAATATAAGTTTGATATCCTGAAAGTATATAAGCTCATATGACGTTAAAAAAGGTATAACTAGTTCGGTGCTGATTAAAAATTAATTTCTACTTTTAAAACAACAAAACACATATGCTATGCCCTACACTAACATACACGATCGTATTTATCTGCTTTAGTAAATAAACAACCAATTTCTTGTTTCTATTTTTTATAGGCACTACACCAGCGATCGCCACACTCATACATTCACAATTATGTTTGTGTATGTTTTGTTTTTCCCATTATGAAATTATACACCAAAAAAATAACATCATTTTTATAGTAATTTTATTTTGAAAGTTTCTTCGTCAATTCAAGACTTGTAAGTGGAAATACACGTTACTAGTTTAGAATTTGAATAGTAATAACCAGGGATCGCAACGGTTACCATAGTAATCATAAAAACTACGATTTAATGTTTATTTTTTTGACTCTTTGATTAAAAAAAATAACGACATATAAATAATTAATGATTTTAATTTCTTATTAAAAAATATCAAATAATACTAAATTTAATTCAGCACGAACGATTATTTCAAATTTGTATTTTTTAATAAAAAATAAAAATTAATTGTATTAAATTATTATTTCTTAATTAAAAAAAAGATAGTTGTTTAATTAAGAGATAAAAAATCATATTAATATTTTTCATGAGTGTATCTCAAGCAACAAGCAGTAACACAAGACTCTTGCTTGAATGCTCGTGCGAGACTGACTTTTTGTGTTTTTTATTAATTTCAAGAGCATAACAAAAGAGATAAAAAACACGCAAGCTTCTTTTCCTTTTGTCTTCCCTCCCGCATAATGAAATACTTTTAAAAAATATTTCAGTTTTCATTGACATGCGCTTTCTATATGTTGTATATTCTTTGCTATTAGTGACGTTTTTGCCTATAAAACAAGTAGTTTAGTTAGCATATAATGAATAACAGTGTTGTTGTTCTTTGTATATGCAGCCAGTTTGTATATACACACATAAAAAAATAAATAAATATGGAATTGTTGTTGTTTATTTTTTAAAAGCAAAGCCTGCTATGATTGTTTTTTTTTATGTATTAAAATTTTCGTAGTTTGAAAAAAATTTAGATTTATATATGTGAAAATATGAAAGCATACGTTAAGGCGAAAATTTTATTATTTGTCGGTAATATGGTAATATGATGTCGATAAGATAGTAAGATGGTAATATGGTAATATGGTGAAGGGTATCAAAGATTCGGAACAGCCGAATCTTTTTTCAATTTCATTATATTAAATTTGGCCTATCTGGCTTTGTATAGCTTTATTGAAATAAAATAAAAATAAACTGGAACTCGGAACTTTTTAGTTCCAGACCATTAAAACTAGAATTTTCCAAAAAAATACATTTTTTAATATTATGATTTCTTTTAAATAAAAAATAATATTTTCAGTATTGATTCTTTTAACCTAGCAAATTATAATAGAATAATTTGGATACATTTATTATTACATACCAAAAATAAAACAACATTTTCAGCAGTATTTACTGAGATATATGTATGAAGTTAAAGTTAAAATACTTCTTTACAAAATTTGAAATAAAATTAAAATATTTTTAAAAGTTGCAACTTTGAAAATTCTCAATTCGCGCTATAGCAGGGAACGGAACGTGTTCTTATATTTTGCACGGAAACAATTTTTAAACTTATAATTTAATAATATATTTTGCTTTTAAACAATTTATGGTTAAAGAGTAAAAAAGTATTAAAAATATATAAAATTAATAAATAATTATTCTCTCTTCACATGTAAGAGCATATAGATATGACAAAATTAAGAGATAATTTGCCCGTGTGCACTATTTTGCGGGTTTCCAATACTTTAACTATTTTCTCCATAATATACAGTGTTGCCAGTTTAGCCTTTTTAAGGCTAAATCTATCCTTTTTATTTTGCTTTTAGCCTCAAAATTTTCGTTTTAGCTTCTAGCTTTTTTATTCTTAACATAGCTTTAAAAAGGCTAAAAATTTACTCATTTTATTTCTACAGAATCATCAATTTAAGCATTTTTGTGTATTAGTTCGCACAAAAAATCGAAATTATTTATATTTAACGAAAATTTTCACCTGCGGCGCTTCATTCTACGAAAATATTATAAGTATTTTTTAACAAACTTTATTATCTATAAAAACTATTTATGTTATATCTACAAATTCACTAAAATATCTTTAAGAAATACCAAAATCTAATGAGAAAAAAAATAAATAAATAAGACAATATATTAGCTTTTTTTGGCTTCATTTTTTGGGACATTTAGCCTTTTCTGACTTTTTTTAAAGTCTAATTTAGCTTCTTTTTTTCTCAAGTCCTGGCAACACTGATAATATATAATATGTTTAAAAGAATTACTTTAATTAATAAGCTTTTATTTTCGTAGTTTTTAATTTGGATAAATGTGACACTGCATTGTGTTTGCTGAATAAAAAATTTTTGAATATCAATTATTGAGACATATGTATATCGATTTTCGTTTATCTCCTCAAAGAGGTAATGAATATGACGTCTTATATGTATGTAGGTATATGTATTATTTAAAAGGTATTTTAAAGAAGTTTTAAACATTATCATATGTATTAATAAACCATTGAGAAAAATATCAGAACCATAACTAGTAGACGGAGGACTAGCAGACAAGTAAAAGTACTAATGAACAAAAAAATTATTTAAAATTTAAGTTTAGTAGTCTTGAAATCTGATATACAGTTAGGGACAAAACTATTTGTACACCCATGCATTTCGTATATCTTCAATAATTTATAAAGAATAAAAAATTATTATATGTAGTTTTAATTCAGGTCCATTTTTATTGAATTATTTGATAAAAAATAAATTAATATATAACACATTGTTAAAAAAAAGTACAATTTAAGTAAAAATCTTTGGGACAAAAGTATTTGTACATCAGTACTTTGTACAATTATTTGTACGTTGGACTCTTGTATGATGATTTTTTTAAATACCGTTATATTTTCTTCGTTAATCGAGTTTTATTTTACAAAATAAGAAGTTGGTTTTAACGTTTTGAATAATAAGCACATCAAAAATGGGAAAGCGAAAAGAGTTGAGTTTGGATATTAAAAATTTAATTATTGATGAACATAAAAAAGGAAAATCTCTCCGGAATATAAGTAATTTAGTAAATTTGCAACATTCCACAGTACAATACATTGTAAGCAAGTATAAAAACAGCGGATCTGTTGAAAATGTGCGTGAAGGTATACGAAATATATGAGGTGTACAAATAGTTTTGTCCCACATTTTTGTTTACAAAACAACAATTTTGTTGAATTGTCAATCGAGAATTTCGTCTCTATGTGTTACTCTATGTTTTCAACTTTTCAGTTTTTACATATATGTACAATTGACAGCATGTGTTGAGAAAAAAACTATGTAAACATATACAGCCGTATTCACAAAAAAATAATGTATGCTTGAGTTAACGAGTTACTAACTTTTTGTATGCAAATTTTCATAAGAAAAACTTAGTAACTCGTTATCAAACCTACATTAATTTTTTTTAATACGGCTGATAGCATATTAAACTGTATAGAAATATGTAAAGCCTAAAAAAAATAAAAATACAGAAAATTTTTAAAAAATTCAAAATTTTTGAAACTTGTAATTTTTCACCAAATGATATTACTAAAATATACGTTTAGTCGTCAAAAAAAAAAAAAAAAAAAAAAATCGTCAGATAATTTTGAACGTCCCAGGACCCCGCCGGGTGCAAGTGTTTTCAACTTTTCAGTTTTTACATATATGTACAATTGACAGCATGTGTTGAGAAAAAAACTATGTAAACATATACAGCCGTATTCACAAAAAAATAATGTATGCTTGAGTTAACGAGTTACTTACTTTTTGTATGTAAATTTTCATAAGAAAAACTTAGTAACTCGTTATTAAACCTACATTAATTTTTTTTAATACGGCTGATAGCATATAAAACTGTATAGAAATATGTACCCAGCAAAAACTTGGTAATGACATGTAGTTACGGATGTAGTTACTTTGTATTGACAACAACATACGTCTGTATTACATGGAAGTTATTTAGTAACTAATAATTTATAACCTGAATGTAAATAATTATTTATGATCAGATTTTTGAAAATATTAATTAATATTGATTTTTATAATGCAGTTACCAATTCATATATTTGAAGAAGGGATACATAAATTAAAGGCAAAATTTGCATATGAATTGATTTGTAATCTAAAATAGTTTATTTTTATTACATTTATTTTAATTACATTTTTGGTTGTTGTTGTTGTTTTTTTTTAATTAAAATTTAAAAAATATTTTTACAACAACAAAAAAATAGTTTATATCCTGACATTTCATTACTTATTTATAACCTATAATGTAACTAGATCCTATTGTTATTACTAATCATGACTTCAGAAATTCTTTAAAATCAATGCGCTGTTTAACAGCTTGGAAGTAATAAGTTATTGTAATGACATCTAAGTAATGTATAGGGTAAGTAGTTGCCTCTAATGTCACCACCGTGTTAAAATAATGAGTTATTCAGCTAATGTGTAAGTAGTGGATAGCCATTATATTAGCTTCTTAACTCATTACATGGCAACCAAAGTTTTTGCTGGGTAAAGCCTAAAAAAATAAAAATACAGAAAATTTTTAAAAAATTCAAAATTTTTGAAACTTGTAATTTTTCACCAAATATCGATTTTCACAAAATCATAGATTTTTTTTTACTAAAAATCCGAAATTTCATTAACAAAATTCAGATTTTATACATAGTAGAATCAAAAACCTAAGTCAAAAACATAAGTTTTAGAATGTTTAGAAAAAAATTTCATTGAAAACAAAAATAATTCTGGTACGTGTGTTTTGAGTAATTTTTTCTAGCAATTGTCAGAACTTTATTTTATGCTTACATGCCTATTCATAGAAAAAGCCATAGTATAATAATAAAGTATACTCGTAAGACCAGCTGTTTTACAATTTTTTCATTGGCAAACCTCGTGGTACTGTCAAATTGTTTTTGTATTCACATGTAAAATATTTTTTGAGTTTTTTTCTCTTGCTCTCTTTCGTTCTCTCATTTTTCCGTTCAAAGCATTCTGACATTGTGGGCAGTAGTTTTACACTAACAAAATACAAGCAATTTTTGTTTTTGTAGATGTGCGAGTACTTTATTATTTTACTATGAGAAAAAGCCTTAAAAAAGTCACAATTTTATTATGACTAAAGCCCAAATTACAATAGCGCGTAGTCAGCAACAGTATCAGCAAAAATTATCAGCTGTTCACTGTCAGTACAACATGTTGCTGCCGTTATAATTACAATTCAGCGTAGGCAGCCACAATTTACAACCACCATCTTACTTTATTCTACTTGTGTATTTTTGCCTCTCATTTATTTGCTCACTCTCTTTGTCTCGCTCTCAATCTGAAAGCAGCGCAGTGAATTTAGAAACAGGGCTAAATGAAACTGCACTGCAAACTGTTGCTGACCAAATGTAATCAACACCATAACAAACAGTGCTTTCTAAATTATCAGCGCGTAGTCAGCAGCAGTGTGTGCTGCCATAATCAGCTGATTATTTAGAATGAACTGTTTGTTATGGTGTTGATTACATTTGGTCAGCAGCAGTTTGCAGTGCTGTTTCATTTAGCCCTGTTTCTAAATTCACTGCGCTGCATTCAGATTTTCAGCGAGACAAAGAGAGTGAGCAAATAAATGAGAGGCTAAAATACACAAGTAGAACAAAGCTAGATGGTGGTTGTAAATTGTGGCTGCCTACGCTGAATTGTAATTATAACGGCAGCAACATGTTGTGCTGACAGTGATCAGCTGATAATTTTTGCTGATACTGTTGCTGACTACGCGCTATTGTAATTTGGGCTTTACCACTATACTTGTGACTGGATTATAACTTCATATTCTGTTAACATAGTCACAAAACATGTTTAACATTTAAAAATGTTGACTTTTCTTGTCAATTAAAAATTTTAAATTATTGTAAAAAATTTGAAATTTTTAGGGAAGAATGAAAATTTGCAAAGAATACTGCAAAATTTTATGAAAATCTGCAGGAAATGTGAGTAAGAGTGTGTTGTATATAAGCTTTGTCGCTTTTTGGCCCTCAATTATTTCAAATATGTATGTAATCATTGTTTTTTCTACAAACACATTTTTTTATATTTTCATATTTTTTATTTTCAATTAAAATGTTTTCTTATGACTGCCTACATATCAGGTCTTAATTTAAAAACGAAATATTAATACATTTTTGTTTGTGAATAGAAAATTAAAGACTATAGTCACAATTTGTGTTTTATGACTATTTTTCAGTCACAATTTTCTGTGAATAGTAGGGTGATCGATTATTCGACTTTTTTGAGAAACCGGTTTTCGAATAGTTCGAATAGTTGGTATTTTAAAAAAAACCGGTTGCACTTTTTGAAATTCAGAAAAAACCGGTTGACCGGTTTTTTGCAGAAGTTAATATTTATATCAAAAGACTACATTTCTTTAAAAAAAATCAATTCTTACAATTAAGTTAAAATTTATTAAATACAAACGTAAAAGCCTAACAATGTCAGGAAAAATGAAATTGAAAAAAGATTCGGCTGTGCCGAATCTTTGATACCCTTCACCATATTACCATATTACCATCTTACTATCTTATCGGCATCATATTACCATATTACCGACAAATAATAAAATTTTCGCCTTAAGGTATGCTTTCATATTTTCACATATATAAATCTAAATTTTTTTCAAACTACGAAAATTTAAATATATTAAAAGAAAACAATCATAGCAGGCTTTGCTTTTAAAAAATAAACAACAACAACAACAATTCCATATTTATTTATTTTTTTATGTGTGTATATACAAACTGGCTGCATATAAAAAGAACAACAACAACACTGTTATTCATTATATTACTTCTGTTGCTAACTAAACTACTTGTCTTATAGGCAAAAACGTTACTAATAGTCATTACAATGCTTAATATACATGTTTGTGTATGTATTTATGTATATTCTTAACGGATATGTTTTAGTTTTTAAAAATAAACAACAACAATTCTATTTATTTTTGTACAGACTGCATATACAAAGAACAACAACAACACTGTTATTCATTATATTACTGCTGTTTCTAACTAAACTACTTGTCTATACAAAAAACAAAAAAACGTCACTAATAGTCATTACAATGCTTAATATACATGTTTGTGTGTGTATTTATATTCTTAACAGATTTGTTTTTGGGCCATAACTCTGTTGATTATGAACGAATTTGGTTTATTAAAAAAAACGAAATTTTGTAAAAACATTTATGACTGATCTATATAAAAATAAAAATCTGTTGCTTGAACAAGGGCTTCAAAAATAAAAAATTCGTTTTCCCCGATATCTCAGTTATTACTGAACCGATTTATTTCATTTTTTCAGAATAAAAATTCAGAAAATAATTTCCGAGCCCCCTTTAAAAATTCGAAGTACCTGGTATATGTAGAGGCTTCAGAAACTAAAAACCGGTTCCAAAAACCTGTTTTTAAAACATATCTCCGCCATTTATAAACCGATCCGGCTGATTCAAAAAACCGAAATTTTATAAAAATATTTGTGACCGATCTGTATAAAAATAAAAATCTATAGCTTAAACCAGGGCTTCAAAAAATAAAAAATGCGTTTTGTCCGATATCTCAGTTATTATTGAACCGATTTATTTCATTTTTTCAGAACAAAAATTTAGAAAAAAATGTCCAAGACTTCTTTGTAAAAACGAAGTCTCTAGTATATACAGAGGCTTCAGAAACTGGAAAACCGGTTCTAAAAACCGGTTTTTTTAACATATCTCTGCATTGTATGAACCGATCTTGCTGAATTCTAATAGCAAAATTTTCGAAAGCATTTCCAATCGTTTGACATATATATTATATATGTCAGTTATCGGTGGGCTTCATAAACGCCATTTCAACCGACACACGGACGGACGGACGGACGGACGGACATGGTCCTATCGTCATCATTTCTTACAAGGATCCCGAAAATGTAAACTTTTTTGCTCTCCGACGAAAATTGTGGGAATTACAAACGGAATGACAAACTTATATATACCCTTTACACCTGTGGTGAAGGGTATAATAATATAATAATGAAAATATGCACAAACAAATCCGAAAATTAAAAGAAAAAAATATGAACAACATTTAGACACCTTCCTCTCCCTAATCGAAGTCAATTATTTGAAGCCATTCAAATTTATTGGAATTATATTGATTAAAGTTTTAAATTCGTAAACCTTTCAAAATAAAAAAAAAAATCGTCGTAAATGCGCCCCCTGGCCGAAATACAGAATCAGTTTTTTATAGGATTTGGAGAGCAAACAATAAGTATAGCAACTCAAAAGTTTTTAATACCAAAACAGACTTTTTGGTCCCTGATAGAAACATCTGGCACTGTTAGAATTTGTTGAACGAATAGTTTTATAAGTATGCCGATTTTTAGTTTTTTACGTCGTCTGGGAGCTTCAGAGAGCTCTGGAAAGGAAACATTGCTTATATTATGTATATATATAAATTTTATATTTAAATCCATATATATAGATCCACGTATTTTCGCTTCCCTGATAGAGATTTCAAAATTTGGTTCCGTTAGGATTTGTAGGACGAATAGGGTTATAATTAAGCTGAATTTTAATTTTTTATGTCTTCTGGGAGCTTTAGAAAGCTCTAGAAAGAGAAAAAATTCTTAGAAAAAGACACACACGCTCCCTGATAAAAATTTCAAAATATTAGGATTTGTTGGACAAAAATTTTTATAATTAAGCCAAATTTTAATTTTCTACGTCGTTTGGTAGCTTCAGAAAGCTCTGGAAAGAGAAAAATGCTAAGCAAATTATATATCTAGATGACTAGAAGATAATTATGTTTCAAAATTGTAGAAAAAATCATCTAAATTTTAGTTAGCATAAACAGAAACCATGGCTTAATATGGAAGCCTGTCTCAATTGAAACGATTCTGCAGATGAAACTTTTTTAGCACAACACCTTTAAAAAATAAAGGAAATATGGGATCAAAAAAATTAAATTGGGTCATACAGGATAATTAATTATTTATTTGTTTAATATTACAGAATAAATTCCAATTTAGGCTTAAACGATATTTTAAAAACATAAGAAATCAGTCTTTATGAATATTTAAAAATGTATTCCTAAATTTTCAAATATCACTATCACTATTTAGTACATGTTTTCTGAAATAAAATGCTATTTTTAAAACCGGTTTTTTGTGTTTAAAAAAACCGATCTATTCGACATTCGAAAAATGAACATTTTGAAAAAACCGACAGCACATTGACTGAAAAAACCGGTTTTAAAACTGCGTCGATCACCCTAGTGAATAGGCATGTTAGTTGTGGTAAGTCTCCATTTTGAAAATTTCCCGAAAACTAGAAATTTATTTTCAATAAAAATTCAGTTTGTGATGAATACCAGTAATGACATTTGGTGTTAATATTTAATTGTGATTGTAAGATTGTTATGAAGAAGCATGCTTGAATACGTGATTTTTTTAATGTATACACACAAAATTTCAAGCACCGTCAGCTGTAATGAAATATTAGTTTGTTTTAGTAGAAACAATTTCAAAAAAGTTAAATTAAAATAGTTAAAAGAAAACATTTTTATTGAAAGGAAAAATATATATTGTCTTTAAATATGTATAACATGGCAAGTGATGATGAGCGTTTTGCAGATTATAACGAGGATTCACGTTCCAATAACTATGAACAAAATGCCTACGACAGTGAAGAAGGTTTGTGTAAAGTATTTTTGTATACTTAAAAAATTAAAATAATAATTTTTTTATAAAAAATAGATACTGATGATGCCAGCGAAACAGAGTTTCGCAATAATGGAAGAAGTCAGGGCTACAGCAGTGCAACACATAACACTACCAATGGCACAAATCATGAATTAAAGGAACAGTAAGTAAACAATATTTTACAGGGTGTGTGGTCGATTTTACCTTTGTTTTTTTTTTGCTTAGAATGTATCAACACAAATTGGCAAGTTTAAATAAACAATTGGAGGAACTAAAAAATTTATCCCATCCGGAATATATGAAGAGATTGAAAAAGTTGGAAAATCAGTATAAGGAACGTTTAAGGCTCAATGAAATTTATCGAGATTACCTACAAGAGTGTGTAGAAAGAGACTATATTTTGGAAAAGAAAGCTGCCCAAAAGGAATATGATGAAAAAAAGGTACTATTACTACTAAATTGTTGAAAGCTACCATTATAAAGTTTATCATTTTAGATTGATCTTAAGGACAACATACTAACAGACTTTGAAGAACGTCGAAAACTTATAGAAAATGAAAGATATAGTCTAGAATTAACAAATGATTCCATGGAGGTTTGAAAACTAGTCTCTATTGCAAGAATAAAATGATACTTATCAAATATATATTTTTTATATTGTATAGATAAAACCAACTGTTACAAGAAAACTTAGAAGAAGGCCAAATGATCCTGTTCCTGTCGTGGAAAAGCGTCGTAAACCAACTACAGGGCAGTTACTGGTATATATGCTCGATGAAAAGGACATAGAAAATGATTTGAAAACCATTCAAAGAGGAAAACCTCTAACACCAAGTATGTTAAAAATATATAAAAATATAATAATAATTGATTTATGTTTTTAATAGCTTTGCAACAAAATGGAATTGGCAGTTCCTATTCTACCAATAATCATCAACAACAACAACCTTCCATAGCCTCAGATAATGGATGTCACTTCGTGGAAACCCGTATAGAAGATGGTAAATTATTGTACGAAAAACGTTGGTTTCATCGTGGCCAACAGATTTATGTGGAAGGAAAGGACTTGCCAAAGTTTGCTGCTACAATCACTGCAATTGGCAATGAAGTGGTAAGTAAAGATTGAATTTTGGTTACTATCAAATACTGATAACGTTTTTATTATTGCAAAAGGTTTGGGTGAAAAAAGTAAATGACAGTAGTAAAGTTAAAATTAACATGTCTCATTTAGCTAAGGGCAAAGTAACAATAAAAAGACGCGCCAATTGATGACTAGCCGCATCGGAATTACCTGTTAATATTGCTTTGACTCATTCTTAAATTTATTGTTTTTTAATGTAAAATATATAGAGATAAATTATTTTAGTAAAAAATATATTTGCTTCAGCATTAGTTTATACCTATAAATATAGTATTAAGTATGTATGATCACTTTAAGACCACACATCATACTAGTACCCAATAATTGTTCTTTTTAGAAGCAGATTATTAAAAAGTATGAAAAAATGCCTTTAATTTAAATCTATAAAATATAATATGATACATACAAGATGTACATGTACGTGTATGTAATGCTTTGTGTTAACGTATTCTTAACTCTTAAAAAAAAAAACAATTCTGAAGACATAATTTTTGGGTTATTATTTAAATAAATGTATATATTGCTAAAGTATCAATATAAATAACATAAAAACAAACTTTTATATAAATACAAATAATTAAACAGTGTTTTTTTTTAGTATCCGCAAACAGCAGGTAATAATTACATTTATGACAATGTAAAATTAGGTATAGTTCCATTATAAAATGAAATTATTGCTATGGCTTAATTCCAGAAGTAAAAATTTACTTTAAAAATCTATATAAAACGATCGAGCTAAGATTTTGATAATGTTATTTGTTTATTGTTCCTTAGCCAAATTCATAAACTCTGAACATATTTTCTCATTTATTTCTTCCACGCCCGGTATATCTGACATGACCCAAGTATCATCAGTACTTTCCAATTTTTCGCAGCATATGGGACAAGTTTTATTATTCACGTTCCTAAAAATATATTATTTATTATAGGAAATGTATATTTAAGATGGAAGTTGTTTTTTTTTTTTTTTTACTTACCACTGTTCAATACAAGGTGTACAAAAGCTATGTGTACATGGTAATATTACTTCTGTTGAACGATCCAAACATATTGAACATTCATCTACATGATCATTGTGTGAGCAAGTAGATGTCGTTGGGCTACTCAAACCACTACCGCTGTCTGTACTACTGCCCAAAGCACTCATAAACATGGATGCGGTAAACTGTGTTGGCAAATTTGCCATATCATGGTTACTGGATTGTTCCTCATCTTCTGGGGTTGATTGAGAGCCGCGTCTTACATCCTTTAAATATACATGTGTGAATACTGACATATTATGTCACATGATTAGTAAAATAATTACCCTTTGATATTCGCTCCTCACTAAGCTTTCCAAATGTGACTGAAAGGTTTTAAATACACATAAAAACTGTTTCAGGTTTAAAAACTTGTAGGAATGTATCTGTCGTGTTTGGGGATCCACTTTTATACATGCTATTTTAACTGTGGCCTTCCACAACAATGAAGTGTCTGTACCACGTTTAACTAAAAACACTAGTTGCTTGCCATTGGGATCAATGCATTTGCGAGAACTGCGTTGTAATTAGTTTTGTTTGTATAACAAAGAAAAAAATCAATAAAATTATACAATTATTTCTGGTAATTTGTTAATGTTCTTACAGTGCATTTAAATTGTCCAAACATGTTTTAAACTCTTCATAAGTTAAGGAATTTATCTCGGACAAAACTTTAGTGTGACGAACTAATTGCATATGGACGCTATCTACATCCGGTAGAGAATCCGTTAAACTTTGGCCCTGTCCCATTGTAATTCACTGTAAGTTTTTATTGTCTTTTAAAATAATTTTATTTAATAAGTGCTGGTCATTTTATAGATATTTATTTTATTATTGATTGTGTTCTATAAAGTTTTATTGAAAATTTGACTAACAAGTTTTGCGAAATTGACAGTTTGTGTACATCAAAAAATTTGCTTCTTTGTGTGTGTGTTTTGTTTATAAAATATAAAAGAGAGAGATAACATGCTTGACAGAGACCTGCGCCGAACAATTTTATCGGCGGCGGCGACTTTGCTAAAATTTGTTGGCGGCGGCTCAAAGTCGGCTGAGAGGCGAACATAACAACTTTTTTCCCTAGTTTTCGCATCGTCTTATAGAGTACATTGGTTCACAAATGTGGTTCCAAGTCTCCTTAGATGTAAGGGGATCCGAAGACCGTTTGTTTGAACATTAATTTTTATTTCCTAAAAGATTTATAACATACATTTTTGTATTTTTGTACTTCTAAAGTGTCAAAACAGAAGACCGTTTCGAACATTATATTTTTAAAATTATTAAAAAAAGTATATATGATCTTGACACAGCTCTTCTCTCTACACATATAAAATTGGATATTCTGATATTTTGAAACATTTTTTATTTTATTACAGATTTTAACATTCGGACATTTTAAATACGTTGATTTTGTTGAAATGAATCTAAAAATTTATCATTATTTTTATTTTTCTTGAAAAATGTAACGGAAATAATCTTAAAATATGGTCTTAAAGTAGGGTCGAACCATTATTAAAATTTTTAAAGTTTACAAGGCTTTACCAATGGTATAGTAAGCAAATCAATGTTTTTGAATACAACTTTAAGTAATTTTGATTATAAATGGTTGGTAAAGCTGTGTTAAGTTTTTTTTGAATACGGCTGTAAAATTATAGATTATATTCAAACTAAATTCTTTGAAAATACTGCCATTTTCACAGCTTCCGATTTCTTTATATTCTGAGTTTAATGCTAATTATCAACCTCCAAAAATTAAACTTTAGAAAATTATATTTTACTATGTCCACTGATATATATATTTTAATTCATTGCGTTTTTACTATTTCTAAAATTTTTTCCTAAAGTTAGCGGGTTAAGCTTCTCGTATTAAATAGATTTAAATTATCCAAACATTTTGTTTAATATCTTGTTTAAAAATTGTTCTACAGAATAATATTATTTTCATAATAGAGGATACAAATTCCAACGTAAGCTTGATAACAAATTACTAATTTTGTGTATGTAAATTTCCGTAAGAGGAAGTTAGAAACTCTTTATGTAACCTACATTAATTTTTTGGAATACGGTTAAATATTTATTGAAAACTGTAATATTAAAAAATGCAGAATGGTGATGTTTATTCCAAAAAAACAAATTGACTCGTTTTTTAATATATTTCAAAGCCAGAAAACATCTCGATTTGTGTTGTTTAATAATTTAACACAATAAAAACAACTAAGCTTCCATAGGAAAGAAATTTTTAGTATTTTAGTACACTATCAGAACCACTTCAGATTCTTTAATAACATCCTCAGAATTAGTGGTATCACAACCAATTCTGACATTCGTCTAAATTCGTTTTGAAAAATGTTTTAGAGAACTAGTGCTTAAGAACTAATTCTGTATGACTTCTACATCACTTCTGAGAACTTCCTAGAACTGTTTAAAAAACTTGTATAAAAAAATTCAAAAATTAAAAAAAATATATATGTAAATATTTACAAAATTCAATTGATTTCAAAAGTGGACTTTAGAAAATAGCCCATTAGAAAACAAAATAAAAATAAAAACAGATTCTGAAACCTTTCCCTACTTCTTCTATGGCACTAGCTCTGAATGTGACAATTTTGAACAAAAATTATTGATTAAGGAACTAGTTCTCGAACCGTTCCATAGAATGGGTACTGGCTAGGTAACACTTCCACAGAACTAGTTCTGGAGGTGACAATTTCAAACAAAAATCATTGGTCGTAGCCAAAGTAGAACAAATACAGGCTATTTTTATGTGTTTTAGAACTAGTTGTAGAACTAATACAATATTTCCTGGGTGAATTAAAAATTAAATTTATATTTGTTCACATTTATTATTTGTTTAAAAATTTTATTTTTGGAATTAGAAAGTATATGTGTGTAAAATTTTTATTTAAATCAACAATTTATGAAAATATTTTGGCAAAGGAAAAACATAATAAAATTATATGTGAGCAGTGATGCATAAACTTATTTACTTTTTTAAAGAACTACACCACTTTTAATGGTATTTTTTAAAAATCAATTGAAAATAAATTTAAATTTTAAAAAAGATCATTGGAAAATTAGATTTTTCATTTAAATTTTTGAAAATAAAAATTGAAAATTAGATTTTTCATTTAAATTTTAGAAAAGAAGTGTTCTGAAATTTTTGAAAATAAAAATTGAAAATTAGATTTTTCATTTAAATTTTAGAAAAGAACTGTTGAAATTTCTATATTTCATTAATATTTCACAAAACAATTATTTAAAATTACAATTTCTATTTCAGAAAAGTACAATTTAAAATAAGTTTTTATATTTTAAATTCACAAAAGATCAATTTATAATTAAATTTTACGTTTTAAATTCAGAAGACTACAAATGAAATTCAGTTTTATATTTTGAATTTCAAAAATAACAATTGAAATTTGGAATAATTCATTAAAATTTAGAACATTGAATAAGAGTGATTTAAATGATGAAATAATGTTAGATCAACTTAATTTATGTGACCTTTAAGCAAATAAAATTAAGAAATTGTTTCAAATCCATCTGGAAAAATTATTCCTAATGCAAATTTCATTCTATATATTATTTCAGTTGAAGTTCTGAATTTAAGTAAGTTTTTTTCAAAATTTCAATATTTTTCTGAATTTTAAATGGAAAAATCTTCTTATAAATTGTTCTTTTCGAAAATTTAAATAAAAATTCCAATTTAAGTTGTTATTTTCAAAATTATAAATTGAAAACCTAATTTTCAAGTAATTTTTTTTCAATTCTAAATAAAAAGTTTCACTTCTGAAATTTATATGAAAAATGTAAATTTCAATTGTTATATTCTGGAATTAAAAGAGAAATATTATTTTAATATGTTCTTTTTTGAATTATAATAAAAAAATCATAAACTAAAATGATATTTTCAAATTTTGAATTGGAATATCTCATTCTCATTTGTTCTTTTCTGAAACTGAATTCATAAACCTCATTTTAAATTGCTGTTTTCATAATATCATATAGAAAGTTTTTATTTTAACTTAAAAATGGTGTAGTAAAAAACATATGTGTCTGAAAATAATATTAAATAACATATAACACAATAACTCAAATAATATACTTTGTGAATTGGGTAAGTATGTATTTAGTTCATATTTTTTAATCTTAACACAAGTTTTGATTCATAACTTTTTTCCGAAGCAATTTTTAAAATTATTTTATCATTGAAAATATGTCAGTTATTTTCTTGAAGACAAACTGTTGATTTGTTGTGAATTTGACCAAAATGAGTAACGAAAATAATGTATGTGCTATAAATTATTAAAATTAAAAAAAAAAAAACAAATTGGTCCTACAAATAATTGGTAAAAGAATTAAGTGTCCGCTGTCATACTGTTTTCAACGTCATTAACATGGAAACATGGTTCAGAAAAAAGTCCACATGATATTGGATGGACAAGTAAATTGAAACCATATTGAAAAGCATATCTTGTAGAAAATCACCGCATTCACTCCAGTTAAGAGATGATTTTTTTATGCGTTTGTGCTGATGTTTGTAATACCCAAAAATATTGGTCTAAGACCCACCTTAATTTATAGCAATCGGCTTAGAATCACTTTCTGAGTCGACTTTACGATGTCCGTCCATCTGACCGTCCATGTAAACCTTTAAATCCAAATAAAGGTCGCAATTTTGAACCAAAATTTATGAAATTTTATACACAGGTTTCTATTGAAATTGGTTATGATCGGTCCATTATTTCACCTAACCCCCATACGAATGTCCTCCCGAAAAATGGTTTAACGATCATAAATCCCTTAAATATAGCAATATTTTAATAAAATTTGGCACATATAAGTCTAAATAAGTGTGCCGATTTTTAAAAAGATCGGTCCATAATTACCCATAGCTCCCATATAATCCCTTTTCGGAAAATCACTTTAACGGTCATAAATCCTATTAAAATGTTAGTATCAAGTTAATATTCGACACAAAAGCATAAATGATAGTGCCAAATTTTACAAAGATAGATCCATAATTTACCATAGCTCCCATTTAAGGCCCCCTTTTGGGAATTACCCAAAAGTGAATAAATTCACATAAATGTCAGCATCAACGTAATATTCTGAATTATACCGTACACAATGGTGTAGGGTATCATATGGTCGGGCTTGACCGACTATATCTTTTTCTCTCGTTTTTATTTAACATTATTGTTTTTGCAAAAAATCTCTTATGAGAAATAATTTCTCAAAGAGAACATAACATGATTTGTTTTTGTTTCATCATTTCAATTCAACTCAATTCAAATAATTTTTGTTTACGTGGTTTGTTTTGTATTGTTTTGTTTTTTGTTTTAGTAGTAATGTGAGAGAATACATTTAAAAAAATTACTGTGAATTGAAAAGCAAATGATTTGATGTAGATGTTTATTACACACAGCAATTTTTCCTGCTGCAATTCTGAGTTCGTAGGAGAGAGAAGAGAATACTAAACATTTGCTTTCACTTTACCTCTCTCCTCTACGAATTGCAGCAAGAAAAATTGCAGTTTGTGAACCCCGACTAACAAAATAAAGATCCTTAATTTATTAACATCTTCAATAAATGTTTGACAATTTGTTTTCCATCATCTTTCAAATATGAATATTAAGATTTTATGGGCCATAATGTAAAGAAAACGTTCATGGATAAATTAATTCTTCTAAACAATTTTTAAGTTTAAGAGCCTATTTACATTGGGGATTATCGCAGCATTTTTTAATGATATTTTGTTTTGAAGTTGCTTCCAAATCCCTTCTGCATTTACACATAATGTTTGACAAAAAACAACAAATCACAAAAATTTTAAATAAATTTTAAAAAATTTCATGAAATTTTTTGGCTTTGCGACGACATGCAACTTTTCTTACCCCGCTTGCTTCTCTACACCTCTTGCCTACAAACGTAAAAGTTGCAGCAATTTTTTCCAAGGAAAATCCCCAATGTAAATGAGCTCTAATAGGATAATTATATAATAAATTTTTTAAATTGTTGACCTAAAATGAATGTTTTTTTATTTAATTATTATTAGCTACTGAAATTATCATTGACATTGCTGAATTTACATTTTAAAATTATATAAAATTTGAAGCACTAAATATTTTAGTTGTTTTTAGTTTTTCTTAAAAAAATATATAAAATTTAATTTTGGCAATTTTTGGCGATTTCTGATTAACAATTTGGCGACAGAGGCTCAAAAAAATCTGACAACCCTGTGTCAGATCACCAGGTCCTATGAATTTAGCAAAGAAAAAACTTCGATTTTTCGCAATTTTGAGCTTGTTTATTTTAGATACATACATACAGAATTCTTCGTAGAAAACGTTTTTTGCTATACGCCTTCTGTATGGTTACATCTTTAGTTAATTTTCCTATAAGTTGTATTAGACATAGGTTGGAAAACATAAATCCATATGCAGTATTCAAAGAATAAAAATATAATAATATTGTTCTGCCCTGGCCTGTCCTGTTGATTAATATTTTAATTTTCTAACTTTATATATAGTACTGTAGTAGTTACAATACAATAGGAGAATTTATAATTCTCATTTAGTTTATGTTAATTTAAACACAAATAGTCAAGATTAGGACAACACATTTGAGCAAGAACCGAAGTACCGATCTTGTTACACTTTGCTCTTAGGGAACAAAGTATCACCAGACACGACCGAAGTTCTTTCTTCCGAACCGTAGCTGAACCCGTAGTTAGCCGAACGAGAACCGAAGAATTTATCTCGTCGGATTGTATTTTGAAGGCCGAACCTTGTAGTTAGCCGACAGATTGTCGGCTTGTACTTAGTTCATAAAATAGCTCATACGATCTTAGTTAGCCGACAGAGAGCCGAAGCATTTATCTCGTCGGGTAGTATTTAGTTCATAACATAGATCATACGATCTTAGTTAGCCGACAGAGACCCGAAGCATTTATCTCGTCGGATTGTATTTAGTTCATAAAATAGCTCATACGATCTTAGTTAGCCGACAGAGAGCCGAAGCATTTATCTCGTCGGATTGTATTCAGAATTTAGCGTAGCTCACACAGTTTTATTTTGATTCTATTTGGGGACGGAACTTGTAGTTAGCCGACTAAGAGCCGAAAAATGTATCTTGTCGGATTGTATCGCAGCTAATACGATCCTAGCTAGCCGATTGAGAGCCGAAGCATTTATCTCGTCGGATTATATTTCAGAGACGCAACCCGTAGTTAGCCGAATTTGCTGAAGAATTTGTCTCGTCGGATTTTATTTTGTTAACTGACCTGAGAACTAAATTTGCCAACACTATTCTTTCCCCTCACAGCTAGGTACCATTTCGTCGTTGTTCTTGTCACGAAGGAACAAGGAAGCTCTGTGGTAACAGTCAAAGAAGAAACTGGACAGACTGAGTATACCACAGCTGGAAACAAAACTGCATTACACTATGGAAAAAAAAATAATAATAAAATAATAAATTTACAAAAATAGTTAAATTATAAATCAATATTTGGCTCCCCCAACAACTTTGATTAATATAATAAGTATGTATGTATATAGAATAACGCATTAGCAGTTCAAAAATACTAGTCCGGTTATTTTTGGACTGCGAATATATTGTTTAATGCCGGGTGGCATTTAAGAAAACAAAAGTGAATAATGAAAAATTTGTTATTGGCACAGTTTAATATATTATACTGAAAGCGTAGACTTTTCATCATATACATAATTTTCCAGCAAAAAATAACGAAAGCAATTCTTTACAAACGACATCTAAATGACATTGAAAGTATCCAATGAATTTTTTTTAACTATTCTAGTAGTTATTTTTAATATCTTTATTAGGGTTCGTTTCGAAAAGAAAAATTTCTTTTTTTATTTGGATATCATATCTTTTTGGAAGGTTTTTGCACCAGTAAAAATAATGGCGTATTTTGCTTTTTAAAATTCCAACTCCTTCCCCTGCATATCTTCGGCTAAAAACGCACATTTTGAGCGCCATTTTGCGCAGAGACGACTCCAATTGATTTATAAAAAAAATTTCTTTTATACATCAAATCTACATAAAATTTTAGTAAGAATTAGTACTATTTAACCCGCTTAACATGCATCGTGTTCCAATTAGGGTGTCCGAAAAACTGACATTTTTCAAAAAAGTTTTAAAAATATATTTTTTATAAACACAGTACGACTTTTCGCTTTGGAGTTACAAGACTAAGAAATTTTCAAATAATAGCTATAAAAAACAATTGTTATTACAAAATTTTAAAACCTGCTCATTGTAATTCATAAGTAGCCTTTGCATTTTATTGTTACAATATTCAATATTTGTAATTTTGGATTAAATAAAATTTTTTTTTGCTATTATATAAAAACTTTAATCCCTTATAATTTTAAAGCGAAAAGTGGTAAAGTAAAAATTTTTGCGTTATATTTCTAAGCAAATGGTATTTTTTCATTGTATTTATAAAAAAAATATATTTTTAAAACTTTTTTGAAAAAAGTAAATTTTTCGGACACCCTAATTGGAACACGATGCATGTTAAGCGGGTTGAATAGTGCTCATTCTTACTAAAATTGTATGTAGAATTGATGTATAAAAGAAATTTTTTTATAAATCAATTGGATTCGTCTCTGCGCAAAATGGCGCTCAAAATGTGCGTTTTTAGCCGAAGATATGGAGGGGAAGGAGTTGGAATTTTAAAAACAAAGTACGCCATTATTTTGACTGATGCAAAAACCTTCTAAAAAGGTATGATATCTCAAAATCAAAATTTTCAAATTTACCCTAATCTTTATACAAATTACGATATTAAATTACTTCTTTGATCCAATTTTTTTTTGATCCAATTATATTCAAAATACGATGACTGATCGCCAGACATAGCCAAATAAATTAAGTATTAGACAGTCATTTAATATTATACAAATGTATATAGTTTTTAAGATAATTTACTCTTATGATCTTAATTTAATCTTATGATCTCGTGATTATGTTTTAGTTCTATTTTGTGCAAAAATGTTTCGCAACTCTTAATTTCCTAATAATACCGGTGTAAAAGTATAAAAAATTCAATATAAATTCTATAAACTTGTATAGTAAATTAGTCATATATACAGTTAGTTAGAACTAACAACTTTTCTCCATTTAATAGACAAATTTATTGTAAATATAAAATATATAATTCTCCCAAATGTGCGCGTAAGAATTATAATTGGCTCTATTTTGAAATTAACCATAATTTTTGCCCAAAATGTTCAATATTTTATTTCTTCTTTCTTCCTACTTTTGATTTCATCCAAACCATCACCATCATATCCTGCACACCATATTGAGAATTTGTTGATGTTTTTCTAAATCAAGTTTAAAATCCTCCAATTTATTTCTTATAAAACATTTAATATAAAAAGGAGAATCCATTTTCTTTATCCTTCTCAAATTAAGTATTAAAATTATAAAATATTATTGGAATTTTACACTACAATTTTTTAGAGGGACGTTTGTATTTTTGTTTAATTTTTGTGATCGAAAAACGACCTTTAACTACGTGCTGTAATTTAGACTTATATTAGGTTTTTTTACAAAATACAGTTTTTTTAATAAACTTCCGAATTGTGGTGCCACTTTTAGATTCTAAACATTCTATGGAAATTTTGAAACATTGTTTTCAAGCTAAACTTTTTAACTATTAAAAATGTTTTTTTACTCGAATTATTCGATTAATCGGCATAATTTGCTCGAATAAATTTTTACTCGAAATTCTTGCTTTTAATTTAATCGAACCAATATTTGATTTTAATTTGTCGATTAATCGAGCAAACAATATTCGAGTGAATACCCTAGTGTGGACCCAACTTGTTCTTGTTCGCACTCCGATGCACAGTGTGCGATATAAAAAATGAAATGGAAATAATTATGGAACTTTAGAACGGCTGCTCCGATTTCTATGCTGATAGTAGAGGTGGAGGTGAGTTTAAGTTTTGTGCGAGTTTAAGTTTTAGACTTAAAGGGGCGAGTCAACAGGGTCCCAAAGTTGGACACCTCGGGTATAAAATTTATTAAAAACGATCCTGATTCCTTATATCTGAACCGATTTCAAAGATTTTTATATGGGAGGATTCTGCTAGTTGATATCTACAAAAAACATCGCCACATGCTATATTATCTCTTTTTGTTTAAGAGATCTTAAGCTTCAAAAATTAAAATTTTTACTTTTTAGCCTGTATTGGTGAAGATTTTTCGCTACAGTGGGTCCAATTTTAGCCCCATTGTTTTAAAATATTTTCTATTTTATTAAAAACAACTAGAAAAGTTGTGCAAAGATTGAATTTTGAAAAAATATTTACGGAGTCAAAATTACAAGCATTTAAATTTAAACTTTCAAAAAAAGTTGATTTTTTCCTGTTTTTTTGCCAAAAAAAGTGGTAACATTCTTTTTCTGTTATATAAAAATTTTCTTTAGTAACATATATAGTATTTATATTTTTCTGAAAGATAACTAAACACAAAATACTTTAAAGAAAAAAAAGTTTTTAAAAATAATTTTTTGCGTGAACCAAGGTTTTCCAAATTAGACCTATTTTTCCAACTAATTTCGAATTTTCGGCTTAATTTCTCAAATCGCAAGGCTGGAATAAAAAAGGGTTATACTTTTTATTTAGTCTAAAGTGTTTTAATTTTTTTCGCAATAGAAATTTTTGCTCCTCGTTATCGGTTAGAAAGATATAGCAAAAAATGTAAAAAATCCCATTTTTGTAAATTTTTCAGTTTTTTAGGAATTACGGGATTTTTGTAGATAAATTTAAAAAAGTGAATACCGCTTTTAATTATGCATTAAGAGATCTACTTATGTGTGAAATTTAATTCAAAAATATTAATTAACAAGAATTTTATTGCTTATTAAAAATTGAAAAATATGCAAAAAATCACAAATCCATCCTTTCTCAGGGTTTTTCGCAAAAAGTCTTTAACAAATTTTCGTAAACAGGAAAAATTAAAACAATGGTGCTAAAATTGGACCCACTGTAGCGAAAAAACTTCAACAAGACAGGCTAAAAAGTAAAAATTTTAATATTTGTTTTTTGTAGATATCAACTAACAGAATCCTCCCATATAAAAATCTTTGAAATCGGTTCAGATATAAGGAATCAGGATAGTTTTTAATAAATTTTATACCCGAGGTGTCCAACTTTGGGACCCTGTGGTCTCGCCCCCTTTAAGTCTATATAGTCCAAGCTCAAAACTTAAACTCGCCTACACCTCTACTATCAGCATGTGAAATTTCATGGAAATCGGAGCAGCCGTTCCAAAGTTCCATAATTATTTCCATTTTATTTTTTAAATCGCAAACTGTGCGTTGTTCAAGCAACCATTTCTGCCATCAAGCGTCATTTCGTATGCGGAAAAAGAGGTGCTGCATGTAAAAGTATCGAAGCGACACTGACGGCAAACAAAAAATTATGATTTGTTCGACAAATGTTCTGTCCACTGAACACAAAATGAAAAAAATTATGTGTGTTGCTCTGCCGACGTTTTGTTCTTGTGCGAACAAGAAAAAGGTTAACAACCGCATTAACAAAAAAATAATGTATGCTTGATAATGAGTATGTAAATTTCCATAAGAAAAAGTTAGTAACTCGTTATCAAACCTACATTATTTTTGTTTTGAATACGGCTGTAAGTCTTGACGTAGTGTAAAAATATCATTTTTGGAGTCTGGATTTTCTTCACTTTGTAGTGATTTTTCCTCACATCTTAAATACAAAATAAATATAGGTAATGAATGATACTAGTTAAAAATAACATCCAAGTTGTCAAAAAGAACAACATTTGCACCATTGGCATGCTAATGTTAAATTCATATGTTTTTCACCAGAATTTGAAGTGATACTGGATGCTAGTTGTGGTGATTTTATTATATCTTTTTCATCACTTGTTTGCTGGGTTGTTTTTTTTAAATTCCACCTTTTGTGGTATTAGAGTTAGGATTTTCTTTAAATTTTTTACAGTAGTTTTCCGGTTTAACGAACATTCATATTTACAAACATCGCATTTAACGAATGAGCAATATTTTTCTATTGAGTATCTTTAACGAACAATTTAATTTCTTTTAAGAAATATGGTAAATTCTAGGGAGTAAAAAAATATATACCGTTATTCTTTTCTTTTGTCATTTCACATTATTTTGAGTAATCACAAACAAATCTGTACAAGAACTTTTTAAAAGATAAACTAAAAATTGTTGAAAATCACCAAAAAGATACGTTTTTGGATAATGTAGTTACAAAGTGAGGCCGAATATTTCAGAATTGCACATAATAAACTGTTTTCTTGATTTCAAACTTGCCACTACCGTATAAGGCAAAATAAATAGATGCAATTGTTCTTTTTTGATCTATTTTTAAGATATTTTATTTAAAATAACCATTTTTAATAAAATACATTTTAAGAAGCCAACATTTTCACATTTTTAATAAATTTTATGCAAAAAATGTACTTTAAGTTAGTGCTGTATATTACGAACTTCGGTTTAACGGATAGGACTGACAACAATTAGGTTCGTTATATCGGAAAACTACTGTATTTAATTAAAATCTTAATTTTTTAAGATAAAAAAATATCATAGAGTGTAATTTCTCTGAACATTTTTGTTATTAAGGGTATAATGAATACATATTAAAAAATAATTATTAAAACTTTTACATAAAATAGTTGAAATTTTGTCACCAGTGCTTTTAATTAAAACCATATTTTTTCATTTATAGATGAGTTGTTTTATTTTATTTTCTTTCAAGTACAGTTTTTAATACTTATTCTTTACATTAATTATATCTTTTTATTATTTGCTAGGAAAACTTATTGGAAAAAAACTTAAATACATACATATATTTCTTAAAATATAGACAAATAATAAGAACTTCAAGTAAATTTTATTTGAGCAATTTAGCTGTAAGTAGTTTAAAAAGAAAAAAACTAAATAAAACATAAAATTATACTAAGAAGTAGTTGCACTTTACATTTACATATTAAAATACATACAGTAATCAGTCTGTAGACTCATTTAAAATGTTTATTTTTTTTTTTATATATAAAATTAAAAAAAAAAAAAAATATATGAATTTCATGAGACTACATTGCATTTTAATTTATGGCCTATTTAAAAAAAAAAAATAATAATAATAATAATAAAAACTAACTAAAAAGGCATTGATTATGTATGAAAAGCACTTGTTGTTTTTTCGTATAAAATAAAGAATAAATACTAAAATATTAAACTTAAATTGTAAAATTAATTTAGCTGCACTTTGTGTGGGATTTTCCGTAAAAATTTTATAATTATAAAGTACATATTAAAATATTTACATTTTTACTTAAAATTACTTAAATTAAAAAAATAATAAATGAGATTTTCATGGTCGTTTTGTTTCTTAAATCTAAAAATAAAATTTACAAGCTAAATCAAAAAAAGTTTATTAAATAAAAACATAAAAATTTATTAAATAAATAAAAAATATGAAAAGAAGTTTACCAAAAAAATAAATGTAAGATGTTTGGATAATATTTTAGTATGCTTTAGTTTTAGAAAAGTACTATTATCACAAGTTTGAAATGTAATTCAAACAAATATACATATTTATTTTTTTTAAATGAGTGAATTTTCAATTTATAGATCACACACTTGTTATATAATATTACTTTCTTTAATATTTAAAATTATAGACACAATTGTTTTAGAGTTAATTAGTTTGTTTTTCCTTTTTTTAATTTACTAAAAAATGTATTTAAATTATCCTTACATATCAGCAACTATTTCAGTAATATGTAGTTATTTTATTTTATAATCTAATGAAAAATATGTATTCATAATTGCCAATCTCTTTAATGTAACAAATTTAAAGTGATTGCATTATTTGATCGTTTCATTAGCCGCAAAAAAAAAAAAAAAAAAAAAATAGAAAGATATAGTCGGTCAAGCCCGACTATATCACACCCTACACCATCATGTATGTGCATCAAAATTCAGGGAGGGGTCATATATTAGACCTGTGGTCTATTGTGGATCGATTCTTTTACTAAGTGTTAAAATATGTTAATATATGTATAAATACAGAATATTACGTTGATACTAACATTTATATGATTTTATGCATTTTAGGGCTATTCACCGAAGAGGGTTTATGTGGGAGTTATTATAAATTATGGACCGAACCTCATAAAACTTGGCACTGTGATTTCTACTTCAACAAACTTATTTGTGTCGAATATTAACTTGATACTGACATTTTCATGGGATTTATGCATGTTAAAGTGATTTTCGGAAGAGATGTTCTTGATGAAATTCGGAACAAAGGTAGACGCTTATACAAGAATTGTTTGCACCAAATTTCATTAAAATATTGCTATATTTAAGGCATTTCTGATCGCTAAATCCCTATTCCGGGAAGACATTTGTATGGGGACTAGGTGAAATAATGGACCGGATTGATCATAACCAATTTCAATAGGCTTCGTCATTGTGTCAAAATAATTATTCGTGCCAAATTTCATCAAGATATCTTTAAAATTGCGGCCTGTACTTTTTTCACAAGGTCTACATGGACAGACAGCCAGCAGACCAGACGGACGGACGGACATCGTTAAATCGATTCACAAAGTGATTCTGAGTCGATCGGTATATTTTAAGGTGGGATTCTTTCTGTGCGTTACAAATATCAGCACAAACGCATAATACCCCAACCACCTATGGTGGTGTAGCGTATAATTAAACAAATGAAGAAATACCTTAATTTGATACGGAATCATTTCGTCACTTCTTTTTTTCTAAGTTAAAACCATATCATGGTTTCATAATTCTCCCTAACAGTTTATTATATATTATTCCTTTAAAGGTACTCATAATCAAGATGCAAATTGACTAATAAAATTCCCATAAGAGAAATGAAAATACTTTTTAATTAGTATTTGTTTTTCGTAATGTAAAGAAAAAAAAAAAAAAAATAATAATAATAATAAAAAAAAAAAAAATGAATAAGAAACATAAAAATCTGAAATTCTTTTAAAAGAAGATTAAAAAACGCTCAGAATCTAATAAAATGTATGCGATATATTTATCAGTTTTACAAGTATATAGAATGTAACATTTAATAAGGGCCAATTTTCAATGTAAACAAATTTCTAAACAGGCAGGATTAAATATATATATAAATAATTATATAATACAATTAAACAACTCAATTAGTACCGTTTCGTCTTTCGCACTTTTAAAAGCTATTAAATGAAGCTTTTATAAAATTATTAATCTTAATAAAGAAAATTTATAACCTGATTCATTTAGAATAGCTTTTAAAATTTTCTATTTAAACTTTGTCTTGTATATACTACATTCTACTTAAACTTTAAAATTAAATACAAATGTATGGGTCGAAATTAATTATATCTAATAAAAAAACATTTAGAAAAATTTAATGGAAAATAAGTAGTAGATGAATGCTATTATCTGGTACCATATTTATGAATCCTACATATTTAATCAGTTTCACGGTTTGTCACTTATAGATAAAACTAATAATTTCGTTAGGTTAAACACTAATTAAACACTAAAAATAAATAGGCAGACAATTTTCTTTATATTTCACTTATAAATAAATTCTGAATTTTTCTTACTTAATGATTTGTAATTATTTTATGTACGGATGTGTATGTGTGTTATTATTGTTAAAAATAAAATTTTGTCGGTAACAAAATATATAATTATTTATATATTTAAAACTCTGTAGATTGTCAGACAAAAGATGAGAAACCAGGCAGTGGTGCTCTCGATCTGGCCATATTATTAACAATAATTTGACCACCATTGAGACTCATCACTGCACTACCTTCTGGTTCAGAGTCTGTGTAGCTAGAATAATTACGTACGGGTTTTTGTTTTTTCCACGACTGTCGCAGAGAATCATTAACATTGGCGTAATGATTCACAAAAGAATGAGGATCTGAACGTACACTTTCATTCTCACTTTCCGAATGCTAGAAAGAAAAAGAAAACCAAAGTTAATTATGTTTACAAAAATAACATTTGTATATAATTATACATCTTACCTGTGATGCTTCTGATGAACTAACTTCTGATGGTTTTTCTGTGACACTGCTATCATCAGGATTTTCATCATAACATTTAAGACTTTCTTCGTCGCTATGATAAGCTACTGAGGCAGGTGAAGGTCTCGGTGGACTTTTACCCAATTGTATATTAGGTGGCGGTCGATTATTTGCCTTGCGTCCCATTGTACCTAAAGTTCCTCTGCTTAAAGTACCCACACTATTTAAGGTGCCTGTACCTACACCATGTCTTGATCTATACAACTCTAAAGCTAATTCTTGTCGCTCATCAATTGACATGGCCATAGATTCTTCTAATGTTTTTTGAGCTTCTTCTGAAATTAAAAATTATTATTCATAAATAATCCTTTATTATTTATATTTAGTATAACTTACGTTTATATTTATAACTTTTGCTTTTAACACACAATACCGATATAACCATTATGATTATAACAATAGATGTGGCAGCTAGGGCAACCATAAACCATGTCTGTCTGTAGAATGGTTTATGCTGCAGATAACCATACTCCAAATGTAATTTGGAAGGCGTTAATATGGAATCCTTAGAGTAGACGGGGAATGATATACCATAACGATTATACGCAATAACTCGGAATGTATAGGCAGTGGACGGCAACAAACTTTGATAACTGACTGTAAAGTCCTGTATTGTGCCGGTGGTAGTTTTAGTTATAGTCTCCCAACGGGAATCGTCTGAGCAAATTATATATTAAAAAATATTTATATTAACAACAAGTAATAAAAAGTATGCATTTGGATTTTATTAAATATTACAAGCAATCTACTGGGATATGTATAAGTTAATGCTTTTAATTGGTTTAGCTAAATAAAAATACTAGGATTATTGTTTTTATTAAAATACAAATAATAATCACTACCTTGACCAATACTTACAAATAAATGATGGTTCTCCTCTTTCTACGAAAGCAGGTTTAATTTTCAATTCAGCACACCAAAATTAATTTTAAAATATAGGGAGAAATAAGAAATGTTAAGAAAATAAATAAAAAACCAACAACCAGAACTTGAAAAGTTTAAATAGTGATAAAAAATATATACCAGATGTACAAAAACTTGGTTCGATAAGCTGGTTCATGAAAAAATTAATGTAATATCCAATTTACTGTTTTATTTATCTACATATATATGTATAAGCAAAATAGTACATATATCTTATCGAACTAATATTTTTGTTGTAAAACAGTCCAAAAAATAAAATGTTAAATTAAGCCAAATACCAAACATAATTTTAATTCAATATAAAATACTCACCTCGTTTTTTAGCTTCTATATAGTAACCCAGTATGGGACCACGACCAGATGGTCCATTTAACCAGTGCATTTCTACGCTGGACAATGTTTTCGATAATATTAAGTCTCTGGGTGCAACAGGAGAACCCTCTTGCGGACCGGTTGTAACATTTTCACTAACTGCTGGTCCATAATCAATAGTTTGCGCACGGACGGTAAATGTATAGGTGACTTCCTCTTCCAAATTTTGTACCATTAAACTGGTGCCTGAAACCTTTTGTTTAACCTGTTTACTAAATTCTGTAAAGAAAGTCGAAAGTAATATAGTAAATCGTTTGGAACTAAGCATTTCAATTTCAAAACATACTCTCGTTTTCTTCCGTGGTCTCGTACGTAACCAAATAACCCAAAATTTCTCCATTCTTAAATTTAGGTGCATCCCAAGATACTTTTAACGATTGCATAGTTATATCCTCAAATCTAAGATTCTGTGGAGCACTAGGTAAACCTTGCAATGTTTTCACAGTAATAGGTGATGACCTAGGTCCATCACCAGCAGGATTAAATGCTAATATTTGTATACGATATTCGGTAAATTTATCTAAAAACACTAAACTATGTGAAGTCGCTGTGGCTGAAACCACTTCAATTTCTTCCTCCCACGTTTTACCATCCTCTAGTTCTTGCGGTGAATCTGTTACTAAATAGAAGATTTTGTAACCCAAAAGATCGCCGTTTTGCATACTTTGTTTTGGTGGTTTCCATCTTAAACGAACTTCTGTACTTGAAATTGGTGCAGCATCCACAGCTCTTGGCTCACCTGTGGGTACAGCTTCTCCTACGTACACAGCAACAGGAGGAGTTGCAGGACCAGGGCCTTGAGAATTAAATGGTAGTACAACAATTTCGTAATTACGATCCTGTTGGAGGTCGGATAGAACTACAGAATTAACATTAATACCCATAACATCTGTTTTGGGTGTGGACTGCAAGGCAGTGGGAAAATCAGACAATTGCTGATAGAGTATGCGATATCCTCCTGTAGTAGCGTCACCATTCCACATAGATGTTTCTAATGCATTCCATTGCACACGTACAGATGTTGTTGTTATTGGGACAACTTTAAGATTCGTCACTGAAATCGAAGGTGCTGCTGATAGTGTACGTACCACAATACTTTCTCTACTAAATGCTGATGGCCCCAAATCGTTGGTGGCTTGTATACGAAACTGATAAGTGGTATGTGGTTTTAGATTTGTCGCTGTATATGAGGTAAGCGTAGGATCTACTCTCTCGGGTAAAAGACTCCACGGGCCATCATTTTCACGCATTTGTACAGTGTAGTACCTTAAAGGGGCAAAACCATCTCTTCCAGGTGTCCAACTGAATGTTATCTGGTGCGCCTGTATTTGAGATCTAGATATTTGAGGCATAGAAGGCGGTTGAGGTCTTTCCCTATTATTTGTTGTATAAACCAACACAGATGCGGTTTTACCCCAACCTAATCTTGTTTGGGCAGTAACACTAAAAATATAGTAGCGCTCAGCTAACAGTTGTGTAGCGCGGAAGGTACGATCGGAAGGTGAAAACTCTCGACTATAATTTAAATTAGAGCTGCCATTTAATGAGTATGTGACTTGGTAGGCCAATATTTCACCATTAGGATCTTCAGGAACATCCCAAATAATACGAGCCGTTGAAAATGACACATCTGGGAAACTGACATTTGAGGGTGCACCAGGAGTATCTTCAAATGTTTGTACTCTAACTGGTGGAGTACTTAAAGCACCGTCACCCAGCCGTGTGAATGCTAATACTTGTATGTGATATATGACAAATTTATTCAATTCCGTTAATGTCGTAGTAAATGAGCTGTTATTTGATATAGTTTTATGTAATACATGGCCTCCACGATTAGTGGCAGCATAGAATACTTTAAAGCCATCAATTTGTCCATTGCGATGTTGTTTTGGCACTTCACCCCATCTTACTACAATAGTGGTAGATGATGTAGCATTAGCCTGAACATCCAAAGGTCCATATGATGGAACAGCCTCACGAGTTCTTTCTACAGCGGTTGCACTATCGCGTGAACAACCCACATCATTACATGCGTTCATTACAACTTCATACACTGTCCATTCTTCAAGACTTTCCAAGACATGAGAGTTGGCTGTGTGATCTTCAATAAGAACACTCTTTGGTATGATTCTATTTTCACTTTCAATTTGTCTGTATGTGATATTATAACCTCGAGGATTACCAAACCATTCTGTTTGTTGTAAAGGTATCCACCGAACCCGCAATTGTGTCGCTGACATAGCTCTTACAGTCACATTGAATGGAGGATGCATTGGTCGCGCTTGGATTGTTTGGAAATCTTTGGTAGGTTCTGAAGCTTTTGAAGTACCAACTACATTTGTAGCACTCAATCTTAGACGATATTGAGTAAATGGTGTAAGACCTGTTACGGTTAAAGTTTCTGCATCTGGATCAGATATTTCACAAACCGTAAACCATGTTAAATTTCGTGCAGTTTGAGCCTCTACTTTCCATTTAGTTATCGACGAGTTACCATCAAAACCTGGAGTAAATTGTAAAACTACGGAAAATGCTTCAATATTAGATAGAGCTAAATTCGTGGGTGGTTCTGGAAGCACCGGTTCAACGCCAGATTGTATAGTAGCTGTTTTGGGTGGCCCACCACCTATTCGTGTCCAAGCTCTTATTTCAAACCAGTAATGTGTAGTAGCTTGCAATTGATTGACCACTAACTGAGTATCTTCAGCAGTAAGATTGACTGATTTCATTGTTTCGGGACGATCTTTTACTTGATAACGCACAGTGTAGCCCGTTAAAATACCATTAACATTTTTCGGAGGTGCCCACAAAACTTTCACAGAGCGATCAGAAACTTCATCAAAATGCAAGGCGGTTATTTCATCTGGGACATCTTCCTTAGTTTTAACCGGCACACGAAAACTTCTTACACCATCGCCAGGATCCGTAAAACATAAAACTGTTATATTATAATCTTGATATTTTTCTAAACCATTCAATATAGCAGTTTGTTCGGCCAATGGATCTAATAAACTAGGTGGTACTGTTATCATTCTTTCCTCAATTTCACGTTCTTCACCATCAATCGTTTGATAACGCCATGCTTGTATTTTATAACCTTGATTAATACCATTAATTTGTTGCGGATTTGGTGGTGTCCAAGTAACTGTAATGGCAGTCGAGTTGATAGCTTGTACTTTAACGTTGGTAGGTGGTGCTTCGGGTACACCTTCTTTTGTTTTTATCTTGGCACCTTCGTTGTAAACACCAACACCCATATTATTGTAAGCAGCAATTTGTACAATATAATCCTTCCATGTAATTAACTCTTGTATCAAATAGTTTCTTTGAGCCTCGTTAGTAATATTTTGATACATCCAGGGTACATTGTTGTAGCCATACAAACGATACCGTATTATATAACCCAATATCTGTCCATTACGATGCTCTTCCAAAGGTGGTTGCCACTGTGTAATAATTTCCGATTGAGAGCGTGCCGAACCCACAAATCCAACAGGTGGTCCAGATGGAGCTTTATACATGAAGTAAAATTAACATAAATTAGTTTTTTTTTTATCTATTTTAAATATAATTTAACTTAATATAAACTAATGAAATAAGTAAATATTTAATTATTTTTTACAATATATACCTCGGTGTAGCGGTAATTCTACATATTTTACAATACCACAGAGCCAGTGCACGAAATACAGATAAAAGGAATTTTATTTTAGCATTAGTAAGATGATTTTAATTTACTAATTTATATATTTTTTTTTTTTGAGAATAAACTTTGGTATAAACAAACTTATAAAAAAATATAACAATGACAAACTAAAACAACAAAGGGTTTAAAAAAAGTTAACTAAAAAGCATAATATTATAATTCAAAACTAATTTTTTTGATTTTAATTAAAAAAATTATTTATAGATTTTTTTTTTTTTTTGCAAACCAAAGTTGATAACGGTAATGCAATTCAAGCTTCGATATACATGTTACAATGTCGTGGACATAATGACACTTTTGAAAGTGTCATAATATCTAAGAGAATATGACATTAGTCATCCTATTCAGAAAAACTTTAATTTAGCGTAGCCGGTGTTTTAAATACATTAGAGTTTGAAACACCTTTGTCCGGTCGAATGTCGGCTGCTTAGGAAAGCTTTTTAATCTATGTAGATCAGAATTGTATTTTAATACTAGAAAGTGTCATTGTATCCATGGACATTAGAGATATAAATCTTAACTTTTAAAAATTGTTTTATTAAAAATTAATACTTTGTACATAAGTATAAAAATTTAGTTTCATTGATTTTAGTTAATAATATTTAAGAATAATTTCTTAAATATGTATTAACTTTTTTTCTATATGAATCAAAGCCAATAAGACTTAAATAAGACAAATTGTTTAAATTTTCATTTGTTTGAAATTTTCTTTGAAAAATGTTTAGTTTTTAACTATTTTTAGCTACATATTTGGATCATTCAGTAGAACAGAAGCGTTTTAAAATTTTTAAAATTATGTACATATGTGCTGCAGAATGGCATCGAATTTGTGCGAATTTCAAAACATTTTTAACAACTTTTTCTTGAAAAATTGCCATTTATTGTTAATACTTTTTATTTTAACTATTTTTATTTAGCATTTGCATTAGAGTCTAATAAAAATAAATCAAAATTTACAAAAAATTATTGTTAAATTCCTAAAATGTTCATTAAGTACAATTTCACAATATCTATGAAACAAATTTTATTTTGTATGAAAAAAGATTGGGAAAAAAAGTCATTTTCGATTCATAATATTTATGAACAAAATTTTTCAATTTATGTACTTTTTTTATGTGTGTATGTATTTGTTCTTTAAATATAACAGATAATCAGGTAGTCATTATTATATTTGCATTTCATTTGTGTCGCATGATTAGGTTTAAAATGAAGTTATCTATACAACAAATTGAAATTTCTTTGAAAAATGTTTAGTTTTTAACTATTTTTAGCTACATATTTGGATCATTCAGTAGAACAGAAGCGTTTTAAAATTTTTAAAATTATGTACATATGTGCTGCAGAATGGCATCGAATTTGTGCGAATTTCAAAACATTTTTAACAACTTTTTCTTGAAAAATTGCCATTTATTGTTAATACTTTTTATTTTAACTATTTTTATTTAGCATTTGAATTAGAGTCTAATAAAAATAAATCAAAATTTACACAAAATTATTGCTAAATTCCTAAAATGTTCATTAAGTACAATTTCACAATATCTATGAAAAAAATTTTATTTTGTATGAAAAAAGATTGGGAAAAAAAGTCATTTTCGATTCATAATATTTATGAACAAAATTTTTTAATTTATGTACTTTTTTATGTGTGTATGTATTTGTTCTTTAAATACAACAAATAATCAGGTAGTCATTATTATATTTGCATTTCATTTGTGTCGAAGTTATCTATACAACAAATTGCCTTCATTGCTCAGTAGGACGGAATCGAAATATTTTGGAAATAAATGTACAATTTTAAGTTTGAAAGCTTCCAAACTTAAAGTCGAATACTCCATATTTATTTCCAAAACATTTCGGTTCTAACGCACTGTGCATTGTAGTTGCATATCAAAAGCATTTTTACACAAATTTATTTCTAACTCGAGCTACTTACATGTTTTTTTAGTTTTTAAGAAAAAACTTTTTTTATAATGTGTGCATATTCTTAATGATGCTCTTTATAATCAAATAATGTATAAAGTAGTCAGAACTTTTTATACAAATATTTCGAATTATGTTTTAAATAGAAATGGTTTGATTGATATTTTGTTTTTCGTTCTTTCCGTTCAATTAAACCACCCTTATCTACACATACATATTCAGTCAAATTTCTAAATAGTCTTTTTTCAAGGAGTTCTTTTCTTAATTTATTTAAGTTTTTTTTTTTTGCTATTATTAAATTAAAAATGAAATAATACGTAAATACATTATAAAACATAAGTTGTACATACAGAAAATCTAAATAAAAAATACATTTATACATGATGAAAAAGGATTACATTTAATAAACTTACCTTCTTGTGGCAGTTCCACAATGTTACTTGGTTCCGATGGTGAACCTTCTCCAACTTGATTGACTGCACTTACACGAAACTGATAAACTGTGGCTGCTTTCAAATTTCGCAATAAAATCCAACGATGTTCTGATGACACATTACTTAATTCGGTAATCCAATTCAGTAAAGGATCTGGTACAGGACCTACGAATTTTTCTGATGATGTTAATGAATTTAAATGTAAAGTAAATATAGGAATAGGATAAAGGAGAACATAGGAGGTAAAACAGTAATAAAAACATGACAGGCAAATTTATAAAATTTAAAAACAATTTTAAGGCATTAAACGGTACAAAAAAATATACAATTTAAAATGAAAGTATATTTTCATTGAACAACAGGATAATAAATCATAAGCAGATTGTTAAAAAATACAAAAACAAAACACAAACAATTTGTAGTTTAAAGGAAAACAATCATATTTAAAACAATAAAATATAGATTAACATTTTACGTTGGAAAGGTCATACATAGAGTGTTGTAGTAAGTGAATGAAGGTGGTGGTGGAAGTAATAGTGAATTTATTTTGTGGGTCAGTTTAGAAAGAGTTGAATAACCAGAAGCAGCCGTTCCAAGTTGATGTTTGTTTGTTGGTTCGTGTTGATAATGTGAAAATGTTTGGCAGTATGTGTTGTGCATTTTTGTTTGGTTTTTATTTAAGTTTTTTTTTTTTTTGTTGCAGTAAACCAAAATGTTTTCAACAAAATATAATAAAACGAGAGAAAAAAGAAAGAAAAAATAAAATCATTTTGGTGAAAAATGTTGTTATACATAGTATTGTGTTGTTTTTTAAAAAGAGGCTTTAATATATTGTTGCTGTTGTGTATCGTTTTCTATTGTTTGTTAGATGAAACTCAAAAGTAAATATTAAATTTTGCTTCACCTACTTTAGTAATTTTTTGGTTGTAAATTAATCTAATTTTCTTTACATTTACATACAAAAATACTTAGTACTTAATAGATGTCAAAATTATTACATAGATTCGAAATATACTTATGTTTTTACATTTTAAGCAGTGATGTACAATCTTGGAAAACCTATAGTAAAAAATCACTCGAGAAATTTCATAGCGTACGTAACAGGCCTTCTTGAGTACATTATAAATCAGTTTAAAAAATTTCCAATACAATCTTTAAATTATGATAAAAAAAAAAATTCCTAATGCTTTTATAATTTTATTATTCTTTTGCTTTTTAGAAGAAAAAAAAAAAAAAAAGTATTTGGTTTGCTCAAATATTAACTGAAAATTGTTAAACAACACTGGAAAATTTTTTTACATACTTTTTTAAGTTTAACTGCAATTCATTATAGTTTTTTCTATAAACCTATATAACGAATAAATAATTTTGAAACACATCTAAATTTTTAACAAATTAGACACATCAAATAAAATACTCTGTCTTAAAATTTGTTGATAATGTTTAGAAAATAACTTATAATAACTTTTTGAATTTCTAAGCTAAGGAGTGCGTTCGAAAAAATCTTAACATATATAATATTCAATAACTTGGAAACGGTTGATCATAGAGTTTTCATTTTTTTTATTTAATTGATAATTTAGTACATATCACAGAAAAATATAACTTTTATAGTTCTAACCACTACTTATGAACTTGTGGACCATTTTTTGTAACCCTTCCGTTAGAGATTTGATAGTTGCTTCAGTCACTTTTTTGGAACAGTGTGTACATCTTCTTTTAAAATCTTCCGTATTTTGGGACACCTTTTTTGTGCTCTTCAATTCACTTTTCACAAGAGCTCAATATCTCTCCACTGGTCTAAGCTATGGACAATTTGGAAAATTGACCTCTCTTGGTACAAAAACTATGTTATTGTTTTGGTACCACTCCAGAGCTTTCTTACAATATTAACATGATACCAAATCGGGCCAAAAATCTGAGGACACGTTGTGCTCTCTTATGAAAAGAAGAAGTCTTTTTTGCAAATATTTTTTGATGTATATTTTGGTATTTATAGAGCCGAATGTAACAAATGACTTTCCTGTTTAGCTTGTTATAGCTGGAATTTTTTAGCAAATTTTTTCTGCTCTTGAGTCCTAAATTTATCTTTAACATTGCCTCGAGCATTAACAATATAAAAGTTTTGACACAGAAGCTGCGAAAATTCTGCCAGCACATACGTTTCTTCGTCAATTATACAATATGAGTATTTTTTTTTTATGAATATTGGTTTTAATTTCCGTGTCCTATTCTTGGCTTCTAAATTTTTTGCAGCATTCCTGTTTTAATCTTTTTGAACTTTTATGTTATCAACTATGCATTAGCTTTACATTTTCGCACCAAATAGTCAAATCACTGAGCTAACCGGGCTGCTTTTCTACCAGATGTGTTTGGAGTTCCTTTCAATTTTCTGGCCTTTCCAATATCATGTGGACCTTTTTTCTTTCCGAACCAGGTTTTCTATCAATGGTCAAATTCTCCTGATATTGTTTAATAACATTAGAAACAGTTTGACGGCAGAAATTTAATTCTGTGGCCAATTATTTGTAGAACCTATTTGGACTTTTTTTTTTAATTTTTTTAATATTTTGTAGCACGTACATCTTTTTTGTCACTCATTTTGATCAAAATCACGACAAATCAACATGGTTGTTATTAAAAATAATAACTGAAGTATTTTTCAATGATAACTAGATCAAAAGAAATTTTTAATATTGCTTCCGAAAAAAGTTATGAGGCAAAACGTATGTTAAGATTTTTTCGATCGCACTCCTTATTTTAATGATTGATACCTCGTTTTATTCTAAACAAAATGGCGTTCACAGACATTTTTAGTCGTAAAGAAAAGAAAATCCAAAAAATGTACATCAAAGAAACGGAAAAAATGTTAATCTGGAATAAATCATTACTTAATTGAAGTATATGTGCATAGAAGATTTTAATTAGGGTGATCGACTCGGTTTTCCAACCGGTTTTAAAACCGATTTTTTCAGTCAATGTGCTGACGGTGCTTTCAAAATGTTCATTTTTCGAATGTCGAATAGACCGGTTTTTTAAACACAAAAAACAGGGTTTAAAAATAGCTTTTTATTTCAAAAAACATGTACTAAATACTGATATTTGAATCGAAATTTATGAATATTTTTTTAAATATTCATAAAGTATGATTTCTAATGTTTTAAAAATATAGTTTAAGGTTAAATCGAAATTAATTCTGTAAGATTAAATAAATAAATTAGTAATAATTATCCTGAATGAAATTTGTTTTATCTATTTTAATACCTGTAATATTTTTACATCTAATTTAAATGGTTTAGTCTTTTTTTTTGATCCAATATTTTCTTAATTTTTCAAAGATGTTGTGTTAAAATAGTTTCATCTGCAGAATCGTTTCAATAAAATTGATTCTGGCTTTTTTCATATTAACCAATGGTTTCTGTTTATGCTAAGTAAAAGTTAATATCATTTTTGATGATTATTTTCTTAAAATTTGTATACCCTAAATCACCATAGGTGGGGTAGGGTATTATATGTTTGTGCTGATGTTTGTAACACCTAAAAATATTGGTTAAGATTCACCTTAATTTCTATCAATCGGTTCTGAATTAATTTTACGATGTCCGTCCGTCTGTCCGTCCATTTGTATTGATTTTTTTTTTAAGAAATGTAGTCTTTTGATAGAAATATTAACTTCTGCAAAAAAACCGGTTAACCGGTTTTTTCTGAATTTAAAAAAGTGCAACCGGTTTTTTTAAAGTACCAACTATTCGAAAACCGGTTTCTCCAAAAAGTCGAATAATCGATCACCCTAATTGACTTCACATTTATGAAATGCAGCAACTATACTAAAACCCGTTTTTTTCAAAACATCTCAAAATTTAGGATGTGTTTCGAATTTTTTGAAAATTCTTATGTGATATCCTCAAGAAAATCTACAATCCACTTTAGAACGTTTTTCGAGTGAAAAGAAAACGCGACATTTTGTAGCAGCGCGTACTTATGTTAATGTTCCGTAAACATAAAATCATACTTATAAAATAATGCTATTCATAGATGTTGCTTTTTATTTGGCTTTAAACATATATTTTACTAAGCGTATACATATCGAGCCCTAACAGCAAAAAAATTATGAGTGTAAAACGCAAAACTTTACAGGAAAACTATTTTTGTAATTGTTCGTGCTTTTTAACTCAATGTAAAACCAGAGTTGGGGATAGACTACTAAATTTGCAGTTTTCACTAATACTTTAGTGATAGTGCGACAATATTTAGTTTTTAGTGGTGAGTTGAAAAAAATCAGCCTCACTAAACAAAGTGATAGTGAAAAAATGTTGTTTCCACTAAAATTAATTAGTGATAGTGAAATTTTTTTTCAGCTCAATTTTAGTGCAACATTTTTTCTATCACTAAATACATTAGTGCAAAAAAACAATCCTCCACTAATGTTAGTGGATCTTAGAAATTATTCATTTAATTGAAAGATAACCTAATGTTTTTTAAACTTTATTCACTAAATGGAAAATAAAGACTAACACCCATTTTCACAAACCAATTTTAAATTCAAAGTATTTTAAAACATATATATTTTCTACAAATATTGTCTCTTTAATATTTAAATTTCCAAAATTTCGTATTAGATTTATTTACATATTTACATACGGTTAAAATTTCATTTAAATTTAGGCTTTCGGGCTGTGGGATGATGAATTAGTCAGTAACGTTACTAGTTCATATAATATACACAAATACCGTTATCAGATCTCCAAAACACACTAAAAAATTCTAAATTATGACCACATATATTTTAACGTTTAGTGAAAAAATTTTAATTGCAGCTTGTGCAGTGCAAATTTTTTCACTATCACTAAATTTAGGTATAGTGAAAAAAATTGCAATATCATATTTAGTGGTAGTGAAGAAATGTTTCACTATAACTATAGTGGTGGCAAATAGTTAAAAATCAAATTTTTTCACTATAGTGCGATTTAGTGAAAAGCTAAATGAACTCAGAATTTAGTGCACTAACCCCAACTCTGATTGGTACTGTTCAGATTTTGGACTATTGAGTGGAATGTTAAGTTGTTCACTTAGTGGTGGTGAACAAATTAACAATTTAGTTATAGTGAAAAAAATTACACTATCACTAAATTTTATTAGTGGTAGTGAAGAGATGTTTCACTATAACTATAGTGATGGCAAATAGTTAAAAATCTACTTTTTTCACAATAGTGCGATGTAGTGAAAAGTTGAGTGCACTCACAAAATTACAGCACTACCCCCAACTCTGTGTAAAACATGCTGGCAGGCAAGAGCACTGAAGATAAAATTTATATTGCTAAAATCTGAAACGTATTTGTACTTGTATGAAAATTTGACTGACGATATAAATGATTCTGAATTATCAATATTTATAAAAAACGAATATAGAAAAATGTGTTACTTGAGTTTTTATCGTGATTAGCTTGATATGTTCCGAAATCTGTACATGTGAGATTAAAAAAATTAGTATGATGTAAATTATACATAACTGATTTTCTATATAACTCGGTGTATGAATAAAAGTTCTAAACAGACACAAATTTGGTTAAAAAAAGCTTTAGCTTGTTTTGTGTGAAATTAAGGTTTTATATATTTTATTTTATTATCCTGTAACGACATATTACCATAATAATGTTCATTTATTATATTAAGTATTTTTTTAACTGTGCATTAAATTAGATTATAACAAAATTTTATTTAAAAAAATGTAAGCTTGTAAGTCTGTTGTATTATCCTTTAAAAAGTAAAAGGCTAATGATATAATAAAAAAAACTCCTTTAACATCTCTTCCATAAGTAACAATTTGCACACACGAATACAAAGCAAACCACACAGACTCATGCAAACAAAACGACAAGTATTATAATAAAGAAAAAAAAAAAAAATAAACAATAAAAAATAAGAACTTACCTAATTCGGATACTTCACGCCTCTGTATGATAAACTTGGATATTGGACTGTTGCCATCAAAACCTGGTGTCCATGATACATTTATGGCACGTTGTTCGGGTGTCTCTAAACGTGTTGCCTTTACGTTAGATGGTGGAAATGGTAGTTCAATGACACTTAAACGTGCTGACCGTGTTTCATTGCCACCCGGTGAGGTTACAACACATGAATAGGTGCCAACATCAGAAGCTCGTACAGCTTGTATCTCTAAAGTACCATCGGATTGTACACCAATGCGTTGTGAATTACTAATGGCTGTCGGATGACCTTCGCGATACCAATCAATATTATATGGTACTGTTGGATCACTAGAGACTTTACACTGCAGCGATGCGGTTAGGCCCAAAAGAACAGTAGTGTCAACTGGTGGCTGTATGATTTGTGTGCGAACTATTTCAAAAAGAAAGTATAAAAATTGTTATAAAAATGGACACAATAGAAAAAATAAAGGATTTGTAATATTTTTTATTTTTGTGTTATAGATGATATATGGCTTTTGAGGGAATTAAAAATATGAAAAGTTAAAAAAAAAAGATTTGAATTTTGTTGTTTGTCAGCAGCCAAAACATATTGATGGCATACACTGATCTGTAAAAAAATATGTATAAAATCATTGCGAACATGTTTAAGAATTTGTATAAGTTTAATAATAAAAGTAATTGAAAAAAATTAAATATTTGATACCTTATTAAACAATGCATATGTAGGTCATTTCTCTTAATATGTACAAACTTATTATATTTTCTTGTCAGATGCAACCTACTTTCCAAATTTAACTTTATTTTTAAAATTTGTATTAACAACTAACAATTATTTCAGTATTTCTATGTTGTTTTCTAAATTGCTTTTTTCTTTTTTTTGTTGCCAAAAAATGAATATCTTGGTTATTGCTATTATCATAAAATCTGAATACTAACTGATTTGGTTTTTAGATTCTACATTCCATTTGTCGCAAAAAACAAATTAAATGTCATAATCACATGGTTGAAATCCAATTAAAATTTTTGCAGGACTCTGAAAAACAATGGCAAACAACCATAGAAAATCACTTAAAAAATAATATGCTAAAAACTACAACTAAAAATTGTCACATGTAGAGAGATGTGACAACAATGATTAGAGACAAGATTAGTTATAATACATATAATGTTGGCAACAAACACATTGTTAAATAAGTATGTATTAACGTAAGTCCTTCTAATGCGAATAATTCCAAAAATATGGTTTTGAGAAAAAAGCAAAAGTTTTAGAAGTTCTAAAGAGTTCATTCATTAAAGTGTGATGGTTACACAGCCGACAGAAATAATTTTTATTTTTCTGCGTTACGAATTTCTTAGGAATAATAACTTCGGTACATGTTTAAAAAAAAAAAAAAAAAAAAAAAAATAATTTTAAAATTATTTAAAAAAAAATTTTAAAGTTGTCTCTAATTTTTGTTTTATTTTAAAACTGGATATGTTTGAAATAAAACGAGTCATAGAATTCGATACAATAATGCATCTTGGTCGATACCTTAGTTACTAATGGACGGATTTAGATTATTTCTTCAAAATAAAAAATTAAAAAGCAAAAAAAAAAAAAAATCTATTATATTCTCAGCAATTTGTAAGAATATAGTTTTCAAAAACTTTGCCGGCAGTCCGTAGATGATTTTATGCACTATTGGGCGATTCCCGAAAGTGGGTTTATATTGGAACTATGGTCAATTATGGGCCGATTCTGATAAAATTTTGCAATGTTGTTTCTATTTACATAAAACTTATTTATGTCGAATATTTACTTGATACTAACATTCGTATGAGATTTATGAACGTTAATGTGATTTTCGGAAGAGGGGTTTATATGGGAGCTGTGGACAATCCTGGGATGATCTTCATAAAATTTGGTACAAAGATTGATACTTATGCAGAACTTCTTTGCACTGAATTTCATTAAAATATTCTTATTTTTAAGGCATTTTTAAGTGTTGAAATTCTATTCCGGGGAACATTTGTATGGGGGCTAGGTGAAGTAATGGACCAATCACAACCAATTTCAGTAGGCTTCCCACGTACCAAATTTCATTGAATTATCTTCAAAATTGCCACCTGTACTGTGTGCGCAAGGTTTATATGGATAGACAGTCAGGCGGTCGGACGGACATCGTAAGATCAATTTAAAAAGTGATTCTCAGTCGGTCGATTGGCATACTTTATGGTGGGTGTTGGATAATTTTTTCTATGCGTTACAAACATCAACAAAACCACATAATATCCCAACTACTGGGGGTGTAGTTTATAAAGAACCTTATATGTATAAGATAAATATTTCGTCCCCTAGGTGATCTCCCGAGCCCTATCCTGCTTTTAACAGACAGACGGAAAGCAATCAAACCAGCCAGCCATCCATCCTGTGTCAGAAAGTTATTCTGTCGAATGGTATACTTTAAGTTGAGGGTCCGAAGATTTTATCAGTAAATTAGAAATATCAGCACAAATACATAATATTACCGCCCATGGTGGTTTAGGATATAAAACTGTTGCCATGCAACTAAAATAATTTTCACGAATTTTGAAATGTAAATTTAAATTATATTCACCAGCATCTAGCAGAAGGGTCATATTATTTTTCCGAAGTAGTAGTGTATAATAAGCTATTAGTATGTGCTTCAAAAATTTTGATACTATTTCGTATTTAACAACTTTGTTATATTCTTATTTTAATTTATAAAGAATTAATTCCTAAAAATGTCTGTATATTAGTGAAAAAGTGTGAATTAAAAGGCACAAAAATCATAATAATTTGCGTTTTGTTATTATAACATTGAAGTAAAAAAATAAAAAAACATAAAAACAAAATAATTTTAACATAAACTTGCAAATTTGCATGCTCAACAACTGCAAATAAGTACTCGTACATACCTACATGCATATTTAGTACATTCAAATGCATATGTATGTACGAGTACATACATATTTATATCTGTATCTGTTTATACTTATGTAAATGGCAAACATTTTAGGTACTTACCCAAAACACCCAAATAAGCTTCACCATTAACAGTACCAGCTTCATTTGAACGAACACAAGTGTAAAGACCAGCATCAGATTCGCGTACGTTTGATATTAATAAATCTCCAGATTCCAGTATTTGTACACGACTTGAAATCTCAACAAGTTGTGTTTCTGTTTTAATTGTAATTGTAGGATGATCATGATGTTATTTGTAATAGCAGTAGGAATTGTCGATGATGTTTGGCGGAGTATTTGTGGCAACATCACACAGTATCATTCATTGAAAAGGAAGCGACATAAAATTATAGAGATGGTGCAATATTTAAATGTGTAAAGTTGGCAACATTTTGCACATAGTAAATTTTATAGAATTTTTTTTATTTCGTTTGTTTATTTGTATCCGCCGTTATTAATGATGTTGTTAGAGTTGTTGTTGATATCAAGTACCCGTAACATTTACAGTGTTATGATGATTTTGGCGATATGAAAGCCAACCAATGGTGATGACGATTGCAATAGTGAACAGTGGTGTTATTGTGCGTTTTTTTTTCCATAATAGACAAAAGTTTGTTGTAGATACAAAAAAACCAACAATATAATTCCGGTTCGTTGGTTAGTTTAGTGAGATATTTTGTTTTCAGCATCAGCAAAATACCCCCAACAACATGAACAACATAAACAAATTTTTGGCCCCCCCCCATACACACGCATACAACAGGATCAGGATAATTAAAAAAATACAGAAACAGGTGTTGCCATTGCGATTTGTGGTAAATATTAGGCGACATTGACAATTCATTGTGCCATAATTTACAAATGCACAAAAATATTCATTGCACAATTGACAATTTAGATGTTGTTGTTGTTGCATATATGTTAAGCATTAAATTATAGTTTTATTTTTGTGAGCGCGTTAAGTTTATATTTTTAATAGACCATTTCATCAACACCAACACATAAACCAATCCACAAAAACACAATCACATTACAACATTTTGTTGCAAATTTAGCCAGTGACCGACCAACCAACATTTAGCACACAATACATATTCACAGTTATAAAGTATGTTTTAGGTATTGCGATCCATTAAAGGCCAATTTTGGATTTGCATGGTTATTTGCATTATTTTTTTTATGGTTGTGTGTGTTATTTTGGCATTAATTCAAACCATCATTTTTAAAAAGTTTTTTTGCGGTATTTATTTTTTTGTTGAATTTTGTTAGTGTTGCAGTAGTAAAAGTAGTTGGAACACAGGCAAACAATGTTAAGCAAGGAAAAAAAAAAATATATATTATTTAGATTAGTAAAGAACATTTAATAAAACATAATATAGAAATTTACATTTCAACAAGAAGAATATAATATTTTCATGCAAAATTTTTTGGTTGACAGAATTACAAATTCAATTTAATTTTTATCATGATTACAACAAGAAGATTTATGTTTTTTTATGAAAAACATTTTCTTGTATTTTTGACAGTTTAATAGTGCACAGTGGGTACCCATTTTTGCGCTTAAGTTTTTTAAGATTTCTTCTCAAAATTACTTTTATAATGTTAATTATGCAAGTCGGAGTCCAAAATGCATATAAAGTAAGTCCTCGAGTTACACAACCTTCAAAGTTGAAGTTAAATTGGTACAAATAAATTTAAATAAGTCGTAGATTATATTCCAAATTTACAAGAATATGAAAGGATACAAATGTTAAAGGACATAAGGACAATTTTTTTGATAAATTAGAAAAAAAAAATCCACGAACTAATTTCCCGGGAATTTTGGCAATTTTTCATTTCCCGATTCCCGGGATTTTTTGTCGGTAATTCCGGGAATTAAAAACTATTAAAAATGTGAAATTTTATCATTTTCAAAAATCAAAAATTTCATAAAAAAACGTTGATTTATCATAATTAAGCAAATACAATATTGCCGTACATTCAATTCGATGTATATAAATACTTAAATACTTCCTAAATATTTGAAAAATCCGATATTTGTTTGACAGCATGGAATTCTTTATCTTAGAAAACATTGTCAATGCATTACTGACTTTAAGCCCAAAATTTGTAGAATGTGAAAGTGTATTTCTATTATACTTAGTATACTCAGAAATCTTTTATCTGATAATGCAGCTAATGAATTAGTTGCTTTAAATCGTCATTTTATCTCGCTTCGAAAATAATTCAATACATAATTATGTAAATTTTCAAAAATGTGTATGAAAAAAAATTTAAGGAGATTTAATGAAATAAGAGAGATCTAAAGAAATTCTCTAAACAAAATTTGAGTTATAAACTCTAAAAAAAAAAAAAAGCAAAAATCAAGAGATAAATTACACAAATCAACAAATGTCTCGCATATAATTTTACGAATTTCTTGTTCCTTGTCTCAGATAAGTATAGTGTAAACAAGAGTTTACAAAAAATTTACAATTTTCTTCAAATCAATATTTTTCTATACAAAACAAATCCTAAACAACAATAAATAATGTACACAAAATCGATTACAAATCCGAGTACACGGAAATATATTTATTGGATTTGAAAATACTTAAATTATTAATTATCCAACAGAATTATTTATTGACAAAAAATTTCGAATATCTATTAGAAATTCTTCTAGTACAACATTATAACAAAAAGTCGTCTTTAAACATATATTTTTAATTGAGAAATATTTGAGGGAAATTATATAAAAAATATAGTTTTTTGTGTTTAGTTTTGGTACTTTTTGAGCAATATAGTATATTTCCCGAATACCCGGGAATTCCCGGGAATGTCTAAAATAAAATCCCGATTCCCGGGAGTTGAAAAATGTCGGTAAATTAAAAACCCTAATTAAAACCCACTATGTGATGATTTAAAAAATAAAATCTTATTTTTAATGCAATTTAATTTCAATAAAGCATTGAAAAATCTTGCTCGAATTCAACTTGAATGCGATTATAAGATTATTTTAAACTTTGTTGCTACAAGGAAAAAGTTTAAAAGGAAATTTTCATACAAAACTATAGAAAATTTAAATTTTAAATGTCAATGTCTCCTGAAATACTTAGGGCCTGATTTTGTAAAATGAAACGAGAATTCGTTTTAACAATTTGTATTGAAAACAACAAATAAATTTTTATTTTGATTTCAAATAAAAATTTGAAAAGAAAATTTGTTTCGCATTAAAATTCAAAAAAAAAAAAAAAAAAAAAAAAATTTACACAGCCAGAATGAAATACATAGAATTCAAAAATGGGAAAACATAATTTTTGAATGTCTTAAGTTATGTATTATTTTCTTGGAGAACAAAACTTAAGTGACAATATTAAATTTTTTATTAATTCCCAGCAAAAGGAGGCAAAAGTTATTTGTAATAAATCTGTTCTTAGCAAAAAATAAACAAAAGGTTATATATTTAGATTCTAAAAATAATAAAAATTAGTTTAAGAATACAATAAAAAAAACATTGTCTCTATGACAATTCTGTCTTAAATTCATTGCTTCTGAAGTTCTTTTTCACCAATTACCAATGGTAAATTCTAAATTTCTTTCATTCTAAAAATGTAAAACGCTTGCAACTTCTTCATCATACGTTTACAATATTTTTGCAAGTTCATTTTAAATCCCTTATTGTACATATTTGAACTATCAACCTATACTATAAGTACAAAATGCTTACCGTTATAAATCCATGTGATATTTGGATTTGGTGCACCTATAGCTCGGCAGGAAATGGTAGCATCTTTGCCATCTAAAGCAGTTACGTTTTGTGGTGGCTGTTCCAAAACTGGTGCTGAAGCTAAAGAGATAAAGAAAACAATATATAAGAAATAAGCTTAAAATATAAATAAAAATATATTTTTCTTAAAAAATTTAAAAATTTAACAACAGGGACCGTATATGCTATGACTTTTATTATAAAAGAAAGAGGATGCTAATTATTTTGTAAGAAATAACTTATTTTTGGATTTTTTATTTTTTTTTTTCTGGAAAATTGAGACGTTATTTAGTAACTCATTATATTTAAAAAAATATTTTAATGTATGTATGAATATATAACCATCAAAATGATATTTTTGAATCTGTTGTCCGACATTTGGTTACATTTGTTTTTTTTTTGTTCAAAAATAACTGATGCTTTCGGTCCCTGTTAAATTTTTTTTAAGTAACATTATTTTTCATTTCAAAATAAATAATAAAAAAAAAAACAAACTAAACTTAAACCATCCCGAAGCAATTTGTATTGTTAAATGTTAGTAATAAAAAAATAAGGGATTAGAAAAATATAAATCAAATTTCTATATTGAGAATATTACACTAACTAGAATAATAATATTTTATAAATTTTAATTTTTGGTGCGTTTTTCTAAATATGATTTTTAAACTATGTTTAAGTGAAGTTTAACAGTTATATTTTGAATAAGTTTTTTAAGCAATTTATATGAACATATATATTTTAGTGTTCTAACGAATTTAAAAATAATAAGTTATTCTGGGTAATTTTTGCGTTAAACTATTACTTACCCAAATTATAAAAACTAACTAAAATTTTGCAAATTAGCTATTAACAGAATTTAAAGTTATATTTAAAAGGCGTGCATTGTAAGTTTAATGTATTATTAAATTAAAAATAATGTATTATTAAATTTAATTAAAATTGATTTTCTTCTACAAATCATTTTCTAAATATTAAATTTTAAAGATTAAATATTAACAATATACACAGCAATAAGGCTTTCAATTTTAATTTAATTAAAAAAAAAAAAAAAAAAAAAAATTATAGACATACTAAGAATATTCTGATTGTAGTTACATTAATATTTTAACTCATAATATATATGTTTATCCATATAAACATAGAACACAGGATATCAACACTTAACAGAAAAGACAACAAATGAAACTTTTATCAATGACTTCCTTTTTTTGCTAGTTTGTTTGTTTACTTGTTTGCTATTGCTGTTGTTTTTTAATACTTCAATGTCCTTTTTTCAACATCATATACTTTATAGAAAATGATCCTCATCATCACCATTGTGAGTTAAGTAGAGAAGAAAGCTTTTAAACTTTTATTTGAACTTTATAAGAGCATTTTATAAAAATTAAAAAAATATATAAGAAGTTTATGTACATAGTTTATAACACACATACGTACTTACATACACATCTGCTCAAAATAATAGATACACCTAGTAGGATGATATTAAAGTAACGATAACTTTGGAAAATTTTTCAGAAATACTTCGAATTTTTTTCTTTTAGTAAACAATTTGATCTGGCAATTTGAACCATTTTTCTATCCTATTTGGTGCACCGATTGTTTCTTCCCATTTTCTGTGTCAAAATACAATTTCTCTATAATATTTTCAACCTAAATGAAACTTTTCTTATTCTATTATGTAAAAATAATCAAAAAAGTACAATAGAATTCGATTTAATATAAAAAAATTAGAAATATATTAACTGTATCTATTATTATGAGCAACAATTTTTGGTATCTAAATCAAAAACGTATGCGTAAATTAATTTTTATACACATACTTTTCATTAAAGTATCATTGCCAGATCAAATTGTTTACTAAAAGAAAAAAATTCGAAGTATTTCTGAAAAATTTTCCAAAGTTATCGTCACTTTAATATCATCCAAATAGGTGTGTGTATCTATTATTTTGAGCAGATGTGTATGTTTGTGTGGAAATAAGTTTAAACACACATGCATAATATAAATTACAAAACACAGGAAGCAACAACATACATGCATATGTATATATTTCATTACTTTAAACCTTAATATGTATAAAAAGGATAAAGAAAAAAAATATTTGAAAGTAAAACAAATTTTTAACTTGTCCACACATATTCTGCAGTAACTTTTGCCACATTAACAACACCCCTCTTTAATAACCAAACTGAAGCAATGCATACAACACGCGCAAACACCTTTTACACTTACTTAAATTGTGTTTGTTTGGAAAATGTTGCACATAAACTTTTTTCGTTTTTGTAGCATCAAACCAACAGTTTAGTTTCTTGTAATAGTTCTTTCTTTTTTTGCTACTTTAGTTTCCTTATTCTTTTTGTGGAAAATCCTTTACTAATCGCATGTCATGACTATGTATAAGTGTTACACATTAAATACACAACAACACGCAAGCAACAATACGAAGGACGAAAAAAAAAAAAGAACTAAACAACATGAAACATATTTAGTAACAAAAATTGTTATACTTCTTTAAAATTGTTAACAAATGTACACTGTTTCCTAGATAACAAGCGGTCAACACCTAATTTTGAAATATTTAACATTTACATACTTTACTCCACATCCAATCGAAAGAATTTCTATAAGAAATAACGTTTTATAAAAAGAGAAAAAATTTGTATGTACAAGTTCAAGTTAAGTGTGGAGAAAATGAGAAATTTAAAATTATTTATTTATTTCTTTTACAAAAAGTTTAATTTTATTTCACATTTAGTTTTTTTTTGTTTTTCTGCACAAAAAAAAAAAAAAAAAAAAAAAAAAATTATTTCGCAAAAATTTCATTTACATACATAAAATATTAATCATAAATTTACAATGGTTTAAAATATTTTTGTAATTAAATAAATTACTCAAAATATATAGCCTAATAAACGACTTATCTAAGAAAAAAAATATTCCAATGCATTGTATCAATTATTCAAGTGATCAAAATTCAATTTTTCTAATATCTTTTACTATAAATAAAACAATTTATGGGCTTTAAATTATCTTAATTATATATAAATTAATAAAATAATAAAAAAATTAACCTCCTTATATCGTAAATCCCTTCACCTCACTTTGAAAAAATTTTCATACGAATTTTTGAAATACAAAAACAATTTACATGAAAAATTTTTCAAAGTGAGGGGAAGTGTTTTGCAAAATTAGGCACTAAATAAAAATAAGTGATAATTTGAATATTTATTAATCGTATTTAAAATTTGATTTTAGATTTTTCTATCTAAAATTTAAATTTAATTTGTTAGAATGTTTTGATTTTGAGTAATTTATTTTATTATTAAAATATTTGAAATCATTTTATAATCCGAATTAATTAGTTTAAAGCGCCCCATAGACATATACTGCATAAGCTCCTGCAATAAGTATGTTTAGTAAAGTTGAGAGAGCTTTTGAACGTGTGCGACACACCGACAATGCAGTATGAAAAATCAAAATCGTTTTGATTTCAAAATTAACTTATACTGCAAACAAATATTTTTAATGAATTTTTGAAGTTTTCTTTTATAAAAATTTCAGTTTGACTTTTTAAACTGAAAGAAAAATAAAAAAAATATTTGAATTTTTTTAGTATTAAATCGAATTTTTTCACAAAAATTAAATTTTGATTGATGAATGTGTAGTAAAATCGTCAATCACACACGTATAGGAGGGTTCATCGGCAGTAACTCTCTGCAGTATGTATCTTAATTGAATATTTTTCGAAAATATTTATTTCTGTATATGTTAAAATATTATTGCTCAACTTTGTTTTTGAATATCTATTGCCAAATAAATTGATAGTTCAAGTAGTTTCTATTGTTACTTTCTTTAATGCTTGAACATGATTATTAGAGCAAATGATAACAAAATTATGTTTAATCATTAAGCGCCACAAGCACTGCTTTTTCATAAATACACACAGATAAATTACTGCAGATACCCTGAAAGCTAGAATTAACTTGAAAATGCCTTCATTAAAACAGTAAAATTTGTGCAGAAAATTTTAGTATGATACATTTTATTGCTAATTTAGATAGGCTGAAAGAGTTTTAGTATTTGTGAGGAAATTTTTAATTTTTGTTAAATTTGTGAAAAATATAAGATTTAATTTTTTACCTATATCATATCTTATTGAGTATGCATGTGTATATTAATACGAACAAAATCTTTAAAACATTATTAGAATACATTATTTATATTACCACTTAGTTATTAAAGTGATAATAAAAGTAAGTCCTTTTAAACATAAAATGGAAACATTGTACATATTTGTATAGAAAAAATCTAAAAATGTAGGTGATATATTTTCTTTGAGTTTGGCCAAAAATGTAACCTGATTTTCTTAACTTGAATATTTGTTGGCTTGTTATTTTTTGTTTTTCATTTTGCAGATTTAATAAGAATATTTTCTTTCAAAGATTGTTTAAAGCATTATTTTCAGCTGCTTCTCTTTATAAATAAATGCATATTGTAATTTTTGTGTTTTTGCTTAAGGATACTTGTTTTTTTTTATAAATTTGTTTGCTTTGAATTTTTCTTCACAATACAACACTATTTGTCTTTTCGAATATATTTTTCAACGAAAATAATAATAAAAAAACTGAATTGTTGTTCACAATTGTCGTTACATTTTTTAGTTTTTGTTAGATTGTAGTTCTTTTTTATTTTTGTCGGCAAAACGAAAATATGCATAAGAAATTTTGTCTTAAAGATGTAAATTTATTATTTGTTCCTTGTTTTTTTTTTTTTTTGTTTTTGGGGAAAATATTTATTTAAGAATATCTATAAAATTTACAGCTATATTTTTTATACTCTACATATTTTATATTTGTTTCTTTAAGATAAATACACAGAAATATATTTTTAGTCTGTATATATTTTTTTAATGCAATATTTTGTGTGTCACTTTATTTTCTTGCTGTCTTAAGTTGAAAAATATTCCATAAGATTGTAGCATACAAAGATGTCTTTTAACATCTTAAATCTATATGTCATGTGGTTATTTTATTTAATCCTTATGGTTTAGAAAAAATTCTTTGGAATTTGTTATAAATAAGTTAACATTTGAAATGACATGTATTTGTCATGTTATAAAAGCCTTCAAATCGGTGTTAATGTAAGTCAAAATTATGTTTAACAAATATTGTTTGTACATATATTTACAAAGCAGGGCATAAAAAAAATCCTTAAAATTTAAAAATATGCTCTAAAAATTTTGTTCTCTGCTGATTAATTGGATTTGGAAAACAAAGTTTGCAATAAAAAATGTGTTCTTAAGTGAAAAATATGCTAATTATTCCCATTATTGTAATATAATGAAAATCAAGTTCATAAGTTCAAAATATGCAAACATATGTATATGTCAATTAAATTGCGAAAATTTGCTTTAAAATAGGACTTTTTATGAAAAATATTTTAAAATATGATGTTAAGTCCAAAATATGCAAAATTATACTGTAATAAATCGATGCCAAATTTCGTAAAATTGGAAAAAATTTATAAATATATAACAGATTGGAAAAAATAGGATATTGCATATTTTTGGTTACTTCAAAATTAAAAAAATAAATAAATAAATAAATAATATTTTAATATAAATTAATATTAATATGAACTTAAATCTTTAAAGTAATAAGTAAGTTTAAATATTTTATATTTCAAATATTAAATTAAAGAATGTCAGTATTATAATTATTTTTTTTGTTTAATTCACATAATAAAAATAATGTAATAAATCTTTGCGTTACAATGTACTGTATTACAAAACATTGCTGCTTACTCCCTATTAGCTACTTAGTGTTACAATCACGTGAAGTTTTTTTGTTCTATTATTTGGAACAAACAATATTTTCCTTTCATGAAATAAGTAGTAACACGAACCAACTTACACTTATTCACCATGACTAGCAATAATCTGAACGCACATATTAAGACTTCATTAAAAGAAAAACAAAAACCAAAACAAAAAACAATAAACTGAAAAATAAAATAATGTTGTTAGGACCTAATTAATAAAAAGAACGCAACATTTGTAATTAAATTCAACAAAAAAATTAATAAAAACATAATAAATAAAATGACGGTAAAATTCTTAAAATATTATTGGTAATAACATGACATAAATATGCTTAATTGTTGCTGCTATTAAGCTTTTGGTATTTCAAATTTTAATACTATCACAAATATTTATTATAATACATTCATGTGTACGAGTATATATTACATAAGTATTTATTACCAATATTTATTACATATATGTGTACTGAAATTTATTCATTAATTAAACACTATCGGTTGATGATAAATCGCTTTTATACCTCGATACGAGAAAAAAAAAAAAAGAAAAATCAGTCTGTATTATAAAATGCACTTTCAAACGCACCACAATCCTATAAAGATTTTTTTCGAATACCATCTACCACGAACAATCTACGCATAATATTGAGTTATGGTATTTGTGTAAAAATATAACAATATAATAGCTGTTAAGCAGCGTGGAAAAATTTTAATCAAAAAGGAAAAAAATGTAAAAAAATATATTTTGGTTAATTGGGATACAGTATGCCAATCTGCCCTCAGATTTTTATAGTTGATTCTAGATAATAAATAAAAATGTTTCGAGATTTTAAATATGTATATTAATTTACGCTATTCTTATTTGTAAAAAAAAGGTAAAACCTTTATAATATTTTTACAGTAACTTATTAGCTCACAAAAACAATTCCGGATTAATCATTATTAATCCGGAATTGTTTCTTTTTAATTTTTTGCTTTTGTAAAAAAAAAGTATATACATATGTATATAACAAATACTGAAAAATATTGTGGAAAGAATAAAAATTAAAAAATAAAAACATATAGGTATAAAATATAAGTTTTACTTCTTTATTTATAATCTGCGTATAAACAGTGAGTTCAATATTTTCAAATAAGAAGTGCGTATAAACCAAGTACATAATTGTTAAGTCTATTTTATTCCAAGCAAGAGCGATAAATCATATATAAAGTTTGTATTGTTTGGAATTTGAAATTTAAATATAGCCTCTTTCAAAGTCCTCTATTTCCTAACGTACACATTTTAAATTGGACAATAAATTAATATTTATTAAAATTCATGTTTTTATATATTTATTACAATTTTAATACATCAATGAACTCGAACTAACAAAATACCTATGTAACATTTTTAATTAAAAAAAATCCAGAGAAGCCACACTATTTTTCAAAATTATCAATAAATAATCATAAAGCCCAAATTACATTAGCGCGTAGTCAGCAACAGTATCAGCAAAAATTAACAGCTGTCAGCACAACATGTTGCTGCCGTTATAATTACAATTCAGCGTAGGCAGCCACAATTTACAACCACCATCTAGCTTTGTTCTACTTGTGTATTTTAGCCTCTCATTTATTTGCTCACTCTCTTTGTCTCGCTCTCAATCAGAATGCAGCGCAGTGAATTTAGAAACAGGGCTAAATGAAATAGCACTGCAAACTGCTGCTGACTAAATTTAATCAACACCATAACAAACAGTGCATTCTAAATAATCAGCTGATTATGGCAGCACACACTGCTGCTGACTACGCGGTATTGTAATTTGGGCTTAAGTTGTTAAAAAAAAAAAATAAAAAAAAATTAACTTAAAATATACATTTAGAACTTAATTCATAAAAGGGTTGACCACTCTGATAGACGAAATTACCGATTTTAAGAATTTTTTATTTCGGTTTCAGAGTTTTACTTTATGGAAATGAAGTTGGCAACATTGTGTGTTTGTTTATTTTGCACTGTTTTTCTATATTAGTTTCTTTCTATCATTCGCTGCCTCATTTTTTCAATCCAATATCAATAAAATACAAAAAAGCTAGTTCATATAGGATTAAGAAATTTTCGGTAAATATTCTTTTTATAAGAAATTTTAGATATATTTTCTTTTATAGAAAATTTTTTGTAATTATTTAGATTATGAAATTTTCATTAAAAAAAATATTTTTTATGAATTGTTTGAACATATTTTTTTAGTCAATTTTATACAAATTTTCTTTTTATAGGAAATATTAGTTAAATTTTTGTTTTGTAGAATATTTTCGATGATTATTGTTTAATTATAGAAAATTTTTAATATTAAAAAATATTTAAAAAACAAAACATAATTTTTTTTATTAAAAACGGAAATTGTGTAAATAATTTTAAATTAAAGATAATTGGGAACAAAATGGAGATTTTTGGGAATATTGAGGTTCGGGTTTGGGGAAATGATTCAAACTTTTTCTGGCAACACTGATTGTAATAGTTGTAGTTGTCCCATCGTGCACAATGAATAAGAAAATATATTTCTTTATGCAATTTACGTATAAGCAGTGAGTTATTTATTTGCAAGTTATTTTTATTTGCAAATAATTGTGCGTATAAACGTAACAACAGTCTTATAAATAAACAAATAAAAAATGTTTTGAAAATCTTCATTTCAAATATTATACATATTGTTATTAATTATTAATTACACTGGTCGAAGAAAAATCTTTCTTAAAAAATAGGTGGACTAGGAACTATTTGTGCTAAACAAGAATCTGCTTTCAGTTTTCACTATTATAAGTATTATTATATTTAATAAAAGATCGGTAATATGAGATAAAACAACCAATTCCATTTACTTAGTCCAGCTATTTTTGTTTAAAAGAGGACTTTTTGCCTATCAGTCTATTTATGAAAAAATTAATTTCTAAAAAATATAAGGAAAAAAGTTCTTTTCGAATTAAGTCCATTCGCTTAAAAAATGTAATTGGTGTAATTTCTAAAAACAAATTATACCCCTGTTATATGACGCCTTTTGGGAGTATTAAATAAATTTCAATAAATTAAATTTTATATAAATTGATTGGTCAACAGTCAGAGGTTAAATATAAATTTTATAATAATTTCATCTCATAACAATATGAAAATTAATAACAAAAACAATAAAAATAATAAACAAAAACTCCTCAAACACCAAACATATTTGCTTAATAATTTTCTGCAGGGGAAAGGTGACAGAGGCCAAACAAACGTAAATTGTAAATAATTGGGAAATTTGTAAAATAATTTTTTCTTCTCCGCTTCTGCTGGTCAACAAATTACTGGTATATAAATTTTATTTCCTATGGCAGTAATAAATGAATGTGCTAATATACATATGTATGAAGGAACATAAAAATACATACCTTAAAAATGGTATATGATTTCATTTTCAACATTTGCCTGGTAGTTAGAATTGACTTTATCCAGACATTTGAATATTACTTTATTGGTTGAAACTAGAACAATAATTTGTTCTTTGTAGGTTTCTTTACAATTCATTTTTGCCTTAACTTGTAATTTATTTTTGCGTGTTGGGCATGAATTAATTTGTTTTTGTTGTTCTACGTTTATATGTGTAGTGTTCGTTTAATATGTCATATTTTTTAAAACATTTTAACAATGCACTTAAGAAACCAACAAATGGAATAGAGGAGTTTCCATTTTGTTGAAAATATATAACTTTTTTGAAATTTGTGTTATCTTATCTTAAAAAGTTATATTCTTTAAACTGGGTATTATATATATATTTTATGTTGCAAAAATGTAAGTTATTAAAATTGATCTTTTAATTTTGTCATAAAGCTTATATCCAAAATTTATGAAAAACCACAATTTTCACTTAACATCCCATACATGGACTTAATACTACAAATGTACAATCTTTACACGCACACAATGATATTGTGTAAAATGACCAACAAAACGAAAAAGGCAAGGAAAAATTTAACATGATGACAAAAAGGAAAATTAACATTAAAAGTCCTTTTTTCACTCTTTAACATTCTTTTCTCTTTTTTTTCGGTTTGTTTTCTTTTCCCATGGAAATTAAATTTGCATAACAATTGTTTACCTACATTTCACATTTAACAACTTTCATTTGTGGTTGTATAAAAGTATGTGTGAATGAGAGTAGTATTTTAAATAAATTTTCTGCAATTGTTGTTTTTTTTATTATTTTTGCCATACAATTGTTTATGATTCATTTCACTATTTGTAGTTGTTGTCGTTGTCCTCCGAGTTGTTGTAGGTTTTGCGTGTGTTTACTTTATAAAACAATTCATACGCATTTAATGAGGATTTGGTCGTCTTATAGGGACCAAACCAGAATAGTCCTTTCTTGTTTTTACTACATAAATATTTTTAATTTTTCTGCTAGTAGGCATGTTACAGTTATTGTTGTTATATAAAGGATATATTTACATAAGTATACATATGTATGTATGTGTATTAAATTTGTATTGTATATACATACATACTTATATGTAAATGTATATAATGATGATATTTGTTACTTGCGAACTATGTTGATATTTATACATTTTTAAATATGCAAAATATGGGGGACCTTCTAAAAGGACATTTACTATTTTAAAAAGTCTTTTTAATATTACAATTATCATAGTTATGTACTATAAACTTTGAAAGGACTTTTCTGACTAACCGGCAATTGAAATCTACTCATATACATATTTTTATAAAGGAATCATGATGTGGATGATGAAAATATTAATGAGAAAAGTATAACAAATGAAAAGCCTAAATAATCCTAGAGATTTACGTTAACAGGACGTTACACAATATAAGAACAAACCAAAACGACAATGCTTTTGCTAGTAGAAGGGAGAAAATATAGTGTTAAAAGTGGCCAGTATCAATATGGTTATATTTGGTTAAGATGAAAGCGATTATATAACAACATTATACAACACACTATTACTGTTTACAATAGTTCATTGAACATAAAACGACATATGGCCACCTTTACACTTACAAAAACAGTGCAAGCTCGATTTTCGCGACTAATTAAAACAAGACCTGTCGCGACAACTGAATTTTCGCGATAACGAAACCCAAAATTTTATGTAATTTTTAAAATTAGAATTGATATATTTACATTTTAAAAATTTTTAAAGAAATTGGAGATTTTGAGTTGCTTTTCTGTCAAATTATTTTTTAAAATAACAGCTGAATCACATAGTTCATATAGTGCTGTTGTCAGCTAATCATTTTCCAAAGCCCATTGTATGCATATGTTTATCGATGTTATACAATCGTCCCCTTTAATTTTGTTTTCTTCGTATAAATCCTCCTATTCCGTATTTGATAATTCCATTTGCTCATTACTTTCCACATTTTTCTTGAATCCAGTTGTTTATGCCAGCATTCGTGAAAATATGTTCCGTACCAATTTGAGCTACAAGTATACCAGTAGTTGAAAGATCTTCATTTTCTTCCTGAATTATATTTTTTAAAATATTTAAGGACATTGTTATCCTCTTTATTCCATTTTCGGATATTGGACACTGATATTTTATCACAGGACGTAGCTAGAATCTGAACTGCATTTTTGAGATTGAAGTTTTTTAGTTTGAGCTCCAAATTTGTTCCCTCCTCGCCAAGCAAGTGGGTGAGCAGTTGTTTTTTATAATTTAATTTGACCAAGTTGATAACGTTTTGATCTAACGGTTAAATAAAGGCAGTGTAATTGGGTGGTAGATTCATTGCTATAATTAAGCCGTCATCACTTTTTAGTTCCTCAACTGGGTGACACGTCGCGTTATATAAAAGCAAAACTGCTTTTTGCGGCAGACCTTTTGAAGCCAAAAATTCAACCATCCTTCACCGGCATTGAAACCTGAATTGGTTTGATAAATTTTGGAATACAAATGACTGGCTCTTGATCGTAAAATCGCTTTTGATATTGGAACATTTTTCCCCTCCGTTTTACAAACCACTTATAAAGCATTTTTTCCATTATTGGGTACTCAGCTTTCTTTAAGGTGTAACATTTGCCAGGGCCACTTTCTGTTGTACGTACGAATTTTCTTGCTTTATAATGCGTTAACCGAAGACTTATGCAACTTGTAATTCACGCAAATTGAATTTATGGAGTCGCCGCTTTTAAATTTTTTTAAAATCTCAAATTTTTAATGACACGAATAAACTGACAAAATTGAAGATCAAAATCATCCAAAAAGGTTAATATACCAAAAGACCGGGATTTTCCTTTTTTGGTTATAGACATTTTAATCAAATTAAAAAAAAAAAAAACAGATAAAAGTCACAAAAATAGAACACGTTTTTCGTAAACTGTCGCAATTATAGAACCTGCAATTTTAAAAATTAAGCCGCCGCGAATACCGAGCTTGTACTGTACTGAAAAAAAAAACAAATTACGTAAAACATCCTTTAACAGCAAATTTAGACTTAACAGACCAAACCTCCTTTGGGTTGTTTATAAGTAGTAGTAAAAGTTTTTTTTTTTTGCCCATCAACAAACATATGAATATCTATAGTCATAAGCTTTAATAATTGCAATAAAACAAAATTGCAAATTACCAGTTGTAAAGGAAAAACACAGAAAAAGAAAGCTAGCAAAAAAAAAAAAAAATGAAATTCATCCGTGTTATTCATCAATCAAGTATTAACCAAGCGACTTCAGTAATACGCCTTTTCTTTTAGCCGTGCAATTACACGTGTTGCATCTGTGTTTAACATACTAACACAACAATGGTCACTTTGATTGCTTACATCCTCATACATTTACACACACACACAAATTGACCGTCTATTAGCAAAATTCTCAGTCCCTTTTCCTTAACATCCTGTTTGTTCGTTATGCTATTTAATTATGCCCTTTTAATCGCCCATGCAGCGGGGGAAAATAACAACATTCAAAAATTAAACCAAGAACATGAAAAAAGGGATATTGGTTACATTCAGGGGCGGTGGAATGGAATAGAAAAAGGCGTTAGAATAGAAATATCGAAATTTAGTTTTTTTTCATATTACTTTATTGAATACTTATAAATAAGTTAATCAAATTTCTGACTGCAATCTTGTCGGTTAAAATCTACTTTCTATACACTGAGGAAAAAGTTCGATTCAAAATCTACCACGGTTATGGTCAAATTGGTAATTTAGGATTATGGTTTTTTAATACCACTCGTTAACAAATTTAATATAGATATTAATAATTTAATATCGAAAAAAAAAACTTGATGCCAATTAGGTATCAATTTTCGTTAAGATTTAAACACATTTGTTGTTTTTTCCTTGGTTATAGGTACCCGAAAAGTGAGAGGAATGTTAGGTACATTATTATGTAAGAAACAAAAAGTAATTTTTTAAAGCCACCAGAAAAGCTATGGGTTTAGTTCGTGCACATTTATGTCAGATATTTGCTATACAATTTTCACAATTTCGTAAAAAAGTTTAAATTCAAAAACGAAAAAAAAAAAAAAAATAAAATAATAAATAAATAAATAAAAATAAATAAAAAACAAATTGTTACAAAAAAAGTTGTTTACTAAAAAAAGTTACCAGAAATACGATTTAAAAAAAAGCTAAAAAAATAAAAAACGGTATCCTTTTAGATCGTTTGCCGTTTAAAATATTAAGGACAACATAAATCAGTTTAAAAAAGGCTCAATACTTCCACAAAATTATGTTAAAAAATTGTCACCTTCAGAACTAGATCTGTAGAAGTGTTACCTAGCCAGTGATCAATTCTATGGAACGGTGCTAGAACTTTTTCTTTAATCAATGATTTTTGTTCAAAATTAACACATTCAAAATTCATGCCATAGAAGCTTTATTTTGTTCAGTGAAGTGATGTTGAATTAATATAGAATTAGTTCTTGAGCACTAGATCATTAGTTAAAACCAATTTGGAATCATAATAAAGTTATACTCAATGACTTCCAGAATTGGTTGTTAAACCACTAGTTCTAAGGATGTTATTAAGCAATCTGAAATGGTTCTGACTACACTAGTTCTAGAACTAATAATTTTAGAACGTGTTCTAACATTTTCAATGGAATTTTTCAATTAACTTAGTTGTTACATTTTGCATAAACATTTTTTAAAATAATAAAAAAAAAATAAATAGTAAAAGTAAAATTCCAGTAATATTTTTTTCTCATTTAAATGTTTAATTCATTCTACCATGATTGATTTAATTAAATTTTTAATTAGCAAAATTTTTCTGTTTTTAATTTTTACAGTTATTATTCATTAATATAATCATTTTGGTGAGAGATGCTAATTTAAACCATATTTTTATTGAATGAATTATTTTGGTGAATGGTGAATTTATTCTGTGTATATAAATGTATTTATTTATATTTCTGTCATTCTTTTCTTGATTTTTTTAGGTAGTAGAAGAATCTAGCTTTTTAAACGTATAGCGCTGTTGTTGTTTTAAACAAATATTTTAACATTAAAAAAAAAAAAAAAATAATAATAAAAATTTTCACAATTTTGCATGTTTAATTGCAAAATATTTTTTTTCTAAAAAAAGCCTATACAACGATACATTCATTTTAAAAGACCTCTTTGTTGTTATAATAACGTTTTTAAAAATTTGGCAAAAAATGTAGAACTTACTGTATTTTATCTCCAACCACCAATTAAAACTTTATATATGTATTTCTCAATTTTGCCCTAAAAGTATGCAGCATTAAATAAAATACTTTCTTTTAAAATATATGAACAACATTTTGACTAAGTTTTAAACATTTTTAATAACTTTAAAATTTTAAGCGATTTTAAATATTGATATCTCTTTTTATCGTACACAAAATGGGATTTAAAACTTTTTATACAAATATGCTTAATCCTAAAGAAAAATATACAAAAAATTTATAGGGTAAGTGTACCGGTGGTCGGCAGTTTAATTTTTTTTCTGACTTTCATATTAATATTTCCGAACGTGATCATGATATTTGGATAACGAGCAATTGCACCACATTATTAAAGGATACTCTTTCAGATTTTGTTAGATTTTTGCAAAGAAATAAATGTTTAATTGGTCATTTTATTGCATTTTATAAAATACATCGATTGTATCTATCCAATAGTCGGCATGAAATTTATTGACACATTTTGTATGCAAATGCCCTAAACTATGCTTTGAAATATAACATAATTTTAAAAAATAAAAATATTTTGAATGAAATACTTGATAGATTTTATAGTTTATCTTTTTTTGGAAAAATGATCCAACAGATACAATTTTACATTTCAGCGACCTATAGTAAAATTTTACGTAGAAAAATTCTGTAGAACATTTTTATGTATAAATCTAAAGTTTTAATTCACTTTCAAAAAATTTTTTACAAACACCATAGAAATGACCCCTTATAATAACAGATAAACCATTACATAGTTCCGACGAAATATTTCTAATAATAGGGTCTAAATGTATTTGCAAGATACATTTAGGTCCGAAGTAATAATTACATTATTATCTCCCAATTAACATGACATGCCGACTAAAGAATACTATACAATTTTTTTGTTCCTAAGGTCGGCAGCCACCAAACCATGAAATGGAATTGTTTACGCAAAATTTTACACATTTAACATAAAGTTTCAATTGTTGCCTATCTTCTGAATAATTTTTTTGTTAAAATACAACTTGAATTATTATAATTAATATCATCTTTAAAAGTAGCCTTTCTTTAATTTTTTTTTTCTAAAAACTGATATCAAAAATGTGTTGTTTAAGAACGGAGTAAATTGCCAATAAACTGCTACTATTAGTATATTTTGAACATTTACACTAAAAATATAAATATATTTTCATGGCAAAATTGATCTTACATCAATAATTAGTATTCGCTGTTGATAATTATTTCAGTTTAAATTTAAAAATGCCGACTACTGGTACATGCCGACATTAGGTGCACTTACCCTATTCAATTTAAAATTAAAAAAATATAATCTGTTTTTTGTGTGAAAATAAATAAAAGTAAATTTTTATTTAGTAGCGTGTTATTGAGGATTAAAGATAATATCAGACAAACTAAAAAGGTAATATTTCAATATACGTAGTTAAAATTCTAGCTATATTTATATTTAGTTTTTTGTTCGTTGAAATGACCTGAATTATAACTTGGTCCCTTTTTATGCTGCAATTGTGTTGTTTCAACTCATGACCAAAGACCTAGTGAATGGAATGACCATATAATGTTGCGTTACAGGAAATTGCATGTATTATAATTTTTAGCTTGTTCTGGTGCATTTTCTGTTGTTTTCAGTTAACTTTTTATTTGAAGCCGACATTCACAAACTAACATACAGATCCTATATAGACATGTAACAGAGAAAAAATCAACACAAAAGTATTTAAATCATAAAGTATAGCAAATAAAGAGAGAGATGGAGAAAAAGGAGGTGTAGGAGATTTACATACATGCATGTAATTTCTCATAAAACATAAAATGAACAATGTTCATTAATGTTTTTCTACCGTGTAACTTTATATTCTCTATATAAAATTTATGCACCATACACATACACACATATGTACATATATTTACATATGATGTGTGTTGGTATGTTTAAATTTATATATTAATCTTAAATATGCATGTATGATGTTATCAATACATTTCACACAAAGTATGTAGAAACATTTTCAGAAAACACCCCAGCTCATACTGTATCATTCTAAGTGCTTTTTGTACAATTTTATTTTCTGTTTCTTTTGTTTTTGTTTTTTTTTTTGCTTTTTTTAAATACAACTTCAAAAGGATAATCGTTGTTTGTTGTAGTTCTCTTTTTATATATAAAATAAAAATATTTTGTTATTTTTTCACCTGCTTTGTTGTTTCCTTTTATAAAACGTTAAAACATAAAACGCCCACAATTTTCATTACTAGTGTTCGTGCTTTAAATTAAAAACAAAAAAATATTGCATATGAATGAATACGTTTTAGTCCTTTATAGGAAAAAAAGACGTTGTTTTATGGTTAAAATCGGGTCATTTTATCATTATTAAAGGCTAAAAGTTTGTTAGCACGCCTTCACTAATAGTATTCGATATAATTTTTATGATAACAAAACAAAAAACTAAATAATAGAAAATATTTAATATTATATTGTAGTTATTATCATTTTTGTCATTTATGAATTGTATACAATATGTTTAATAATGTATTATTTCAAATAGTGTGCATAAAAGTTTGGCACACGTGAAACGGAATATTATTAAAATATTTACAGTGTGTTGCAAAAGTGTATGAGAGGAAAGTTAACCTTTATTCCCAAAATAGTATTATTTTATCATGGTTTAAATCAAAGTATTTATACTAATTCTTTGAGCTAAAGGTGATGAAGTTACGTATTCTAATTCTTCAAAAGTGTGAGTTAAAGGAAAGATATTTACAATTAGCACTAAAAGGCACAATGGATGCCGATGACGATCGTAGTGGATAAGAAAATGCATTTCACTTTGCTAGTGTTTAATAAAATCTTTTTCTGTATTCTACAAAAATTATTACAAAATGAAAATTCAAAATTATTAATTTAAAAGTTGTTTATTTATTAAAAATTTAAGATGTTCAGAAAAAATTCCCGCTGTGCAGCCGTGGTGGCTATATGCGTCAATAGAAATAGTGATAATGCAAAAAAACACAATGTCATTATAATGACCCTCATTTGTTACTCGTATCCTCTTTACTGTTCATTTAAATTCCACTTTTTATATACAGTCAAAATTTGTTACAAAAATATCGATAAGCGAAAATTGTGCATATATGGAGTTTGACAGTTCTAAGTACGAAAAACAAAACAAGCGAGAATGTTATATTCGACTTGGCCGAATCTATATACCTACCATCAACTTATTCAAATTTTACGTTATATGGGAGGTGGGCGGACCACGCCCATTTTTTGTTTCCGAGTTTACATTGGTCCCCGAACTATTTGTATAAAATTTCGTTGTTGTTTTACCTTATATGGGAGGTGGGCGATAAAGTGAGCGGACCACGCCCATTTTTGTTTTCCAAGTTTATATCGATCCTCAAACTATCGGTACAAAATTTAGTTGTTATACATGCTTTTGTTTAAGAGAAATATGTAAATGAAGCTACAACGGACACACTGTGTTTCTAGTATTTGGCCCATAACTTTTTTGTTTATTAACCGATTTTGCCCAAACAAACCTTATATAAGATAAATATTTGAGCCAAATTTCGTCTCCCTAGGTTGTCCCGTTCGAGCCCTATCCTCAACAGTCAGCTAGATCGACTAAGAATCTAACCAGGACCCAGAAAATATATATTCTATGGAGTCTTAAATGATTTTTTCGACATTTTTGGATGGTGGGTATAAAATAAATAATAATAATCAACTGATTAAGAGAGATCAGGCTTGAATTCCCTTGACCGATACCTTATATAATGAATGCAGAACGGTTAAGACGTTAAGTTGAAAATTTTGTTTCACATAGCTATTTTTCCAAAATAAATTATAAATAGATTTTGAGGATTTGAAAAATTTACTTTATTATATTAGTTAGATTATTTAAATTAACGAAAAATAAATTACGAACTTAAGAAAACATAATTCGAAATCAAAAGGAAATTTTAATGATTTCCTTTAAAAAAATAATTAAAATAATTAATTTAACTAAAATATATCAAAAAGTCCATGTCCGATATAACGTAAGAGTCTAACATTAAATAGAGCATTGACAGTATGACTAGGTGTACCTAGAAATACCTTGCACATGCAACAAATATTCTTGTACTTGTATGTGTATATAACCACAAAACATAGTTCAAAATAAAATGTGGTATAAATGTTTGTTTCCTTTTTATACATTAAAGCTTTTGTTAGTTTATTCAACTTTAGTGTAAATTATATTAAACTTGTCACATTATTCATATATGTATGTGGTATATGTGTACATGATATTCGTGTACGTATTTTACTATTTTGCATATATCGATATTAGTTGGCCAAATGGTCATTGAGTACAACATGTACACTACTATTAAAATAGGACACGATATGTAAATTTTATATTGTTTTTATTTATTTATATATTGTTATTTGTTTCTTTTATAGTTTGGCTTTTAAATAAATTCCGAATGATCTATTAAATCTGATGTATGTATTTTAATGTTATTTATTCCTTTGGGGCGTATGAACATTATAAAAAAATATGATAATAGAGATTAAATGCATTTCTCATGAATAATATTATAATATGAAAATATAGCATGGTAATGTGGTATTGTTTCGGTAATATGTATAGATGAATAATAATAACATTATTATCTTTTTTGAAGATCAAATAAATAACTTAAAAATCACAAAAAAATTTCATGATTAATAAACATGCAAAATTTTCTATATAATTATATAGGTAATTTTGGAAAATCTATTTAAGAGTTTATAGTTAGAATTCAGAGCTTATTAAATTAAAATTACAAATGTATATTCTGTAATAAAAAAATTAAAAATAATAGAAGATTTTCAAAAAAAAAAAAAAAAAAATTTAGTATAGCTTGCAAACCATATAAATTGTTTTAAAACTATTTGTACTATCTTTCTATTCAAATTTATGTTAAGATTTATCTAAAGTAATACTATTACATTGTAATTAGCAATATGCTTTTAAAATTAATTATACGAAACTAATCTTAAACTATTTTAAATAATTAAACCTAATTAATATTGATTAATAAATATTGCAAGGAATTAGTAATAAATTATTTAAATTTTGCAATAATAATCCTCTTAAAAACACTCAATAATAATTTCAATATCAATTCATCTTTCTTCGGTAAAGCAAAAAAATGAATAAAATACATAAAAACTGCGCACAAAAAAATATGTGCACACTTTAAGGCCTATAAATTTTATAATGCGAGAAAAATATTAGTACCAGTGTTGCCGTTTGGTTAAATTTTTTGTAACTTTTTAACGTTCCACGTAACATGGAAATATTTTCCGTTTTTATACCCACCATGAAAAAGATGGGGGGTATGTTGATTTTGTCATTCCGTATGTAACATGTCGAAGGAATCATCTAAGACCCCACAAAGTATATATTTTCTGGGTCCTGGTTTGATTCTGAATCGATCTAGCTATGTCCGTCCGTCTGTCTGTCTGTTGAAAGCAGGATAGAGCTCGAACGGGGCAACCTAGGGAGATGAAATTTGGCACAAATATTTATCTTATATAAGGTTTGTTTGGTATTGAAAATGGGAAAAATCGGTTAATAAACAAATAACTTATGGGCTAAAAACTAGAAACACAGGGTGTCCGTTAAATACTTTTCAGCTGATATTTCTCCAATAAAAGCACATACGACAACGAAATTTTGTACGTATAGTTCGGGGGTCTATATAAACTCGGAAACAAAAAAATGGGCGTGGTCCGCCCACTTTACCGCCCACCTCCCATATAAGGTGAAAATCAACGAAATTGTGTTCAAATAGTTCAAGGACCAATGTAAAGTCGAAAACAAAAAAATGGGCGTGGTCCGCCCACTTTACCGTCCCCTTCCATATAATGCAAAATTTGAAAAAGTTGAATGTGGGTATATAGATTCGGCCGGGCCGAATATATTCGCGCTTGTTTGACCTTGTTTTCGTAACTACCTGTAGAACCAAACATTTAGTACATAAAATTATAAACTAACAAGTATTTGACTTCCAAGAGCACATCTGTTGGGATGGGGAGTTTAATTTTAAATATTTATATTACACATTTCTTGCCCATAACAATTTTATGTTATTATTAAAGTTTTTGCTGAATATTTAGGAGTCTGTCTATATTTTTCAAAGCTGAGACTGAATAATCAATCTATAATAATCATAGTGCTAAATCCTAACTAATCGGATTCTTCTTAAAAGCAGTTAGCATTAATAATCTTGAAATTTTGTTTCAAATAAGATAATTTTACGTAAAAAATAATATATTAAGAACTAAAACGGGGGGAAATTTTTATTGCGCCAAATTCATCATTGTACTTTTCAGATTCGATTTGACACACCTACAAATAGTACAATTGTAACATCTTTGACATCCCTGTTGTGTAAAATACAGTAGGGCCTGAATAATTGATTATAAAACTAAAATGTGTTTAAAAATATTACTCAAAATTTTTACTCAATTAACCGGGAAAATTGATTATCCAGAATGCTTCCGGTCCCAACCGTTACGGATAATCGAGGTCCTACTGTATTATATAATTATCTTTCTATGTAAAGATTGCAGTTATATAATACGATCTGCAGATCTGCAGATCGTCACAAAAAATCATAAACATTTTTGAAATTAAAGAAATAACTACTGATTTCCCTAGTTTTTTTTATTAAATTAATTTTCTTATTTAAAAAGTTTTATCGGCGAGAAAGTTTTACTCATGGAATGTTGTCAATGTGCCCTCCTCGATAACAAGATGATCTGATGCTGTCTTAAATAGATATAGGAATTTTAGTACTTTCATTTAAAACTTCGTGAGATGAGAAAATTTCGATTTTTTTTTTAATATTTTATTAATTTTTATTATTTTCTCTAAAATATCGAATTGAAAATGTTTATTATTATATCATACGTCTACATTTATTCACAATTTAAAAAATGCAAAATATAACTTTATGACCTAAATTGTAACTTTTTTTGAAACAAAACTGTAACTTTTTTCAAACTATTCCTGGCAACACTGATTAGTACCGCAAACATGCTTATAATTTTTATTGCTTTCAGTAACTGTGTTAAAATTTGTTGTAATGACATAATTAATTTTTCTTAAACTTAAAATTTAACAAAATTCGTGCAAACGCATAATTCAAATTTATAATCAAAACGCAAGTCTATCATATAATACAATTGTTAGGAATGCTAAAGGGCTGAGAAATTAAGATTTTTGCGTTATAAAAAATACAAAGAGCTCATGATCACCGAAACGAGCTCAGATAACCGAAGAAAAAGGTCGCAAACAAAATAATAAGAATTTTAAAAGAAAATTTCTACATCTTTGGATAGAATGTGACTCATTCATAAAATTTGTTTGTATCTTATTAGAAAAGTTGACAAAAAGCTTGGACCGTTAGAGGGTTAAAATAGGGATTAAAAATTAATTTTTCTCTTAAATTTGAAACTTAAATATTACAACTTTGAACAAAATTAAGATTTCAAAGAGATATTGATCCATTGGTTACGTTTTTATAAGCTGAATTTTAGGTACTACATTTTTTGTGCGCAGTCCTTAATTAAATATAAACATGTTTTAACGTTATTGTTACTGAGTATGTGTGTCCTATTGCTGTGTATGTGTGTGTTTAAAACATTTTCAATATCTTAATCTCACTTAAGTTAAATACTCAGTTCAAATAATTGAAAAGGAAATTCAAGGGAAACTTTTACTAATTACCCAACTGTTAAAAAGACATTCAATAAGTGGCCTTTTTAGAATATGTACTGGCACTTGGAATGAACAAATAAATGAATGGAACTCTTTGTGTGTATGTGTAATGATGATTGCTGTTGAATTCAGTTTGTTGGTTTGTTTGTAATTTGAATGGATAATAATCGTTTTAAATTAATATAATTTTTTACCCAACTCACGAAATGTGGCAGACACACGCACATACAAATTGTACTTAAAAAAATAAAAAAGTACAAATAGTCCGAGGATAAAAGCAAGAATAACAAATATTTTATTTGTGAGTGAAATATATAAAAAAGCAAAAATTGGAATGAATGAACAATTAACACTGTAAATGGAGAAAAAATATAAAAATAAAGCAGTATTTATTAAATCTCAGGGATGATAAAGAATTTAATTTTATCGTGATAATTTAAAAATGACTTTAATTTAATCAAAATCTAAAAATTTAGTAATATTTTCAAAATCTATACAAATGTTCAAAATTATTTTTTAGTTGTTGAATAAGAAATAATTATTTTTAAATTAAATTCTGCTAGCTTTATTTTTCCTATGATTACAAATTTATAGTACTTTATTTAATTATGCTCATTGTGCATACAATTTTAATTTCATAAAATAAAATGCATAAACTTTCAATACCTTTAAGTCTCTGTATATAATGAAACAAGTTGCAAAAAAAACAATGTACGTGGTTTGCCCCTTAAAGCTATGGTGGTGCTTAATTGTAGGAGGCAGTCATTCTGTCCGCAACAACAAGTGGCGGTTAAAAAGAACAAACTAAAATTATCCTTGAGTTTTAAATAGCTCAACTGAAATATTCACTCTTTCTCTTTTTTCTTTCTAAGTTGATGTTTTTGAAAACATTTTACGAGTATTTCTCATGCTCAAGAATAAGTATTTACTATCAACATTTCGACATCTGAATTTAAGATTTCTACTTGAAATTTTCAAGAGACTGAGTGTGGCAAGAAAAAGAATAAAAAAAAGGGAAATACAAGTAACAAAAATATAAAATCTAGCAACACTGTTTTAATTACAATCTCAAGTGAATGATTAAGTCGTTTTAAAGGGAACTTAGAAATGTATAGTATAGAAATGTCTGCATGTAGTAGTAATATATATATATATATATATTTTTATATATTCACTTCCTTTGCACTTGAACTTTAAACTGTTTCTTGTTATTATTTGTAAACCCTGAAAAATATGTTTTGTTTTTATAATCTTTTCGTTCGCATTTTTATTATAATACACAATGTAATTTTTAGTGTTGTTTACTGTAGTAAATCTTGAAAAATACAATAAATTTATTTGTGAGAAAATTTATTAAAAAAAAGTATTTATGTATGTTGAAAAATACTATTATTCTTGAAAAATTTTACGGTAGAGAAAACAGCGAAAACAATGATATAAAAACTCAAATGAAAGATACAAGAAATGTAAAAGAATAATGGAATAAATTATAATGTAGAAATTTGTTATCTTTTATTATTTTGTAAGATTTAATTTGCTTCAATTAAATTGTATTTATAGGGAATTATTATCATGCTGCTTACTTCGAAAACTGCCATCATTGTGTTGCAGCAGAAAAAGACCAAATTGTGTTGTGAATTTATTATGAATCTTTTTTTGCTTTAAAGTTTTTTCTTTTTTGGTTTATTCGTAGTACTGTGTTTGTGTGGTACGAGGTATTTAAGAATGGATATATTTAAGTGTGTGATTGTAGTGGTATAAAAGTATAAATGTCATGAATATAAATGCACTTGAAGTGAGATAAACAAAAGTAGGGAAGAAAAAACATAAAAAGGGATTCGAAGGAAAAGGCTTGTGATTTTTCTTAAAAACAGGGACGTAGAGTTAAAAATTTATATAAACATAAAGTTTTTTAATAAAAATTTGTGTAGATTTTGGGAAAATAGTAAAATCAAGACTTTCTACATATTAAGAACTGTTCTCTTGACTTTTAATTCTCACGCAAATAATAAATATGGTTGATAGCAACCATAATCGAACAATGTCATATAATGGTTGGAATTTATGGTTGTTTGAAGATTATATTAAGTTTGGACGTAGTACCATAAAATGGTTGCGTAGCATTGCAATATTTTATTATTTTTATTATTTCGTTCAGGAATAGAACTACCAGTCGCGTGAATCGTTCGTGAGCGAATTTCTAATCAACAAGAGTGAAGATTTTAAGTCCTATAACATATTATATAGTACTATAACCCAAAGAAATATCCATGTAAAATATACTTAAGTACAAAGAAAAACTGAACTAAAGTATTTAATACATACTACGTTTATACGTCCAGTTTCTGTAAATAAAAATAATTTACATATAAACAACTCATAGTTTATACAGTAAATTTCATAAAAAAAATATTTGTCGTGACGAATGAAAAAAAAAAAAAAAAAAAAAAAATACTTATAAAAGTAATCTGAAGTGGCGCGGCGTAAGCTTTAATGCAGGGGTTCCCACCCCTCCATGTATTATGACCCTTTTAGACATTTTTGTTTTTTCGCTGACCACTTGATATTTATTAGTATAGTAAAAATGAAAAATATTAAAAACTTTTTGATACTGCAATCATACTTACTTCATTTTCCACATCCAAACGTGATCTAAATTTGAATTTAATGAACTGTAGGGCAAAACTAGTTTCACATGATCACATATGTAGACACAAATTGTAGTAAAAGTTTCAACGCTTCATTCTCAACCAACGTGAAAACTTCAGAGACCAAAAATAACTATTAAATTTTATTTCAAATTAAAAAAGTTGAGTACAAAATAAGAAATATTTTTTATGTTATTTGATAACAGTTATTGTCGACAAAAATTTTTTCTATAGTTCTATAAGGTTTATTTTTATACCCTACACCACCATAGGTGGGGAGGGTATTATGCGTTTGTGCTGATGTTTGTAACACCCAAAAATATTGGTCTAAGACTCACCTTAATTTATACCAATCGGCTTAGAATCACTTTCTGTGTCGATTTAACGATGTCTGTCCGTCCGTCTGTCCGTCTGACCGTCTGTCCGTCCATGTAAACCTTGTAATCAAACTACAGGTCGCAATTTTGAACCAAAATTAATGAAATTTGGCACACAGGTTTCTTATAGTCCAGAGACGAAGCCTATTGAAATTGGTTATGATCGGTCCATTATTTCACCTAGCCCCCATACAAATGTCCTCCCGGAAAAGGGTTTAACGATCATAAATCCCTTAAATATAGCAATATTTTAATGAAATTTGGCACATATAAGTTTCATATAAGTCTAAATAAGTGTGCCGATTTTTAAAAAGATCGATTTATAATTAACTATAGCTCCCATATAAACCCCATTTCAGAAAATCACTTTAACGGGCATAAATCCTATTAAAATGTTAGTATCAAATTAATATTCGACACAAATAAGTTTTATATGAACATAAATGATGGCGCCAAAGTTTACAAAGTTCGGTTCATAATTTACCATACCTCCCATATAAGGCCCTCTTTCGGGAATCATCTAAAAGTGAATAAATTCATATAAATATCAGCATCAACGTAATATTCTGTATTCGTATGTTTTATTTTACACTTATGAGTATCGGTCCACATTTGACTCCAAGTCTAATAAAAGACCGCTTCCCGAATTATAATGTACACAATGGTGTAGGGTATCATATGGTCGGGCTTGACCGACTATATCTTTTTCTCTCGTTTAAAAATATTTTTTTACGTTGCTTGGTAACAGCTATTATTAAAATATACTTTTTTCTATTGTTCATAATTTTTATTTTTGAAATTTTTTTTTTACGTTGCCTTATAATATTTATTTTTTAAAATAAATTTTTTCCGTTACTTATAATTTTTATTTTTTAATATATATTTTTTACGTTGCTTGATAAACGTTAAAATATTTTTTAGTTTGTTTTTAACTTAAATTTTACAAGAAGAAGGCCTTTCTTCAGAGGTGCAGAAGATTATTGTTGCATTACTCTCACGTTCACCTTGTAACAGTCTGAATTACTTCTCTTTTCGTTATTTTCATCAATTTGATTTTAATTTATATCCATCTATATTTATTCGGTTCAGCGTTTTTGGCGTAATTGCGTAACAAACAAATACAAATTTGATTTTATAATATTAATATGGATATTTTCGTGGAAATGTGGAAATATTGCAAAAAAGCCCCTTATTCTTATACATCGATATGTAAATGTTTATATTATAACGGAATTATTTATAAAAATGCAAAAATTAATAGCTGTTAAATTAAAAAAAAAAAAAAAAATTTATTTATAAGTAACGTAAAAAAATATATTTCAATCATAACTGTTATTAAGCAACGTAAAAGAATAAAAATCAAAAATAAAAATTATATAAAACGGAAATTTTTTTTTTAAATAATTATAACTGTTAAGGTAGACGAAAATTTATATTTGTTAAAAATAACTGTTTCTTAGAGACGTAATTTTTTTTTTTTTATTATTTAACAGTTATGACGTTTTTACATAAATCTTATAACTGTTATGTCTCTGGAAAACTTTGAAATATTCATCGTTCCAAGTGTATTACACTTTTCATATACATATGTTTCTTTTATACATCAGATGAATCCAAGATATAATTCAGCTGAAGAAATGAAGAATATTTTGCTAGAGGACATTATAGACGTATTTTTCATAAAGAAATTGTGCATATTAGAGCACTTATAGAATTAAAATTAATTAATATATTTACTTATCTGCCTTGTAGTATAATGTTAAGTTTGTTAAACGGTTCAAAAAATTTAGAGATATAAGCAACGTAATATATAAAAATAGCTTTCTGTATTTTTTTTTTTTTTTAAATCTTCATTTTTGTATAAAAGGAAAATGTCACCTTCTGTCTACAATTCGTGTAATCTCTTTAGCATATTTCCCTTTGAAATGCAACGGACATCGGTATGGAGAAGTAATTTCCTATGGTCTGCATTTAAGTCGAATTATAGGGCTTTAGGAATTACATTTCTTAAGACATTACTTCTTACAAAATTGACTTCGTCTACAGTAGTTTCAAGATCACTTTTAAAAATATCAGGTAAAGTTTTCGCAGCAAGTACTTGTGGGTGAATAACCTAATCACGAAATATGTATATCATGTACAATAATTCTATACAGATTTTCGGTCTCTCTCGCGGAGAGAATGGAATGTTGCTACGGACCCCCATTTTTGAAATCTTGCTTTAATGCAAATATGGACTGTGCACGAAAAATTTAGTGTATACAATTCAGCTAATGAAAATGAAACCAATGGGTCAAATTCTTTCATAAATTGATTTTGTTAAAGGCTATATTCAAGTTTTAAATTTAAAAGAAAAATAATTTTTCTATACAATTTTAATAAAATATTGACCATTTTTGTGTTTTGTTTTACTTTTTTGTTAGAATGGATCCACTTGCTAATTGCAAGTTAGAGGTGCGTATAAAAGTAGTAACAGTTAACCTAATATGACAAAAAGTAAAGCTTATCACCTTTACAAATTTTAATTTTTAATATGTTAGCATGCCTATGTATAGTATATATTAGAAACAATTGTTAAAAATACTTTAATTGGAAAATTAACCTGTTAATAAAGGTGTCTACTAAATTATAACTTTTCGTTCTGTTTTAATTTTTACTAAAAACTAAAAGCCCTTTCGCAGCTAAAAAGTTTAATGGAATATAGTCCCCTTCATTTAATTGCTTTTCGAATTAAAACATTTAAAAAGTTCTCAACGGCTCTGCTGGTAAAGAGGAAAAAAAAAACTAAGTGGTGTTGGTAATGGTGGGAGTATAAAACAATGATTATTAAATAAACTTTCCTAAAAACCAACAATTGTTTTGCTTTGCAAGGGTAAATTATTTAATTTTAAATGCAGAAGATTGCCTAGCTTAGTTTGGTTTGATGAACACTTGTTGCTGCAATGAACTACCCAACTAACCAACTCCTAAACAGCCAATCGGTCAGGAAAGTAGAATGGCAGTGTAGCTGGTATAAGGCGGCAATCAACGGGCTTAAACTAAAGAAGTGCATGGTAGTAAAGTAAATCTAAACAATAGATACTTGCTCATGAAAAAAATAAACTAAAACAACAAAATAAAACTTTAAGTGGAAAAGGGCTTAACAACAGTTGCAGCTACAGCTAAAGTACAACTACGACCACTGCAAAAAAAAAATAAAAAATTTAGAAAAATAATCATAAAAAATACGAGTTAAAAAAGTTTTAGTTTTGTAACTTCCTTCATTTTCCGGGCCTTGTTTTACAACAAGGAAAAACTTGATTATCATTATTATTATTTTTTGTTGCTGTTCAGTTGTTGTGGAATTTATTTACAAATAAAACGTGTCTAGAATAGCTGTTGTAGTTTGAGGGTTTGTTTAACTTGGTTGGTGCTGCTATTTTGTTTTATTTTTTTCAATTGAGATTTTGTGGTTTAAATTAGTTTTAATGCCAATTGAAACAGCAACAACAGCAATATTTAAAGTTAAGTAACAAATTTTGAATATATTTATTTTAAGCCTCTAAATTAAATTAGAAAACTTTTTAATCATACTTCTTTCTAGCAGCAAATGACGACCTCAACAGCATTTTTAAACAAAATATTTAAGCTCTTTAAATACTTTTTACTCACAAGAGCAACCATACGAATGTGACAAACAATGAAAAGAAATATTTAAAGGAATAATTTATTTGGAAGTATAACGAACATGGTTGCAGATTCGTCAACCAGCATTCGGTTTAAAGAACCATAAAAACATTATAAGTTAAAGGTGTAATTTTTTGAGCTATAATATTTTAAATAAGAATTCATTGTTTTTAATTTCTGTTAAAAAGGTACACTTCATAAACTTGTTATTTAAACTTCAATGAGTCTTTCAAAGTCAATTTGTCTTTTTGTTTCTTTTTTGGGTTTTTTTTTTTAATTTTGTGGAATTGGTATCATATCAAAGGGTTAGAATGATGACATAACACATTCTCATGCCATCTTCAAAAAAAAAAACCAACCAAACAAACCAAATGACTGACTGAAAAATAAACAAACCAACAATCATTTCATATCCTTTTAATCATTTCATTAGAGAACTGAATTGCAAAGGAAAGGGGAGAAATTCATGAAATAATTTCTTTAAAAAAACGATTTTCTTTTACAAAAATTGTAATAAAATCTTCTAAATGTCTGTAAAACCTCTTTTTTAGTGGCATACCGAATGTTTGTTTGACATGCTTAGGAAGTGGGAAGAAAAAAATATATCATATAAATTGGCTTCTACTTGTGATTTTGGAAAAAATAAATATAAAATGCAATTTCTGACCACAAAATTTTAGAAGAAATTTATTTGCTATAGTAAAAGGATTGACTTAATGAAAACAGCATAGAGATTCCATTTAAAAAAGTAATGTTTATAATGAACACTTTAAGTACTCAATCCTAAAGTTAATGTCTACTGTAGGGCAGATTGTATATACATATATACTATATATGTATATATATAAAAAACTTGAAATCTAATGGAATTTCTATGTCAAGGAAAACAAATTAGAATTGTATATTTAAAAGTTGGAAGCTGAAATTAATTTTAGGAAAATTAAAGGAAATAAAATAAAAAATTTTAAGCTGTATTCAAAAACAAATTTTAAAATGGCTTAAAAAAGTTGTATCTAAATTGATCAAAATTTTAAAATGATTTTAAATATTTTTATAATTAAATAATTTACTCAAAATCGAAGCATTCCATTACAACTACGAACAATACATATTCAATTATTTTATTAATAGAAATAAAAACTATTAAAAAATGTATTAAATTATTCAAATTCTAACTTATTTTTATTTATCTGATAAATAATAATTGAAAGCCGATAAATTGTTTTAATTTTAGTTAAAATATTAGAAAATTTGAGTTTTGATCACTTGAATAATTGATACAATTAAACAATTAATTAGAATAGTTTTTATCTTTGATAAATCATTTAATAGACCATATTTTTTTGTGTATTTTAAACTTAAAATTTCTTTTCAAATACATGAATACAGGAGTAAATGTTTAATAATTAATTTTATCATAATTTTTGTTTTAGTAAAATTAACGTTGTATGAATTATGACTTTTATAATTATATTCCCGTCTTTATTATTCAATTATTCCCTAGAAAATATGCCATGGAGGTAAACAAGCATTAATAAATTGCTAATATCTTGATTTTCTTTTTTTGCTACTTCACTCTTTTTGTTGGGTTTTTTAATATAAATTTCACATTTTATGTTAACAAGTCACGTGTAAGTAATTGTTTGTTTTAAAGAATAAGTAACAAGTTACGAATAATATAGCCGAAAATAAAAATATGTTTATATTTCTTAAGGTATTCATAATTTCAAAGAAAATTCTGAAAGAATTTAAGAAAAAAATATATATTTTTATTAAATCCTATGAGACATTTTTGTTAAATCCCAAAGACAGGTTTGTTGTTTCGTTTTTTAAGAATTACATAAAAACTGTAGAATTTATTCGATTCTACTTGGAATAACTTGCTAAAACTTCCCATACATTTCTCATAGTTTTCCTAAAAGTATACCAAAAAAACTAACTAAAAAATTGTGTCATCAAAACTCGGATAACCTGTATTTAACTGTTAAAAGGCCGCACAACAACAAAGATGGTGCAGAATTTATCTACAAAGTCCGATTAGTTTATTTATGATAAAATGAGATCAAAGGGTACAAACGCGCGAACAAAAATTATAGAGGAATGGAAAAAACTTAAGTAATTTTTAACAGTTTTTCTGTCTTGAACTTTGAACAACAATCATGATTATAAAAAGAATGCTATGGCGCTAAAATTTTGCACTCTATTAGTTTCAAGTCTTGTGAGTTCAGATCTGTAACCAATTTGTTTAAAATATCATTACCACAAAACTTATTAAGAATTTAAGTCAGTTTCAGCCAAGTTAAAAATTTTTAATAACAGCCCATATAACTTCAAATTAAAAAAAAAAAATGTTTTTAATTTTTCTTTAAAAATAGCACTAGTCGCAAGTAGTTAAAATGACAAAATAATATAATTTTATATAATTTTTGTGTTTTAAAAACGTATCGATTCTTCCTTAAATTAAAAAACATCAGCAAAATTAAAATGTAAAAAATATATATTTTTAATATAAATTTTAATTATGAACCCTACTAATGTATGAATAAATATATATACACATACAACATATTTAAGAATATATGGGTGTACGAATGTAAAACACATATGCATAATTTAAAGACCTGCAGATTGTTGGTAATATTTTCACACAAATACACGTACAAACATACATAACTAACCATGGCAATTTAATTTTTTTTAAATAATAAAGTCTATAACAGCAAATAAGAACAGATCCCAACTGCCAAAACAAGAAGAGTGAAAAAAAAAATATGAACCTGTGTGAACAACACATAAGTACGATTATTATTTAAATAATAAAAATAAACCAAAGTAAAATGTTAAAAAAGCATTTATAAATGTACATATGAAACTGCTTCATAAAAGAGTGAAATCTAAAAATTTTTTAAATAAAAATTAATCTGGATCTTCTAAATTTATAACATCAATAGAGGAGGAGTTGGGTTTTCAAAATATTATTTGATCAAATTTAAAATTAAAGACAGAAACTGTGGGCGTTAGTTTTCCACCATTTAAGTAAAAAAATAAAAAAATCGGAACTTGTAACTTTTACAAATATGAAGCGATTTTATATTTTATTTCATTAATTTTTCTTATTTGACTTCAAAATTTTAATATGGGACGCGTCTATATACATCCCGAGAAAAATGTACCACAAACGTGTATAATAGTAAAATTCATTCAGAATTTATACTTTGAAAGCACTTTTAAATTTGCCCTCTTTATGTCTTTATGCATTATTAAATAAAACTTTAGTGAGTTACTTACTTGAAAAAAATAAACAAAAAAGAGATTCAAATGAGCAAAAGAAATTTTTACAAAAAAAAAAAAGTAACAACAAGTATGACAACAACTTTTAAGATTAACAGCATGAACCTAATTTAGCTTTGTTCATGTGAATGTAACTACAAACTCACTCTTACAAAATAAAACTACGAAAAAAACATACTTGCTGTTCTTAATTTTCATATTAAATCTGTTAAAATAATGAGACAGTTATGGTTAAAAAATATTCATACAAGAGTTAAGGTTTCGTTCAAGTGTAAGTATACGAAAAGTATGCAATAATAAATAAGTAAAAAAACTTTATTTTCATAATGTCTTAAGTAGTTCTAAAGAAAATTATGAGATAAATAATATACTAACAACAAAAACATTAAAGGCACAAACACTTACATACTTCAATCTTAAATACCAGGAAAAAGTTAATACATATTGTATATGTATGTATTTTATAAATATGTAATAATAAAAAAGCCCTATAGCTGTGTATATTGCCAAAAGAAATTTTAACATTTTACTTTAATAACAAATAGCAGTTTGGTTTATTTTCATCATTATAAACCATATTAAACCAAAAACAAAAAACACCTACATCTTTATAAATATAACTTACTACCTCTTTAAACCACATCCACACACTTATTATGGTAAAAGTAAGTAATACATTAACTACAATATAAATGAATAAGTATATAGTGTAATTTTGTAAGTATATGTATGTTGATGTAAAGTTATACATGTATTATAGCCGATTTAACTACATATGTATAGCATAGTAGATTGTCATATAATATGCACATTTAAATGAGCCTATATGAGCTACTCGTCATTATCAGTGTAATTAACATAAATATTACTTTTACTTTTATCTTTTAGATACATATGAATATGAGTATGTGCCAAATTTAGATGCTGCTCTATGCTGGAAATTTTTGAAATTTTTTTTTTTTTAATTATATATAAATATTTTGTGTCTAAAGTTTTTAATTTTATTTTTGTTTAATATTATTACTCTAAGGTTTTGATTGCATTAAGCAGTAGGGAATTTTTATCTATAGAATAGAGCTGCTATAAATTTAAAATCATTAATGTATTGCGCTGAAGTAAATGCGTAGTTGGTGTAAAATTTAATGGAATTTATTTAACTTATATACATAGCTATATTTAATTTATTATACGATAAGTAGTGTTAAGATTTCTAAATTTTAATTAAACCTTAACCGTGAAATATGTGCTTTTATAAATAATGTAGTTAAAAATATACAGAGAAAAAATATTTTAAATTCAGTTAAATTAATAACACAAATTGGCAATAACAAAATCTTTCTTAACGATAATTGAAAAATTTTGAGAACGGTTCTAGGATATATTTTAGGAACTTGAAAACATCTGTTTGTATATGCGGATTCAAAGCCGCGATTAACTGAATTTTTGTTATAAAGTTAGGTACCGAATAAAAATAGACAATTGCATCAATATCAATTAAAATCTTCAAGATAGGTTGTGTCATTTTCTTATAAGGAGTTGTCAAAAGTTACACATTTTTTTTTACATTTATGAAAAAAAAATTAAAAAAATTCAATTGTCATCAACTTCAGTGTATTTATTTAGAAAAAGTCTTCAGTGTATTTATTTAGAAAAAGTCTTTGAAAGTAAAAGCTTAAAATGGATACATCAACTTCAGGTATTTAAGTGTACTTTACTACAAGCTTTTGTAATTTATATTTTGTCCTAATATATTTGTTTTTTTCATGGAATGCAACTTAAAATGTTACAAAATGTTTGTTCTAAAAATTTTCTGAAAAATAGTACATATTGTCTACTTTAATACTGTGAAAAAATCGTGCGCATATGTAGCCCGATTTGAGAAACTTGCCTTATCAAGTAATAAGCAGTAGGGGAGAATCGAACAATTATACAAAAATTGTGACACTTATATGACTTTATATGGATTAACATACTTAAACTTTCCACACATTTTAAATTTTTGCCCCAAAAAATATGCAGCAAATTATATAGATTAAAATACTTTGTCTTAAAATAAATGAGCAATTTATTGATAAAATTTAGAAAATATTGAATAACGTTTTAAGTTTTTAAACGGTTTTACGATTTTATTTGAAAATAAAATAGTATTTAAATCTTTGTAAACAAATATGAATAGTCGTAAAGAAAAATTTAAAATTTTGAATGAGAAAATTAATTAATAAGTTCTCTTTTAGAATATTAGCATCGATTTATTTAAGAAGAGTTTGGACTTAGCAAGATATTTGCTCATATTTTCATAGAAAAATATTATTTGGGAGGATATTTCATAACTTTGCTACTTTTTTTTTGCTACGAACTACGTTTTTCTTAAATTGTCTCAAAATTAAGAGAGCTAAGAGATCTTTAGTGCAGGAACTACCCTAAAAATTTTCTCTTTGAAAACATTTAAAAATTTAGAAGGTGTTTCGAATATTTTGAAAACTGTTATGTGACGTCCCAAAGAAGATATACAGCCTACATTATAACTGTTTTAAGTGAAAATAAAAGTGTAATTTTGTAGCAGTGTTTAATTTAATATTTTTTCGAACAAATATTTCTTTAATTCTTATTAAATATATTAGTCTTTAATATCCTTCTATTTGTTATAAATATTTCATGAGTATTATCATGTAAATTTTCTACTCAATTTCATTTTTAATTTTAGTGACATCAGCCATTTATTTTCAATTTTTTATATTTCAGTATACAAAGGTGCAGTTGTGTTATAATTTCAATAGAATATCTTAATGTTTACTGGATTTAAAAACGTGTATACTAAAATTTTTGTGACAGTGACAGTTCAAATATTTGGAATTTCTAAACTAAAAGGTGTAAGCAATGATTAACTATAGTAAATCATACTTAAAATATTATTCGTCTTCATAAAGTGTAATGAAAAACTTAAAATTTAACTACAGTGCAAAAAACTAAACGAAACTATAAAACAAAACAGTAAATAAAAACGAAAAAGATAGTGGGAATTAATTTCTAAAATCCATAATGATTATATCAAACATTTACCAAAGCGAAATTCCTTGTTACGTCTATTATATCCTGAACCCATGCCACCAGCATGTGAAGATTTGACACGTAATATACGCGGTTGGGCCAGGCGTTTAATACGTTTTAATAAATTACTAACGTATGCAATATTATTACTATCATTATTATAGTTGTTGTTGTTGATATTCTTGCTATTATAGTTGTTACTATTATCAACAACAACAAAATCCCTAATTATGTCACCAGAAGAATATGAAGAGGGGGAGTTGGATGTGTATGCGGATAAAGATGATGACGATGATGATGGTAATAATAATGATGTTTTAGCTTTTGCATACAATACCGCAAAATGTTTGTTATATTTATGAGATTTTGCTGCTGTTGTTTTTGCTGTTGGTATTCTTGCCGTAATAATGAAACGTTTAATGTTTTTTGCGGCTTTTTGTTTGTAATTAGTAGCGGATATATGAAGATTATTAGTATTATAATCCAGACCATTATTATTATTATACGTATACAATATGTTGGTAGCTAAGCATTTTTTATTTTGGTGTTAAAATATTCATATTAATATAGAAATAGAATAGAGAAGTTGATAAATAATGAGTATGTTGTTAATACGGTAATACATTATTAAAGCGGTTAAGAAATATTCCATTAGCAGCAAAAAAATGGTATGCATTTAAACAAGTATTACAGTTATAAGTTTATGTTAAGATGTACTTACTCTTTACTCTTAACCAGGTATAGGCGGATTTTTCACCAGCCTCATTAACAGCCAAACATTGAAACATGGCAGAATCATCGATGGCAAGATGTTTTATGTGCAAAGAATTATCATCAGATAAGGAAAATCTAAAAGAATTAAAAGGGTTAAAAAATTAATTACTATGTATTTATTTTTTGCAAATAATTTTATACTTACTTATCATTTTGATAGTCTACGGGTTCAGCATTTCTAAACCATGTCACTGATGGCTGTGGATCTCCTACAACATCACATGGTAGCGTCACTAATGCTCCCAAATCACCAAATGTTTCCTGACGCATTTGTGTAAAAAACGAAGGTGGCTCCAAGATTTCAATTTTTGCTTTTGACGTTAATATCTTATAGCCACCGCTACGTAAACGTACTTGACATGTATATTCTCCTGAATGCGTTAGATTGACCGATAATAAGGCCAATGAACGATTCCATGGATCATTGAGTGTATGAGCAATTTCAGCATTTTCAATTGGTATACCATCTTTAAACCATAACGTTTCCAATTCATGTAATGGCCGTGCATTTGCAATGCACTGCAATTCGGCAACTTGTTCGCCACGTTTTAATTTCATATCCTGCGGATGTACAATAATTTCCGGTGGCACCTCAATATATGGATCACCGCTTACATTCAAGTGTATAAAGGCACTGTTCTCCTCTTTGCCCAATTGGGTGTTGAATGCACGTGCACGATATGACCGGCGATCAACTTCATCGGCGCTGAGTATTATCAATTGATTGGCTTTTGTGAAGGCATATTTAATGTCATAATTCAAAGGACCCTCATCGGTTTGCCACGTAACTGAGGGTATTGGTGTGGAGTCAATGGCAGGCAAATCAAATATGGCTGGATGGCCAGAAACAACTGTTAAACGGCCTTCTGTTATATTATTAAATGTACCCATATCTGCAACAATAAAATATATGAAAAAAAGGACAAAGTTGCAATACTCTCATACAAACAGAAACAAAAAAAACTTTATACATAAATTAAGAAATTATAAGCATTTATTATTTGAGTTGTAACAATTGCACAGTAACATTCATTCATTCGTACCCCAGGTCTTTTTATACCCTTCACCACAGGTGTAAAGGGTATATATAAGTTTGTCATTCCGTTTGTAATTTCCACAATTTTCGTCGGAGAGCAAAAAAGTTTATATTTTCAGAATCCTTGTAAGAAGCGATGACGATTGGACCATGTCCGTCCGTCCGTCCGTCCGTCCGTCCGTGTGTCGGTTGAAATGGCGTTTATGAAGCCCACCGATAACTGACATATATAATATGTATGTCAAACGATCGGAAATGCTTTCGAGAATTTTGCTATTGGAATTCAGCAAGATAGGTTCATACAATGCGGAGATATGTTCAAAAAACCGGTTTTTTGAACCGGTTTTCCAGTTTCTGAAGCCTCTGTATACACTACGGACTTCGTTTTTACAAAGAATTCTCGGACATTTTTTTCTGAATTTTTGTTCTGAAAAAATGAAATAAATCGGTTCAGTAATAACTGAGATATCGGACAAAACGCATTTTTTATTTTTTGAAGCCTTGGTTTAAGCTATAGATTTTTATTTATATACAGATCGGTCACAAATATTTTTATAAAATTTCGGTTTTTTGAATCAGGAAGATCGGTTTATAAATGGTGGAGATATGCTTTAAAAACCGGTTTTTAGAACCGGTTTTTTAGTTTCTGAAGCCTCTGCATATACCAGGGACTTCGAATTTTTAAAGGGGGCTCGAAAATAATTTTCTGAATTTTTGTTCTGAAAAAATTAAATAAATCGGTTCAGTAATAACTGAGATATCGGGGAAAACGATTTTTTTATTTTTGAAGCCCTTGTTCAAGCTATAGATTTTTATTTTTATATAGATCAGTCATAAATATTTTTATAAAATTTCGGTTTTTTTAATAAAACAAATTCGTTCATAATCAACAGAGTTATGGCCCAAAAACAAATCTGTTAAGAATATAAATACACCAACAAACATGTATATTAAGCATTGTAATGACTATTAGTGACGTTTTTTGTTTTTTGTATAGACAAGTAGTTTAGTTATCAACAGCAGTAATATGATGAATAACAGTGTTGTTGTTGTTCTTTGTATATGCAGTCTGTACAAAAATAAATAGATATGGAATTGTAGTTGTTTATTTTTAAAAACTAAAACATATCTGTTAAGAATATACATAAATACATACACAAACATGTATATTAAGCATTGTAATGACTATTAGTGACGTTTTTTGTTTTTTGTATAGACAAGTAGGTAGTTTAGTTAGCAACAGCAGTAATATAATGAATAACAGTGTTGTTGTTGTTCTTTGTGTATTCAGTCAGTTTGTACATACAAAAATAAATATATATGGAATTGTTGTTGTTTCTTTTTTAAAAGCAAAGCCTGTTATGATTGTTTTTTTTTTCATATTCAAATTTTCGTAGTTTGAAAAAAATTTAGATTTAGAAAATATGCAAGCATACGTTAAGGCAAAAATTTTATTAATTGTCGGTAATATGGTAATATGATGTCGATAAGATGGTAAGATGGTAATATGGTGAAGGGTATCAAAGATTCGGCACAGCCGAATCTTTTTTCAATTTCATTATTTATTCATTTATGTAGGTTTGTTCCAAAAAGAAAAAAAAAAATTCGTTGTGTTTATTACACTTCATACATATTCCTTTGCCAAGTCATGTTGTAGTAAAAAAAAAAAGAAAAATATGTTTAAAACATACAACTGGTCTATCAGTCAACAAGTCCACTGCTTGCCTTAACGTCCCACCCTTCAACCCACCATTTAAGGAATCATGTTGTTTGTCAGTGTGTTTAAATAAGCTTCGAAATGCCTACACTCACGCAGTCCGGTTACCATTCAATTGTGCTCCACATAAATTTGAAAGAATTTTTTCTTTAATTTTCACAAAGAAAATATTTCTACTAAAATTAGCTCCCAGAATTCTTTAAATATTCCATAATGGCCATTTTCAAATCTCCTTTTAGTTCTCTATTTTTTTTTTTTTTTTAATTCTTATAATTCGACTTTCGACTTATTTTTATTTTATTTTTTCCGTAGAAGCTTTTAAAAACTACATTCGAAATTTTGTCTTCGATATAATATAAACATAAATTAAAATGTAATATTCGTCCTGGCCGAATCTATTTTTATTGGGTATCATCTTAAAATTTTTTGTATTTTTTAATTTATATTTTAGGTGGGCGATAAAGTGAGCGGATCACAACTATTTCTTGATTTCAAATTAATTTCGATCCTTTAATTATTTCTACGTAATTTCGTTTCCGTACATGTTTATATTTAAGAAATATGAACTAGAAATACGACGGACACCATTTTTTTTCTAGTATTTTGGACATTTTCAATACCAAACAAACCTTAGCGAAGGGGAATAAATTAGTAAAATTTTGTTGCCCTACTTAAAGCCCCTCTAGCCCTATCGTACTTTCAACAGACAGGCATAGCTAAATCGTCTTACAATTTCATGAGGTCTAGAATATTTCTATATAATTTATAGAGACTAAGACGAATATTTCGGCTATGGAGGTTATATTAATGATTTCCAGCCATGAATTTTTCAATAATAACATTCCTTTTCATATCTGTATCGACTACAAAGTCTTTGCAAGAGTTGAATGAAGTACTGACACTTTATATTCAACAAAAACACAATCAAACTTTATTTTATCCCCCATACACATACATACATACAAACATACTTTGTTGTTTGTATATTATTGTATGAGTTTGAATGAATGGACAAGTGTACTAATTAATTTAAGTAACTGCCACTTAATTGCTAATCGTCGAAGTTGTAGTCATTTTAGACGTTTCTGTCTTATTGCTCGACCTCTTTATATTGTCTTTTATTCTTTATACTCATTCTTATTTATTGTAGGTTAAAGTTTTAGCTTTACAATTATATTTGAATTTTTTCTTCGTCATCTTTTTTTAGGCCTTTTAATTGAAACACATTCCGTTGTTTAAATTAAAACAAGAAAACCATGGGTTGGCTGTCTGTATGTATGTCTTTTTTTTAGTTTTATTCTTTTGTTTTTATTGCACTGCCCGGGGAAAATTGTTTAATTAAGTGACACTTAATAAATGTCAGAAATTATTTTATGTATATGTTTTCTTTAGGGTGTAAGGAGTTTTGTGGGGAGAATTTCTTATGAAAATAAAATTTAAATTTATGGGCATAACGAAAAAGTGCATTTTTAAAAGTTTACATGTTGTTTATTCTTTCATATACAATTGTATTTATTAATGTATTAAGGCCAAGATGCAATTAAACTTTTATATATATTTATCACTTTGAGAGTGACTTAGTTCACACGTTTGCTTATGATTTTTATAGCAAATATTTTAAATTTAATGTTCATCATATACATAAATTTAATTTAATGTTTAAAATTTTTATAAATTTAACGATTTTTTTACAACTTGAAATTTGTTTAACAACCTGGTTATAAACTGTGAAAATCCCAATATGTTTCCAAAGAAATTTGTTTTTATGATTTTTATATGTAAACAAGAGGAGTATTAAAGTCTATTTTATAGATTACAGATGTTGTAACTCTTCCAAAAATATGTTCTTCATATTTTTGGAAAATTACTTTTTCTGTTTTTTGTATGAAAATTCAAATTTTCGAATCATTTTTTTTTTTTTTTTAATTTGAATACTTTTATGAAATTTAAATCTTTTTATGAAAATTAAAATTTTTTATGCTAATTCATGTTCAAAAGTTAAAGAAAATTCAAATTTTCGGGGGAGAAAAATCGGTTTTTGGTAAATTTTCTGTAACGTCTGAACCGTTAAAGACATCAGAGTGAAATTTCACATGACAGTTTAATAGCGGATCAGTGGGGTAATGGGTGGCCCTCTAAAGTTGGTCACATCAGGTATTTATTTTTTTTAATCTCATAATTTCATTTATGTTTTAATTTAATAATTTTACATTTTTATTACAATTATGAAATTTAAACTTTCGATCTTGCCAAAAAAGGGGGTAATATTTTTTAACTTTAATGTTATTTTTGTTTTGTTTCAGTCTAAAAAAAAGACCAAGTTGAGAAAAAAAATATTGAGAATTTGAGTATTTTTGTACAACAAGTGGAAACTTTTTTAAGTCCCTGATTTTAGGATAAATTTATTTATATCGTACCAAAATTTCATTTTAATACCTCTACTCGTTTAAATTTTATTTTGGCACAAATATTAACGTTATTTAAAAAAAAATTAAAATCTAAATCATAAGTTTTTCGGGTCATGAAGAAACAGATCCACTGTGCGACAGTACATAGTCAGTTTGATTACCATACGCTTGTGCTGATATATGTAACGGTCAACCAAATTTTCGTAAAACAACCTTTAGCAATTAGGCTTTAATTCACATATGAAGGTAATTGCCAAAATTTCAGAATTCTTAGACAATTTATTTCGCATATTATTTTGCTACAAAATAATAGTAGCAAAATATTAAACATCGAAAAATAGTATTGTTGTCTTATTTTTTTAAAAATCGCGCTACTATTATATTGCACACAGCTGTATATTACGTACATTAGAGGTGTCGATGTAAAAATACTTTATTGTAAGTTTATGTTTTTAAAATTTTTTTCCCTAGAGTTATCCTTTTCCAATCTGGATCTAATAATAAATAGATTATTTTTTAAGTTTTTTTTTTTTTTTTACTTTTTGTATATGGGCAATTCTTCAAACTCGTTGACTTTTGATGTTCAAAAAAATTTCGAAAATTTTTTAATGGCACATCAACGATATTTAGTACCAATATTGCTTGGCTCTAGTGAAACACAAATCTGTTCGCGTGAATGACATTTACCGAACGGCATCAATTTTATGGCGGTTTAAAATACAATTTTTTTTAACAAATTTCCAAAATTCTATTTATAGTCCTAAATCAAAAATTATTACATTTATGTACTCTACAATGGTGTATCTAAAATACAAATTAAAAATATCGCGATATGTTTAGTATTAGCGATTTAATAATAATTAAACCTTCTTATAAAATTTGCAAAATTCAGTTTTTAGTGATGTAGTGTTGTTCATAAAACTTCGCTGTCTTAGCCCATGAAAACCGCTGATGAATATTTTTAGTAAAATTATATTTCTTGCGCACGTAAAACTTTACACAGGAACTTATTTCAGTTTAAAATTGATTTATAACACCAAAATCCGGTACAACAAAATAAGCAAAATTGCTGAATTTCTTAAAATTGCTATACACGTTTAGCAAATTAATATTTTAAAACGCCACAATGATTTTTAAATGTCATTTGGAAACCTATACTCTAGCTTCACTGAAATATCGTTACGAGTGTGCCTCGCGAAAAATGCACCTCTTGGAGCCATTCACATTTTTTGTCTCCAAGTTTGGGTACTTCCTACGGCATTTCTGTTGAGGGCACATATGTCAAATGATGCATAATTTCAAAAGCTATTAGGCTTTGTTTTGAAGTTTGAAATATCCGTAAAATCCCCAGTGAAAAAACTGCAAAATTTTAACCGTTTCACATGGAACCGTTGCAGGTCTTGAATTTTTTTCTGTTATAGCATCAAGTGTTGTTAACATAGCTGCATCCAAAGTTGTTTAAAAAAGTCAGAATTTAAAAAAATATTTGACGTTGAAGGTCGGTTTCATAAAGGCAAATTTGTAAAAATAGAATTGCCCATATCTCCACGTAATTGTACCGAAACAGCTTTTTTTTTTTGTTTATATAACTAAAAATAATTACAATTTCATAATATACTATATTATAAAAATATATTATTGATAAAATATTATATTATTGATAAAATATACGAGCATTTTCAAAATCATTTTACAAGTTTCTCCCCTTTTTACGCCTTCGTAGCACAATTTGAAAAAAGTACATTTCTATAAACATTAGAACTTTTAAATCTCAATAAATTTTAAATATTCATTTAATCCCTGAACTTCATGCATGCATTTCTTTATACTAGAAACTCAATATTTATTTATAAATATTTATATAATTTCTTTAAAAAAAAAAAAAACCTATACATTTTTGTAAATAGCAGCAATAAAAAACCCAGTAAATTTTAAAACATCAGCAGCATTATCATACTTACGGGCAACGACAACATCAATTTTTTCACTAAATATTGAGCCGGCATCATTTTTAGCAATGCATTTATAACTGCCGGCATCCTCCCGTTGTGTATTCAATATTCGTAGATACTGACTGGATGAAAAATCACCAACGGGTAAACCATTCTTTAACCAGCGATATTGAGGTTGTGGATAACCTGCATAAAAAAATGAGAGAGAAAAAGGAAATGAAATATTTATTATTAAATATAAATAAAAAAAGATACAGAAAGAAAATAAGAAAATGTTTAAGTAAAATAGGAGGCAGAAGAATATATTAAAAAAAAAAACCATAGCATAGTTATAAGGGCAACCTATTTATAACATAAATATGTATAGGAATTTAAGTTCTTATGAGTAAATAAGAAGTCACTGGACTTTCGTTTTAATAACAATAACTAACTTTAGACAGTTTGTAAGTGTTTCTTTTTTGTTATTCTCACATATATATATATTTTTTACAACAATTGATGTGGCAACAAAGTACAATATATTTATGTTTTTTTTTTATTTTTCATTCCCAATGAATAGAATTTCAATACAAAATATTTATGTTAGTATTTAGAGGAAATCGAACTGTGCTCTATTTTTTCCAACTTTTTTTTTTTTTTTGCAAAACAAACAAAACATCTGCAATAATTTTAACTAAACGTATATGTGCATTTTTTAAAATTGTTTAAGTTTTTGTGCTTGTTTATATTTTGCTATTGAAAAATACATTTATATCCGTAAGGTAGAACAACAAAAAAATCTATGGCATGTATTTATTGAATTTATTAGACATTAGACTGTTGTTTACTTTTTTGAGCTGTTTTTTTTTCTATAATATAATCTCTTTCATTGTAATCCACACAAATTATGCTTAAAACCTACATGAACTTTTTTCCCTCCTTAGATAACAGATAGAAATGATAAAATAAAGCAAGAAAAAAGAGGGAATATTTATTTACGCTTTTAGGAGTTGTATATTATTATGGAACATATGTATAGTAAATTTATTTATCAAAAAAAAAAAAATATTCAGAATTAACATATTATTGATAAATATTCAAAGTTTAATTTATTTATTGAATAAAACAAATAATGATATATGACAGTGTCAGATTTTTATGTGTTTATTTTATTTAGTTTCAATCTTTATATTGTGTTTTTTTCTGTGTACTCTAACAACCTCGTGTGCAGAATTAATTTCGAATATCATGAATTCCATGAAATATTAAATATGAATGGACCAAGGGTTTTGCGATTTGGTTTATATTTGACATACACATACCTCATACTACCACCGTAATTGATTTAATTTAATTGTTTTAAATAACAAAATTTTTTCGATATTTTTAATGATTCTAATCCTATAAAAAAAATCAAAATATATAGGGGAGACTGGGGTAAAGTGAAGCATACTTTAATATTAATTCAATAAAATATAAACCAACAATCTTTTGAACTCACAAATGTTATAGAATGAAATGGAAAATTTTTTTATTACCCCATACGCCATAATACTCTAGCTTCCCCTACTTTGGAAAGTATTAATATTTTTTTTTATAAATTTTTAAAAATTCCAACAAAGTTTACCAAAAAAAAAAAAAAAAAAATAAATAAATTTATTAAAAGAAAAAAAGGTTTTATGACTTATGGTATATATAACGGTTTATCAAAGATAAAAACTATTCCAAATATTTTTTTAATTGTACCAATTACTCAACTGATCAAAATTTCTAATAATTTTTACTAAAAATAAAACAATTTATTTTAGCTTTTAAATAATTTTTATTATTGTGCCAGTTAATTAATTATACATTATGCGTTTTTGCTGATGTTTGTATTGGTCTAAGATTGGTCTAAGACCTTCCTTAATTTATACCAATCTGCTTACACAGAAATAATTATTATCATATATTTTTCAACTAACACAGTTGTTTAATTTTGCATTAAAACTTAATAAATATATTCAAATAAGGACTCCGCACGAAAAAATCCGTGCATGCAAATCTGCTTATAGAAACTAAACCAGAGAGCGAATTTTTTTAAAGTGATATTTTTATTAATGACTGTTATGATCAAGCTCTAAACATAAAAGAATAAATTAGTTCCTGTTGGTTTTTAAGGAAATATCTGATCTTTTCCGGAATTATTCTAATTAAAGGTTTTATTGGGTTTCGGTCACTTTTTTCCTCGAACAAGTCCACTTATTTTTAAACTGCGTTTCATTTTATGCTGAGCGTTTAGTGTCCTTTAAATTATTTTTTTCTAGTCCAATATCTTTCAACTGCACGGAGTTTCGGACAATTTGATGTATTAACCTCTTTTGGTACAAACTCTTACAATTTCTTTGTTGCAACGCCATTGTTTTGTTGTTGTAATGAGGAGAAAATGCCAGAAAATAGCGGATACACTGAATTTTCTAAGGAAAGGGAGAAAGAAGTCTTTTCCAAAGGCACTCATTCACGTATATTTCTGTGTTAATGCAACCATTTTTTAAGAATGAAGTGCTTCATTCCCTCATATGCATATGACTTCCCAAATCAAAAACTTTCTGGGGAATTTTGATTTATTTGATACACGAAATTTTTCTGCCATAATCCCTCTAGCATCTGCGACATAGGATTTCTGGCTAGGAAGTTGAGAAAAGTCACCCTGTACAAACGTTTCATCGTCTACTATACAGAAATAAAAATTCTGAAAAATTCGTTCGAAGTACTTTCATGTTATTTTTTACCTCCGAATTCTTGGTTGTGTTTCTTATATAATTTTTTTCTTACTTTATAAGTCTTCAGCCTAGACTTCCTTTCAAATTTTCTGATAAAGATTCAAAGCAATTAACTTTTTCTGACACTTTTCTTCCAGAGATGAGGGGATTTTCTCTCAAAATCCTTTCTATTTTGCCTGAGTCCTACCGCCTGAAGATACTTTTTGTCTTCCATTACCAGGTTACCATTCAGTGATCATGACTTCTTTGTATAATATTATGACCCAAGAAACTCTATTTTGCGGCTCAACATCCTTCCCTGCAATTATTTTATATGTTTAGGTGTTTTTTGTTAATCTTCCATTTTAAGAAAAAACAATTTTGCTATTACCATGAAACTTAGCACATGGCAAGTGGGCATAATGGCAAATACAAACCAGTTAACAGAATTATTAATTTTTCACTACAGCAAAAGTTATAAGCCCAAGAGCATGCACGGATTTTTTCGTGCGCAGTCCTTAAAACTAAAACTTAAGTAAGATTTTATTTTTCATTAAATTTTTTTTCATTTAATCATCCACTTAATTGATTTAATTAATTTGTTTCTTACAGTCTGGGGACGAAGCCTATTGAAATTGGTTATGATCGGTCCATTATTTCACGTAGCCCCCATACAAATGCCCTCCCGGAAAAGGGTTTAACATTTATAAATCCCTTAAATATAGCAATATAAATCCCTTAAATTTGGAAAATATAAATTTCATATAAGACTAAATAAGTGAGCCGATTTTTAGAAAGATCGGTCCATAATTGACCATAGCTCCCATATAAACCCATTTTCAGAAAATCACTTTAAGGGGCATAAATCCCATTCGAATGTTAGCACTAATATTCGACACAAATAAGTTTTATAAAAACATAAAGTCATAGAATGAGCCCTGATTTTCTTGTATTTAGTTATAAGGTGGTAATGTTTTGAAAATTATTATTTTAGCAAACTGGATATTTAGTCATGGGAATATATAACATCTGTTCTTTCTTTCGGATTTTGGACTATAATTGATCATCTGTCAGTAATTTTTTCATCAAAACTTTTTTTGTTTTGTGGAAAATTTTACTTGAATAATATTAATTTTGTTTAAAAAAAAAAAAATATATAATTTAAAAATTTTTATATTTTAATTTTTTTTTTTTTATTGACACTGCTATTTTATTTATCTAAGCGAAACTGCAAAATAATTTCAAACATTTTTTTTTTCTAATAAAACTATTTATAATGAAATTTCATTTATATATTTTAAACAAGTATGTATAAACATTTACATATAAAACCTATTAAAATCAGTTTTCTGTCAGGAAATTCCCTTTTTTATAGTATTAACAATTCACCACAAACTAACATCTATTTGACATTTATAACATCAGAGGGTTTGACTTTTTCCCTAGAAGAAGAGAGAAAAAAACAATCCAAATTATATGTAAATATCCCTCAATGAAATAAAAAAGGTCTGCTGACTCTTATGGCCTCGGCCACAAAGAAGCACAGTGAACGAAATGAGGCAAAAAAAGAAAAATCTCAAGTTACAATGAAAATCCATTTTTTTTAACAGATTATCTATAAAAAAAGAGGACAATAATGGATAAAAATCTTTCATTTATATGTAGTTTAGTTGCTAGTAATATTCATTTTCATTCACTCATTCAAAATCAGAATTCTTTTCCTTAAAAAAAAAAAAAAAAAATTATGCAAAATTTTTTTCTACATATATTTTTAAATGAGATCCTTTTTTTATATTCTAAAGAGTAGCACAACTCACATATCCTGTCATTTTGTCTATATAGAGACTATTACTCTCTATGGGTGTTAAAACCAGTTACAAACAGTTTTGTTTACTTCGTTATTGTAGTTTTTACTATTTTTCTTATGCTAAACTAAAAATCTATGTATATAGTGAGTGAATCGTATCATACCCGTCCATATTATAGTTATATATAAACTCTCATATACTTTCAAGAGAAATGGTTTGTATGAAGTTTTTTTTTTGTTTTCTTGTCTTTTATATTGGTAGAATATTTTTCTTTTTATCTTAAAAAAATATTTTACTACACATTGACAATTGTCTGGCTGGTCAGGCATTCAAATACAGGCAACACTTTTGCAAATTGTGTGCCAAATCAACAGTAATACAGGAAGAGCTTTTTATTTTTCCCTCAAAACTTCACATACACATGTTGAGGCAGAAAAAAATGAATAAGAAAAGAATGAACAAATTCTAAATAGAAAACGATAGTATAATAGTTTATCCGGCTTTTCAAAAGATATAGTGTAGTAGTACCATGGCATTATACTTCTATTTCAATAAACATCTGCATATTCATTCATGAACGTTTGTGTACGATGGCTGTTAAAAAAAATTTGGGAAAAGCAAAAACGATTTGAATGAAAAATGTATTGTTTTATTTGCAACAAATTTATCTTTATAAATACAAAAACCAAACATTTCTTTTTTGACATTTACGAAATTTTATAATTTAAAGTTACAGTTTTTTTTTTTAAATTTTTAAATTTTTTCTGCAAATTTAATTCTTTTTTATTAGAAAATAAATTTAATATCTACATAACTGTTGAGAGTATTAAAAAGTAATACAAGTATAAATTGAAGACGATTTTAATGGGTTTTTTTTATATTTTTTTTGAACAAAATCAGAAAAGTTGTTTTCGAGATATGCTTCAATATATGGTGCAACCTCCCTAATTTTACAAATAGCTATTTATCTCGAGAAGTAGAGTCAATTCAAAAAGGTGGTTTAGAGGCTTAGCACTTGCTAATACCGTGTATCCCAATTGACTGAGGTATTTAATTCTTAAAATCCACTCATAGAGATGTGTTTGTAAATATTGTGTTCACAAATTTGTTCTCTTTCTAAATAATTTTGGTTGTAGTAAATACTCAAAATATCAAATGAATAGTTTTTGATCGGGGCAACCAAAATTATGCAAAAATCATATTCTTTCCTAGAACTAAATTTTTAGTTATTTATCAGTATCAGACAATCTAAAGAATTTAGTTAAAACATTTGTTCCCATCAAAATTTTTTGGTTACAGTAAAAACTTCAAATATCAAATGGATGGGTTATGAGTAGGGCCACCAAAAATTTGCAAAATAATATATTCTGTGTTTCTAATTAACAAATTCTTATTTATTTGTTTATTTATTTATTTATTTATTTATTTATTTATTTATTTATTTATTTATTTATTTATTTATTTATTTATTTATTTATTTATTTATTTATTTATTTATTTATTTATTTATTTATTTATTTATTATTTATTTTTTACTTTGTTTATTATTTACTTTTTTATTTATTTGTTTATTATTTTAGCCCTAACATTATACTTATTATTGCATATTTTGGGCTTAGCTACAAATTTTGTAATATTTTCATAAAAAATATATTTTTTTTTAGCATTTTTTACTTTCTGCATATCCTATATATATATATTATTAAAGTGAAGTGTAAGTTTGTTTGTTTGTGTGTCAATCACGTCTAAACGGCTAAATCGATTTTCACGAAATTTGACACACAGATAGTACCAATGGCAGTGTTCGTTATAAGCCATATAAGAACTGGGTTGGATGCCACGCCCACTTTTTTAAAACTTTTAAATGGTAGTAAATATTTAATATCGCCTAATAAGGGGTAGCGAAGCGCATCGGGTTAAGCTCGTATTTTTACTATTTTTTTCTTATAAATTGATGGAAGTAATTTTCTGATACAATATATTACCTTTAATTTTTTTTGCAAGTGTTAGTAACAATTAAGTTCATTGATAACTAGTGCATAATTTTAAATTTAAACTGGAGAAGTAATATTTTAAGTGTATATTTGCCATTTTAAGAGCATTTTTTTATGCGCATAAAACATTTTTTTTAGAACATATTTTTGGTTAGAAATAAATAATAGTTCTTATTTTATTATCGAAACATAACAATTAACCCTCGTATATATACGTAATCATGTATTTATCTGTGTTTATTTCGTCCTTTTTTTTTTTTTTTTTTTGTTGAAAAGCAAACGGAAGTTTAAGCAAATGAAAGGCGTCTGTTGTGACACAAAATAATATCCTTTATTATGTAGGCTCGATTCACAATGTGACAATACAAAACAATAACAACATCAACACAAAAGTATACAAACTAAGAAAAAATATTGAGAGAAAATGAGAAAAAAAATACAGAAAAAATTATATATTGCACAAGTAACCCATCATTAACTTTTTAATGAAGTAAATATAATCTGAAAAATATAATCAGTAGAACGATTGAAAATAGTGTTTCAATTAATAACATACAACTGGAAATGAAATGGATAAAAAGGAAATTAGTAAAAAGGACTAAGAGCTTGAAAAAAAAGCAACATGATAAATGAAAGATTCATTAAAAAAAGCGAGCAAAAAATCATTAATGATTTAGGTATTTAACAGAATTGATGTTACAAGTCATTATCGATTTATACTTAAATGAATCTGTAGAATATTAGATCTTAAGTACTTAATATATAATATAAAATTTTGGCAGCAATGAGAAAAATCTTTAAATTCCACAGGTGTTAGTAGTTATTAAGGATTATTTCTATATGTACTTATATAATTTTCATAATTTCAATTTCTTACATAATTATTATAAAGTTCATTAAACCTTTTAAAAATTTTGTTTTAGTTTTCTAGTTTTCAGTTTCCTAAATATGACCCACTTAAAATAAAATTTAATGAGGCGATAACTTCTGCTCCCATAAAAATTCACAACTGAGAATAGTAAACTAATATTTCCTTGCTTAAATATTTTTTGAATTTCATGTTATTACAACAAAACGTTGCTTTATTACTGAACATAACAGGGGATAATTTTTTTTTATTTTATAAAATTTAAAAAACGAAAATAGAAATTAAAGTTTTAACTCTTTAAATTTTTAATCATTGTAGATTTTTTTCTGAAAACAAAGTAATATCTATATAATTTAATTTTGTTTATCTAGTTGACAATTTTATTTTAATGAATAAAGTTTTCTTTTTTGACATATAAAAAATTATTTTTTATAAAATGCAAAATCAATTTTAAAATTTAAATAGCTATTTTTTTTTTTTTTAAATTTTACTACGATTTAGTTTTAACTAAAGAGAATTTGTTAAAAGTTATTTGTTTTTGCATTTTTTTTAAGGATCAAAAGGAAACCGATTAGAAACAAGTAAAAAATGCAACAAATCTCTCGACAATATGACGACATAAGTAAGTCATTCTTTTAACTGAACTGTAAATAACTTGTTTTATTTCAAAGGAACATTTAAAAAGACAGAATTTGAAAATAATAAGTTCTTTATTAAAATTATTAAAATAAGAAATTATATATATGACAAAATTTATCTAAATTGTCACATTATATTAAACGATTTATTAAAGATAAAAACTGTTTCAATTACTTCTTTAATTGTATCAATTAATAAAATATAATAATTAATAGAAAATTAAATATGTATCATTAGTAACTGAAATTGTATTTCAGATTTTTCTACAAAAAAAAAAAAAAAAAAAAAAAAAAAAAAATATATTTTCAAAAATAAATTAATTTATTAATTAGAATTTTAAAATGATTTCAAAAATTTGTATAATTAAATAAATTACTCAAAATCAAAGTATTCTAATACATTAAATTTTACATAAAAAATCTATTGAATCTATTAAATCTATTAAATGAAATTCAACCTATTAAAAAAAGTTGTACCTCGCCAAATAATTATATGTGCAATATTTATTTTCTGGTTTTTATATATTCCAAGAGTGATAAACATTTTTTTTGTTTATAATTTTTTTAATTTTTATGTACTGTCCCTATTTGCAAAATCTTACGTTCCTCTTGGTATTGTATACGAAGTACCTTTATAAAAAAATCATTGGCTAAATTTTAATAGAAAATAATTATATGTGCAAATCGATATTTTTACTCAACAGACTGACATAAAGTCCACAGTTTTAACTATTTAACCAATTAAAGTTAAAATTAAAGTTATTTGGGGAATATTTAAGGCACTTGGACCTAAAAAACGAAAATTTTTTAGTTTTTTAGTTAAATGTATAGCCAAAACATGTTACCAGGTCGTGAACTGTCAGTTGAAGTGCTGAAATTATTAAAGTAAGACCATTACTTATGTAAAACGTCGCAAAATAGTGTATACAGAAAATGTTTATCATAATACTGTTGAATAAATCTGAGAAATTGTTATGATTCTAGGAGCGGTAACCCATAATCAATTGCTGATTAGCGGGACTTAAGTACATTTTTCGACGAAAAACAACATGTGTTACAGTAAAATAAAGGCGAAATAATAACTGGTCATGTGCAACAAATAATAAAGGAGGTTTTAGATTTAAATTATCAGGTATGTCACAGAAAACAAATTCGTACGAAAGTGAAATCGTATTTAGCTTCTACAGAAAGTGAAAAAAAAAAAAAAATCGTTTTCAATCCACATAAAACTGTAAACAAACAATGGATATTACTTTTATTAATTTCATTTCAAAAAATTCCACATTAAACAGTTTTGTAAGAAATTTAAGCATTTTTTTAATTTAACAGTAAAGAGACAAAAAGCACATTTTTGTTAAGTCAGCACACAAAATTTTTAAATTTAATTTAAAACACATTTTTTATGTTACATTCATTTCCGAAAAATTTCTGTGACATACCTATATGACTCTAGGGTGACAAAAACATAACTTATAGAGCGGTACAAAAATCCACACGCAGGATTTTATAATTAATATACATTTGGTTAAGAGATGAAGAATATTATATTTTAATCATCCAAGTGTTTTTATAAATATTACATGGGTATTCGACGTCTACAAAAGTCATGCTTGAAGCGTAATTATAGTGTCAAATCGCACATAATGTAAGTCGATTTTAGTTATAGAGAGAAGTTGAAAATATTTATTGGGGGTAACAAAATTAATTCACAGCACAACATAAATTTACTGGTCAAAAAGTCCAATAGCTTCGCTGATGCATTTTCTATTAAAATTAGATTTTTCAGTAAATTGGTGTGACAATGTTACTATATCGGGTCTCAAAATAGATTTTTAAGTCACAAAATATTATATTTCGGCAGCGACCAGTAATGATCCTCAGACCTTTATGACATAAGAATTTCCAAGGAATACTGTTTGCTAGATATAAATAGATTCAGAGGTATATGACATTGTTAAATGTTTTGACCTCAATATTTTAAGGAAAAAGGACTAATCGGTACCACGAGGGATGCATTTGGTAACGTTATATTAGGACAACACAATTCCTCAACAACTATTATGAATATTGAAGATTAACTTTAAATCAAGGATTTCTATAAAATTATTGTAGTGCACATATAATTACCCAGAAACTGCCAACCGCTGGCAAAATATTTTTTACAAATAAAACAAAGCGGTTTGCCAACGTTTTAAATTACATCTAGTAAAATTATTTTTTTTTACTCTTTTTTATTTATACACTTAACATCTACCATATTTATATTAATTTCTTTTTATTCTAAATCTTTAACGACGTATAATCCCATTTCATTGTATGGCTGTGGATAATAACTGATGTTTTTTTATAAATATTGTCTTTTAAATAAATATTATTATATTTGAAATGACTTAATTTATTTCTGAAAAATTTCCATTGCTTAGTAAATATACACAGAAAAAAATAAAAATGGACTTCAATTACGAAATTGCTTATATTAATTTTGCTCCAATCATCAAAATGGTAAATAATACTAATTAACTAGAATAAATTATTTTATTATTACTGCCTTTTTTTTAATAGATATAATGAGCTGAAAATTGTTGGAAATTGACTTAAATTTTATTTTATTTCTATATTTTTATAGACAAATTTCTCATTTTTCTTTATATTTTTTTAAGAGCTGTCAATTTATTAAAAAAATGTAAACCATTTAGTTAATTATATTAATAAATAATATAATTAAGGGCCCTATTCTGTAAAACGAAACGAAAATACGTTTCGAAATTTTATATTGAAAACAACAAATAAATTCAAATTTATTTGTTGTTTTCAATACAAATTGTCGTAACGAATTTTCGTTTCGTTTTACAGAATAAGGCTATAAATTTCAATATAAAGTTAGTTAATAATTTTATTAATAATAATTTGAAATGTTTTTTTTCTGTGTATATTATCGGAGAGAGTATCTGTAATTTTGTAGCCACAAATGTTTACAAAAGAAAACGTTACTTGTATTTTATTCTCTCATTTATTTGCTCACTCTCAATTTGAATGCAGCGCAGTGAATTTAGAAACAGGGCTAAATGAAACAGCACTGCAAACTGCTGCTGACCAAATGTAATCAACACCATAACAAACAGTGCATTCTAAATGATCAGCTGATTATGGCAGCACACACTGCTGCTGACTACGCGCTATTGTAATTTGGGCTTTAAAAATGAATTGTGTGCTTCAGTGACAAGTCGAATAATAAGAAATAGGCTGCAGGAAGTCGGATTAATGGAACGCAGTCAGGGAAAAGTACTACTGTTGAGCAAGAAAAACATATAAAAAAGGTTAGAATTTTTTTTTTAGAACAACGTACTATGGTCAGACGAAACAAAAGTCAATTGATTTGGATCTAACAGAAAATCATTTGTACGTCGTCCTGCAAATGCTGAATTTGATCCAAAATATATATATATAAAAAAAAAAAAGTCAAACACGGTGGTGGTTCTATGGGGATATTTTTCGGCCTCTGGAGTTGGTCCAATAGTTTGGATTCAGGGAAAAATTAATGCTGCTGACTATAAAGATATTCTCCAGAATAAAATGCTTCCATTTGCTGAGGATGAAATGCCACTAAAATGGGAATTCATGCAGGATAATGATCCCAAGCATTCCGCTAGAAGCGTCAAAACGTGGTTTCAGTAGAATGAGGTGCCTGTAATGGAGTGGCGCTCCCAATCACCAGACTTAAATCCCATTGAGCACCTCTGGGGAGTCCTCAAAAATAAAATTGGTAGCTTTAAATCAAAAAATAAACAAGAGTTGTGGGAAAAAATTCAAGAAACCTGGAATTCAATTCCGCTCGAAGTATGTGCGAATTTTGTGGGATCTCTGAATCGCCGTTGTCAGAAAGTTATAAAAATGAAAGGCTCTTCAACCAAGTATTGAAAAAGTATTTGGAAATGATGGTAATGTTTAAAAAAAAAAAATAAATATTTTTTCCAAAACATTAAATGTCCCTATTATTTTTTCCAGGCCTTTTTTTAAAAAATATATTTTTTGTCAGAACTAGTTCCTTATTTTTGCTTTATAAGTTAAAAAATTTTATTTATATACTAGTTAATTAATTTTATGTATATACTTTTTAATATTTATGGAATAATAAATAAAAAAGTAAGAATATATTGAAAAATTAGAGTGTCCCTATTATTTTTTCCAACACTGTATGTATTCATCTGTACATATTTTACATGGAGATTCTGGCAACACTGTTATGGCGAAAATCGATCAACTTATTCAGAAATTTTTTCAACTACAATATTATTACGAGGGTCTGCCTGAAATTTGTGCTCATTTTAAATAAAATAAATTTTTAAATTTTAATTTTGTAACATTTGAAAAAATTAGATTTATGCTAATTGTTACAAAAATTACTGACAAATTTAGCTTAAAAGTTAATAATTAATATTAATCATACGCACTAGGTAAAGTAAATAGTAATTCAAAGATATCTTTAAAAATGTTGTACAATTTTCTTAATATTTGGAGTAAGAAAGGAAAAAGAAAAGCCTTTATTATATGAATACATTTAAATAAAATGCGCATAGCGAAAATTGCTGACAATCTACTTTACCATACTGGGTAAATATTTTCTTTAAAATGTTGAAGTTAATAAAATTGTTTTAATGTTGTTAAGTCAATGAATATAAAAATTGCTGCTTAATTAATTCAAATAACGAAATTGCTTTTTTATTTTTTAAATAATTTAAACGAATCAATACTTTCAAATTCCCAAAATTTCTTACATATTAAAAAAATAATAGTTTAAGGAAAAAAATATTGTATGCTAGAGAAAAAAGACATATATCTTCATAACTTTTTCCCCTCTTTATATTCAACACAATTCAATACATTTTAGTTTTAAACACAACTGACTGACTTAGTACTTAACCCTTTTTTTCTTTCGACATGTTCTCATCTGTAGAGTTTATGTTCTTCTTCTACATATTCTTCTTAAAGTTAAAATAAATTTATGTTTTCCATGCATGTTTGAAATTGTTACCACGTTCTATTACAGCTACAACTCTTAACACTACTAAGACAAAACTACAAATAAAAAAATTGCAAATATAATATTTTGGCTTTAAATACATCTGGCAGGCTACTTGTATGCAACATATGCGAAAGCATAGTTGTGTGTAAATAAAGAAATATTCAACAAAAATTTTTTTTCGCATTCTCGTATTTTGATTATTTTATTTGAAAAAGCTTTGCTCAACTAAGTGAAACTATTAAGAAAATTTCATTCTAAAATCTTGTATTTATTGGATAATGAAAGAAAACTATAAATAGAATTGAAAATTTAGAACGAGTTCATAAACACCGCTTTTAAATATAGTGAGTGAGTGAATGAATAAGTGTGTGGGGATATTAAACTCGTGTTGTTTAACAAAATAATTTATAGAAAATGTTATTATGTTTGGCTAAAGATTTAAACTGTTGAATGTGATAAACTCATACGTAAAATACAAGAAAAAGAAGAAGACTAAATGCACATGAACTATTTACAGTTTCTTTTTAACTTGAGCATACAATATGTGCTATTTCTTTTCTTTACATTTCCTTGAACAAATGCTTGAGTTTTTTTTTTTTCTTTAATTTTTATATGAGCTCCTTTAGCTTATTTATGCTTTAGTTTTGGTTATTTATATTTTAATACTATAAGAAAATCCATTCTACTTGATAAAGAAAGAGAGTATGAATAAAATCTTGTTTCACTTAATATCCGTAGCCACGAAATAAACAAAAAATAACATTCATACTCTGTGAATTGAATAAGATGCAACCAACCAACCATCATCTATCCATTCATCCACTCATTCATTCATATACATACTTATATTTTTCCTAGCATACTTTTTTGGATTGTAGTGCTATTATTTGTATGTGTGTTGTATGCGATTGAATGTGTTTAAGAAATTTCAGCTGCGAATTGCCAGAAATTGAGCCAACAGCTATAACCATCCATCCATTTGGTTCGTTTGTTGGCTGTTTGGTAAGTATGACTGTCAAACATTTTGTTGTTTAACTACTTGTCTGATAGTCTGTCAAATTGTTGAAATGTCCGTCCAACCCTCTGTCAATTCTGCTAACTATTGGGTTATTCATTGACACGAGCATCTTCTGAACAAGTGAAAAGTTTTTTTTCTTTATTTTTTTTTCTTTTGCTTAAATTGTCAAAGAGACAGTCAACTTGTGCCTTTTATTGATGCACATGCATGCAGGCAAGCATTCAAGCATTTTTTTTATCCTGTCGATTTCGATTTATGTATGTGCGTTTGTCTGTCTGTCGTTTAGTTAGTCAATTGAAATCAGTGAAAACTGGGTTTCTTCCTGAGGCTTTAAGATAACACCTTATATTCGTATTCATATGTACTATATAGTACAAGTATTTTACCAAAAATTTATTTATGTAGAATTTACACTTGCATATGTGTATGTATATTTTTATTTGTGTTGCTGATGACACCCACTCTTTAAGACTTTTTAGATTTATATGGATTTACCGGTACTTATTTAGCTTAACTTTTGTAATAGTCAGGGTAGGGAATGGATTAGTATAAAGATATAAATTTTTTAAATAAAAATTTTCTAAAATTAACATGAATTAGAAAATATTGGACTATTTATTATATACCCTTCATCAACTTATCGACAAATAATATTTTCTTTCATATTTTCACATTTATACTTAAAACAAGTGTGTGTATTAATGATAGATTTTTTCAGTTTTTAAACCATAACTCTTTATGAACGAATCTGTTTGGACCAATCTATATAAAAACGAACTAAAAATTCGTTTTGCCCGATACCTCATATATTATTCGACCAATTTATTCATCTTTTCAGAACAATAATTCAGAAAAAATGTCCGAATCTTCCTTGCGAAAACGAAGTCTCTAGCTTATATAGAAAATAAAAAAAAAAACGGGTTTTTAGACATATCTCCGTCATTTATGAACAGATCTTGCTGAATTTCAATAACAAAATTCTCCAAAGGATATCCGATGATTTGATACACATATTGTATATGACAACTATCGGTGGGCTTCATAAACGCCATTTCAACCGACAAACGGACGGTCGTATATCGTCCTATAGACATCATTTCTGACAAAGATCCAGAAAATATAAACTTTTTTGCTCTCCGTCGAAAATTTACAAAAGAAGTAACAAACGTATAAATACTCTTTACCCCAGTGGTGATGGGTAAACGTTAAAAAAGAAATTAAAAATTATTAAAATAAAGTATTATGATAGATACTATTTCCTCTGTGATTAAATCATTTTTGTTTTGACCTGCTTATTATGTTGTATAAAAGTAGTTAAATGATTTAGTAAAGACTTTAATCAGATGTCTAATATTTAAATATTCTTTTTTTTAATAAATATCTTAATATTCCCTACCCTGTCTTAATATTTTCCTTTACACTTATTCTCATGCTTTATTTAGATATGTACTTCTTATATAAAAAACACACACCCGTATAGAAAATTGTTTAGTAGAATACTCAATTCAAATACAAGCATAATATAAAGAAAGTATAAAATTCATTTCATTTTTTAAAGGAAAGGAAACTTTAACTTGAGCAGTTCTACTTTCTCCTATACATAATGTGTCATACTCATACAATCATATGTATACATCATCCTGATGCAAAACTTTAACAGGAAAGTCACACTATATAGCAGAGCAATTCAATGCAGTAAGTACTTAGTTGCTGTTGTTGTTGCAACACTATAGCAACATTGAAGTTAAAGTCAACATAGTTAAGAGGGTATAAAGGAAAATAGTCCTCTTTTTTTTTTTTTTTTTCTTGACACATTTTTGTTTTTTCCTCTCCCACCTATTTTATACATTTACACTATTCAAGCTAAGCAAATCACATTTTTTATTCATGTCTTCATTAGGCGACTACAATGAACGACCAAAAAAGTCATACGTACACACATATATAAAAATAAAATGAATCCCGTATCCTTTTTTTTTTTTCTAAAATAAAAAGGTTAAAATGCAACAAAATGAGAGAGAAGGAAAAAAGATGACAGTTTAGAATGTATGAGTCTTTAATATGTATATGAGTATAAATAATATAGAAAAAATAAAACTTATCGTGTGAAAAATTTCACTAGATGCCTGAATGCTTAAAATCTTGTACTTACTTATACAACATTCATATGTGAACTTTTATTATTTTTTATATATTTGAAGTACTTTGGCATATGGTTTAGTTTTTGTTGTTATTATTTTGTATACATATGTATAAATTCATACATATTATGTATTCTTATAGGTTGATATGAATGTTTAGATGTGAATAACTAGGTTTCTTTTATATTAAGATGAATGTATAAATGCAATAGATGCAGGCGCAATTTATGCAGAATCTTAAAGGAATTATTTAAATTTTAAATTACATTCTGCTACTTTTTATTTTCAATCAAAAGCGACGCTAGATCTTTTAAAGGACAATACATAAGAACATTCAAAGATTCCGAAACACGCCCGTACATTTTGAAATATTCTGATAAAGGTATTTTGAGATTTATTTCTACACTAAGAATCTCGCAGATTCTTAAATTTTAAGTCAATTATAGACTCTGAAATTGACTTAGAAAGCAGACGAATCTAGATTTTTATAGGTATTAAAATCTTTAATAATATATTTGAAATAACTGATGACAATATTAAACTTATTTTCCTTTTCTTTAGCAACATTTTTAATTTGTTATCAATTTTAAAAATTTGTACAATTTTTTTCTTTGCCTCAAACAAACTTGTATATATTGTTTTAAATGAAATTTTGTTTATACGGTTGAAATGTCTAATTCTTAAGTTAAGTCCAGATTAAGCAAATATTTGACACGAAATATTTCATCGTATTTTCTCGAAACTTTTGCAACTAAATATAGAGTTGATTTTTTGTTCCCATTACACACATTTATTTGACTTTTTTTGTTTAATGAAATAGCTACCAAATATTGTTAAATCTGTGAAAGGTAAAACATATTTTAAGCCTGTTTATATTAGATAGAAATTATTTACTCAAAATTATTTGATAAAACACATTTATTTGACGTCAATTATTAAATAAATTTATAGGAAAATCTTATTTTTTTAAATTGTTTTTATCAATTTAGAATAATTTTTAGAGAGAATTTCAGAATATGTGGATGTAAAGATTATTTGTGTAGCACTTTTATTTAATATAAAGTGAAGAAATTTACAACAAAGTTAAAGATTTAGATAATAAGGGAAAAATACAAACTATTTTGAATTTATTAATTTAAAAATGCATGATGTACATTACGCAGTGCAACAAGAAAAAATATCCTCAATAATTCCAACACAAAATAAAAGCGTATCAGTAATATAGTAAAACCCCCAAAGGATTTGTCAAAGTTAGTTCGAAATTCGGTTTTATGGTCTTTTGAAGTTTGAATTTTTCGAAGCCCCTTTTTCCATATAATTATATATAAAAATCATTTAAATTAGCTTTAATAGGCTACTAGATTTTTGTTGGATGCCACTCCCTTTTTACGTCCACTTTTGTCATAATATTATTAATTTTATTTGATTTAACCTTATGTCGGAACTATTGAACCGATTAAAATTAAACATGGCACATACATATATCTTTAAAGGACTGGGTGCTACGCCCACTTTTTTTAACTTTGAGTCTACATTAGACAAATTTTTATCAAGACAAACGTCAAAATTTTATCATGATAAAGATTTGTCTAATGTAGACTGAATTTGTCAGTATTATTGCAGCGTTAAAAGAAAATTGTCAGCGCTCGAGCTCTGACAACTTTGTCTTGATAATTCTTGATAAAAGACGCCATCTTGATTGTTGTTGGTACTTTTTGTATGGTTTATTATGATATACGTTTTCCCCTATAATTGACAGAGATAAAAAAATTATCTGCAACTCAAACAGAAATTTGACGTTTGTCTTGATACAAATTTCTCTAATGTAGACTCAAAGTAAGAAAGGATTGCTTTGCTTCGTAGTAAGTAAATTTTAAATTTCATAAACATTTTGATGTCATTGGTAAGAAAATATAACAGTGTAATAACAGTGGCCAGTAATAAAATTAACTTTTACTGTAATAAAGCCTACTGAAAGTAGGCTAAAAAATGGGCGTGACAGCCAACTTATATTTTAGCACATGGTTTTCTCCACAAAATACATGATATATGTGTGAAATTTAATTGAACTTTCAATATAAGAATTATTTAAAAAAGTGGGCGTGGCATTTTAATTAATAATATATCCAATAATTCCTTACAGAGGATGCTCGATATATATACGTCCCAAATATCAGTTAAGTCGGTTGAATAATGTGAGTATTTCATATATTTCATAAAATTTTGTTATGAACAGTGGGCGTAAAAAGAGAGGAGCATTTAACAAAATACTTAAAAAATATCTAAGAGTCTTGTTCTTGTTCTATATTAAACAATAAGAAACCATAAATATATTAAAATTTACTGATTTTTAACAAAATCCTTAAATAATATCTAAGAGTAGTCTTGTTCTCTATTAAATAATAAGAACCCATAAATATATTAAAATTTACTGATTTAAATATTTTTTATTTACACGCATAATGAAAAAAATGCTCCAAAATATTCGATGTTTAGGAGTCCATAAAATCGAAATTCGAACTAACTTTGCAAAACCCTTTCGAAATTTAACTAATCTGATGGTATATTTTTATTTCGCATTAGAATTATTGAGGCAATATTTGATGACCAAAAATTTTTCTCATAGTGTTATTGAAACCTACTTTAAAAATAAATATATTTTTACATTCTTTATAAGTCATTTATATTTCGTTTCGTCTTTTTGTCATTTAAAGAACAATCCTAACTTCAAAAAACAACGCTGTTTTCTTTGCACGCCACTTTCAGATCTTTTTGGATAATTTAAAGTTTGTGTACATAAAATTAACAATTTTTTCAACTTAAGCCGTCCATCATATCAGCTGTTGTTTGTCCTGTTTGATCTTACAGTTATTTTGTAAAATCAAACTAAAATTAGGTTAAAATTTGTTTGTATCGTAGAACTTAGCTTTGTACTTTCCAAAATGGTATTTTCGAGAACGTATTAAATATTTTTTATGACTTATTTATGTTCTTAAGAAAGCCAATGAAAGTTTAACCTTCCTTTAATATTTTGTCTGTAATAAAAGTGCTTAAAATTTTATTAAATTAATCGAAATATGACTAAATACCTTTAAACTCTTCATTCTATGAAAGTCTATAGAATTTTGATAAAAAGACACACACTCGCAAAATGTAAAAAACCTTCATACGTGCTAAATAGATAAAAAACTGGGTTGCATACTATTCGTGCCATTTTATTTTACTGACTGAATTACTTTCGTGCCGCTCAACTACTATAGCTAGCGTTCTCCCTAACACCAACAACAACAGCTGCCTGTATTCAACTTTGCTGCTGCTGTTATTGGAGTTGTTAGTTATTAAAAAATATTTCTGGTGCTCTTTAGTCATATTTTATTTATTTTTTTTTGTTTGTAATACAAAAATAGTATTTAGTTTTGGTTTATGGTTACCTTTAAAAAGGTGTGGGAGTGTGGAAAATTGCACACCTGTTAGCGTTCAGTTGAAATAATTTCCGTTTAGTTTTGTATTTTTCTCTTTTATTTGAGTTTATTTAATTTTTTTCTGGCATTTCTACACACCAGCCGTTTAGAGTTTTTTAATAAGGAAATCTACTTGAGTGTGAAAATTCTTCTTCTTTAGCATTTAAATAAATTTATTTTAAAATGAAGTTAAAGATTTTAACAGTCGCAGCAGAGTTAGAAAAAGAAAACAAAATGAAGTTTTGTTGTGAGTTTAAAACGTGTTTAACGGAAATTGTGTGACAGATTTTGTTTTAAAAGTTTATTAAATGTTTTAATGGGAGATAAAGTAACGAAGGTGGTATTAAGAGGAATTTTAAGCTTATTTTAAGAAAAAAAAAAAAAAAGTTCTTTCAAAAAAGAAGAATTTAGTTGAAGATTTATATTAAATTTGATAAAAAAAACTAATTTTTCATTTTTTTGGAAAGGCCACTTAAAATATTCGTATTGAAGAGCTGAATGCAGAAAATATTTAAAAAATAAATCTTCGGTTCTATTTCGAAAATTGTGATTAATTTTAGTCTTTTTGAAAAATATATCTAAAGCTCTTTTATACAAAATGTACCACGCTCATGATTTTTAGTCCGAGGTAGGTCACTGAAAAGTTTTAAAATCAAGGCTTAATATTTTAAAGTTTTTTCTTTTCTTTCTCTCTCAAAAAAAAAAAAAAAAAAAAAAAAAAAATAAAATAATAATAATAATTAAAATAATAATAATAACCCAGCAAAAACTTTGCTTTCCTGGTAAGCTAGCAGGTATAAATAAACTACTTATTTTTTGTCTCAATAACTAGTTATTTTTGTTCGAGTTGTCCATGAATTCTAGTAGTTATTTTGAAACTCTAGTGATACTAAAAAATATGTACCTAAACAAAAATAAAAACAAAAAACGTCAGTGAGTTTTGAACTTGGGACCCTATTAACTAGTCGTTTTTAATGACTAACGTCTAACTCAGTACACCATCTCGCACTTAAAAAACTTGTTTTAGCATAAAATATATTTTTAAAACATTTTGTTAAAAAAACGAATAGCATCAGAATGGGTTTGAACCGAAAACCTTCTGATTGCTAATCCTGCGCTCTAGACAACTGATCCATGTGATTGTAACTTACTCTGCAATTATACTATTGAGTACTTATTTATGTAATGTAGAGAAGGCAAATAATAATGACGCCTACTTTCCAAGAAAGTACTATAATAAGTAGTCGTCATTACCGCAACCAAAAAGTTTTTGCTGGGAAATAAATTTGATCCAGGACAAGACTTTTTAGTGCGTTCCTATGATGTAAAATTCTCTTGTTTAGGATTACGATTTTTGGAGCCATTTCGAAAAATATATCTAAACTTTTTTTGGTGACAAAATGTTCTGAATTCGAGATCTTTAAATCCTTATAGAGAAATTGAAGATTATTTTTTTTAGTTTTAACAATACGAATCGCGTTTTCATTTCAAATGAAAGCTTATCTTTCGCGAGCTGGATTGAAGAACAAATAAGTTCTTTTTTATGTCTTTTGGAACATTTAAAATTTCTTATCTTAGAGAAAAATACAAAATTTTGGCATCAAATTATACATGTTTTTCAAGGACATTAATAGCGTAACCAAAATTTCGAAATGAAATTTCAAATGATAAAATTTTAATTTAAATAAACTTTTGAATTTTTTAAGTACACAGAAAAAATATGGTCAATTAAACGACTCATCAAAGTTAGAAATTGTTCCAATTATTTTTTTAATTGTATCAATTATTCAAATTTTCAAATATTTTTCATTAAAAATAAAACAATTTATCGGCTTTCAATTATTATATTTATTGTATTAGTTAATAAAGTAGTCAAATATAAATAGTAAGTGTACAGAAAAAATATGGTTAATTAAGCTATTTGTTAAAAATTTTATTTGTTTTAATAACTTTTTTAATTCTATCAATTATCAAATTTGAAATTTTCATAAATTTACGAATTCAAATTTCAATTACTATTCGTAATTGAAATTTGAATTAAAGTTGTTAAAATACTTCAGTTTGACTAATTTATTTGGTTATAAAAATACTTGAAATCATTTTAAAATTTTGATTAATAATTTTATGAAACATTTTTCGAAAATATTTTTTTTTTTTTTTGTGTGACGATTTAAATAATTTAAAATATGTTATTTTTAATGGAATGAACATCATTCAATTAATAACATAATTGAATATAAACTTTCCGTAACTGAAATATCGCTGCGGGAAATTAGTGGCAATTGCAGTAATGGACCGGTCCCTCAGTACCAGTTGAGTACCAATTGACACCTAACTCGTCACCAAAGTTCCAATTAAAAACAAGTTGACACAAACACACTATTTAACAGTTGAGAGTTAATTTATAAAATGCTTGTTCAGCGCACAATAACAATCAGTGGCTGATTGGTTAGCGTTGAAGACTATAAAACATAACATACGTTAGATGAACATGGGTTCGATTCGGGGTGTCGCCATCGACAAAAAAATAATAAGATAAAAATAAACATAATTTAATAAAAAATAAAAAAATTTAAATAAACAATTATGAAATTTTTATTATATTAATTGACACTGAATCTGTCCTCTTGGACTAGTCCTGTGACCTGTCCCAAGGGGTTTATTAGCCACATCCAATGAGAACCCCATGTAAAAGTGACAGGTTGCTCTCATATAAAGTTCCGAAACTGGGACCGGTCACTAGCCCTGAGAACCTGTCACGTGACTAGTTTTGAACCGGTTCTTTTTACTCTAAGGATGATTTTAGGCTTTTCTGTATAGAATTTCAATTAAATATCTTGCCAGACTTTGCTTTTGAGCATATTATTCAATAAATTTTTTTTTTTTTTTTTAATTTCTGATTAGTTGAACTTTTTTTTAATATTTGTTTTCTGTACAGAAATACTAGAAGTTATGTAATAATATATTGTCCATAAAATTATACTGAAACAGTTTTTTTCGTTACTAAAAATTCGAATTGATTACAATTTTATACGAATTTTTTATAATACTTAGAAGCAAAATTTTAAGAAACGATGTCTTAATTGATTTATTTTAACTTTATAATGATCCGATCTGTTTAAAACTTTTAAATTAGATTTAGATTGAAATTGTTATATACGGAGATGCCTACTTTACCCCACTATAGCGCAATTTGTTTTTAAATTTCATATAAAATTTTCTTCAGAAACAAATCTAGTTACATAACTTCTCCTGCTTCATTAACGTTTTACTTCTTAGTACAACAAAACGACTGCCATTTATTTAAAGATGATTGTATTGCATTATTAAAACCAATCTAATTTAAAAAAATAAACAAGCACTTTATTTAAAACAATAAAAATAAAGTAACAAATAAAATAAAACCTTTTTTTTAATTTCCAATGATTTATGGCTCCGACAATCTCTTTTATTATATTTTAAACAATGGTAAATGATGACTTTTGACCGTGTTCTAGCAGTATAAAGTACACGTTGTAATGGGAATTGCACTTTATTAGATGCTGATTATAAAACATCTTTAACAATTTTCCTCTTTAACAGTTTCAAACAAAACAAAACTGCTTGCTGTTGGTTGTATGGTTGGTTGGTGGGTATTTGAAGTACAACAATGACAATGGCAATAGAAAAAGTGCCAAAAGCTGTATATGAAACCGTGGTAATGGTTAATATTCTGCATTATGGCAAAAATAATCTCTAGGGCCAGTATTTGCCAGCAGTAACCAACGTTTGTAACAAAACAATACAACATGCGTCACTTCAAGCTCTGTAGCAAAAACAAAAAAAGTTAAACAAGGAATTGAAAAAAAAAATGGAAGAGCAATATCAGCAACTACAATAACAACACATTGTTTTTGTATTCCTCCCAGAAATGCCAGAGTCATTTACTTATACTCTCACACTTACCTATTGCAAGTGGTAGAGAAGTGCGTGACATTCGGTATTCTCAATACTATTTTGCTTTATTTTTTTCTTTTTTGTTGATTGTCATTCTTGTTGCTAATGTTTTTACTTTTGCTTTAGGTGTTCGGTTAATAATACCTGTACTACCATAATGTAACACTTCACAATGTTGCAAAACATTATTTTTTTTGTACCAAATACACGTTTTCTTTTCTATCCAACCCCAATGACACTCCTACACCTACAAGCACTTCTGCCAACATTCAGTCAACGTACTGAAAACTAAACTTAACTGTGTTGTATACACCTGATAAAATTGCAATTTCCTTTTGTCCTAAGTGCGTCCTGTGGCACCTGAAAAATTGTTAAATTTGTTTGGCACGTTATATTGTTGTTGTTGCTGTTGTTATTGTTATTATTGTTGCTGTTGGGTTATCAACACCCTGTCAGTCTCAATGTCTGTATGACTAGTGTCTGTATCTATTTATATGTATGAATGTATGTATGTCTGTATACTTTTTGACTCTATAGTTGGCTCTTTTGCCGTTTGCTTATTGCCACTCTCATATTCATCAACATCATTGTAATCATTTTGTGTGAGTATTTATACCCACAATGTTAATGATTTTCATGTTGATCTGCTCTTTGCTTCTTCATTTTCTCCAAACGATGATGATGATGATTTACGTTGTTTTTTTTTTATTTCATTTATTCTTTCATTGGTAATATTTTTCGTTTGTTGGTTGCATGAACACAGAACCATTCACAACCTTCATTTACTCGTTGGCTTGATGATGCATGTTACTAGTTCTCTTTTTAATAAATCATTTAAATTGAATTATTGTTAAAGGAAAAGCATCTAATAGCTGGATTTTTTTTTCTTCTTCTCCTTTTTTCGTTACGAAAATAAAACAGGTAATACTTTTAGTTTTATCATGGTAATATTTTATAAAAAGGAGAAACGCGAAATGATTTGGTCAGAAAGGAAATTTAGGAAGAAAGTTATTTATTTTGTTCTTTATATAAAAACTTAAACGAGAATGTTTGTTGATACATTTTAATCTAAGTTAGTCCTTTGTTTTTCCTTTGTATTTCTGGCAATTTAAGGATTCCATATCAAAACCACTTATTTTCTTTTGAGGCCACAAACGAATGAACTAAATTTTTGAACCGAACTAAATAAATGGTAGCCAGAAGGGGCAATGTGTAGACTATATACTGGGAGGGAAAATAATTTCGCTACTAGTTTCCATATAGTTTTTAACTGATCTGTTAACATTAGATGGAGCATTGTTATAATGGAAAATTATGGACTCGAGTCTGATTGCATATTTGGGCCTCTTTAAATTCAATGCTCTTTTCAAATGGATCAACTGTGTTCGGTATATATGTATATACCGTGATCTTTTCACCTGGTTTTAATATATCATAATAGATGACACCCTTCTGATTCCATCAAATACACAGCATTATCTTAGCGCCATGGATATTTGACTTTAGTGTGGATTTTCCTGCTTGGCTTGGTTTCACATATGATTTTTCGCGTTTTGGATTATCATAATCTTATCAAGTTTTCATTGTCCGTAATAATTTTTGATGTCAATTAGCACCAAATATCCAATTTGTTTTTAAATGAATTCAAGTGCTTTTAAAACTCTGATCTACTTCCAATGATTTCCAAGAGAAGCGAATAAAACACTGAGTAATTCTTTTATATTTAGGCGATTTATTCATATTGACAGTTTTTTATTATGTCCTTTTTTTAATTTTTGATGATTTTTTGTTTTTTTTTATTTCAACGATTTTTTGTTTGTTTTGGCGATTTTTTCCAGTTTGGGATATTATTTTCCAATCAGAAAATTTTTTTCATTTTAGAAATTTTTTACTTGGCGAATTTTTTTTATTTTTCTGTTTATACGATTTTTTTATTTGGAACTTTTTATTCGATTTGACGTTTTTTTTCTTGTTTTATTTTAGCTTTTTTCCTTTTTGGCAATTTTTTCCGTTTAAAATATTTCTTTATTTATTTTGTTCGTTTTACGGTCCCTGACTTTGAATAACCAAAATAAAAGAACAATAAAATGAGCTCAAAAGTAATATTACGTAAACATTTGAATTTGCTAACAAGCGCGAATGTTATATTCGGCTCGACCAAATCTATATACCCACCATCAAGTTTTTCAAATTTTACTTTATATGGGAGGTGTACGGTAGGTGTTTCCGAGTTTACATTTGTCCTTTTACTATTTGTACAAAATTTCGTTATCGTACATGCTCTTGTTTAAGAGATATCAGCCGAAAAGTATGAAATAAAGCTACAACGGACCTCTGTGTTTCTAGTATTTTGTTTATTAACCGATTTTGCCCATTTTCAATACCAAATAAAAATTATATAAGATAAATATTTGAGCCAAATTTCGTCAACCTACGTTATCTCGTTCGAGCCCTATCCTGCTTTCAACGCTTTCAACAGACGGACGGACGTAGCTAGATCGACTCAGAATCTAACGAGAAAATATATTCTTTACACACGGACGGAATTACAAACAAACATACAAAACATTTCAAAAAGTAGTTTTCATTTCTTATGCATAAGACTAAAACAAAAATTTACAAAGCAATTCAAATATTAAACTCTTTTCTATTTTGTTTATTACTCTTCACTTACAAATCTCTCAAATGAAAGTGGAAAAAAAAACTCTAACTACTGCTATAGCATTAAAATATGTCCAGTTTGATTTTGTACAGAAATTATTACAATGGCATTACTTTCAATTAAGAGAGTTGTCTGGTAAGTATGAGAAATAAAATAACCCTCCCTATTAAATAACTTGAATAGTTTTTATGTTTGAGGATAACAAGAAATGTGTTTGCTTATTAATTATATTATAATTATATAAACCCAATATATTTGCGTTTTAATTATTTCGTGTACATACTTTATTTTTTTAAATGTATAAAAAATAAACATGGTTTGCTAAATTAAGTATTTTAAGAAAAAAACTGCGCAAAATAGTTTATAAGACAATTTGCTTTTAGTGTAAATCATTTTTAAGAAAACGGATGTCGTTTAGTTTTAAATTTATTTCCTAAATTAAATTGCAAAAATTTAATAAGGAAAAAAATGTCTTTAATATCTAAGTCATTTTATAATTCTTTACTTACATAAAAAATGTCTGTTCCATTTAATTAACATTTTTCCCTTAAGCACTTAAAAAGTATGAACACTCATATCGCTTAATATAAAAAAGTATTAAATTAAATTACTTAAAAATCGTTAAACTCTTTCCTAAAAAATTAGAAATTATTTCGATTTCCCATTTGTAACATTATAAAGCTATTACTACTTAGTTACTCAAGAGCATACACTTAGGCTCATGCGTATATTCACATGTAAATTTTCCAAGACATTATCTTTTCATCAAACAATTTAACATTTTATTAATTTCTTCATTGACAGTTAACACACATTGTTCCATAATATCAAGTTTTATAATAATGTTACAATGACAAACAGCAACGACAGATTACTTATTCTCTGCGTTACAAAATAAACAATAAAACTAAGACCCACAACCAAAGGGGAAACAAACTAAAGAACATACAACATCAATCAGTCATTTATATTTTTTCATATACATACAACATTTTGTAAAACATTACATTTAAACAAAATGTTTTTCCTCTTGTAATGTTTTGTTTTTATATGTTTTTTTTTTTATTCATATTGTTGTTGGTGTTGTTATTTTCATTTCATACACTTATTACTTAATTTTGCCATTTATAGCGATTGACAGCTGACATGAATGATATTGATGTATGGGCTTTTCATTTACTACACTACACGAAACACTTGCAAACATACATACACTCTCACATGCATAAATATGAATTACTCACAACAATATAACATCACTACAACTACTACTACTTTTGTAAGAGTGGTGCTTAAGTGAGTGTAAATAAAAACAACTATAACTACAAATATCAAAAATAACAAAAAAATACCGTTGTAATTCAATTGTTTGACGAGCTTAAAACAAAATAAAAACATACAACAACCATATCAAAACATCAAAATTTAATAAAAATAATATTGAGATAAAATGTCCATACACATACATATGTATGTATGAATATTATTGAAGAGCTTTTCTGTCAAGTGAGAAAATTAAATTATACATAAATGTTTTAAATAAAAGTTTATGAGATAGAAAAATTGAATTAAATAATGATGAAGATAAGAAAATAATCATAGGTATTTGAGTAAATAATATTTTGTAGGCGTATGATTAATATTTATTATAATTTTTGATAGTAAGTATACGTACTGCAGTTAAATGTTTACAGCCGTATGCAAAAAAAATTATTAACTGCTTTTGTTACCCAACAAAAAACGCTAACAAACTTTTGTTAAAAAAAACGTATGCAAAAACATTGTTTTAAAACACAAAGTTTTTTTTAGCATTGATAACGGCAACACTTGTATTATTTCCCCTCTTTATAGTTAAAGTTGTACACTACCGAATATTAATACATTCGGTTATTCAAATTTTTTAAAAAGCTTTTTATTGTTTAAATACTAAATTAATTATTTTTCAAATATTGTTTCCATTTTTATTATAACTTAGTAGAAATACAAAAAATAAAAGAAATAATAGAAGTTAAAAAGCAAAAATATGACAGATTTTATGGAACGGATAAAATAAGTATTCGAACAACGAGTTTATTTTATTTGTTTTGATTGAACGTACATCACTAAAACATTTTTTACATTTTTATTGTTTTTTATGTGAATTTTTTAGATTTTTTCTCTAAATATTTGTCTGGGATAGACAAATCGGACCTATAATGAATAAATTTATCGGTCTTAAGAAGAATAAAGGTATAGAAGACTAGAATAGGGGGGAACAAGCGAGAATTTTTTGCAAAACACAAAGAGAAATAGGAAATTTATCATAATGTCACTTGTAGTAAGTTTAATGTAAGTTTATACCTACTTTAAAATATTTAGATTACGTTTTTATATTTAAGTTAATAAACGTTTTTGCATACAGTTTTAAGGAATTTCGCTTAACAATACTTTGTAAAGCTGAAATAAGTTTTTTTGCATACGGCCGTTAATGTTTGAAATTACACAAAATTAAACAAAACGTGTAATTTTGGTATTACATCTTTAAACCTTTTAAATGAAATACACATACGTAACATAATTAACATAATTAAAACTAAAGAATTTTTTAGTTTTTGAAAATTCTTGGTAGCTGTTATTTTATTAGATATCCTCAAAATCGATTTTCCCCCGAATTATTTACCAAAATTGGTATACTAATAAAAGGCTTATGAAAATATTTACATTTTGTGACAATTTAGCCTAAGTTCGCATTATTTTTAATTAATGTTATTTCTAAGGTAAAAATACAATGTAAAGAGGGAGTGTCATTTAGTTTAAACTTTTCAAAATTTAAAATGGTCATTTGGTCATTTAGTTTTAAATGATCATTTCGGACTCGTGTATGGTGGAGTATTCTTTCCGTTTTCTGTATAATGCTGACTTTAAAAGGATCAATTGTGTTCGGTACTAGCCAGGGGCAGTAACTTTATTTATTTATATTAAAAAAAAAAAAAAAACAAATGAGTAATTTCATTTAAAACCAACCAGCATATTTTCTTACCTCTTTAAAACTATTAAGAGTCCCAGCACGATACTTACAGAGAACATTCAAAATGGCTCCATCCTCTACATATATTTTTTCACGAATTTAAAAATACCATTTTTGGAGATACGCGACCGCGAAATTTAATTCGTGAATTATACACCAATAAAATTCAACATAAAAAATGTTTCAGGTATCATTATAAAGGTAATTTCATTTCCTTTAACTATTAGCCTCAATGAATGTCGTAACGTAAATATTTTGGAAGATATTCGTATTTTTAAAAAGACAATTTATCTTTTTGAGATACTATAAATCGCAAACCATTGCGGAAATTAAGCTAAAACTCGACATTTGCGCTACCATCGTTAATGTTAATATTCTAGTCGAATTTCATTACATTCAGATGATTTTTGTAGGCAATTGGCGATTTTATTATTTATTATAAACAAAACAATACAAATTGTAATAAATATTTCGTATTTATTATGACATTTGTTGTTGTTGTTTGAGTCCCAGAATGCTACTTACCATGGTTATAGAAAACATTTTCATCATTAACATATATTTTCTTTTTTTAATTTTTGATATGACCCTTTTTTGAGATATTTATTCGCGAACTAAAATTCGCGAGATGTGGACCATTTTAAAATTATTTCTATATAAAAACTTCAAAAACGTAAATGAATAAATTTAGACCAAAAGGCCTTTCATATAATAACAAAATTTCATATTGTGTTCTGGGAAGAAATATGAGATGGGAACATTGACAAATTTTATTTTAGGGCCACCTAATATAAAATTCCGCATTGTATTTAGAAATCTTAAAAAGCCTTCTTTTAATGTTTCAAATCACCATTTAAAACTTAAAATCGTTGAAAAAAGCTCAGCTACTTTTAATATTTAATAAGAGCCTTTTTTATATATTTTTTTCTTTTTATGAAATTCTTTTTATATACGATAATCTATAAAGGATTTTGAACAAAAATTGTAATTCTAATCGCATTTGACCTAAGTTAAAGCAATTTAACTTGCCATTGGTTAAATATTTATACGTACAACATAAGTATGAGTGTGTATGTTTATATGGGCAAGTGTGTAAAATACTATAAATACATTTACTATAACATACAACTTTTAATAGTTACTTTATACTAAAGACGCTTTCATTGGTATTTTTTCCATTTGAAATAGTTTTAACTGTAGAAATTTTTTCTCTAAGTTGCTAAGATTTTTGTATAAAGTATATGAGCATAAGAGTGTGAGTATATAAATGTTTTTTTGATGTTAAATTCTATAATACACATACATAAATTGCTTTACCATAGACCAAAACCGTTGAAAAGTGTATTTTTCAAAAAAGCTAAAAGTATAAAATAGACAGATAGTTCTAACATAAAAAATATATATAGAGAGTTTTATAGTATTAGTAGTGTTGTTTGTTTGGTTGGTTTAGTTGGTTGGTTGGATGACGACGTGACAAGTGCATTCAAGAATAAAGTCAATATTTGTCAACCACTTTTATGTTGTATAAATTTTTGTGTAGAAAATATTGAAAAGAATTGACAGCTTTTCTGTTCATTCGTTTATTTTTTATTTTTTTCTTTGCTTAAAACTCACACCGATAAAAATATGAAAATGGAAAAAATAAAAAAATTGATATAAAGCAAAAATACTTGAAAAATAAAAATAAGTTTATATTTTTTTAAAGCAATAAGTCCTTAAAATCTCAGCTTTCGTAACACTTTATATTGCATTACGATTTAAACTGAATGTTTTGAAAGTCACCAGAATTTGGAAATTTGATACTACTTTTCTAGTTGTTATAAATTTATGTAGAAATATAAAAATACATTTTACATTTTTTTTTTTTTCGTAGTATGAACAAAAAAAAGTTTTATTTAGTGAGTGGAAAATATTTGTTACTTTACACTTCAAATGAAAATATTTTGGCGTGTAAGTTTTTTTTTTTTTTTCTAAAACATAAAAGATCTATTTGGGGAAAAAAATTTACAATGCAAACATTTCAGGAAATTGAAAATGATCAATAATGTGAAATATTTTAGAGAAAAACTTGATTTATTATAAGAATAAATAATAAAAAAAAACTTAAATAATTCTTTTTTTTAACTTAATGTATTTTTACAGAATAGAGCAAATAGATAATATTTGAAGTGTAGAAAAGTTTTATGGGTTTAAGAGCCAAAAACAAATTAATACTAAAAATTACAAAATTGATAGAAAAAACACGTGAATTCATACTACAATCAACTTTAGAAAAAAATAAGTAAATTGCATTTACAACAAATAAATATATTTTTATTCCAAACGACATAATATTATTTAAACAAACATACACATGCATACACATGTTTTTTTTTTTACAAAAAACACAAGTTTGAAAATGTGCAAAAAATCCTAAATCCCCAGAAAACTTCATTGAAAAAAATGAAAAGAACTAGAGAAAGAGATAAGAAACATGATGATGGTATTATAAATGTATGTAAATATGGTTTACAAAGTAGTTTGTCATTCGCATGATTGAATAAAAAAAGAACTTAAACTTTTTCTTTTTTTCTCATCATAATATAATTCTGGTTACGAATACATGTAAGTAACCCCCCATCCCTTTATTATCATTCTTTTACGAATATTTACTTATATATTGTATTTTGTCATGTTATCACCATCATATTTAAGATATAAAAAACATACAATAAATAAAAAAGAAAAACTATTATAAATAAAATTTCATACTTATTTTGTTGTTAAATTTGTAGTTTAAAAGATATAAGATGGTTTAAATATAACAGATGTTCTATATACATATATAAGTATAGAGTATAAGTCGTATGTAAAGTAGATGATATAGATGAGTAGATAAGTAAGATTTTGTATCATTTTATAAGTTTTATATGTATGTGTGTATGTTTGCATTTGATTGGTTCAGTAAGTATGTACATTAGAGTGTCCCGTAGACAAAAAAATTGGAGGAAGACCCCTCAAACGATGCATAAAAATTAGCTTAATATGGGAAAAATATAAAAAAAAAAAATTTAATTGTTCTTCAGTTCCCTACCGGCGATTGAAAGTCACGGGTCTAGAACATTTTGTCCAAATAATAGTTTGGAGTTTTGTCTTGAAATGGGTATCAAAAAATTCGTAATTTTCAGCCGATTATAAAAAAAAAATATTTTAAAAATTTTTGGCAAAAAATTTGGTCCATAAACCGTCAATTTAACATCATGCAAAAAAAAAAAAATCTATATTTTTCTTAAAAAATAGATAAGAGCTTTATAATTTTGTTCCCTTTAATTTGCATTGTAGTAAGTACTGTTGATAGTATATAATTTTCCAAATTTTTCCAAAACACTTTTCATCAAAATGTCTTCTAGCTAAACAAAATCCCAAGAAAAAAATTTTAAATATTTTTCCCATAACCAGCATAAAATTACGAATTTTTTGATACTTATTTCGATTAAAAACTCTAAACTTTTTTTTTTTTTTTACCAAAGTGTAAGAGACTCATGATTTTTCAATCGCTGGTAGGAAACAGAAGACCAATTTTAAAATTTTTTTTAATAATTTTTTCGTATTAAGCACATTTTTACGCATTGTTTGAGAGGTCTTCCTACATCGAAATCTCGAAAACGGGACACTCTAATGTACATATATGTATGTGAGTGTTTCAGTTGAAATCGGTTGAATGAATACAAGCGTTAAGTATTGATTTGAATGGTTACCAAAAGGCATAATCAACATGCAAATGAAGATGTAATTGTAGAATAGTTATTCTTACGTAGGTACCTACTTGCTTAGGTTGATTAAGTCTGTATTTGTGTGTGTTTGTGTAGAAAATTTGTAAGTTCTAAGAATAGATATGGAAAACCTAAGGTACAGAGATAATATTTTTTGGAATACCAAATGGCAAGAAATAGCAAATATTGGTGAGTAGATTATGCTGAAATGTAAATATAAATTTAACATTAAATAGCATTATTTATGAAATGATATTTCGAAATAGAAGATGGTTAATAAGATAGAAAAGTAATATTTTATAATTAGATATTGATGAATTTTTTACAGTACAAATCGTTACATAATTAGCTGAGGTTTGGGAAAAAATATTTTCACTATAATCTTGCAGTTGTTTTTTTGGCACAGTTAATGAAATAAATAACAATATTAAATAGCGGTAGTTTTGTTATTGTTTGTTTGTTATGTAAATTTGTTTAGCTAGACGATAAAGTCAAATTAAAAAAAAAAAATAAATAAATAATAGTAAAAACAATAATGCAGTTGGCAAAAAAAAAAAAAAAATTATTGAATTACAAATCTAAAAAAATTCCAAGTAATACAAGAATTTTACATCGTAAATAAAAATCGCTAAAATAGAAATTATAAAAAAAGTAAGTGTTTCCACCTTAAACCAAAGTTTACTTTTTTTATGATTTGATTTTTTTTTATGATTTCCCAAATTTTTTTTCCCTTTTGGCGAACTGAATTTAAGGATAAAAACGTTTTTTTTTTTATTTTTTTTTATATTTCTTTGAAGAGGGTAATATAGATATTATGTGTATTAATATAATACAATATATTGCTGATTAAATTATACCGTAACATTTTTTTCCTTTTTAAAAATTCGAACTAATTTCAATTTTATAAGAATTTTGTTTTTCAAACCCGTGTTATAGATTTTACAATATCAGAACTTTAATAATATGATATACTTATGTATATACCAAATATGTCTACTTTTATATTAATATGTTTATGTTTTTTTTTTTTTGTATGCTTAAAAAATGGAAGTAATTTGCTAAAAAAAAGTTTATTTTAATAACACTGGTCGACAAAAAAAATCCTTCCCCAAAGACGAATAATTGGACTTGATGTATTTTGAAGTGCTAAACACGAATCTGCTTTTAGTTTTTTTCCATCATGTCTGGATTTTTTTATGTGCATGTCTAATATTTCGGCCATAGTAAGGCCATTACTCTAGTATATTTCCTTATAACTCAAGAACGGTGTGTACGATTGACATAAGTGATACACCAAAAGATGCGTACTAAAAATATCTTCAAATCACCTTAATTTTTTTATGTGCTCAATAGTTTCGGAGTTATTTTGAAATAAGTGTCCGAAAAAAACATTTTCATGCAAAATTTTAGATTTTATTGTTACTAAAATTGCTTTTAATAAATGAAAACATCAAAAATGTTTCAGTTTATCATCATTACCTTAAAGCTGGCAATGCTTCAAATAAAATAAGGTATGTATCTTCAAAATTGATGCATAAATTTTATTCACAATTAAGTAAAAATACCCATGTTCCATACAATTGTATAGAAATACAGTGGTGGGCAAAAAAATTTCTTTTTTATTTTTTCTTGAAACAAAAATAGGTGGACTAGGCGGATTTTGATGATTTAAACAAGAATCTGCCTTTACTTTTTTTCTATCTCATACTGATTTTTTCTTATGAACATGGTGTTTAAAAAAAAAATGCATTCTTTATTAGAGTTATTACTTCAGAAAAAAAATTAAAAAATTCCAAATTCAAGCACAATTATATTATCATCATGTGTTATTATATTTTTTTCATCTCATCCAGGTGTTTACAAAGGTTTTGTGAGGCATTTTTATTTTTAAAATAAATATCCATCAATGATGAAAAAAAAATAAATATCTTTAACGATAAATATCAGTTCGAAAAAAATTTCAAATGATTGTTTTTTTTATTCATACTTTTGTTTTGTTTTCAAAATATTTTTTTTTTATTCAAATGAAATTGTTGTTGTTTGAATTTTTTCCATCCAATGAAAAAAGTTTAAAATAATTTTCAACTTTTGAAATAAATATCACAAAAGATATTTATATTTTTATTTCCATCATGATGAAAAAAATTAAAAAATATTGATGAAAATAAAAAAATCATGATGGATTTATATAATTTTTTGAACATTAAAGATTGTTTTTCGACTGAAATAAATATAAAAAGATTGTTTTTTTTTTTTTTTTTTTTTTTTAAACCGGTCTCTGTATAGAATTATCAAATGAGAGAAACTAAAGAATTTCTCTATTATTTCTTTACAAAGACATCTAGTTTCATTGCTAATTGTACCACAGTACGTATACTTTATATCAATGAAATTAATATTAATCATACGCATTCATATTAATTATGTTGTACAACCAGGCAAGGTGGATTTAGATTTTTTTAGTGAGACCTTCTTACAAAAGGTTGGACATTTAAATTTTTTCTCCAAAACATTCGATAAGCACGAATAAATTGTTTACAATTTAAGTTTTGTAAGATTGTTTTTCTTTCTTTATTTTAACTAACTGTAGTAGTACTCATAGTACAATTTTTGAAAGTTGTTTAAAACTTTCTCTATAGGGAATACAACATGATATAAAATACTACACTTGCAAGAACATGATGCATATATTTATTTCTTATAGGATGTACCATGTACAAATATTCCATGTGTATTGTATGTATAAATGTGTGAGAATTTTATTTTCTATCTAAATATAAAATAGTAATGTAAAATGTTCTCTAGAGTAAAAGTTTATTGAGAAAAATCAAAGTTGTTTTTATTTTTGCTAGCTATTCTTTATTTTAAAGTTATAAAATCTCCAAAAAAAAAAAAAAAAAAAAAAAAAAAAAAAAAAAATAAAAAAAAGAGAAAAGAGAATGAAAGAAAATTGGAAAAAATACAATTTGAATTAGAAAAAAAAAATCATTATTTGGCAATTTTTGTGTTTGAAGGAATGTATAGATTTTTATTTCTCTTTCTCTTTAACTTTCAGTTTTTATTTAATGTTTTTTGCATTTGTTTTCTTTTATTTGTACTGAAATAAATGCAAATCGTGGTAGTATGAGCTCAATTCAATATACGAAAATGCACAAAAAACTACAATAGTAAATTGTATATGTTTGCACTATTTGCTTTTTTATTTTTCTACTTTTGAATATCAAAAGTATTTCTCCTTGGAATGTATTCCTTCCTATTCGTTGAAATTCACAAGTGATTTATGCCACTTCTATTACATTTACTTTTAGATATTTGGAAGTTAGTCGTCGTCATCGAAGTAGTAGTAGTAAATGTAAGTGTGAGTGTTTTGTTTACGGTTTTCTTTTTTAAATTCAAGCAAAGAAAAATAAAAAAAAAAATACAAATGAAATGATTTCCATGAAAATACTCGAATTGTTGTTCAAAATATTACAAAATCTATTGGTGCATTGATATGATATCTGTGTAAGTAAGCTGACTAAAAATTTCCATAATCTTTTGAAATGTATCTTGTGGTTTCATTTGTAAAACAATTTGTTTGTGACACTAACACTTTTATATTTTTTTAAAGAATTTTTAATGTGTTAATTCTTTCAAAACTTTTAAAAATATTACAATTTTGTATTTACATTATTTATTTATATTTATAATTATTTTGAATAAATAATAAGTTTGACAATTATTCAACATATTAATAATAATGAAATCTAAACAAATCAATCTCTTTTGTTATTAATAACAATTTATTCAAAATATATTTTATTTTTTTATTATCAATAAATCAAGACAAAATGTCTTCATAAGTGAATGAATAAATAAAATTTTCTTTTTTAGATTATTGTATATAAACTAAGGAAAGAATCTCATTTAAATTTTATCCAAATTAAGTATGAAATCATGTTGTTAAACTAAAAAATATTGAAGTTGAAGAAAACTTGAAATAAAAAAAAAAAAAAAAATGTTATGGAAGAAATAACAATTGTTATTTGTGTTGTTGTGCAAGTTTTTGTTAAAAACAAACATATAGAAATATATTAAAGACAATTTTTGCATAGAAAACAATATATTCGTTTTTAGGTAAAACAACATGACTTTATATAATTTCTTTAGTTAATAATAAGGAGTGCGATCAAAAAAATATTAACCCACATTTTGCCTCATAACTTTTTTCGGAAGCAATATTAAAAATTTCTTTTGATCTAGTTATCATTGAAAAATACTTCAGTTATTAATTTTAATAACAATCATGTTGCTTATATTAAGAGTATCTTATATTTCTAAGAAACAAACGTATGCATTATATCGAGCCCTGACCCCTGAAATTCATGTTTTGATGAAAATCTATAACTTAGAATCATCTATCAAAATTTTATCCACGTATCAAGCGTCATTTCAGATTTGTAGCAAAAGAAATTTTATCGTGACATTTATATACACAATAATGTGTAAACAATCACAAAAATGATTCTCCTGTAAAGTTTTGTGTTCTGAACTTACGACATTTTCGCGGTTAGGGCTCGATATTATGTTATTTATACATTTAAGGGTCATTCTCGGAAGTGGGTCTTACATTAGAGCTATGATTATTTATGAACCCATTCTCTCAAAATAAATTACTGCGAGATCTACGAGCCAAAAAACAGATTTTGGTAAAATATTAACTCGATTGGATTAAATCCCATAAAAGTGATTTTGGGAAGAGGGGTTTATATGGGAGCTAGGTCAATTATGGACCGACTGTCATGAAATTTGGCACAGGGACTACTACTATTTAAAAAAAATATATATATGTGACCTTAATATCGATTAAATATATGAAAAGGCATTTATGATCGTTAAACCTCTTTTAAGGGGGGACTTAACCATTTTCCAATAGGCTTCGTTCTTAGAACATTAAAAATATATGTGCCAAATTTCATTGTTTAAATATTTTTTATTTATTTATATTGCAAAATGCGACCTGTAGTTTGACTGCAAGGCTTAAATGGACAGAGGATAGATGGACAGACGGACGGACATCATTAAATAAAATTTATTAAAAAAAAACCGCAAAAATGCTAAAGTTGAAGTCCTTCTAGAAATTCTGCGATCAAATTACATTCCACTAACTTTTTTTTATAAATTATCAATATCCATATTCTAATATTTTCTTAGATACCAAATACTTGTATAGAAATTTTATATTTTTGCTTAAAACCTAAAAAAAACTTGACCTTCTCTAGCCAAATTAAGCTATTTTTCATACATTTGTGCGCAAATGTGTGATGCTAGATACAAACAAAATCATAAATTATTTAAACTTGCTTCTTGCATGTGTAAACAAATTGTTTTAAGCAGCAAAAAACACCTCAGCTCTAACAATGTGAAATCTTATTGAGATATCTTCGACGGTTCAAAAGTTACACAATTATTTCCAAAGAAAGCGTTTTGGAACCACTGTGCATCAATACAAACGAATTATACATATTAAGGTATAATACATATTAAGCAAGGCTGCTAGTAAAAAAAGCTGCTAGTAGTTCGAAATTTTAAGAAAACTTCAAGAACTTCACAGCATACAAAAAGTTGCACTTTAATTTTGTATATCTTTTATTGTATTGCAAATAAAAAAAAAAAAAAACTAAATGAAAAAGAATTTTAGTTAAATTTCTTATTCTTCAATTCTCTTTATGTTCTTAATACATGATAAGTGTTGAGTATATTTAACAAAAACAGCAGCAGCCGTAGCAGCAACAAACAGATATTATTTTGTTTTCAAATCTAATGTATGTGTTTTGCTATTTTATTCAGCGTCATTTTCCTTGCCATGAATTTTTTTCTTTCATTATTTCTTCTTTTTTTGTTCTTCAAATGAAAAACAGTAATAGAGAACAACTAAGTAAGTAAAAATGTTTTATTTCTATTGTAGTTTTTTGTACTTGTGTTTCTTGTTAAATTATTGTAGAGATTGTGAAAAAATGTACGTTCGTTTGTTAAATTTATGCCATCCTGTTTTTCACAAAATCCTTCTAACAATGAGAAATTATTTTATTGTGGAAAATATGGTAAGATGTTGGAAAAAACAGGATATTTATGCAAAATATATAAGAATCTGCAAAAATTCTTCCGGTAATGTAGAGAGAATTATTTTACTACACACTATTAATAAGGCTGGTTGTAATAAATGGGTATGAATAATGACACGTTTTAAAAACAGGGCCTTTAATGAACATTATATATGTACACACGAAATGGGTTGAAGAACTGCTAGTACTAGGACTAAGTATTGAACTGAAATTTGGAATATTGATTCTTAAGAGGAATCCCAAGATTTAATACGAAAATATTGACATAAAATTATCTTTGTGCAGGACATATGAAAGGACGTAATTATATCATTTAGATTCACATCGAAAAAAAAAAGCGCGAATGTTATATTCGGCTCGGCCGAATCTATATACCCACCATGTCTGTGAAGATAAATTCGAATATAACTAGCAAAGACAAAAACCAAAATTTTTAACAGAGCGCTGTTAACAAATTAACAGAGCCACATTTTCACAGTAGATGAGAATTCCTTAAGTTTTTCTGGCCATATCTGGAATAGGATGAATGGCTGGGATATGCCACTATATGGAAATGGTGGTCATAGGGTTATACTATGAAACCATATTAGTGGTTTTTCTGAAATAATTTTGGAATTTCAGAAAATTAATTTTTTGTGAAAATTTGAACCTGGACAGGATTGGTGGATATTTCTGGAATTAGGCGAATGGCTGGGATATGCCACTATATGGAAATGGTGGTCATAGGGTTATACTATGGAACCATATTAGTTGTTTTTCTGAAATAATTTTGGAATTTCAGAAAATTAATTTTTTGTGAAAATTAAAATCTGGACAGGATTGGTGGATATTTCTGGAATTAGGTGAATGGCTGGGATATGCCACTATATGGAAATGGTGGTCCTAGGGTTATACTATGGAACCATATTAGTTGTTTTTCTGAAATAATTTTGGAATTTCAGAAAATTAATTTTTTGTGAAAATTTGAATCTGGACAGGATTGGTGGATATTTCTGGAATTAGGTGAATGGCTGGGATATGCCACTATATGGAAATGGTGGTCATAGGGTTATACTATGGAACCATATTAGTTGTTTTTCTGAAATAATTTTGGAATTTCAGAAAATTATTTTTTTGGTGAAAATTAAAATCTGGACAGGATTGGTGGATATTTCTGGAATTAGGTGAATGGCTGGGTTATGCCACTATATGGAAATGGTGGTCATAGGGTTATACTATGGAACCATATTAGTTGTTTTTCTGAAATAATTTTGGAATTTCAGAAAATTAATTTTTTGTGAAAAGTGAAAGTGAGCTATATAAAAATTTCTTTTGATTTTTGCATCTGAAAGCATTAAAATAATTTATTACATTTAACAACTTTTAATAACGAGAAAATGCAATTCAGTTTCTATACATAATTGACATCTTCCATCCATGAAACCTGAAATTTATCTACACTCTATGTATATGCCTGTTTCACTCATACTTGTTCTGTTCATAAGAAGTTTTTAAAAATGTCAGTTCTGCACAATGTAGATAACAGTTGCGGCTGCGCAACAGTAAAATTTGTTCTCTTTCTCCAAATATGTTAAAATATAAATTATGATATGTTTTACATGTATTCACATAAATAGTTCGATAAAATAAATTATTTTATTTAACATGTTCACATTAGAACTCATAAAAGTTAAGGAATTCAATATTTTTATTTAGGTAAAAAAATGAAAGTTTGTTATTTGAGTCCATATTTTATCCCATAAACATTTTTACATAAGTTCTTTAATTTGTTATATTTTGTTGTTAAATATTCTGTTATTAAAAAGAACGTTATTTTTAAATTTTACATTCGTTTGCATGTGTGTATATTTAATAACTTAACTAGATTTAAAGATTTTCTTATATAGTGTATACTTTAGGGCAGAAATATTTTTTTTTGCATACGGCTGTTAAAGGTTACAATAGAAAACCTAATAACTATTAAGTCTGTAAACAATTTTAAGGAAAAACTGTTCTTTTTTTTAAGATAGATAAATAAATAAAAAATTGCAACAAATTGTTACAGTTTTTGGAAGCTTATTCTGATTAATGTTTGCTTAAAGCTATTCGTTGAAAAATTTTTAAATAAGTTGATTATATTTTCAAAAATGAATAAAAAAAATATAAATCTGAAAATTTTGCATAAATTATTTGCAGAATTATATTATTTTAATTTAAAAGAAAGTAAAAAAGTGACATTGAAAGATTTTAAAAGTGGTGGTGACATAGAATTGTATGCACAATTATATATAAACATATTTTATAATGAAGAGTTCTGCAAACTTCTTTTGTGCAAATACGCTGCATTTGCCCCTTTATGGACAAACTTAATGGGTGTATATCCGGAAACAAAGGAGAAGACCAGAATTTCGAACAGTCCAGTAGAGGGCTATTTTAATATTGTCAAAAATATAACAATGGAAGGACAGAGATATGTCCGCCCATCGAAATACATACGACAATCGTACGTATATGCACAGGCCAAAATGAACGAAATCGAAGCTAACTATCTTCATGACACAAACAGAAAAAGAAGATTGGCAGATACTGAAAAACAAAATCCTCAAAAACGACCTAAAATAAAAGCTAACCAGGATGTCCAACAAATAAATCTAGAGGAAGACGTTTGGAAAAAAACTCCGAAAAAAAATAAACTTAAAATAAGCAGCAAAATTTTTTATGAAAAAATTATAAAGAAATACTCTCGTTTCCCAAGGACATTAAAAAATAAAAGATATGTACTATTCAAATTTGAGAAAGTTATACAAAAATTGGGTCTACAAACATATCCACCGGAAATTGATCTTATCGAATTTAATAGCCTTAACCCCAAAAAGGAGTTATTTAACAATGTTTTGGAAATTTATATATATATATACTAATTTTAAAAAGTGGTCTAAATGCATATAGCACAACTTGTTTAGAAGGGGAAAATTTCTTCTACAATGAAGAATATAATCAAAATATACCACTTTCTTCCAATACATATATTTTTATTCCAATTTTGCACAATCGACACTTTACAGTTGTTTATATAAATACACAAAAAAAAACATTTACATATCTCAACCCAACAGGAGCTGAAACCAACAACTTCTTAGAAATATTCCAAAACAAAACTAGAGCCGACTACACATTGCAAACTATAGAACATGATAAGCAGAACCTGATGAAGGACTCGTATAACTGTGGGGTTTTTATTTGCCTATTCGTGGAATCAATTTTAGCGGCCAAAAGCTTAGTAAATTTAGAAAACCCCAATGAATACAGACAAAAAATGAAAAATATATTCTTCGAAAACGCAGATGAACTACTAGAGACCTGCTTTCATTGTGGTGAAAAAATTGCATTACCAAAACGTACAGTGGTGGCCACGAATTTAAGACACGACATGTAACGAACTAAGTTGTGATAATTATTACAACCCTGCAATATAAAATTAGATTTTGTTAATTTTTCAGTGTACCCTGTAATGTTAAGATCAATTACCGTTATTTGGTTTTGTTTGTGTATACATTTTGTTGCTGTTTTTATTATATTTTCGTAAAAACGTGCTTTTGAAGCTGGTCACGAATTTAAAACATATAAGAAATATTTGGTTTTTAAGTGATTTTTTGGTGTTTTTTGAAGCTAAAAGGTAAGTAATGAATGTTTTATTCCATTTAATGTTAGAATACATCAAAATATTTAGTTAGAAATGGCCAGAGGTACTTGGAGTTCGGATGCCGAGCGAAAATTGATCCAACAAATGAATACTGATGGAAAAACAGTAATGGAAATTTCCAAGCTACTAAAATGTTCCAGATCCAAGATTTACAATGCACTGGAACACATCAAGCAACATGGCACTACCAAAAATGTCAAACAGCACCCTAGAGCCCGAAAAACTACACCCAGGGAGGATAGCTTAATTTATAAATCAGCTGCTAAAGATCCTTTCAAGAGCTCAAGTAAAATTAAAAATGAGATTTCATCGGATTTTGGTATTAATATATCGTCCAGGACAATAAGAAGACGTCTGAATGAGAAGAACTTACGTGGGTGTATTGCACAACGTAAACCACTTGTGTCAAAAAAAAATATTAAATCCCGACTAGCGTTTTCAAGAGAAAATCTCAATAAGCCGATGACATTTTGGAAAAATATACTTTGGAGCGACGAGTCGAAGTTTTGTCGCTTTGGTTCTGATGGAAAACAGTACGTATGGCGTCCTCCAAACCTGGAGCATCACCCAAAGTACACCCTTAAAACGGTTAAGCATGGTGGTGGAAATGTCATGGTGTGGGCAGCATTTTCCTGGCATGGTGTAGGTCCCATTCAGAAGATTATCAATAAAATGGACCAGCATATTTACAAAAACATACTGACAAGCATCATGATACTATTCGCTGAAGACAGCATGCCTCTAATGTGGAAATTTATGCATGATAATGACCCTAAGCACACTTCACGCCTAGTGAAGAGTTGCTTAGAGGAAAATAATATCACAGTTCTGAAATGGCCAGCTCAATCCCCGGATCTCAATCCAATTGAGAACTTGTGGAATGATGTTGAGGAGCATGTACGAGCAGTAAAGCCAAAAAATTTGACTGATTTATGGGAAGAAATTCAAAAGGCTTGGTATGCCATTCCAAAGGAGCGCTGTATGGCCTTAGTTGAAAGTTTACCCAGGAGATGCGCTGCTGTGATTCAAAATAAAGGATTTCCCACCAAATACTAATATTGTTTTATGAAGCTGAGCTTTACTTTTGTGAATTAACTTTTATTTTGCCTATGTCCTAAATTCATGACCAGGCTTAAACTTGTATTAATCTGTATAATATGTAAATAAAAATTGGAAACTAAATATAGGTAACAAACTATTGTTGATTTTTTTTCATAACATTACTAGGATCTTTAAAAAATAACATGGATCTAAAATTTGTTCGATAAGATGTAAAAATTATCAGAAATATATAAGTGAAATGTCGTGTCTTAAATTCGTGGCCACCACTGTATATGCTATGAGTGCAACAGAGCACCATGTGATGGTTGCTTCAAATATAACTACCAATATAGTGATATATTTATTTGTATGTTTTGTAGCGTAAAATAGAAGTAGTACAAATTTGCAGTTTTTATACAATAAAAAATTTTTGTAACTTTTTTACTGAAACAAAAAATAATAAAAAGCCAAAAATTTTATGCAGTCTTAATTTTTTTTTTATTTTAAACGAATAGGATTTATTTTGAATATTTTAATTTTCAGGTTCATGGATGGAAGATGTCAATTATGTATAGAAACTGAATTGCATTTTCTCGTTATTAAAAGTTGTTAAATGTAATAAATTATTTTAATGCTTTCAGATGCAAAAATCAAAAGAAATTTTTATATAGCTAACTTTCACTTTTCACAAAAAATTAATTTTCTGAAATTCCAAAATTATTTCAGAAAAACAACTAATATGGCTCCATAGTATAACCCTATGACCACCATTTCCATATAGTTGCATATCCCAGCCATTCACCTAATTCCAGAAATATCCACCAATCCTGTCCAGATTCAAATTTTCACAAAAAATTAATTTTCTGAAATTCCAAAATTATTTCAGAAAAACAACTAATATGGTTCCATAGTATAACCCTATGACCACCATTTCCATATAGTGGCATATCCCAGCCATTCACCTAATTCCAGAAATATCCACCAATCCTGTCCAGATTTTAATTTTCACAAAAAATTAATTTTCTGAAATTCCAAAATTATTTCAGAAAAACAACTAATATGGTTCCATAGTATAACCCTATGACCACCATTTCCATATAGTGGCATATCCCAGCCATTCACCTAATTCCAGAAATATCCACCAATCCTGTCCAGATTCAAATTTTCACAAAAAATTAATTTTCTGAAATTCCAAAATTATTTCAGAAAAACAACTAATATGGTTCCATAGTATAACCCTAGGACCACCATTTCCATATAGTGGCATATCCCAGCCATTCACCTAATTCCAGAAATATCCACCAATCCTGTCCAGATTTTAATTTTCACAAAAAATTAATTTTCTGAAATTCCAAAATTATTTCAGAAAAACAACTAATATGGTTCCATAGTATAACCCTATGACCACCATTTCCATATAGTGGCATATCCCAGCCATTCACCTAATTCCAGAAATATCCACCAATCCTGTCCAGATTCAAATTTTCACAAAAAATTAATTTTCTGAAATTCCAAAATTATTTCAGAAAAACAACTAATATGGTTCCATAGTATAACCCTATGACCACCATTTCCATATAGTGGCATATCCCAGCCATTCACCTAATTCCAGAAATATCCACCAATCCTGTCCAGATTTTAATTTTCACAAAAAATTAATTTTCTGAAATTCCAAAATTATTTCAGAAAAACAACTAATATGGTTCCATAGTATAACCCTATGACCACCATTTCCATATAGTGTCATATCCCAGCCATTCACCTAATTCCAGAAATATCCACCAATCCTGTCCAGATTCAAATTTTCACAAAAAATTAATTTTCTGAAATTCCAAAATTATTTCAGAAAAACAACTAATATGGTTCCATAGTATAACCCTATGACCACCATTTCCATATAGTGGCATATCCCAGCCATTCACCTAATTCCAGAAATATCCACCAATCCTGTCCAGATTCAAATTTTCACAAAAAATTAATTTTCTGAAATTCCAAAATTATTTCAGAAAAACAACTAATATGGTTCCATAGTATAACCCTATGACCACCATTTCCATATAGTGGCATATCCCAGCCATTCACCTAATTCCAGAAATATCCACCAATCCTGTCCAGATTTTAATTTTCACAAAAAATTAATTTTCTGAAATTCCAAAATTATTTCAGAAAAACAACTAATATGGTTCCATAGTATAACCCTATGACCACCATTTCCATATAGTGGCATATCCCAGCCATTCACCTAATTCCAGAAATATCCACCAATCCTGTCCAGATTCAAATTTTCACAAAAAATTAATTTTCTGAAATTCCAAAATTATTTCAGAAAAACAACTAATATGGTTCCATAGTATAACCCTAGGACCACCATTTCCATATAGTGGCATATCCCAGCCATTCACCTAATTCCAGAAATATCCACCAATCCTGTCCAGATTTTAATTTTCACAAAAAATTAATTTTCTGAAATTCCAAAATTATTTCAGAAAAACAACTAATATGGTTCCATAGTATAACCCTATGGCCACCATTTCCATATAGTGGCATATCCCAGCCATTCACCTAATTCCAGAAATATCCACCAATCCTGTCCAGATTCAAATTTTCACAAAAAATTAATTTTCTGAAATTCCAAAATTATTTCAGAAAAACAACTAATATGGTTCCATAGTATAACCCTATGACCACCATTTCCATATAGTGGCATATCCCAGCCATTCACCTAATTCCAGAAATATCCACCAATCCTGTCCAGATTCAAATTTTCACAAAAAATTAATTTTCTGAAATTCCAAAATTATTTCAGAAAAACCACTAATATGGTTTCATAGTATAACCCTATGACCACCATTTCCATATAGTGGCATATCCCAGCCATTCATCCTATTCCAGATATGGCCAGAAAAACTTAAGGAATTCTCATCTATTGTGAAAATGTGGCTCTGTTAATTTGTTAACAGCGCTCTGTTAAAAATTTTGGTTTTTGTCTTTGCTAGTTATATTCGAATTTATCTTCACAGACATTATACCCACCATTAACTTTTTCAAATTTTATGTTATATAGAAGGCGGTAAAGTAGCCGGACCACGCCCATTTTTTATTTCCGAGTTTACATTGGTCCTTGAACTATTTGAACACAATTTGTTGGAGTTTAACCTTATATGGGAGGTGGGCGGTAAAGTACGCGGACCACGCCCATTTTTGGTTTCCAAGTTTATATCGACCCTCAAACTATTTATATAAAATTTCGTTGTCGTACATGCTTTTGTTTAAGAGATATCAGCAGAAAATTTTGCCCATTTTTAATGCCAAACAAACCTTATATAGGATAAATATTTGTGTCAAATTTCGTCCCCCTACGTTGTTCCGTTGGAGTCCTATCCTGCTTTCAACAGACAAACGGATAGACGGACAGATGGATGGACATAGCTAGATCGACTCAAAATCTAACCAGGAATGTTACATACGGAATGACAAAATCAATTCACCCCCATCTTTTTGATGGTGGGTATAAAAACATACAAATTGAATTCAATATAATGAACATTATATTTCAGTAAATTGTTCAAAAAATTTTTAAACAAAATATTTTATTTCTTAATTAAGTTTAAAATTACTTAAAAAATATAATATTTTATTTCAAATATGTTACTTATTAGAACGTTTTGTGGGAGACTGGGGAATATAATTAAAAAAAATAATAGTAATAAAAATTCTAAAGAAATTTTCATTATAATTGTTTGTTTATTTCAGCCAATTCATAACTTTTTTTAGTGTAAAAACGGGAAACGTCTCTGATTCCTAAGCTATTTCTCATAACTTACAAGGATTTAAAACTCCTACCATTTTTTTAAGTCCTCGATACGGTTTTAACCAATTTCACCGTTTCAACTCGCAGATAAAAAATATGGTTGTAGTGTCTAAGAGCAATATATTATGATTGGACTATATTGTTACTGTAAAAATGTTAATGGTCAGAAATAATAAATATGAAAATTATAATGATAAAACAATCTAACAATTTTAATATGGTTTATAAAAATTGTATCACGTTATGATTCGTTTTTACCACATTATGATAAAATTTTCCCATATTATGACCAGATTTTATCATAAAATAATTTAGCTTTTTCTTATTTTTATTTTTGTTTTTTAAACAATTTAAAATAGGTTCATATTAATGTTACTATGATAAATCATTATTCATTATTTGTTTATTAATGAATTTTTTGAACTGGAATATAAGAGTAGTAAAAATATTTAGGACACATTTTTTATTTAAAGTTAAAAAATCAAATATCAAACTATTTTATGGTAGAAACATGTTTAATTTAGGCTTAAGCCTATTTATTCTAAAATTTAAAAGTTGCGTTTAACAAACTGATATTAATTTTCCCATTACAAACTGTTTATTGTTCATTTAACAATTACCTAAATCCACAATTTTTAAACAGGGCCCTTTACCTATTATTGAACTTAAAACATTCCTTGCAACAATCAGTGCAGACAGACACTTTTATAAGCTTAAAAATCTTTAGTTGTACATATATTTGTAGTTAGTAGTAGTAGAAATGAGGTGCTTTTATATTGTTGCAATCAATGGAAAATATGTTACCGACATATATAAATTTTTAACAATAGCGGTAGTGAAAGACAAACTCAAGCAGATTGTAGAATATACAAACTTTTAATACTACATATTTTGTGTATTTTTTGCTCCACAACAACATAGGTATATGTATATAATAAAAACAACAATAGCAGAAAAAAACATTTATAATTGTTTTCCTAGATTTTAGATGCATTGGAACAATTTGTTTTCATTTCTTTTTTTTTTTTTTCATGTTTTTATTTGTATGTTTTTTATGCATTTTACTTTTATTATTAAATAAGTAACAGAAATTTTTATAAAATCCTGGTTGGTTATTAAACAAACATATAGATAAATGAAATTATTTGTATGTGTACAAATGTCTTGGTAGGTTTTTATAGGGTGTAGCATTAAGACTAGTTAATTTAGCAAACATAAAGCATTAAAACCAATTAATGTAAAAAACATATTCTGTTAAACCACCCTGTTTATCCCATTAGTGATATAAGATAGTTCTCGTGTACATATGATTTTTTTAATGTTGAAAGTTTATTAAAACAAATTCAATTGTTGTATGAATTGTAAAAAAATACATTTCATTATGTAGTGTATTTATGAAAACAGAAAAAAAAACTCAAAAGAATAACAGACAATTTATCTTTAAATGGCACATTGATTTAATAAGATTCAATTAAAAAAAATAAAAAAAATATTTTTAATGTGTCTGTATGTGGAAAACGACAGAGCTTTCCATTATAGTTGATTATCATCAGCATCAGCTTTATCATCATTATCATTGAATTGTATTTTCATTAACATTATTTTATTATAATTTTGTTATTGTTATTGTTTTTTTGCAATTATTGTTAAATTTAATGGAATTTAATGCATCTGTTTATGGACTGAAATATTTTCATAAGTATGAGTGTTATGCGTTTGTGTTTTTATTTTGTTAATAAGTTTAAAAACTATTTTATTTTTGCATTTAATTAATATTATTTAACTGTGTTGATATACAATGTAATTATACTATTATTTAAAATCTTTTTATGTTTTTAATTATTTTTTTTTTGTTATTTTATGTTCATTTTCATTTACCATCAAGCAAACCAACTTTATATGATGGCATTTACTTGTTTAAAACATATTTGTATGCCAGTTAGTTAGTCTGAAGTGAACCCTGCTGTTATCGTAATAAATGAATGATGCGACATACATTACTTTACTTATAGCTACATATGAGTGTATGTTGGTATGTATGTATTTATGTCATTTATTTAGTCAGTCAGTCAATAAGTCGGTATGTCGATATGTGTTCAATTAAATTCACATTTAATAACATGTGATGTTTTGTCTGTTTGTTTTTATATATTTTGTATTTGTGCGAGTAAAAGTACAAATTCATGAAGAATAGGAGTAATGTGACTCGTGTGTCCATAACACATGATTGCAATATTACATATTGACATTTATTAGCATTTATCTTACAAATGTATGTACATTAGGTTGGTAATATGGTATAAAGTAAAATTTACTATATTTTAAGATACCGTTTCTAAACATTTTCTTTCTGCCGTTATCCTATGGTGAGCTGGACCAAATGACAAAATGATAGTTTTAGTTATATATTTTTTTCTTATTTCTCCCAAAGAAACTATATAAAATTTTTATATCAAAAGAAAGGTGTTTGAGAGCCTGTTTTTTGTCATAATTTTTTTAAGAGCCATTTTCAAAAGTAAACATAAAATTATAAATTTAATCTTATATAAATTGAAACTTTTTTTTAAGTTGGAAATTCGTGTTAGTTTTTTTTTTATTTTATTTTCAAAACCAGTTTTTCGCGATTATTTATATTTTCTTCTTTATATTTTCTATACAATCTATACAATAAAACATTTATTTACGAATAAAGCAGAAATATAATTTTTCCAAAAAATATGTATACAATTACTTAAAGATTTATTTTTAGCGCGAAATAGAAAGCTTATGAAACTGCGCTTCCTTTGCGACCAATATTATTTATATTTTGATAATATAAAAGAGGTGGAACTAAGTTCCTTAAAAAATTGTAATAAAATTAAAAAAAAAAAAAAAACATATATATTTTCTTTATAATTAGAGAGCGGAGTTTCAAGTATTTATTTTTCTTTAAATAAACCCGTAAAATATGCTTAAAAAATAATAATAATATGGAAAATTTGTACTTATGTAAGTATAAATGTAAAAAAAATATTTTAGGGGCTCATTATACCCTACACCACCATAGGTAGGGAGGGTATTATGCGTTTGTGCTGATGTTTGTAACACCCAAAAATTTTGTCTAAGACCCACCTTAATTTATACCAATCGGCTTAGAATGACTTTCTGAGTCGATTTAAATCTTGTAATCAAACTACAGGTCGCAATTTTGAACCAAAATTAAAGAAATTTGGTTATGATCGGTCCATTATTTCACCTAGCCCCCATACAAATGTCCTCCCGGAAAAGGGTTTAACGATCATAAATCCCTTAAATATATCAATATTTAAATTAAATTTGGCACATATAAGTTTCATATAAGTCTAAATAAGTGTGCTGATTTTTAGATCGGTCCATAATTAACCATAGCTCCCATATAAACCTCTTTTCAGAAAATCACTTTAACGGGCATAAATCCCGTTATATAATGTACAGAATGGTGTAGGGTATCATATGTTCGGGCTTGACCGACTATATCTTTTTCTCTCGTTTTATGCATGAAAATCCGCCCTCTAACTATAATGTAATTTTCAAATAATATAAAAATATATTTATGTGATGCAGGGATACATTTTGTTTTTGGATTACCCCAATATACATATATTTTCCGTATGGACGAATAAAATGGATACTGGGATTTAATTATACAAATTACAAAACATTTTGTTGAGGTGATCAAGTGGTTTTACTAAAGACAAACGAACTAAAAAATAAAACAAATGTTGATAAACGGTATCTCAGAATGAAGTAAATTTTCATTTTATATCGGGACACTAACACACTTTATTTTTGTACCACATTAGTTTACATACAGTGGTGGCCACGAATTTAAGACACGACATGTAACGAACTAAGTTGTGATAATTATTACAACCCTGCAATATAAAATTAGATTTTGTTAATTTTTCAGTGTACCCTGTAATGTTAAGATCAATTACCGTTATTTGGTTTTGTTTGTGTATACATTTTGTTGCTGTTTTTATTATATTTTCGTAAAAACGTGCTTTTGAAGCTGGTCACGAATTTAAAACATATAAGAAATATTTGGTTTTTAAGTGATTTTTTGGTGTTTTTTGAAGCTAAAAGGTAAGTAATGAATGTTTTATTCCATTTAATGTTAGAATACATCAAAATATTTAGTTAGAAATGGCCAGAGGTACTTGGAGTTCGGATGCCGAGCGAAAATTGATCCAACAAATGAATACTGATGGAAAAACAGTAATGGAAATTTCCAAGCTACTAAAATGTTCCAGATCCAAGATTTACAATGCACTGGAACACATCAAGCAACATGGCACTACCAAAAATGTCAAACAGCACCCTAGAGCCCGAAAAACTACACCCAGGGAGGATAGCTTAATTTATAAATCAGCTGCTAAAGATCCTTTCAAGAGCTCAAGTAAAATTAAAAATGAGATTTCATCGGATTTTGGTATTAATATATCGTCCAGGACAATAAGAAGACGTCTGAATGAGAAGAACTTACGTGGGTGTATTGCACAACGTAAACCACTTGTGTCAAAAAAAAATATTAAATCCCGACTAGCGTTTTCAAGAGAAAATCTCAATAAGCCGATGACATTTTGGAAAAATATACTTTGGAGCGACGAGTCGAAGTTTTGTCGCTTTGGTTCTGATGGAAAACAGTACGTATGGCGTCCTCCAAACCTGGAGCATCACCCAAAGTACACCCTTAAAACGGTTAAGCATGGTGGTGGAAATGTCATGGTGTGGGCAGCATTTTCCTGGCATGGTGTAGGTCCCATTCAGAAGATTATCAATAAAATGGACCAGCATATTTACAAAAACATACTGACAAGCATCATGATACTATTCGCTGAAGACAGCATGCCTCTAATGTGGAAATTTATGCATGATAATGACCCTAAGCACACTTCACGCCTAGTGAAGAGTTGCTTAGAGGAAAATAATATCACAGTTCTGAAATGGCCAGCTCAATCCCCGGATCTCAATCCAATTGAGAACTTGTGGAATGATGTTGAGGAGCATGTACGAGCAGTAAAGCCAAAAAATTTGACTGATTTATGGGAAGAAATTCAAAAGGCTTGGTATGCCATTCCAAAGGAGCGCTGTATGGCCTTAGTTGAAAGTTTACCCAGGAGATGCGCTGCTGTGATTCAAAATAAAGGATTTCCCACCAAATACTAATATTGTTTTATGAAGCTGAGCTTTACTTTTGTGAATTAACTTTTATTTTGCCTATGTCCTAAATTCATGACCAGGCTTAAACTTGTATTAATCTGTATAATATGTAAATAAAAATTGGAAACTAAATATAGGTAACAAACTATTGTTGATTTTTTTTCATAACATTACTAGGATCTTTAAAAAATAACATGGATCTAAAATTTGTTCGATAAGATGTAAAAATTATCAGAAATATATAAGTGAAATGTCGTGTCTTAAATTCGTGGCCACCACTGTATAAGGACTGAGCACGAAAAAATCCGTTCATGCTCTTGGGCTTATAACTTTTGATGTGGTGAAAAATTAATAATTATGTAAACTGGTTTGTATATGCCATTATGCTCACTTGCCATGTGCTAAGTTTCATGGTAATAGCAAAATAGTTTTTTCTTAAAATGGAAGTTTAACAAAAAACACATAATTAAAATTTTTCATGAAATCTTGCATTGGTCATATAATATAATTGCAAGGAAGGCTGTTGTGCCTCAAAATACAGTTTTTGTGGTCATAATATTGTACAAAGAAGTCATGATCACTGAATGGTAATCTGGTAATGGAAGACAAATAGTATCTTCAGGCTGTAGGAATCAGGAAAAATTATGAGAGAAAATCACCTCATCTCTGGAAGAAAAGTGTCACAAAAAGTTAATTGCTTTGAATCTTTATCAGAAAATTTTAAAGGAGTTTTATCCTGAAGACTTAAAAAGTAAGAAAAAAATCCTAATAGAAACGCAAGCAAGAATTTGGAGGTAAAAAATAACATGAAAGTACTTGGGACGAATTTTTTCAGAAATTTTATTTCTGTATAGTAGACGATGAAGCGTTCGTATAGGGCGACTTTTTTCAATTCTATGTCGCAGATGCTAGAGGGATTATGGCAGAAAAATTTCGTGTATCAAAAAAATCAAAATTCCCAAGAAAGTTTTTGACTTGGGAAGTCATATGCATACGCAGGAATGAAACACTAAAAATTGTTGCATTAACACAGAAATAAACGTGTATGAGTACCTTTGGAAAATAATTCTCCCTTTCCTAATAAAATTCAGTGTATCCGCTTTCTGGTATGTTTCCGCTTCTTCTCATTACAACAACAAAACAATGGAGTTGCAACAAATAAATTGTAAGAGTTTGTACTGAAAGAGGCTACTCCATCAAATTGTCCGAAACTCCGTGCAATTGAAAGATATTGGACTCTAGTAAAAATTAATTTAAAGGACATAAAAAGCTCAGCATAAAATGAAACAACGTTTAAAAATAAGTGGACTTATTTGAGCAAAAAAGTGACCGAAACACAATAAAACCTTTAATTAGAATAATTCCGAAAACTTTCAGATATTTCCTTAAAAACCAACAGGAACTAATTTATTCTTTTATGTTTAGAACTTGAATATAAGGGTCATTAATAAAAATATCACTTTAAAAAAATTCGATCTCTGGTTTAGTTTCTATAAGCAGATTTGCATGCACGGATTTTTTCGTGCGCAGTATTTATTTTCAATATGAAATAATAAAACAGTTACTATGATTTAGTTGTACAAATCGATTACCAAACATTTAGTTGAGGTGGTCAAGAGATCTGTCTAAAGCAAAAAGAATTTATTGGGTTAACACAAAAACTTTTTTATAAATGGAACCAGCTACAAAATATCTTAATTTTCTGAAAAGTATTGTCAAGTTATTTGAGAAACTATTTTTGGAAAAGGGTCGTTATTTGCAGAGGAGTCGAAATTATAATGCCTGTCTATACGACAACATTTCGGTATCCCTGGATACTAAACAATAGAAATACCATTTTTCAAAAATGTCCTGGCAAAAATAACTATATGACATGTCCTTCTATAGGTCTGTTTGTAAAAAACCCAATTGAGAAAAAGGTTACACTAAAATCATCATATATACTACATCAAAAAAGGTACTATTTTTCAAACTTATTGTATAGATCTAATTTAAAGTTACTATGTAAATTATCATAAAAATCTTCCATACCATTTTGAATTTAATAAATTGCCATACTACTAGTTAGGTTGGCGTTTCATTGTGCAATTAATTGAAATTCGTTGACACATTTCAAGTGAAGTGTTTGCATGTACTTAATGCAACAAAAGGTGCTAGAAAAAATATTTATTCTTTTAAATTGCCACTATGCATTTCTTTTCTAATGTTTTGTTTAAAAAATGCAAAGAAATTGCCATTAATGTTAAAATGAGTAAGAATGTTACAGTTAATAATAAATATGACGAACACAATGACAATGAATACGCAACAAAATGTAATGTAGACTTTTTACTATAAGCATTACTTAGTAAAGTGTGTTTGCTCAATGTTACATTATTTTAAAACAAAAAGTATAAAGAGAAGTAAATGATCGTCATTAGTTCTTTGAAAATTATTTTAAATAATATTCTAATCCTAATAAAAAATTTAAAGATCTTGAATAGAAATAAAAAAATATTTTTTACTAAAGGTGTGATTTAATCATTTGAAAGAGAAAATTCTGAATATTAAATTATTCGATGACAATGTTACTTTCGTAGGCTAAATATGTTTCTTAATCACCGTATTTTAATATATTTTTCTAGTTAAAATTTTTCATACCTTTTAAAGTAGTCTATTCAAATATTCTTCAATGTAAATTTTTAAAATTTATTAATTATATAAATAATATTGTGCAACATCTTCTGCGTAAGACATATTTGTACGACATTTTTCCGAAGGCTGCAACCAGGAATATTATATCCTTCTTAATGACATTTCCGAGAATTACATTCATTTTTACGAAAAGCTTTACTAAAAGCTTTTGGTTATAACAATGTCATTATAAGCAAATTCAACTGTATTTGATATGTTAAGTAAAATAATATATTACCCACATTATTGTTATTTGCTTTGTTTTTTATTTTTATTTAGTTTTGAATATTTAATTTTCTCTACCAACATTAAGAAAAATGAAAAATTAGTTCAAGGTAACTAAAACAAAACTTGTGTTGTTAACTTTTTGTTTCTTGTTGATGATATTTTTACTTTGCTACATAAAATTAACTTTTTTCCTGTGTCTTTTTTGGTTTACTTGCTAAAATGATTAACTAACCACTTTAAAAATCCCTTAAGTAGCATTAGTAAATTGTATAACAGCAGCAGAAGCAAAAAAAATTAAACAAAAACATCTTTGGTTTCTCTTTTTAAAGTAAAAGTATCAACTTCATTTAACCGATAAATAAACAAAAAAAACTTTAAGTAAGAGAAAGACATAAGAAGGGAAAGGATATATTAGTATTACTTAAATACAAATATAAACTCTTATATATACAGCTGTGTGCAATATAATAGTTGCAACATATGTAACATTTTTACATTCAATGAAATGAAGATTTTTTGTTGATTTAAAAATTTGTTATATTTTTTTCCAAATTTTATAAAAAATAAATAAATCATAAAATTGAACATATTAATTCAGATAAAATACTTAAAATGATTGAGTATACTAAACATTTTCTGTGCAAAATAATAGTAGGAACGAAGAAAAATACCTGTTTAAATAAGATTACGTGATTAAGATTTTATTTTTTTTTGTAATATTTTGGTTACACACATTAATATTTTGCGAAATAGCCCTTATAGGCTTTGACAGCGGTACAAAGTCCTGGATCCTGGACCTCTCAATGGGAATATTTTTCCTAGCTAACTGCACTGGCATCTAAAATTTGCTTTGCATTATGTTTTTTGAAATTTTTGCATAAATCGGTATGTTTTACCTTTTCAAATTATTTTTATCATTAAATATCGGGTACTAGGAATACAGTGTTTGCCGCCAACTGTTTTAAAAATTTTTAGAAGCTTAAAAACCAAAAGGAAACCAAAATAATAAAAAACGAGAGAGAAACTATAGTCGGTCAAGCCCGACCATATGATACCCTACACCATTGTGTATAAGCTAAAAATTAGACCTGTGGCCAATTATAGACCAACACTTTTACTAAATGTAAAATAAATTATATGGACCGATTCTTATAAATTTTGGCAATGTTGCTTCTATGGAATTTATGCACGTTAAAGTGATTTAAGGGATTTATATGGCAGCAATGGTCAATTATGGTCCGATCTTTGGCACAAAGATTGACATTTATACAAAACTCCTTTGTACCGAGTTTCATTGAAATATTTCTATATTTAAGTCATTTATGATAGTTAAACCTCTAAAGGACCGATCATAACCAATTTCAATAGGCTTCGTCCTTGTATCAAAATAATTATTTGTGTCAAATTTCATCAAGATATCTTTAAAATTGCGACCTGTACTTTGTTCACAAGGTTTACATGGACAGACAGCCAGACGGACGGACGGATATCGTTAAATCGACTCAGAAAGTGATTCTGAGTCGATTATCGGACCTTAAGGTGGGGGTCCGATAATTCTTTCTTATTATGCGTTACAAACATCAGCACAAACGCATAATACCCCAACCACTTATGGTGGTGTAGGGTATAATAATACTATTTTCCGATGTTTAACATTTTGCTATTATTATTTTGCACTGGCAAAAATGACGCTGCTTAAGTAAATTAACGGTAACTTAACAAGACGCATTGAAAAAAAAAATTATAATTATTGTTCATGTGTAGGACTTTTATATAAACAAATGTTTTCTTTTTTTTAATTTTTTGTTTAGGAATTATGCATCAACAAAAATTCCAAAGTATATGGTAGTGCTACTATTATTTTACACACAGCTGTACATATATACATACATATTATAGTTACAAGAACTATACACATATACCTTAAATTTTTAACAGGTAAAAGTATAAACTGAACAATTTCATAAGACTTAAAGGAAAAAAGAAGCAACAAAATTGATAATAAATATTTTATGCAAGAAGAAAAAATTAAAAAAAGAAAAATAAAAAAATGACAGTTCTGTACAGCCAACATAAGACAAGAAAGACAGACACTCACTGTCTTAAAGAAGACCAACAAAAACAAAAATAAATACTAAAGTTTTTGAAGAAACTAAAAGAAGTCGTACCAATGAACAATGAATGACCAAATGACAACAGCAGAGTGGCAAAAATTGTAAATGTAAATAAAACTGTTTTTAAACTTCTTAAATTTCTTATAATTTTTATTTATTTATGGTTTTTTACATAAAAATGCATTGTAGTTTTTGTTGAATTTTTCATTTCAATTTTAATTTTTTCTGTTTCAAATGTCCTTCGATTTCAATTTCTCTTGACATTTTTAATTTAAACTGAAAAAAAAAAGTATAAAAAATCGTTATGATACGCTTCAATTGTATTATAGTTTTTCTTATGTTCATTTTTCTGGAAATGTGTGTTTTTTGTTCTTACCCTCTTAAAAATAAAAGTAGCAAAATTAGTGTTAAAAACAAAAGAAACATACAGAAAGAATATAAGAACGTATGTATGTACATTAGGCTGCATCAAAATTTACCAACTTTCGCCGCATCGGACCTGAAGTTTGTAGAGTACGTTTATATGGGGAAAAGTTTACCTTTTTATCGTTTTTAGAAAAATTTAGCTATTAAATATTTTCACAAAAATTTTTTCAAACAATTTTCGATATTTTTCTTAAAAAATGGATAAGAATTTTATAATTTTGTTCCCTTTATGGCTAAAATATTAAAAATTTTAATTGTAGTAAGTACTGTTGATAATATATAATTTTCCAAATTTTTCCAAAAAATTGCTCATCAAAATGCCTTAAAAAGTCTTCTAGCGAACGAAAATCCCATTGGAAAAAAAATTAAAATATTTTTTCCATAACCAGCATAAAATTACGAATTTTTTGATACCCATTTCGTTTTAAAAATCGGAACTTTTTTTTACCAAAATGTATGGGGTCCATGATTTTTTAATCGCTGGTAGGGAACTGAAGACCAATTTTTAAAAATTTTCGTATTAAGCTAATTTTTACGCATCGTTTGATGCATCGAAATCTCGAAAAAGGCTTTCCTCGGGACAATCTAGTGTACAACGAAAGTTTAAATTTTTACAGATCTTTAAATAAAAAGCTACTTTTGAATTAAATTTGAACGTCTTTGGAAACAAAAACGTTTTTTTTAGTAATTATGGTTTCGTTGTACACTCCTTACACAAGTGTTCTAAAACACATTAATGGTTTAGGGAATAACTTTAATATTTTTTTTAACGATTTTCTAATTTTATATATTATTTCATAAATATTTATGTGTAAATTACGATTTTTTAACATTAAGTTGAAAAACCAAGTATTTAACAGCAAAATTTTTCTAAAAACGGTAAAAAGGCCAACTTTTCCCATATAGTACATTTTTAGGACCTAAAGAACGATTCTAGGAGGAGTTACGGTCAAAATTCGAAAGTTGGTAAATTTGGGTGCAGTCTAATGTATTAGTTAAATAACACTTTAAGAGCCTGACCTTAAAGCGAATGTTGAATAAAAATCTTAACGATGTTGCCTGAAAGTATGCTGTATATGAAATATTAAGATGAAGGAGTAGAAATTTTGCATTCAATTTAAATGAATTCTATAATTTTTTCAATTGGTCTAAAACTCATCATTTGACCCTTAGAGCTGGGGGGTTATTTTGTAATGAAATTCGAAAGGAAAATCGTTCGAATTTGTATGATTTATACACTGAAATTCGAAAGTGTTTTGTTTCGAATCGAATTATACAATAACCCCCCTGGATTAGATTTTTGTTAGCGCGGTAATATCTATGAAATTGTTAAGTATTTATTAGAGAAGCGATTTTTCATTACTTCAGAACTATAAAAATTGGGAATTAATATTTTAATTCATTTATTTAGTTAGTTATTTATTTATTTATTTATTTATTTACTTATTTATTTATTTATTTATTTATTTATTTATTTATTTATTTATTTATTTATTTATTTATTTATTTATTTATTTATTTATTTATTTATTTATTTATTTATTTATTTATTTATTTATTTATTTATTTATTTATTTATTTATTTATTTATTTATTTATTTATTTATTTATTTATTTATTTATTTATTTATTTATTTATTTATTTATTTATTTATTTATTTATTTATTTATTTATTTATTTATTTATTTATTTATTTATTTATTTATTTATTTATTTATTTATTTATTTATTTATTTATTTATTTATTTATTTATTTATTGATTTATTTATTTATTTATTTATTTATTTATTTATTTATTTATTTATTTATTTATTTATTTATTTATTTATTTATTTATTTATTTATTTATTTATTTATTTATTTATTTATTTATTTATTTATTTATTTATTTATTTATTAACTTATTTATTTATTTGTTTATTTGTTAACTTATTTATATATTTATCCGAATAAAGAATTATAGAACAATTTATAAATATTTGGTCGTACGAGCCGGATTACTCTTTTTTGGATAACGATCTTGACAAAATGTTGAAGTAAATTTTACATAAGCACATTTTTATGAACCATTGTGAAAGTAACTTTAAACAAAATGTAAAATAAAAGACTACATACTATTGAAATATGAACACTGTCCTTATAAACTCAATATTTGGTCCTTTGAGTCGAATAATTTTTTCTTTAAAAGAAGATCAGGGAAATAATTGTTATCAAAGATGCTAACAATATTTAATACGTTTTGATTAAATTAACAATTAAGTTTAGGCAACATTAAGCTTTAAAATATGATAATAAAAAAGACAATATTTTGCTAATCTTACGCTTTAACGACGAAGGCTAATAGCCAAAACTGAGAAAAACTCTTCTTATAATTATTTTCTAATGCAAAACCAAAAATATTTAACTTAAAGGCTTATAATACCTTTCAGAGATTACTAACAGGGTTAAACCTAAACCTCCAATAAGTCTTTTGTAGCCAACATTATTCTTTCAGGTCTTATGGTAAATATACAATTTGCTTGTCTACTTAAAGGATTAATTGTGTATTTCAAAACTTATGAAACTATTCTAAGAATGGCTAAACATTACCTAACAGGTTAAAATTGTCATTTAGGGAAATAGAAATTCAATACCAGAATATGTGAAGCAAAAAATAACAAATTTTACAAAATGAAACTATTTACTCAAGGAAAAAAAAATTTGTGCGACTTACTTATGTCTTCAAATGTAAGAACTTATATTTTTTATGTGGTACATACATATACATATGTGGCAAATACATGGGTTTGCCACATCACAAGAAAATGGCAAAGCATGCAATAAGGTTAGTTGGTTGTCTGGTAATGAAAAATTGTTACCTAAAACCAGGCGTAAAGGCATAATGACTGGCAGGCATGCAGGCTACAAAAGAGCATTGAAAATAACAGCTGCAAAAAGGGCGAAGCGTAAATAGTGAGCTTCAAGTAAATAATGCCTCTAACCACATTATAACGTTGTAGTAGCACGAGTGCCATAGATGTAAAGAATGGACTGGTCAAGCAGCGAGAAACAAACAACTAAGTTAGTGAAATGAAGTAAAAACTGAAACTAAAAAAAAAGTTTTCTTCCAAGACCTCTTTCTTTTCTTATACAATAAACTTCCACTACTTTTTTTTAATTTCTTGTTTGTTCACAAGAAACCTCATAAAAAAAGTTATTATTATTTTTTTTCTAGTTCATTATCTTGGCAAAATGTTTCTCTTTCTCTTATTTTGTTTTTGGTTCTGGATATCATTTTTCAATAGGAATCAATATATGAACAACGAAACAAACAATATGCTCCCTAACCAATTCCTTTGTGTCTTTTATGTTCATACTTTTCTTACCTTTAATACCAAAGAGTGATACGGTAAGAAAAAGTATCAAATAAGAAAAAAAAAAAAAAAAATAGAAAATGTAATAATAATAAAGAAACAAAATAACAAAAAAAGTTGTAAAAATGAGGCTCTATTGTAGTAGTTGTTCTTAAAAATTTCTGTTGAACTTACCCAAGGCATGACACTGTAGAATTTTTGTACGTCCTTCACTAACTATTGAACCTGAAGATGATGGTTGTGTTGTAAAACGAGGAGGCTGTAATTGTGGGCCATCTGCAAATTGGTAAAAAAAAAATAAAATAAAAAAAATTAGTTGATAAACAAATACTCAATATTAACAATATTATTCAGTTTTTTTTTTTCTTATATTTGATTAAGAGGTGTATATAGTAATTTAATAAATATTTGATCAGCATTAAATAAATACTTAATGCTCTATGTATTTTATATGTTGTATGTATAAAAAAAGCTTACATTATTATATTACATTGCAAAAGTTTTCAACATATACTTTTGTACATGAATATGCATGTTTGCACACCTATATTTGTTATATACATATGTATGTGTTTATTCATTAATATAACAAATAGTTTTTATTTGTTGTTTGTTTTTATGATTAAAAAAATGTTTGTATTGAACAACAAATAATCAAGAGACAATATATGTGGTTAAATGATTTTTTATTCTATCATAATTTAATAAATATACATACACAGAAAAAAATATTTCAAATAATTTTTTAATAAAATTATTAATTAACTTTATATTGGAATTTAATTATATGATTTATTAATATGATTAATTTTCTAATTGGGTTTCAGTTCTGTTTTTTAATAAATTGACAGCTGTTAATAAAATATAAAGAAAATTTAAATATTTGTATATAAAAGTACAGAAATAAAATAAATTTAAGTAAATTTTCAAAAATGTTCAGCTCATTGCATCTATTTAAGGAAAAGAAGTAATAATAATATCAATTATTCTAGTTATTAATATTATCATTTTGATGATTGGAGCAAAATCAATTAAAAATTAATTAATATTACAAATTTCGTAATTGAAGTACGTTTTTACTTTTTTCTGTGTATGTACAAATAAATAAAAAATGAATTGTTTATGTTAAAATATTTTTATAAGAGTTTTTACTTTTTTAAAAGCTATGCACTTTAATTAAAAATATTATAGTGGGGAAAAACGACTCAAAATCCACCACGTGGTCATATTCTACAGTGTCGACTTCCAGGAATAGAATACATAGTGTTATTTTCGGTAATGATTTAAACATGCCGCCCATAATTTGAATACATAATTATAGTGTTGATACACTAATGACACTGAATGATGTCGTTTTGTCAACGTGTGTGTTCGACGTGGCGAAAAAGTAGGTCGGACTATGAATTTTTAAACTGACTAAACAAGTAAGTTGTTTCTTTCGTCCGATGTACAATTTTTTACTAAACACTATTCAGATAGTTTTTAATAGTTTCAACACCTTTAAATAAATAAATAAATAAACAAATAAATAAATAAATAAGTAAATAAATAAATGAATAAATAAATAAGTAAATAAATGAATAAATAAATAAATAAGTAAATAAATAAATAAATAAATAAATAAATAAATAAATAAATAAATAAATAAATAAATAAATAAATAAATAAATAAATAAATAAATAAATAAATAAATAAATAAATAAATAAATAAATAAATAAATAAATAAATAAATAAATAAATAAATAAATAAATAAATAAATAAATAAATAAATAAATAAATAAATAAATAAATAAATAAATAAATAAATAAATAAATAAATAAATAAATAAATAAATAAATAAATAAATAAATAAATAAATAAATAAGTAAATAAATAAATAAATGAATAAATAAATAAGTAAATAAATGAATAAATAAATAAATAAATAAATAAATAAATAAATAAATAAATAAATAAATAAATAAATAAATAAATAAATAAATAAATAAATAAATAAATAAATAAATAAATAAATAAATAAATAAATAAATAAATAAATAAATAAATAAATAAATAAATAAATATATAAATAAATAAATAAATAAATAAATAAATAAATAAATAAATAAATAAATAAATAAATAAATAAATAAATAAATAAATAAATAAATAAATAAATAAATAAATAAATAAATAAATATATAAATATATAAATAAATAAATAAATAATGATGAGTTAGTTGGCTATTTTTCTGGGAAAAATAAAGTTTATGCTTGGTACTACTATTTATATTAAAGAAAACTAATTAAAGTCTAAATTAGCTAGACGAATATTAAACAAATTCTTTGTTTTCTTCCTGTAGTACTTAATTCTGTAATTTGTATAAATAAATTTTAGGCTACGGAAGCTACGTTTATGTTTAAAATTAAAATCATATAAATGATATAAAATTTTGAATGAACTACAATTTTAAGGGCGTACTTTCATCGAACATTTTTTTTAATTTACTAGTGATTGCCCTAGTTGCATATTAGTTTAAATTAAAATAAAGATTTTTAGTATTTATTTTTTTTTCTTATTCAATAAATGTCTTTTTCTTTTGATTTCTTTCTAAAAGAGCATGTTAAAATATTTAATTTTATATTCTTTTCCCAAGTTTTACTACAAATAAATAACAATAATAAATTAAATATAAAAACAAGTAAGTATTTTTATTATTTTACACAATAAATATTCTTAGAAATTCTTAAGACAATATAGAAAATAAAAGTTAATTAAAAAATATTTATGTCGTTTTGTTTTAATTTTAACCTACAACATTTCATTTCATATATCCTGGTGATAAAAATACATGTTTAATATATTCTGTAGAGTGTAATTAAAAAAAAAAAAAAAACAAGGACGATACATATTATAATAAATATGAAAGTGTATGCGAGAGCAAATTGTAAATTGTTTTTGTGGCTTACAAACTAGTGTCAAAAATATTGTTAAAATAAACAGACATATATAAAATACAACAAAAAACATTTAAAATTATTATTTCAATTTTTTCTCCCTATACGCACAATTTTGATTATGTGTGACAAAATATTAAATAAAATACAAACAAAAAAATATAAAAGTATGTATTTAACCACATTGACATTAGTAGAGAAAAAAAATTATATATTTTTATCAGAAAATTGAAAAAGTTTGTAGCCGAGAAAATAATGCATAGATAGTACTATGTATTCACTGGATTTGTTATGTGAGTGAAAGGAGTTTATTTTAATTTTTAAAATTTACTATTTGGACTAAAAAAAAGTTTCCTAAATTATTACTTTGTTTTTAAACTAAAAGCAAAAAGTTTGTTATTGTATAAAAAAAATATTAGAAAATAAATAATGTTTAATATATTTTAAGCGAAATGTAGTATATTTTATTGTATGAAATATAATAATAATCAATTTTACACCACAATGATTTGTTGCAATAATAATTGAACAAACAAATGTATACATTTTGCACAAATTTGATTTTGAATATTTTTATAAAATATTTATGAAAATTATTAGTTTCATTAAATGACTATTAGTAATCGATAGTTTTACAGAGAAATTGAAATTCTATTAAATGCGTAAAAAAATTTGTAAACAAAAAGAATTTGGTCAAAAACATAAAGCAAAAATAAATTATGGTTATGGTTATTTTATATATCAAGTGAAAGCTTAACGTCTTATCATTATAAAAAATATTAAATTCAGCATTTTATCATTAACCCTCCAAGAGTCAAAATTAGATTTCTAATTGGTTTAAATTCATGAATATTAAAAAAAATCTCTTTAATAATTAGTTTAAATTATAAATCTCTTAGAAATGAGCAACCAATTATAACTACATTTGCTTCCTCTATGCATTACTCACTAATCACACTTACCACTCTATGCATTACCTTGTACCGCTACTGTAACAATATCCTTGCAATTCGTTAAATAATATCTCGCTTTGATTCTTCAAATTAATTACTAAAAACTGTAAGATTTATCTAAATTTTGTAATTAGCCTTCAAATTATTTTTCACATTGCAAAATTTCATCATAGAGAGTCATTTAAATTTAGTTTATCATTTCAATACTATTTATTTTTTCGCATATTGTTTATAATTATTGTGGTTGAGCCGGCAAATGCTACTAATTATTTAAATTTAACAATAAAATATTTATTTAAACATAAAACAACATGAAATTATGTACATAATAATTGTGGTTTCAACAAAAAATATCAAACAATAAAATATTTAAAATTAAAATGTGGTGCAAAATTTACAAAAAACCTTAGTTCAATAATGTCATATAAATTTGATAGAAAACATATTTCATAACAAACATAATAAATAGAATAAAATTTATGTCTATAAATAATAATTTAACACACAAAAAGTATTATTATTATTATTATCATCATCATTATTAAATACTAAATTTCAAGCGTTTACTATTTAATATTTAAAAGGATTGAAGTTATTTTAAATATTTTGATTTAATATTTTTATTAAAAATATATATGCATATTATTTTAAATTACATAAAAAGTATTAAATTTCTATCCTATTTTTTTAATCGCCCAGGATCAATATAACAAACCACAATTTATTTTTCATCATTTTAGTTACGTTTTTATTATTTGTTTGTTATATAAAAACTTTAGGGAATTGTTCGTTTGTATTTTTGACCCCTGCTAATGGAACATTGCTATAAATCCCCCCATTACATAAAGTGCATTAAATTGTAGCAATTTATTTATTATTTTAAATTGAAAATAAATACACAATAGTTTTTTTTTTTCGTTGTTATTTAACTTGTTTCCAAAAATAATCAATAAAACATTTGTTTAATATTTAATAAATAAGAATACAAGTGTCTGTATGGGCAGGAACTGTGTAGTTATGAATTAATTTAACAAAACATTAAAAATATTTAAAAATATTGGGTAAATTATATAAAAGTGGATAAGTTTGAACGCTATTATGGTTTATAAGGGATATATGTAATTAATTCAATTTTTATACCCTACACCACCATAGGTGGCGAGGGTTTTATGCGTTTGTGCTGATGTTTGTAACACCCAAAAATATTGGCTTAATTTATACCAATCGGCTTAGAATCACATTCTGATTCCGTCCATGTAAACCTTGTAATCATCAAACTACAGGTCGCAATTTTGAACATAAATTAATGAAATTTGGCACACAGGTTTCTTATATCCCAAGGACGAAGGTTGTGGTTATGATCGGTCCATTATTTCACCTAGCTCCCATACAAATATCCTCCCGGAAAAGGAGTTTAACGATCATAAATCCCTTAAATATAGCAATGACATGAAATTTGGCACATATAAGTTCAACGTAAGGTTAATTCCGTGTGCCAAATTTCGTGAAGATCCGTCCTTAATTCACCATAGCTCCCATATAAATCCCTCTTCAGAAAATCACTTTAACGGGCATAAATCCCATTAAAATGTTAGTTTATAAATGTATAAAGTTTTATATAAATGATAGTGCCAATTTTTACGAAGATCGATCCATAATTTCACCTAGCCCCCATATAAGGCCCACTTTCGGGAATCACCCAAAAGTGAATAAATTCATATAAATGTTAGTATCGACGTTATATTCTGTATTCGTATGTTTTATTTTACACTTAGCACAAGTATCGGTCCACAATTGTCCACAGGTCTAGAAAAAAGAAGTCCCCTACCCGAATTTTGATGCATACAATGGTGTACGGTATCATTATATAAGATAAATATTTTAACCAAGTTTCGTCTCCCTAGAATGTCCGCACCGAGCCACATCCTGCTTTCAATATAGATTTCCACCACGCACATTGGGGTAAAAGGGGTCGAAAATGGCGATTAATTCAGGGAAAGGTGATATCAATATTTTAATGATCACGTTTTATTTTTTTATTGATTATTAGTTAAAAAAATTCAGTTTTAGAATTTTTATGTCTGTCCGTCCGTCTATACATTAGAGTTAAATAAATCGAAAATTATGCATTATTCAAAGAAGGGTGGTATCAACACTGTAATCACGTTTAATTTTCTTATTTATTAGTAAGTGAAAAAATGTATTTATAGAATTATAAGATGTTTTTTGGCTGAATGGTAATGTCCGTCCGTCTATACGTTTTGTAAAATAGGAAGAAAATGACGCTTAATTCAGGAAAAGGTGATATCCAAATTTTGATGATCACGTTATATTTTTTATATTTATTAGTTAGTAAAAAGATGCATTTTTAGAATTCTAAAATATTTTTTGGCAGCATGCCACTTAATTCAGGGAAAGGTGATATCAAAATTTTAATGCTTTTATTTGGTTTTCATATTAATCGAAAAGTGGAAGAAAAATATTTTTCGAATTTTAAGATTTTTTTTTAAAGAATTCTAATGTCCGTCCATCTGTCCATCTGTTTGTTAATTTTCGCAAACTTTTCAATTCAAAATCGTTTAACTTTTGACTCAATAAAGATAACGGCAAAATTTTTTTTGTTCGATAGATTATTTAGTTTTTTAACTAACTGCATAAAATATAATAAAATCGGTTGAAAATATTTGGCTATATATGGAAAAGTCTTAACCAAGATCTTGTAAAATTGACATTTTTGAAATTTCAAATGCATATAACTCGAAAAATATACAAGATAAGTAGTACATACAAACTAAGGGATTTGTTAAGGACTTTAAGGAACAAAAATTCACTAGTGTTTAAACATTTGCCATGACACTGGTACTCTATTTTGAACCTCAATAGTTCCGCTCGTGGATTGGATCCTGCTTCTAAACTCAAAATGATACTGTCCTCTGCTACGCCTATGTAAAATTGAACATGCAAATCCAACAAGCCGATTAGAAGTTACAGATTTATTTCGATTCTTCCCCACTGTTTAATGTTTGATAAAGCAAAGAATGTGTCTCCACTTAAGCTGTTTTTTATATGAAATATACTGGAGTTTAAAAAAAAAAAAATATATATTTTTTCAAATCGGGCTATATATGCGCACGATTTTTTTCATAGTATTAATGTGGACAATATGTACTATTTTTCAGAAAATTTTCAGAATAAACATCTTATAACATTTTAAGTTGCATTCCATGAAAGTTGAAAATTAGTGTATTTTAGGATAATTTTCAAAAAAAATAACAAAAAAATATTTGGACAAAATATAATTTACAAATACTTGAAGAAAAGTACACTTAAACATCTGAAGCTGATGGTTTCATTTTAAATTTTTATCTTAAAAGACTTTTTATTTAAATACACTGAAATCTGATGAAAATTTAATTTTTTACTATTTTTCAAAAAATGTAAAAAAAATATTAACTTTGACAGCTCCTTATAATAAAACAACACAACCTAGCTTAAAGATTTTAATTGATATTGATACATAATTTTGTCTATTTTTATTTTTATTACAAAACTTTAAATTTTAAAATTCAATTAAGCGTCACTTTTGACACATTCTACCCCAAAGTGCGACGCCCAGAATATATACTTTATGGGTTCTTAAATGACGACGTATTACACACGGAATGACAAACCAATATATCCCCATAATATTTTGATGATGGGTATAAAAAAACTTACTGTCTGCATCACCTGTAAGTAGTTATGTTATTAATATAATATTTTTTTATTTATTTATTTATTTATTTATTTATTTATTTATTATATTTAATTCATTTTAAAATTAAGATTTTGAAAAAAAAAATAGAAATTTTTTTCCCATGAGGAAAGAATTGATATCGTCGTGAAAAAATATAGCCTGATGTTTTTTCTTTTACAAAAATTAAAGTAATCCAGCGTAAATAACTCTCTATCTGTCAATAGCCAAAAATATGTCTATTCTGATATTTTTACATATCTGATTAAAAGAAGTTGTAACACCCTAACCTAATAATTTTGATATGCATAAAAAGCAACAGTATTATATGCCAGAGAGAACATATACATACATACATACATACATTTTTTTATACATATTTTACAAAACATATGTAAATTAATAAAAAGACAATGTTTGAAGGTAAAAGTTGTGAAACAAATTCAAACTGTTTTTTTTATTTTCACGGAATTTTTTCTCGATTTTTGTTTTTTTTTTATTCGAAAATTATTTATGCAAAAATTGTATGCTCGACTAGAGAAATAATGGCGTTCGTACGTTATGATAGTAATGTAAAACAATTCAACGGCATACATTCTACTGAAAGTATTAAAATATTAAAGGTTTGGGAAACCTTGTAAAAAATGTGCAAAAGAAGTATTGGACAAACTATGCATATTTTATGGTGCCAAACTTCAAAATAATAATGAAAATTAATAAACATATTTAAGAACCAAAACCCAGAAGGTTTTATAAATACTTTTTTACTGAAACTTTATGATATTTTCAAACCTACTAATTCGAACAAGTATTGACGGCTTCAATAAGCAGATAGTACTGAAAATTTAACTGCCCTGCGGGAAATTGGTAGCAATTGGTGCAATAGTACCGGTCCCTCAGTACCAGTTAAGTACCAATTGACACCTAACAACCATCAAGGTTCCAGTTGAGAACCAGTTTAACAAGTGATAGCTAATTTTTAGCTTGCTTGTTAAATGAGCAATTAGCAACTCGCTCGCAATAACAATCTGTGGCTGAGAGATGAGCGTGTAGGACTATGAAACATGAATTAAGTAAAAGTAACCTGGGTTCGATTCGGGATGCAGCCATCGACATTAACAAAAAAATATAAAATGAAAATATTTAAAATATACAAAGATAAAACAATTTTCAATTTGTTTTTCCAAAATTGTATTATATTTATTAATACTGAATATGCCCTTTTCGGTTAGTTCTGTGACCTGTCCCAAAACTGGTTAAAAAGGGTTAATTTCTCCCTCCTAGGCCAACGCCATGTTAAAGTGACAGGTCCAGCTCATACAAAGTGTTAGAACTAGAACCGGTCCCTATCACTTTGGACCAATCCGGTGACATGTTTTGTGTTAGTTCCTTTCCCTCTAGGGTGCTTATTACCTACATTGAAAAATGAGTATGACAATTTGTGCTTCATAACATTTTTCTATTGCGTCATTTTGATCCAACCCTAAATGTTTGTTTTTCCCTATTTTTGTGACAACTAAAAAAAAACCCCTAATTAAAAGCCAAACATTAAAGCGGGCCATAAGTTGGTCATTATTTAAATTTGAATTATTTTATTGAGGTATGTAAGTATGAACTCGCAATGAAAAGAAGCAAAGAGAAAAAAATTAAAACATAGCCTGAAACAAGAAAGGCAGGCATGCATTAAATTATTAAACGTAAGTCGGTATATATTTCAGAGTGCATTATATATGTACTTACACACACAAACAGCTGCTGCTAATAAGTATTGAGTGATGCGTTGATGATGATGACGTCGACGACGATGTTGATGATAATGGCGTTGATGATAATGTAAAATACATATTAATACTTATGTATACAATCATAACTATAAGTATTTTCATATACTCGTACTTTTACTCGCATTTAATGTAATAAGCTATGTATGTGATGTTGTTGCAATAAGCTATGTAAATTTATATTTTTTATATGTAAGTATATAAGTGTTCTTCAAGTGTTTTGCTACAACAAAAATGCATTTATACTTATTACAGTTTTTTTCTTTTTTTTATATAAGAAGCAATTCTTTAAAGAGTAAAAAGGTTTTTAAACAAATAATAAATATTAAAATAATAATAATAATTTGAGGGTTGGGTTACTGGGGTTATTTATAAATTTAATGCAAGAAGAAGCACAAACATTTGTGGATAAAAAAAGTAAAACATTGTAATGTTAAGCTTGAGTGCACTTGCGCCTAAGCTGATTATCAATTGTTAATTGGTTTGTTATAAAATGACAAAAAATGAAAACTAAAAAAAATAATAAATAAGAATTTAAATGAAAATAAAAGTAAATTTATGACATTTATTTAAGTCAACCCCTACAGAAGATTGTAAATAATATTTGATTGAGTGTCGAATTTCCCCAAAATTACTTGCCTAAGAAATTGATTTCAATGTTTACATGGGCGGACAGGCAGACGGACATTGCTAATTCAGCTAGTATTTTGAAGCTGATTGAGAGTAAAAAACTTTTGCCCAAATGCATAATATTTTCGCCAATATGGTCTAAAGAGTCCAACTTTGGTAGGTTTTTTGTCAATTGTTTTTTGTTAAATTGTTTAATAGAATTTCTATAATAAAATTTAGCATCATATAAAAAAATCGTAAATCTCTTTCGAATAAAAAAAAATAAATTAAAATCTAAGCCTAAAATCTTAAATTCCGAATAGCTTACTTTCGGAAGAGAAATTTTCGGAATGTTTTCAATTCATATTACATTCATAAAATATACCTGATCCCACATTTTACAAATGTCCTCCCAGAACGGGTTTTTAAAGATCATATTAAATTAAATTAAAATTTGCTTTTCAAAAAAGTTTTGACTATAAACTATTTTATATTTTATATTGGACAATTTTATTTTTAAATTTTTTTGTGTTTTATTGATAATACAGTTTACATTTAACGTTTAAATTATTTTAAACAAATTTATTTCTTAAAATAACAATTTATAAGTTTCTAATACAAAAATTATTAAATACTTACTATTAAAAAGTTCTTTGTCAAAAATATAACCACTATAATTTTTATTTAAAAAATTTTAAAATACTTTCTTTGGCCATTGATAATAAAATATGACAATATGGGTATTCACCATTGAAAGGATGAATACCTTATGTCTAACTTCATAAAAACAAAACAAACCACATTGGGGTAAAAGGAGTCGAATATGGCGATTAATTTAGGGAAAGGTGATATCAATATTTCAATGATAACATTTTTATTGATCATTAGGTAAAAAAAAATCAGTTTTAGAATTTTTTTCAGAACGGTAATTTCCGTTCGTTCGTTCGTCCGTTTATACATTAGAGTTAAATGGGTCGAAAATTATGCTTAATTCAGGGAAGGGTGGTATCAACACTTTAATGTTCACGTTTAATTTTCCTATTTATTAGTAAGTAAAAAAATGCATTTTTAGATTTATAAGATGTTTTTTCTCTGAATGGTAATGTCCGTCTGTCTATACACTTGGGTTAAATGGGACGAAAATGACGCTTAATTCAGGAAAATGTGATATTCAAATTTTGATTAGCACTTTATATTTTTTCTGTTTATTAGTTGTAAAAAAATGCACTTTTAGAATTCTAAAATGCTTTTTGGCAGAATGGCAATGTCCGTCCGTCACTCTTTACATTTAAGTTAAATGGGTTGAAACTGGCACTTAATTCAGGGAAAGGTGATATCAAAATTTTAATACTTACATTTGGTTTTCATATTAATCGAGAAGTGAAAAAAAATATATATATATATATATATTTTTCGAATTTTAAGATTTTTTGAGAGAATTCTAATGTCCGTCCATCTGTCCGTCTGCTCGTTAATTTTTGCAAACTTTCCAATTCAAAATCGTTTAACTTTTGACTCAATAAAGATAACGGCTCAAATTTTTTTGTTCGATAGATTATTTTGTTTTTTAACTAACTGCATAAAATATAATAAAATCGGTTGAAAATATTTGGCTATATATGGAAAAATCATCACCAAGATCTTGTAAAATTGAGATTTTTGAAATTTCAATTGTATATAACTAGTACATGCAAGCATGTTTCCTTAAGGATTTATCAAGGACTTTAAGATGGTATAAAAATCTTGGAAATCGGGTAAGGAACAAAAATTCACTACTGGTTAAACGCTTTCTATGACACTAGTACCCTATTTTGAACCCGCGTAGTTCCGCTCCTGAAGCGTGTATGGGATCCTGCTTCTAAACTCAAAATGCTACTGTACTCTGCTACGTCTATGTGAAATTTCATGTAAATCCAACCAGCCGATTAGAAGTTATAGATTTATTTCGATTCTGCCCCACTGTTTAATGTTTGATAAAGCAAAGAAAATGTCTGCACTTAAGCTGTTTTTGGTATGAAATCTGCTGGAGTTTTTTCGAAAAAAAAAAAAAAAAATATTTTCTCAATCGGGCACGATTTTTTTTTTTTCATAATATTAAAGTGGACAATATATACTATTTTATAGAAAATATTTAGAACAAACATCCTGTAACATTTTAAGTTGCATTCCATGAAAGTTAAAGATTATTAGGACAAAATATAGTTTACATGGTTTCGTTTTAAACTTTTACCTTAAAAGACTTTTTATTTAAAATAAATACACTGAAAGTTGATGAAAATTGAATTTTTTACTATTTTTTAAAAATGTAAAAAATGCTTTACTTTGACAGCTCCTTACAAGAAAACAACACAATCCTGCTTCAAGATTTTAATTGATATTGATACATAATTTTGTCTACTTTATTCCAAAATTAATATTTTAAAATTCAATTAATCGCCACTTTTGACACATTTTATCCCAACGTGCATCCCAAAGTATATAAAAAAAAAAAACATTAAAATCATTAATTTAGAATATATAAATTCAATAAAAAATACACCATGAATACCCCTAAAACTTGTCCCTCTCGGTATATTTATAACTCTCCAAAAGTGCTTGTTGAAAGGTATTTATTTTATTATTACTTTTTATCTTCTCTCTGTCTTTCAAGCTCAACTTTTTTTATTGGGGATTTTAGTTGCCCAAAAATAGTGTGCTGCTCACACAACATTAAATAATTTTATGAAATTTAATATTTTACTTCTTTCTATTCATACTTTGTTGTTTTGTGTCATTTATTTTGTTGTTTTTTTATAGGTAAAATTTGTATGCACTTTCTAAGGGAGCAGATGTAGACAAAAGAACATTTTATAACTTACGTTCTTATGTTTAGATCTACTTTTGCCCTTAAGAGACAATAAAAGTGCTTCAGTGTGTATGTATGTGTGTGTGTATTTTTTGTATTTTTAATGAAATTATTTTCAAATCATTTGCCAAACATTTTAATTACTTTTGCAAATATGTTTGCATATGAGTGTATAGAAATATTGTTGGTATTTAAGTGTATACAACGTTAATATAAATAAAAACACACACACATACATACATAAATGTATTTAAATTGTAGCATGTATAGAATGCAACATATGAAATTTTCAATGCTTTTGATAATATACTGCATACTTGTAAAATATATAAGTACTAAGTATGCAGTATATTTAGTAGTAGTACCTTATAAATAAATACAAAGCTTTTAGTAAGTAACATAAATTTTATAATACCCTACTGAATATTACAATTTTTAATTAAGTAGCATTAAGCATTAAGTTACAAATTGTTATTTTTTATTTTTTTTAATTTGATGAGTTTTTAATTAGTTGGTGTTTTGAAAGGCTTCCTTTATTCAAATACATACGTTTAATTTAATTTTGTAAAACATAATTAATTACTTATTTAATTTATCAACGTGTACTTAATTGAATTTTAAATTAATTTTTTTTCTTTTTTTGTTCAAATTTTATGGTAAGGGTTTTAAAAATTCGTATTAACCAAATTTGTTTGTTTATTTTTCTAATATTTCTCTTAAAGTTTTTGCATACATGCCGTTTTGTATTTTATATTTTATTCATTTTGTCAAATTTTTAGATGTTTTTGTGTGTACAAAATATACGAAAAACAAAGTGGTATGTAGATACATAGATATGTATGTGTAAAATTGTGTTTAAATACATTTAACAGAGACGTGTAAAGTTTTATCATTAAATAGTGTTTTTGTGATAGAATTTTCTTTAAAAGAAATCAATTAAAATTGTCAAATTTTAATTCCTTAGGATGAGAAACATGTTAAATTAGAAAATCGAAAGGTAATAAACCAATAAGAAAAAATAGATTATCATGTCATACCCTGTAATAGTTTTTAGGGCTAGGTGACATAAAGGGCTCCTTTTAATAGAGTTTGTCCTTTGGTCATAGAGGACGTAGGTTAGATGGAGGGGCCATTTGCAACTTTTTTTAGTCTAGAGTTTGAAAAACATATTGCAACCTCTAACTTTTGAAACGTGCAAATATAAATTTGTGATTTACATTTTTGGCCTATCACTTTTTTAAACAGTCCAACATTTTCGACAAATATATAATGAAATTTTTAGTATATTCTAAAAACTAAAGAAAAAAATTCAAATTATCTTAATTTGATTCGCAGGAAAAAATACGTTAATACAAAATTTTGAAATAAGCCTCACAAAATTGATATCTATATACATACACAGATGGACAAAAGTCACCGTCATTTGCCTTTATGTAAGTTTGAAGGGCCTCTGCGCCCATAAAACAAATGATATATAAAAATAGTTTAATTCTGCATAAAATATGGTTTATTTAAAATGTTTTTTAGTTAAAATAATTTTTCTTTCATTAACATTGTTAACAAAAATAAGTATTTATTTTTTGAAGTTCATATTTCTTGTGGACAAAAGTCACCGTCACTGCATCTAAATATTAAAGAAACTATAAGAAATTTCGCTCTTACCAACACTTCTGTCTAAATTCGTGTAATATGGTAACTTTAAGACTGATCTGTTAAAATTTAATAACGGTACTTAATTTAAAAAATTTGCTAACGCCACTTCTATTAAAAATGAGTGAAAAAAGAAAAGAAAATACAATTGAAGAAAGACAAATTATTTTAAGTGCGTACAAACAAAATAAAACGATCCGCGAAATATTCACATTGATTAACCGTCCACGTACCACCATTGCTGGAATTATAAAACATTTTAAAGACGACCCAACATGTGAGTATCAGACAAGAAGTGGACGACCGCCAGCACTATCTGTTCGGGAAAATAGGGAAATAGTAAAAATAATTAAAAAAGAGCCTAAAACTTCATCGTCTGAAATTGCTGCAATGTTAAAGGAAAACATTGGTACAGGTGTTCACCCCCGTACTGTACGTCGAGTGCTAAATTCTGCCGGGTATAATGCCAAAGTTTGCAGGAAAAAACCGCAGATTAGCAAGGTGAACCAAATGAAACGCCTTTCTTTCGCAAAAGAGCACATAAATAAAGAAAAGTAATATAAAGTAATATTCTCTGATGAAAGCAAATTTTCCATATATAAATCAGACGGACGTGTTTTGACATGCAGAAAGAAGGGGGAGGCTTTGCAGGAAAAACACATTCAGTCGACTGCTAAACATGGTGGTGCTGGTGTCATGGTATGAGGTTGTATGACGGCGGCTGGGGTTGGGGAACTAGTATTTATTGATGAAGTAATGGATAAAAATATTTATTTGAATATCCTTAAGGATAACTTGCATAAAAGTGCTCAAAAACTTGGCATTGAATCCGACTATTTCTTCCAGCAGGACAATGACCCTAAGCACACGGCGGAAATTGTTCGGTTATGGATCTTATATAACACCACTCACACTCTTAAAACTCCTCCTCAGTCACCCGACATCAACCCAATAGAACATTTATAGGACTACTTGGATAGATGGGTTCGAGAACATCACATTACTTCCAAAAATATGCTTAAAGAGAAATTAATGGAGGAATGGGAGAAAATTGATCCGGAAGTGACGAAAAAGTTAGTACATTCTATGCAGAAACGTTTGCAAGAAATTATTAAAAATAATGGCAAACATGCCTCATATTAAAATAATAAAAGTTTTTAATTAACTTTACCTGACGATGAATTTTGTCCAGTAGTTATATGAACTATTTTATATATTTTTAATTTGTTTTTAAGTATAAGAAAAAGGAGTTATTTTAACTGAAATAATATTTGAATAAAATATACTTTTTGTTTAAGTTAACCATTTTTATATTTCAATTGTTTTCTGAGCATGGGAAGCCTTTAAACATTGTACATGATACATGACGGTGACTTTTGTCCATGTGTGTATATAAAAGAGTAACGTGACTGTCTGAATGACTGACTGATTCATCATCCTACAGCCCAAACGCCTGAAGCTAGAGAGACGAAATTTGGAACGTAGGTAGGTCTCCCTCCATATAGATTAACTAAAAAAAGGGTAAAAACGGGTAAAATCGGTAACCTTATATCTCCCAAACTAATAATGATACAAAAAAAGTTGAATAGTTATCGTTATTCATTTAAAAAATAATCGGACAGGTGTCTGGTACTTTTTTTTTAAAATCGGCCCATTTATGGAGAAAACGGATAAAAACTGTATTTTGGTACTTTTTTGGCACTATATGTACCTTTAAAACCAATCAACATACAGATAAAATTTACATCGTATTCATAACTTATCAAAACATGACAAATACAAATTTGGTACTTTTTAGAAATTCGAACGTTTAAGGGGTAAAAACCGTACCTATTTTTAGTACTTTTTTCATAAAACATTTTTTTATATTTTTCGACATGTGGGTAAGAATTTACAAGAAGGGTCTTTGTGGTACTTTTTTGTTCTTCTAATGGTACTTTTTGAATTTTCTATAATTATGAACTTAGAAACATGAAATTAAGGACATTTGGTCCTAAATGAATGAGAATCCATAAGAGGGGGTTTTGTGGCACTTTTTTGTTTTTCTATTTTTTTTTTTTATAATATTTTACATAGAAACATAAAATTAGAGATATGTGGTCTTAAATAAATGAGATTCCATAAGGGGAGACTTTGTGGTACTTTTTTGTTCTTCTAATGGTATTTTTTGAATTTTCCATAATATTTAACCTTAGATTTTGTTGTACTTTTTCCTTATTCTAGTATACTTTTTCGTTATTCTATGTTGAGATATTGTTATTTATGGATGAGAATTCTTAATCTCTAAAAGAATTTGAATATCTTTCTTACTAAAAAATAATAATAGAAATACTTTGGTAGTTTTTTCACTTTCGAATTTTAAAGATGTTAAAAATTGGTACTTCATTGGCAACCTACGAACTTTCTAAACCGAAAGCATAGAAATAAATTTAAGATATTATCTTTTTTTTAGCAGAAATATATAAAACATGCCTTTTGTACTTTTCGAAAACCCTATTTTTTATTGTAATTTTTGGTACTTTTGTAAGTAAAATATTTACCACCATTATTAAAAATGTTGCCACGGTCGTTAAAAATCTTAGTTTAAATTTATTATATAGTATGGTTCTTATAAAAAATGTCCGCTGACGAAGTAGCGGGTTTATAGCTCGTTTTTAATAAAAAAGTAACTTTATTAAAATATTAACTTTTTAATGTTTATAACTGTTTTTTTAATTAACAAAAGTTTTTTCTAATATAATATTTTGGTACCTAATAGCAGAGGATAAGATCGGTTATTAGGATTTTTGAAAATTATCCTCAAAAATTAAAAACGTTAGTTTTATGGATGAAAGATCAAAGACAATAGACTATGGTATGTGCCCCTATGGCATTGGTACCCCTTACACCGTAGCAACATCCTCAAATTAAAGGACAGACGGACGGACATAATGAAATCGACTTAATTAGTGATTCTTATATTTTGAAGGTCAATAAATAAAAAGTTTTCCCCTCCTAAATGAACGTCACTGATTTTATAACAAAAATATAAAAGTATTTTTTCCTCAAAATTTTATTTTTTCCCAGCCATACGAATATTGTTGCCGTAATTTTGAGAATAAATATGATTTTATAGCAAAGTTGTTATAACATTTTGTTAATATTTTTTGTGTTGTTGTTGTTCTTGATGCTGTTGCTGTAAATGTTCTTCTTGTTGCTGGTTTTATTGCTGTAACAAAATCATTTTAAGTTGTTCTCAATTCAGCAGCACTTAGTGTTACTAACAGACTTACAATGCCTTTATGTGTCAGGATATAGAAAAATATAAAAGTGTTAGTAAGTATGCATGTATGAGTTATTTTATACTAACAAACACAAAAAAAGGACAACACAACCAAACTAAACCAAACAAAGTGATAAAGAAGATGTTTTTTTTTTTTTTTTTTTTTTTTTGAGATAAAAATTGAGTATGAGAGGAATTTGAAAATGAGGTGACTACTACTACCACAACAGTCAGCTAGCAAAATACATATTTGTATTTACCATTGATGTTTTTTGTAACGAAAAAACTAAATAAAATCAAAGACAAACTTACTCACTTATACAAAAACATGCTCTCAATATCAATAAGAAACGTTTTTACTTTATTTTTCGCAAAAAAAGAAAAAAACAAGTTTGTTTATTCATTCATACAAGTTTAGTTTAGTGGTTAGTGTTGTAATGTTTTTAACCCATTTTTAATGTTTTGTTTTTATTTTGCACTTTTCGTTTGTTGTTGTTTTTTTTTTTACTATAACAAAAACAATTTAGTTTACTATATGTGACATAAATAAGGTTGACTTTATATGTATCCGTTAAATGTATAGGTATGGAAGTGAATGTATTGTATGCAACAAAATAAAGTCATTGTAATAATGCGTTGTCGTTTTTATGTTGCTGTTGTAGCAACACAAATTAGAATGAACAACAAAATAAAATAAAAAAGCAAATAAAAACATCTAACATTGTTCATGATGTTAAGCATATGATATTATTGTTCATCTACATACATACATACATACATACATACATTTGAACACTGTGATTTCCACTGGTACCTTAAGTTGTATTAGTGCTTTTGACTATAGTCAGTAACTGCTGCCACACACTATTTATTTCTCTCTGAATGGTTTCGGTGGTTATATTTTAGTATTATTACTATTAGTGTATAAAATAATAAATACTTTTACTACTTTTGTTTTGTTCACTCACTTTTACTGCAAAATGTTGTTCTAGTCTGATGCTTTGTTTATTTATTCAAATAAATAGATCAGAAATTCATAACACTTTCATTTTAGTAAGCATTACTTTTTTTTTTGCTAGCGAACTTAACTAAAATCTATAAAATTTTAAAGTTTGAACATTAAAGTTATTTGTAAGTTTTGTGTATGTATATGAAATATTTTGTAATATAACAATTTGTTGAAAAATTTTGTTTAAATTAAATAAAAAAAAGTCATCATTTCATAAATTTGAAATAAAAAGAATTATTAAGGATTAAGAAACATAAGTTCAATCAAACCTATATAATTTTACTATTTATATTTTACAATAAAAAAATTTATTATTAAAAATGTGGGTTCTTTCCAGAATCAATTTGTGTACCGATAGGTTGTCACAAATATTTACAAATTACTTTAAAAACATATTCTATTTGATTAGAAAAGGTTTTTTTAAGGATTCGTAAAATTAACAGCCTGTTTTTCTATGTCGAACGAAAATCTAAGTCAACGAAAGCGAATCGAACGAATTCGAATCATTTTGAGTTTCTTTATTTCCTAAGCTTTCGTTCGAATGGAGTTACGTCTTTTCACATTGATTTTTCTGTATTTGTCTTTCAAAGTAATTTTTTTTTTAGCAAAAATATAAAAAATACTACTTAATTGTTTAATTATATACACAACTATGCAAATAAAAAGGAAGAAATATTTCGAAGCAAACACTTTATTAAAATTTCTGATTACACGATGTGGGGCTTTTTCAAATAAATACCAAACATGATTGAGGAACATTTTCAATATCCTGGTAAGTAATATTATTGTTTTTCATTACAAAATTCATCCAGTCGCACGTTGGGGTAAAATGTGTCAAAAGTGGCTCTTAATTGAATTTTAAAATTTTAAATTTTGTAATAAAGTTGGGTACATAATAAAAATAAACAAAAATTATGTATCAATATCAATTAAAATATTTAAGCTAAGTTATGTGGTTTTCTTATAAGGAGCTGTCAAAGTTAAGAATTTTTTTACATTTTTGAAAAATAGCAAAAAATTCAATTTTCATCAGCTTTCAGTGTATTTATTTTAAATAAAAAGTCTTTTAAGATAAAAATTTGAAATGAAAGCATCAATTTCAGATATTTAAGTGTACTTTTTTTCAAGTATTTGTAAATTATATTTTGTCCTAATATTTTTTTTTTTTTTTTGAAAATTGTCCTAAAATACACTAATTTTCAACTTTCATGGAATGTAACTTAAAATGTTACAGGATGTTTGTTCTGAAAATTTTCTGAAAAATAATATATATTGTCTACTTTAATATTATGGAAGAAAATAAACAAAAAAGCAGCTTAAGTGCAGACATTTTCTTTGCTTTATCAAACATTAAACAGTGGGGCAGAATCGAAATAAATCTGTAACTTCTAATCAGCTGGTTGACACAGACTTAGCAGAGGTCAGTATCATTTCGAGTTTAGAAGCACGATCCAATATACGCATCAGGATCGGACCTATGGGGGTTTGAAATAGGGTGTTAGTGTCATAGAAAGTGTTTAACCACTAGCGAATTTTTGTTCCTTACCCGATTTTCAAGATTTTTATATCACCTTAAAGTCCTTAATAAATCTTTTAGAAAACATGCTTGCATGTACTACTTATCTTATATATTTTTCGATTTATATACATTTGAAATTTAAAAAATCTCAATTTTACAAGATCTTGGATAAGATTTTTCCATATATAGACAAATATTTTCAACCGATTTTATTGTATTTTATGTAGTCGGTTAAAAAGCAAAATTATCTATCGAACAAAGAAAATTTTGAGTCGTTATATTTATTAAGTCAAAAGTTAAACGATTTTAAATTGGAAAGTTTGCAAAAATTAGCAAACAGTTGAACGGATATTAGAATTATTTCAAAATCTTAAAATTGCAAAAATATTTTTCCACTTCTAGATTAATATGAAAACCAAATAAAAGTCCTAGAATTTTGATATCCCTGAATTAAGTGGAATTTTCGACACATTTAACCCAAATGTATAGACAGACGGACATCGCCATGCAGCCAAAAAATATTTTAGAATTCTAAAAATGCATTTTTTTTTGTTTACTAACTAATAAATAGAAAAAATAGAACGTGATCATATAAATATTTTCCTGAATTAAGCATAATTTTCGTCCCATTTAACCCAAATGTATAGACGGAAGGACGGACATTACCATTCAGCCAAAAAAACATCTTATAATTCTAAAAATTCATTTTTTTACTTACTAATAAATAGAAAAATTAAATGTGATTATTAAAGTGTTGATATCACTTTTTCCTGAATTATGCATAATTTTCGATCCATTTAACTCTTATGTATAGACGGACGGACAGACATTACCGTTCTGCTTAAAAAAAAATCTTAAAATTCTAAAATTAAATTTATTTAACTAATAATCAATAAAAAAATAAAACGTGATCATTAAAATATTGATATCACCTTTCCCTGAATTAAGCGCCATTTTCGACCCCTTTTATCCCAATGTGAGTCGAAAGTAAAACAGCAAGTGACTGATTTAGACATTTTCGTTCGTGTAGTTCGAAATACAGAAACCCAATTTTTTATGAAAACACTTACGTTTTCGTTCGACTTGTCTTTCGACTCATTGTTCGCATAGAAGTGAGTTAGAGAAACCCAAATCAGATTTCGTTCGCTTAGAAGACGAAAGAAAGCATTCGTTCGATATAGAGAAACAGATACATTTTTGCTCCAGAATTTTATAATTTGCAAAAATTAAGAAACAATCGGAAGGAAGGACGGAATTTTAATAAAAAAAATCTTAAAACTCTGAAAATAAAAACAAAACGTAAACATTAATATATTGATATCCCCTTTCCCTGAATTAAGCACATGTGTGTCGGTTGTATTGTTAACAAAAATCTAAATAACATTGCAAGAGGAATTATAAAAATAAATGTTTATATTTATCTGAATTTGCAACTTGAACAAAAGATTATATCGTAGCTCTTCAGATGTGTGTGAAGATAAATTTTAAAATATGAAACCCTAGACACAAACCTTTAGCTTTAACAGAGCTCTGTTAAGGCGTTAACATACTTCTGTTAAACTCTGTTAAATTGGGTGTATGACATTAAAAAGGATTTTTGGCGACATTTCCTGACCAAATGAACCAAAAAAAATTAGGATCGGAAGCCCATTGTACGCATTTTCAGAAAATTACACTATATCAAAAATATTCTGTCAACCTAAAATTTTATAGCGAAATAAAAATAACAATAAGAATTCAGGATACATATCCTTTATAGGAAAACAGGACAACATGGGCGGATGAAAGTTGATGGAATTTATAGCCAAGGTGGACATCTATCACAATCAATAGTCAGAATCTTTAACAGAGCGTGTTTTCATAGAAAAATTTGAAATTTAAAAAATTTAAAATTTCATATTTTTTTTAAAGGACTTTTCAGGATTTCAGGAAAAAGGGACAACATGGGCGGATGAAAGTTGGTAGAAATTATAGTCAAAGTGGACATATATCATAATCAATAGTTAAAATCTTTAACAGAGCGTGTTTTGATCGAAAAATTTGAAATTGAAAAAATTTCAAATTTCATATTTTTTTAAAGGACTTTTCAGGATTTCAGGAAAAAGGGACAACATGGGCGGATGAAAGTTGGTGAAAATTATAGCCAAGATAGACATCTATCATAATCAATAGTCAGAATCTTTAACAGAGCGTGTTTTGATCGAAAAATTTGAAATTTAAAAAATTTCGAATTTCATATTTTTTTTAAAGGACTTTTCAGGATTTCAGTAAAGAGGGACAACATGGGCGGATGAAAGTTGGTGGAAATTATAGTCAAAGTGGACATCTATCACAATCAATAGTCAGAATCTTTAACAGAGCGTGTTTTGATAGAAAAATTTGAAATTGAAAAGATTTCAAATTTCATATTTTTTTTAAAGGACTTTTCAGGATTTCAGGAAAAAGGAACAACATGGGCGGATGAAAGTTGGTGAAAATTATAGCCAAGATAGACATCTATCATAATCAATAGTCAGAATCTTTAACAGAGCGTGTTTTGATAGAAAAGTTTGAAATTGAAATAATTTCAAATTTCATATTTTTTTTAAAGGACTTTTCAGGATTTCAGGAAAAAGGGACAACATGGGCGGATGAAAGTTGGTAGAAATTATAGCCAAGATGGACATCTATCATAATCAATAGTCAGAATCTTTAACAGAGCGTGTTTTGATAAAAAAATTCGAAATTTAAAAAATTTCAAATTTCACATTTTTTTAAAGGACTCTTCAGGATTTCAGGAAAAAGGGACAACATGGGCGGATGAAAGTTGATAGAATTTATAGCCAAGATGGACATCTATCACAATCAATAGTCAGAATCTTTAACAGAGCGTGTTTTGATAGAAAAATTTGAAATTGAAAAAATTTAAAATTTCATATTTTTTTTAAAGGACTTTTCAGGATTTCAGGAAAAAGGGACAACATGGGCGGATGAAAGTTGGTAGAAATTATAGTCAAAGTGGACATATATCATAATCAATAGTTAGAATCTTTAACAGAGCGTGTTTTGATCGAAAAATTTGAAATTGAAAAAATTTCAAATTTCATATTTTTTTAAAGGACTTTTCAGGATTTCAGGAAAAAGGGACAACATGGGCGGCTGAAAGTTGGTAGAAATTATAGCCAAGATGGACATCTATCATAATCAATAGTCAGAATCTTTAACAGAGCGTGTTTTCATCGAAAAATTTGAAATTTAAAAAATTTCGAATTTCATATTTTTTTTAAAGGACTTTTCAGGATTTCAGTAAAGAGGGACAACATGGGCGGATGAAAGTTGGTGGAAATTATAGTCAAAGTGGACATCTATCATAATCAATAGTCAGAATCTTTAACAGAGCGTGTTTTGATAGAAAAATTCGAAATTTAAAAAATTTCAAATTTCACATTTTTTTTAAAGGACTTTTCAGGATTTCAGGAAAAAGGGACAACATGGGCGGATGAACGTTGGTGGAAATTATAGTCAAAGTGGACATCTATCATAATCAATAGTCAGAATCTTTAACAGAGCGTGTTTTGATAGAAAAATTCGAAATTTAAAAAATTTCAAATTTCACATTTTTTTTAAAGGACTTTTCAGGATTTCAGGAAAAAGGGACAACATGGGCGGATGAAAGTTGGTAGAAATTATAGCCAAGAAGGACATCTATCATAATCAATAGTCAGAATCTTTAACAGAGCGTGTTTTGATAAAAAAATTCGAAATTTAAAAAATTTCAAATTTCATATTTTTTTTAAAGGACTTTTCAGGATTTCAGGAAAAAGGGACAACATGGGCGGATGAAAGTTGGTAGAAATTATAGCCAAAGTGGACATCTATCATAATCAATAGTCAGAATCTTTAACAGAGCGTGTTTTGATAGAAAAATTCGAAATTTAAAAAATTTAAAATTTCACATTTTTTTTAAAGGACTTTTCAGGATTTCAGGAAAAAGGGACAACATGGGCGGATGAAAGTTGGTGGAAATTATAGTCAAAGTGGACATCTATCATAATCAATAGTCAGAATCTTTAACAGAGCGTGTTTTGATAAAAAAATTCGAAATTTAAAAAATTTCAAATTTCATATTTTTTTTAAAGGACTTTTCAGGATTTCAGGAAAAAGGGACAACATGGGCGGATGAAAGTTGGTAGAAATTATAGTCAAAGTGGACATCTATCATAATCAATAGTCAGAATCTTTAACAGAGCGTGTTTTGATAGAAAAATTCGAAATTTAAAAAATTTAAAATTTCACATTTTTTTTAAAGGACTTTTCAGGATTTCAGGAAAAAGGGACAACATGGGCGGATGAAAGTTGGTGGAAATTATAGTCAAAGTGGACATCTATCATAATCAATAGTCAGAATCTTTAACAGAGCGTGTTTTGATAGAAAAATTCGAAATTTAAAAAATTTCAAATTTCACATTTTTTTTAAAGGACTTTTCAGGATTTCAGGAAAAAGGGACAACATGGGCGGATGAAAGTTGGTAGAAATTATAGCCAAGATGGACATCTATCATAATCAATAGTCAGAATCTTTAACAGAGCGTGTTTTCATCGAAAAATTTGAAATTTAAAAAATTTCGAATTTCATATTTTTTTTAAAGGACTTTTCAGGATTTCAGGAAAAAGGGACAACATGGGCGGATGAAAGTTGGTAGAAATTATAGTCAAAGTGGACATCTATCATAATCAATAGTCAGAATCTTTAACAGAGCGTGTTTTGATAGAAAAATTCGAAATTTAAAAAATTTAAAATTTCACATTTTTTTTAAAGGACTTTTCAGGATTTCAGGAAAAAGGGACAACATGGGCGGATGAAAGTTGGTGGAAATTATAGTCAAAGTGGACATCTATCATAATCAATAGTCAGAATCTTTAACAGAGCGTGTTTTGATAAAAAAATTCGAAATTTAAAAAATTTCAAATTTCATATTTTTTTTAAAGGACTTTTCAGGATTTCAGGAAAAAGGGACAACATGGGCGGATGAAAGTTGGTAGAAATTATAGTCAAAGTGGACATCTATCATAATCAATAGTCAGAATCTTTAACAGAGCGTGTTTTGATAGAAAGATTCGAAATTTAAAAAATTTAAAATTTCACATTTTTTTTAAAGGACTTTTCAGGATTTCAGGAAAAAGGGACAACATGCGCGGATGAAAGTTGGTGAAAATTATAGCCAAGATAGACATCTATCATAATCAATAGTCAGAATCTTTAACAGAGCGTGTTTTGATAGAAAAATTTGAAATTGAAAAAATTTTAAATTGAAAAATTTCAAATTTCATATTTTTTTTAAAGGACTTTTCAGGATTTCAGGAAAAAGTAACAACATGGGCGGATGAAAGTTGGTGAAAATTATAGCCAAGATGGACATCTATAATAATCAATAGTCAGAATCTTTAACAGAGCGTGTTTTGATAGAAAAATTTGAAATTGAAAAAGAAAAAAACACACATTTTTAAAAACGTTATAAATTCGTTTATTATTTATAATATATTTTAATGAAATTGTGGCGCTATTTCATAGAAATATTAAAACTTATATATATATTTGTACTTCTAGGTGATAATTATTTAAGATATAAAATTGCAAAAGTAATATACTTTATCAGAAACTCATTATTACTTTACAGTTACTAGATAATATGGGATATATGTATGTACACAGTGAGTATATACTTGCAATTTGTGCACTTGTTGTTGCATAAAAATAAAAGTAGTAGTCTTTAATTTATTTTATGTTTAGTATTTAATAAAATGAAATAAATAAATAAGCGGCCGAAGGGCCGCTTTTTCGGATTTCGCTATTTAAAATTTTATATCTAGAACACTAGTTGACCAAATTAATTTCTATCAAAACACGCTCTGTTAAAGATTCTGACTATTGATTGTGATGGCTATAAATTCCATCAACTTTCATTCGCCCATGTTGTCCTGTTTTCCTATAAAGGATATCTATCCTGAATTCTTATTGTTATTTTTATTTCGCTATAAAATTTTAGGTTGACAGAATATTTTTGATATAGTGTAATTTTCTGAAAATGGGCTTCCGATCCTAATTTTTTTTGGTTCATTTGGTCAGGAAATGTCGCCAAAAATCCTTTTTAATGTCATACACCCAATTTAACAGAGTTTAACAGAAGTATGTTAACGCCTTAACAGAGCTCTGTTAAAGATTCTGACTATTGATTATGATAGATGTCCATCTTGGTTATAATTTCTACCAACTTTCATCCGCCCATGTTGTCCCTCTTTACTGAAATCCTGAAAAGTCCTTTAAAAAAAAATATGAAATTCGAAATTTTTTCAATTTCAAATTTTTCGATCAAAACACGCTCTGTTAAAGATTCTGACTATTGATTATGATAGATGTCCACTTTGACTATAATTTCTACCAACTTTCATCCGCCCATGTTGTCCCTTTTTCCTGAAATCCTGAAAAGTCCTTTAAAAAAAATATGAAAATATTTCAATTTCAAACTTTTCTATCAAAACACGCTCTGTTAAAGATTCTGACTATTGATTATTATAGATGTCCATCTTGGCTATAATTTCTACCAACCTTCATCCGCCCATGTTGTCCCTTTTTCCTGAAATCCTGAAAATACCTTTAAAAAAAATATGAAATTTGAAATTTTTTCAATTTCAAATTTTTCTATCAAAACACGCTCTGTTAAAGATTCTGACTATTGATTATGATAGATGTCCATCTTGGCTATAATTTTCACCAACTTTCATCCGCCCATGTTGTCCCTTTTTCCTGAAATCCTGAAAAGTCCTTTAAAAAAAATGTGAAATTTTAAATTTTTTAAATTTCGAATTTTTCTATCAAAACACGCTCTGTTAAAGATTATGACTATTGATTATGATAGATGTCCATCTTGGCTATAATTTCTACCAACCTTCATCCGCCCATGTTGTCCCTTTTTCCTGAAATCCTGAAAAGTCCTTTAAAAAAATATGAAATTTGAAATTTTTTCAATTTCAAACTTTTCTACCAAAACACGCTCTTTTAAAGATTCTGACTATTGATTGTGATAAATGTCCACCTTGGCTATAAATTCCATCAACTTTCATCCGCCCATGTTGTCCCTTTTTCCTGAAATCCTGAAGAGTCCTTTAAAAAAAATGTGAAATTTGAAATTTTCTTAAATTTCGAATTTTTCTATCAAAACACGCTCTGTTAAAGATTCTGACTATTGATTGTGATAAATGTCCACCTTGGCTATAAATTCCATCAACTTTCATCCGCCCATGTTGTCCCTTTTTCCTGAAATCCTGAAAAGTCCTTTAAAAAAAATATGAAATTTGAAATTTTTTCAATTTCAAACTTTTCTATCAAAACACGCTCTGTTAAAGATTCTGACTATTGATTGTGATAAATGTCCACCTTGGCTATAAATTCCATCAACTTTCATCCGCCCATGTTGTCCCTTTTTCCTGAAATCCTGAAGAGTCCTTTAAAAAAAATGTGAAATTTGAAATTTTTTTAAATTTCGAATTTTTCTATCAAAACACGCTCTGTTAAAGATTCTGACTATTGATTATGATAGATGTCCACTTTGACTATAATTTCTACCAACTTTCATCCGCCCATGTTGTCCCTTTTTCCTGAAATCCTGAAAAGTCCTTTAAAAAAAATATGAAATTTGAAATTTTTTAAATTTCGAATTTTTCCATCAAAACACGCTCTGTTAAAGATTCTGACTATTGATTATTATAGATGTCCATCTTGGCTATAATTTCTACCAACCTTCATCCGCCCATGTTGTCCCTTTTTCCTGAAATCCTGAAAAATCCTTTAAAAAAATATGAAATTTGAAATTTTTTCAATTTCAAATTTTTCTATCAAAACACGCTCTGTTAAAGATTCTGACTATTGATTATGATAGATGTCCACTTTGACTATAATTTCTACCAACTTTCATCCGCCCGTGTTGTCCCTTTTTCCTGAAATCCTGAAAAGTCCTTTAAAAAAAATATGAAATTCGAAATTTTTTAAATTTAAAATTTTTCTATCAAAACACGCTCTGTTAAAGATTCTGACTATTGATTGTGATAGATGTCCACCTTGGCTATAAATTCTATCAACTTTCATTCGCCCATGTTGTCCTGTTTTCCTATAAAGGATATGTATCCTGAATTCTTATTGTTATTTTTATTTCGCTATAAAATTTTAGGTTGACAGAATATTTTTGATATAGTGTAATTTTCTGAAAATGCGTACAATGGGCTTCCGATCCTAATTTTTTTTGGTTCATTTGGTCAGGAAATGTCGCCAAAAATCCTTTTTAATGTCATACACCCAATTTAACAGAGTTTAACAGAAGTATGTTAACGCCTTAACAGAGCTCTGTTAAAGCTAAAGGTTTGTGTCTAGGGTTTCATATTTTAAAATTTATCTTCACACACATGCTCTTCAGTTGTTTTTTTTTTTTTCACCAAATTTATGTTTATGTTTGTTCACTTCTAAATTATTATACTTTTTCTGTCCAATTAATTGCAGTAATCATCCAGTTTTTAAAAGAATGATTTATATAATATTTACATTAAACATATTTAATAACATCAAAAAACAAACGACTTATGAATAATCACCCTGTTTACAACAAGACAAATAAAAATTTATCGAATTTAAATTTTTTCATAAAGTTACAGAACATGGGTACTAAAAGCATTATGGCCAACTTTCTCTCCGCAAGTTCTTTTTAAACTTGGCCAAATATTGGTATAATGAAAGTTTCCTAAAATATCTTCAGCTATTGAAAATCCACAAAATAACTGCATAAAATAGCTCAAGATTTAATTTTCAATCTCAGTTATTTATATGAAACATATTAAAATACTTGGGGAAGGAAATTTTTCCTTTCACTCTACGTGGATTTGCGCCTTTAAAAATTTCAATTTCTTGACATTTATCTTGCGGTCATTTGGTTTTACTAAGTATAACCATCCTTTTAAATCCTTAGTTCTTCACTCCTCCAACTAACAAATAAAACTTTAAGCTAATTTTCAACTATTAAACTAAATTAAAAAGTTTTAATTTTAAAATCCTTAAAAAAAAGGCAACAAATTTGCTGTAAACGCCCCGTAAGAATGCTGCTGAATAACAATACAAACTGATTTACTACTTAAAGTTCTTATCGAGTTACCTAAATATTTTCAAATTAAACTTTTATTTATGTCCATTAAAGAAATAAAAAATTCTGGCCGTTAGTAACTGACTAACTCACTCACTTACTAACTGACTGAAAAGCTAACTAGCTGGATGGCATGTTTAACAGAAATTTACAATAAAAAAAAAAAAAAAAAAAAATAGGAGGAAGTTGGGGTTGAAAGGGTGTTTGCCTTACAAAAAAAAATGTCATTTAAAGTTGGAGTATTATATAAATGTTGGGTTTCAGTTCAGGTTTCATTTTCATTTTGATATTGTAGTTTGTTGTTGTTTATTTTTACTTTTTTTTGGTAACAATATTTAAGTTGGTCACACTATAAACCGGATAACTTTAGACAACATTTGCATACAAAATTGCCATGCAATGTTTAAAGTTAAAGTTTATTTGTATTTAGCTTAAGTTTAGCACTTTTGATATACATATACACACAAACATTTACTAATGTAAATGTATGTGTAAGTAAGTAAATGTAAGAAGTGTAAGAAATTGCCATAGTATTCATTGTAGTAAGTAGTACATAGTAGTAGCTATATAATTTTGTAAATATAGTTGCAATATCCTAATACATACACCAGCAGAAAGATGTGGCATGAAGAAAGTATTGTGTAGATGTTGATATTGTTATTTTATTATAAGTATTTTAATGTTGCTATATTGTTGTTAGTGATGCTGATGTTGTTGATGTTTCTCGTTGCTATTATTGCTATTGCTTCCAGTGTTTGTTCGTTGCAACTTATTGCTGTCATAGTTTAAAATGGTTTTTAAGTCTATGTGTGTATTTTTGATAGTGTTGGTGTCGTAGTTGATGCTCCTGGAATGAGGAAGAGTGTTTAAAATACACTTCGATAAAAAAAAAAAAAACATTCTCTACTACTCATGTATGACTTTAGCTCCTTCATTTTCAAGTAGCAAAAGAGTATTGTCGCAATGAAAAGCAATTCTTCTTTTTAACTTGTGGTTAAACAATAGAAGATAGATAGATGTTTACGTTTAGGTTGGCCAGATTTGAAAAATCTAGTAATCTGGGGTTTTGTTAAAAAAAAAAGGAAAAACAAATCTAAACTGTAAATTTAGGTCATATTACACCAACATAAAATACGGACATGCATGGATCAAACCCCGTAAAAAGGCCTTAATATTTTTAGCGAAGAATTTGAGTTTAGTCTGTTACTTCAAGTTTCCGGAGAGCAATTGTTTGTTGCACTGTGTTCTTTATAGCAAAACTAAATACTTTGCAACACCCACTCCAAACACACCTAATGCTACTCTATTATTTGATTTCAAATAAAACTTTATTTAACAGCTATTTTGTGGTTTAAACAACAAACATTTAAATACTATTTAACTAAAATAATTCAAAAATCGATAAAAACTAAATAAATGAGTTTAGATGAAAACGGAAATGTATTTTTACGCAACATTGGTCACCTCAATATAGAAAATTGTAAAGTGTAACCGCATACAAATTTACAAACCAAATAGAAACAACTACATGGTAACACGTTTACATATAAATTTATGTAAGTATTTTATATATCTATGTGTATGAGCCTCTGTGAGAGTGAATGCATCTAACAAAATAACCATGACACTAACAAATACTTTTACAACAGTTAGAGTCACACTTTTACAATATACCAGCAAAACAGAAACAAAAAAAAAAATAGAGAAACAAAACTAGACAATGTTGCATGTATATTTATGGTTGATGCAGCAATAGTTTGATTTTTTATTTTTTTTTTTGTAGCACGAAAAGAACATACTACATAAACAAAATGTTTTTTTTTTAGCTAAGTATTGTTGCAAAGATTTGGAATTTTTTTTTTGAGTCCTTCACCATGAAAATTAGAATAAAGGTGGGCTTATTATGCCGTATGTAGACTCTATATAAGTAATGGACATTTTGTTCGATTTATAGAATCATAAATTATCTTACTAATATAGCAGACATAATTTTAAAATTATTGTCTTTGGAAATAAACCAAATCGATGCACATATAGATGAAATCTGAAGACACAAAATTTTTTTATAAAATAACAATCAATGAAATTGTTATTTAAATACATTTAAAGCAAAAAAAAAAAAAAACTTCAATATGTTTGTATTAACAGATTGTCTTTTTTCGGTAAAGGGTATAAATATATAAGATTCGTTAAAGTCGGATATAGCCTAATTTTTTATTTTTTGCATTTTCTATTGACACCGGCCATATTAAGAGTAGTTATCAACACCACCATGATTTTATTTATTGTTACTTATTCAGGATTCCAATATAAGCTTTAAGCATTTTTCAAAAAACTTTACATATACAAAGTAATTGATTTTAGAGAACTGTTTTCTGAGAGGATTGAAGATTAATTTATTACAAAGTGTGTTATTTTGGTTTGATGAGGAGTATAAAGTTTTCCTTATTTTCTTAATAATAATCCCTTTTAATTATTTTATTATTATTATTATTTTTTTTAATTTTTAAAAATAAGTGCTCATAGGTTTTCATAAATGAGCACATTTGTCATTCACTTTCATTAATTAATTGGCACAGACAGAACGTTAAAATTTATGAATTTTATTTTCTTATTCCAACGAGTCCAATTTAGTCTCTGATATTAATGGTTACCGATCTATACTTCAATGCATTAAAAATTAATAAGTATTCTAGTAGCTCTAATAATTACTAATAATAATTCTCTTCACTTTAATGCCTAATGATTTCTTTTTTTCGCAATGCAAACGTGTCCAGGAGTCAAATAAAAACTTGTTAAAATGAAAGAATAACAAAAAACATTGATAATTTACGGTATCATCTTTTTGATAAAGTTCGGTTACAAATTTTAAATACATACACAAAATTGAAAAAAATGCAATTCAATACTGGTGTTAATTTGATTACAAAGCGGTATCACGCAGTGTACAATTTAGATACATAGGGATTTGATTCACTCACTATTGACACTGAATGATATCATTTTGTACACGTATGTTTCTCAGAGTGTATTTTCGTAAATTCCAGTTAGGGCCAGTTGCATTTTGGGTAACGTTTTACATTTATCTGTACATGTCAATGTATTTCATTTTTAAGAGAGAAACAAAATAAAAAAAATAACAAGCGCGAATATATTCGGCCCGGCCGAATCTATATACCCACCATCAACTTTTTCAAATTTTACGTTATATGAAAGGGGCAGTAAATTGGGAGGACCATGCCCATTTTTTGTTTCCGACTTTACAATGGCCCTTGAACAATTTGAACACAATTTCGTTGATTTTCACCTTATATGGGAGGTGGGCGGTAAAGTGGGCGGACCACGCCCATTTTAGGTTTCCGAGTTTATATCGAACCCGGAACTATACGTACAAAATTTCGTTTTTTATTTATTAACCGATTTTGCCCATTTTCAATACCAAACAAACCTTATATAAGGTAAATATTTGTGCCAAATTTCGTCTCCATACGTTGCCCCGTTCGGGTTCAATCCTGCTTTCAACAGACAGACAGACAGACAGACGGACGGACATAGCTAGATCGACTCAGAATCTAACCAGGACCCAGAAAATATATACTTTGTGGGGTCTTAGATGATTCCTTCGACATGTTACATACGGAATGACAAAATCAATCTTTTTGATGGTGGGTATAAAAAAAATAATAATAATAATAATAATAATAATAATAATAATAATAATAATAATAATAATAATAATAATAAAAGTGCCAGTGACACCGTAAACAAAGTCTTCAATTGTTTAAAAGTATAAAAAGATAATGGTTGTTGATTTCTGTATTACGATACTTTGCTAAATATTGATGTTAGAACTTTTTTATAGAAATATTTGATATGATATGATATGTAAGTAATCAAACAGTTGTGGCGTTAACCCTTAAATGTCCAGTAACAACTCAAGTTGCCAATAATGTTATTGATCTTTCTTATTTTCAGACACTTTTAAGTTTCAAGATTTAAGATTTAAATTTCAAAATTTGCCTCACAATTTATGGTCCTTCGAACCGGGTATGGTTTTCATACTTGCCCCAAACGCTTTGTGCTGATGATGATGATCGTTCCATTACTATAACCTAAGAAATCCATTAAATAATGACATAAAATTTAAGATTAATGATCACTTTACTCAGGACAAAAAATTCAAAACGCAAGCGCCTGCTGTTTTCGGAAAAATACATTAGGAGATAAAATCTTAATCTCTTTAAAAGGCACGTTGACACACTTACGTGCATTAAACACTCAGCAGGAGATTTTGAAAAACCCTAAATAAATAATTTTTATCATCATTTATATTTAAACCACAAGATTAGAAAAACATTTCAATTTGCTTTTTTAAAGACATCATGACATAAATATTTTTCCAAAAATCAAATACAAAACAAATCTTTATCATAAGTCTAAATTATGTTTTTTATTAATTTTAGCAATTGGGGAAATGAAAATTTATTTCACTGTTTTGAGAATTTCCTGTTACAAAAACAACCCTATAATTTTTAAGGAGTCCTACGCATACACACATATAATAATGATTTGCCAGAAGAAAATGTATGAAATGTATTGAGTTTAATAATAAAAAATTAAACTGCAATTTCTCACGTCTACTTTTAAAGATTAACTCAACAAATCATTAAGTATTTTGTATTTTATTTTTATTATTAAGTATAATTTTGGTAGATTTTTCTTTCTGGTTTAAATCGTGCCAAACAACCATAAGACTTTTTTCATAATTTTTATATTGTATTGTATGTGTGTGTTTTTTAAATACAAATATTTTCAGGCTGTAAGGTTTTATAACAAAATCAAGGTTTTTTTTTAACAATTGTTTGCAACATTTACTTTAGGCTCAAACGCCACGAGTATTCAATTTAACTAAAGAAAATATATACTTATTTTCAATTTCATTGACATGACCCCTCCCCACGAAAAAAAAAAATGGTTGGCAGGAAGTTAGAGAAAAAAAAAAATCTGTAAAACGATTTCGTTGTTGTTGGTTTTTTTCGCACTAAAGAATTTAATAAACATACCTTTTGATAAGGTAGTAATTTGTTTTTGTAGATACTTTGTTATTATTTTTGTAAGGAAAATTGTGCGCTTTTTTCTTTTCAATTTAAGGAAAAATCCAAATTTATTGCATATTTTTTGTTGTTGCCTTGTTATTACTTATTATTGTTATTTGTGTTTGTATTTTGTGTATTTTTTTGAAATGTGAAAATTATGCATTATGACGTTTTTGGTTTCCCCTCCCCATAGAGTTTATACTTTAAAATACATTTATGTATACATTTAAGGTATGCTTGAATTTTTTTCTGTGCATTTTGGGGATTCTTTTAAGCGGATATAAGTTTTGTGGGTTGGTTATTTTGTGTTTTGGCTTTTTATTATCAAGATTATAAGTGATTTGTTTAAGCTTATTTTAGTTAAATATGAAGAGGGGTGTTGTTATGGGGTGTTTTTTTTTTTTTTTTGTATGTGTTAAATGAATAACCTTAAATAACTATTTAAGGAAAAAAATATGTTCGAGGACTAAATGTTTTGTAAATGATAAAATTTTTTATTATATATATGATAATATGAAAAGGATATAAATTAAATTTATTTAAGTTCATTATTTTAAAACCAACACTACGATTGAGGATAAAGATTTTTGTATTATTGAGAATCATTTGAATTTGTTTAAGGGTGTTTTAACAAGCTTTTGTAATGGAAAATTAAGTGTAGAAGTTAAGAAATTTTAATTTTAAAATTTATTTTTTCTTTTAGTAATTTTTTTCTAAGCGCTATTATAAAATTGAAATTTATTGTTGTAGGGAGAAGTTAGTTCCTATGCGTATTCGCTTGTTACTTAAGCCAGCTCATTAGGAAACTTTTTTCAAACTTTAAGAAAGTTAATAACATATTTAAACTTAAAGAGAGTTAAATATGTTTAAAGTATAAAACAGCAAAGCATTGACAAAACATAACAATAAAACAAGATTTCATTTTTTCTTAAATTCCATTTTACACTGGGCCAACCTTTTTCCGATTCTGAATGTAGAAGTAAGGGTTAAACAAAAATAAAAACAAAAAACAATATTTGTAGCAAAAATTACACCTTATGTGTCTGTAGAAAACATTCTCATATCCATAATTTGAAACCAATATCAAACAGCTTGGCTTTAGAATATTTAATATTAATTTAAGTTGCTTGGTATTCAAAATTAGCAAAATCGGTTCAGTATTAAAAATGTTATAAGCGAAAATGTAAGACAAATTTTTACGTTTACATTTTATACCATTTAAAAACTCGAGCATTTTTATATGGGACCCTATGAAGTATGTAAATAGAGCTTTTATAGGTAGAAGAGTCTGAGGAATATCAGTCGCCCCCTCTTACATAGGGCCCCAGACAACACAGAGACATGTGTGATCTACCGGAATAGCTTCGGATAAGATTGCAACTAAATCAGTGTTGCCGTTTGGTTACATTTTTCGTAACTTTTTAACGCTCCACGTAACATGTAAATATTTTCCGTTTTTGACCTTGTTTTCGTAACTTTTTGTACCTGCAGGACTAAACATTTATTATATAAAATTATAAACTAACAAGTATTTGACTTCCAAGAGCACATCAGTTCGGATGGGGAGTTAAATTTTAAATATTTATATTACACATTTCTTGACCATAACAATTTTATGTTATTATAAAAGTTTTTGCTGAATATTTAGGAGTCTGTGAAACTCCATCGTTATTTATATTTTTCAAAGCTGAGACTGAATAATCAATCTAGAATAATCATAGTGCTAAATCCTAACTAATTGGATCCTTCTTAAAAGCAGTTAGCTTTAATAATCTTGAAATTTGGTTTTAAATAAGATAATTTTACGTAAATAATATATTAAGAACTAAAACTGGGGGAAATTTTAATTGCGCCAAATTCATCATTGTACTTTTCAGGTTCGATTTGACACACCTACAAATTGTAACATCTTTGACATCCCTGTTGTGTAAAATATTATATAATTATCTTTCTATGTAAAGATTGCAGATCGTCACAAAAAATCATCAAAATTTTTGAAATTAAAGAAATAACTACTGATGTCCCTAGTTTTTTTTTTTATTAAATTAATTTTCTTATTTAAAAAGTTTTATCGGCAAGAAAGTTTTACTCATGGAATGTTGTCAATGTGCCCTTCTCGATAACAAGATGATCTGATGCTGTCTTAAATCGATATAGGAATTTTAGTACTTTCATTTAAAACTTCAATTTTTCATATTTCATTAATTTTTATTATTTTCTCTAAAATATCGAATTGAAAATGTTTATTATTATATCACACGTCTACATTTATTCACACTTTATTAAAAAAAAAAATGCAAAATGTAACTTTATGACCTAAATTGTAACTTTTTTGAGACAAGACTGTAACTTTTTTCAATCTACTGCTGGCAACACTGAACTAAATAAAATCGCATTAAAATAAATAATAAAATTTCTGCGAGAAGAGGGAGGAGGCATTTGCAAAGGCCTGAAAGAACTTTCATATTTTCTCGCTGGGATCTAATACTTCGATATAGGTTTCCAAATTAAGCCAAAAGTCTAGTGCTGTAAATTGAGTTCCTTAAAATTGCACCAATGTAAGTCGGGCACCATAATTAGGTCTCAACGAAACCCAAGTGGAAACCGCAGCATGAATTCTAAAGTTTGTTGCTAGGAAACCAAAAATAAGCTGTTAAGCTTGAAATATACAACTATAGTTTTATACTCAAAAATTTGGAAAACATGCATTTAAAATCAAAATATGCTATAAAAACGATGATTATTTTAAGCCTGAATCTGTTAATTAAATTAATTTTTTGCTACCCCATTAATCATTTAATAATAATTACAAAACTAATATAAATAAAACTTTCGAAACATAATTTGGCTCCACCTAATGCATAACAAGATAAGATAATATGTTATTCAAAATTAATTATAGTCTCTAAGGATTTTTATTTTCATATCTCATTGGTTTTATGGCCGCTTATAAACTTTTTTCGTTCTTTTTTCGATAAATTTTCAAGCTACATATATTTACTTAGGAAATTATTAAGAAAAACAAACATATATGATACTCATGTTTGTATTACTAAAATAAACATTAGTTAATATTAAATTAATCATAATTGAACAAATTCTTGGAAAATTTAATTATAAATATGTATATTAAAATAAAAATAAACCTAAACAACGAAAAATGTTAATGACCTATTTAATAAAGATTTGCTTTAAGAAATTTAATAAGAATTTTTAGTTATAATTTTGGATAAAAATAAAAATGCTTCCGTATTTCTTTATTGATGTCCCTCTCTTTGTACAATATTCAATCAAATTTCTAAAATAAGCATTAATTTTAAACTATGTATATACATCTAATGATAAATGTATTCTATAGATGATAAACGATACTTGGGATTTAATTTTTTTTCTTAGCTTCTACTTTACTCATTGTAGTATTTTCTTTTAATACAAAGTTTTTGTTTTATTCTTTGTAAATACATCTTTTTTGACAAAGTCCATGGAGTAAATTACTGTTGGAAAACTTTTATGTTAATAAATTGTTTATGGATTTTCGATGGGCTAATTTGTTAAAGAACAACATTTAGCTATTCATCCATATATACAAACACATAAAAGCGTTTGTGCAAAAAATTAATACCAAAAACTTTGCTTCAAAACTCATTAATTGTAATCTTAAGCCAAAAATAAAAAAAGAAATATGAAAAATTATTTTAGCGTATAAAGTTTTTTTATTTCCATTTTTTACTTATAATCAGGACAAGTTTTTCAAGCTTTTCGCTTGGAAAGTAAGCATTTGCATATTTTAACAGAATTTCACAAAAATGCTTGTTTTTTAAATATTGGCATAAATTTGCATATAATGAAAATAAAAATTAGTTTTCTTAACAAAAACGCATTTTTTTAGATTTTTTGGAGTTCAATCTAATGATTTCTAAAACTTTTTTGTAACTATTTTGAGTACGTTGTAAAAATGTTAAAGAAAAAAATTCAGACCCGTCAGATATGACGTTTAAAATTAATATATTTTTATTTTTATAAAAATAGAAATCTATTAGAGATTGAAAGTTAAAAAATGTATATTTACGCATGTTTTTTACATATCAGAATATAAAAACGCATAAATACGTCGATTTTTTTGTGCATAATCATGCTATTTTTGCATATTTCTGTGCATATTATCCCATTTTTTCGTGATTTTTCAAGCGCATATTTTAATTTTTTTCATGCATATTAAAACTTGCCCTGCTTATAATATTTATTATAAGAGACTTAGAAAAGTAACTTTTTTGGTTGTAAGTAAATATTATTTTAATAAAATTTATTTTTTAAATATGTCTAGACTAAGTAATACAACACACAGAAATATGTAGGTATATATAACAACCCAGCAGTTCGCCGAACTAGTTCCGTTACGTCGAATTCGTTAGCCACTAAAAACTACCACTAGTTACTTTTCAACCCCCTCACAATGCTTTTAACTGGTGAATTTAACATGGGGATGTCATTGGAGGTAACCAATTGGCCACCCTTTGCATTACTATTCACTAGTAGTTTGGATGGTACCATTTTTCTAGTTATTTCGAATGAAACATAATACTACACATTGAACTATTCGTAAGAAACTAGCACTATCAGCATTACAAGTCACTAGTATTTTCAGTAGTACGAAAACTCTAGTATTTGGGACGAAAAAGTTGAAAAAATAAAATTGTACCTTTATTTTGTATTTTTTAAGTTTTAATTTCCCTGATAAGTAATTATTATTTTTTATTTTATTAATTTATTTTTTTTTAAGAATTTTCTGATGTTTTTATTTTATATTTTAATTCATCGTTGTCTTCAGCTGGGCTTGAACTTCTAACCTTCTGGTTTGTAGGCACGCATATTAACCACTGGGATATTGATCTCTTTATTTAACATTCTGCTATGTCCTGTTTTCAATTTCAAGAGAATATTTGTTGTAATGTATGCATCATCTGTGCCAAGAAAATTATACTAAAATACTAACGGCGAATTTCTGCATTACATGTAGTTAGTGAATTGGCTATTTATATATGGTTTTGTTTATGAATTAAGAGAAAACGTATTGTGAAAACAATAATGGGGAATTTGTGCATTACATGTAGTTAGTGAATTGGCAATTTATATATGGGTATGATTATGAATTTACATAAAATGTCTTATTTAACAAAATACTAACGGCGATTTTAGGCATTACATGTAGTTAGTGAATTGGTAATTTAAACGTATACTTTTTTCTTTTTATATTATTTATTGAGACAAAATGTGAACATTTAACAAACAGTTAAATTATTAAAAGTAACTAATATAAGATATTATATATAATAATGTATTAAGTGTAATGTTGTCCTATGAAAGATTTTTTTACTTTTTTTAACATTTTTTAATGAAAAAAACTTTATATTTTAATGATTTCACTACATTTTTAAAAAATAATTAAATAAAAGCTAATGATTAGGTATTTTATTATGTTGTTCCTGCAACTTTTGTCTCGATAATTAAACTCTACACTACCATAGGTGATTGGGGTATTATCGGGCTAGGCCGATTATATGTTTTTTATTTTTTACTTTAAATTTATTAGGGTCCTAATCTCAATTTTCAACGGAACATTTTTTTTACTATTTTTGTTATAATTTATTTAATAATTAAATAAAAAATAGTTTCATATAAATAAATTGTCACTAACTTCAAATATAATATATATTTTTTTTATCGTAGCAGGGGAGTGATAATCTGAAGAACTAGTATGGTGAAAACCATCAATCTTCATATGAACGTCCAGCTTATTATATCGCTTTGATAAAATGAAAATGGATATAAAAAAATATATTAATTTTCGCATATCTAAATGAGTATTATAGTGAAAGTCTTAAAAATTGTTGTTGTAATTTTCATATTAAAATTCGAATAGGTGCGAGGGGAGTAGTAGCCCACATATAAAGTAAATATTAGTTGTGGCGTCAAATGGGGTAGCGAAGCGCACTGGAAAAAGCTAGTATTAAATATTTTTTTTAATAAATTACATACATAAAAAAGTTTTATAATTTATTGACTTTTTTTAGTTTATACACAGAAAAAATTATTACCATATAATTTTTAATTAACAAAGTTGTTTAATTTTCCTTCAAAACTTAATAAATATATTCAAATAAGAATCAAATTTTAGTAATATTTTTTTACTCATTTAAATTATTAATTTATTTAATCACCCACTTAATTGACTTAATTTATTAATTGGGAATTGAATGAATGATTGAATGAATTATTTACTAACATATTTGTGGATTGATTTTATTTTTTTATTTTTTCTGTGTATATCTCTTATAAATTTTGAAAAATAAATGTATATACCGACCAAAGTATTTGAGAACTTATATTGTATATAGAGGCACTTATAGGAAAATAGTTTTAAAAATATGATAAAAAAAAGATTACCATTCCTTAAATATATTTACATTTGAGTAGTAAAATAAATCAATAAATGTAAAAATGAATTGTGTAAAATCGTACACTTTGTGAATTTCTGAAAACGAAGAGCCAACAATTTCACTACAATTCAATAGTGTATTCACTAACGTAATTGTTATAAGGAATTCCTATATAATCAAGTTTAATTCTAGAGACAAATTTAAGATTTTTTGCCGATTGGCCACTAACTGCATTACATTTCAATAGTGAATTTACTAAATTAATAGTTGTAGCGAATTGGCATACATTAATGTAAATTTCTGAAAGCGAAATGCCACTATCTGCACTACATTTCAATAGTGAATTCACTAAAAGAAATTTTGCAGCATATTCATATATAACACGAGAATAAATTTCTCAATTTACGCTTTTAAAGCTCTCAACGGCAACTCTATGCATTACATGTAAACATAGAAGTGGCAGTTTACTTTTAGATATTATATTTTCTAGTTAAAACAATAAACATTATTTTGTAGTTATTTTACTAGTGAAATGTAATGCAGAATGTGATCGTTTATCAACCACTTGCACTACCAAAGGTAACTAGTGAATCGTCTAATTAGTTATATAGCTAGTGATAATGGGCAAATTGGCACCTTTTGAACTGCTGGGAACTAAGTATTTTTTTTAACATGTAAATGTAAAAAAGTATCTAAAGGAAAAAAAGTTGGTAAAATTTGTTTTTCTTTTATTCTAGTAGCAATAAAAGACAATTTTGTTTTTGTTCCTTAGAGGAGAAGAAGTAATCAAAATTGTATGAAAAGACATCTATTTGACAAATAAGGCATAAAATGAATTTCCAAAGACAACAAACAAATTCTGACAATATTTGTTAAGCATGAGTTTTTAAGGTATAACATTTTACTGAAATTACCTAAACGTGTTTCTGTTGATTTTATGGATAAAGTACTAACAGGTAGATGGTTTTTAAATTTGTTAAATAATTGGTAACAAATTAGGGGGAGATCTTAAGTATTTCCATAAAATAAATATTAATATAAATAACTTTTTTTAAAAATATACTTTAATGAGCTTTTAAAAGTAACACATGCGAAAAGAACTAAGGAGTCTAAAAATAAACACTAAACATTTATAAAAAAGTTTATTATTGATAAAAATTATCTTTTTAACTAATCTGTCTAAAAATATGACTTTGATTTTGAATCTCTTACATAAAGGAAGTAATTTAAGAAAAGATCTCAGTAGAACTATGGTTCAAAAATATGAATATTTTATATAGATTTGTCACATTGGAAAATGTCTACAATAATTATTTACCGACTTACAGAAAGTTTTTTTTTTTTTTTTTCATAAAATTTAATAAATCATATTAAAAATTTACTGCAAATAATAAAATAAATAGTTTATGTTGGATAAAGAATAATATGAAATATTTAACACAATAAACAAATAAATTCCATAAAATGTCGTCTATTAAAAATTCCCATAAAAAAGAAAAAGAAAATTTAGATGAAGTAGGCTGAAATTTTTTAAGAATATATTCCCAAAAGTATTTGCTTGTAAAAAAAAAAATAATAAAATTAATTAATCAAAGGACTTTTTTCTCAAGCTTTGAAATATTCACAAACCGAATGAACCGATTTTTTCATTTATTCAGCAAAACAAAAAATTAAAAGATTTTGAATTTTTCGTGCAAAAATTAAGTCGCTAGCTTTTATAAGAGCCTAGCGTTATTCTAAGGAATATTCCCTACGATTTGATGTATAAAACATATATATCCGATAACTGGGGCTTTCTAAAAACTGATTTTAACAGACAGACGGACGTCGTTAGATCGACTCCCCTATCAATTAGGGTCTTAGATAAATATTGTAGAAATTACAAACGGAATGAAAAACTTATATATGCCCTTTACACCTGTGGTGAAGAGTACACAAAAAAAATATTTCAAATAATTTTTTAATAAAATTATTAATTAACTTTATATTGGAATTTAATCATATGATTTATTAATATAATTAATTTTCTAATTGGTTTTCAGTTTTGTTTTTTAATAAATTGACAGCTGTTAATAAAATATAGAGAAAAATTAAATATTTGTCTATAAAAGTACAGAAATAAAATAAATTTAAGTTAATTTTAAAAAATTTTCAGCTCATTGCATCTATTTAAGGAAAAGAAGTAATAATAATATCAATTATTCTAGTTATTAATATTACCATTTTGATGATTGGAGCAAAATCAATTAAAAATTAATTAATATTACAAATTTCGTAATTGAATTCCAGTTTTACTTTTTTTCTGTGTATAAAAATGGTTAAATTATTTTCATTTGGAACCACAGAGCAGACTTTTGCTGAAACCTAATTATAGCTAATTTGTAGTTAGGGTTAAGATCAAGCACATAGTGCCGAAGGATAAACAAAATCCGGTTCGAAGGACCATCAAAACAGTTGCAATCGATAATTATATTTACTTGGCGGTACCAAAGAAAAGTGTTAAGTTCATTATTAGATATCAACAGTATACTGAGGTTATAGTTTCGCAATCAGCATCCGGTTCGTAGTAAGCAGGGTTTTTAGTCTATTATTATATACCATCATAATATTATGTAACATAATCAAAGATTAAAGCTAAAGAAAATCAAGTAAGAAAGTTATAGTGGATAAAAAATGAGGTTCTACGCCATTGCATCAATTTTTTGGAGGGGTCTTAAAAGAAATCTGTGGCCAATTGTGGACTTATACTTGTACTAAGTATAAAATAAAACACGAATACGTTTGTAGAATATTATGTTGAAATTTATATGAATTTATGCACTTTACATCAATTCCCGAAAGTCGACCTTATATGGGACCTATGAACAATTATGAACCGATCCTCAGAAAATTTGTCAATGTGGTTCTTACTTATACAAAACTTATTTGTTTTAAATATTAGCTTGATATTAAAATTTTTATGGGATTTATACACTTTAAAGTGTTTTTTCAGAACAGAGGTTAAAATGTCTGGGAGCTATGGTCAATAATGGATAGATCTTAATGAAATTTGACACACTGAATTCTGCTTATATACTTTGTGTCGAATTTCTTTGAAATATCGCTATATTTAAAACATTTATGATCACTAAACATCTTTTGCGAGAGGACATTTGTATGGGGGCTAGTTAAAATAATTGACCGATTATAACCAATTTCAATAGATTTGGTACTTGTACCAAAATAATTATTAGTGCAAAATTTGATCAAATTTAAATTTGCGACCTATATTTTATTCACAAGGTTTACAAAAACAGATAGCCAGCTAGTTGACTAAACGGATGGACAGACTTCGTTAAATCGACTCAAAAAGTGATTCTGAGTGAAAATCCTTATTTTGGAACAATTACAATGGTATATTTTTTCATTTAATATAGATAAGAGCATAATTTTGCAGATTTTGCACCTAATAGATTTTTTACATAATTTGCTATTATTAAAATTTATTTTTCTAATTCGTTTCCTCAATAATTTGCATCTTAAAAATTTATTGAAATTTTATTTTTTTATTGAAATTTCAATGTTTTTTAATGCAAAAAGAAAACAGTTTTTGCAATTGCTAAAAAACAGACTATTTTTAGCATGAATAATAGATAATTTAATATTTAGATAAAAATAATTATATTTTAAGATCAAATTTTTAACTTTAAAAGCATATATTTCGATTCGAGCATTTTTATGCTCATAAAACAAAATTTTAGAGTATATTTTTTGTTGTCCTAATTATAATATTAATAATAACACTTATTTAATCTTACCAAAGGTCATATTGGTTTACATAAAGACTAACAAATATTATTAATCTAGAACTACATAAAGACCCGAAATTTTATTTATAAGTTAATAAAAATCTATAACAAATTTCACCTCTCAAGTACATGAGCTAGTCTCGAATTTTTAGTGTTTAATATTAAAGCATTTTGTATACTTAGTTATTGCATTATAAATGCCAGGAAATGCATGTAAAGCATGTAAAATTTGCACGCTCACATAAGATATCATTTTTTTTTTTTTTTTATGAGGCACACAATTTTTTCCAATACTTTTTCGACTACTAAAAAAGTATGACTAAAAATAAAAGTATATATTGCATTAACTTCTTTCAGATGATTTCAATAAGATATCATCAATTTATTGCGGAGGGCGATATTTTGATGATAAAATTTACTTTATAAATGACATAAAATAAAAATTGTATCTATTTTTCGTGTTTGTTTCCTAATTTTCTTCCAAATAATAAAAAGAAGATATTGCTTAAATATCTTCTATGAAGATATCTTTCAAAAATTTGTATTGAAACTTTAATTCTACTTTAAGTAACATAAGGACTGCGCACGAAAAAATCCGTGCAAGCTCTTGGACTTATAACTTTTGATGTGGTAAAAAATAAATAATTCTGTTAACTGGTTTATATTTGTCATTATGCTCTAGGGTTTATCAAATCGACTTACGAATAATCGAACTATCGACTTTTTGTTGTAAAAAGTCGAAAAGTCGAAATCGACTTTTTGATTTGAAAATTGTCGATAAATCGACTTTCTTGATGCCAAAAGTCGAAAATAGTCGGAAAAAGTCGAAAATTTTCGAAAAGTCGGAAAAAATTGAAAATAGTCGGAAAAAGTCGAAAAGTCTGAAAAAGTCGAAAAAAGTCAAAAAGTCGAAATAAAGTTTTTATTAGATAATTAACAAAAATTTGTCAATAGTAAAAAAAAGTAAAAAAAAAAAAAAATTCGAAAAAAGTCGGAAAAGTCGAAAATAGACGGAAAAAGTTGAAAATAGTCGATAAGTCGGAAAAAGTCGAAAATAGTCGAAAAGTCGAAAATAGTCGAAAAGTCGAAAATAGTCAGAAATAGTCGAAAATAGTCGGAAAAAGTCGATTATTTCAAAATTAAAAAAGTCGAAAAGTCGAAAAATCTACTATTTAAAAATTAAAAAAAGTCGAAAAGTCGACTTTTTGTTGAAACTATAACACCCTATTATGCTCACTAGCCATGTGCTAATTTTCATGGTTATAGCGAAACTAGTTTTTCTTAAAATAGAAACTGAGCAAAAAACATCTAAACACATAATTAAAATGTTTAATGAAATCTTACATCGGTCATATAAAACAATTGCTAGGAAGGCACTTGTGTCAAAAAAATACAGTTTCTTGGGTCATAATATTATATAAAGAAGTAATGGTCACTGAATGGAAACCTGGTAGTGGAAGAAAAATAGTATCTTCAGGCTTTAGGACTCTGACAAAATAGAAAGTATTTTGAGAGAAAATCCCCTCATTACAGGAAGAAAAGTGTCACAAAAAGTTATTTGCTTTGAATTTTTATCAGAAAAGTTGAAAGGAGATCGGGCATGGAGACGTATAAAGTACAAACAAATCCTAATAGAAATGCAAGCATGAACTTGGAGGTAAAAAAATAACGTGAAAGTACTTCAGACTTATTTTTTCCATAATTATGAATAGTGTGTAATAGACGATGAAACGTTTCTACAGGCTTACTTTTTTCAACTTCCTGGCCAAGAATTATTTTTTGCAGATGCTAGAGGGAATATGGAAGAAAAATATAGTGTATCAAAGTAATCAAAATTCCCAAGAAAGTTTTGATGCTGTAAAGAAGCACATCATTCATTAAAATTGGTCCCATTAACACAGAAATATACGTGAATGAGTGCATTTTTAAAAGACTTCTTCCTTTCCTAAGAAAATACAGTGTATCCGCTTTTTTCTGACCTGTTCTCGCTTCTTCTAATTACAGCAACAAAACAATAAAGTGGCAATAAAGAAATTTTTAGCGTTTGTACCGAAAGAGGCTAATCCATCAAATTGTCCGGAACTCCAAGTAATTGAAAGATATTGGGCTTTAGTAAAAAATAATTTAAAGGACATTAAAAGCTCAGCTTAAAATGAAACGGAGTTTAAAAATAAATAGACTTATTCGAGCAAAAAAGTGACCGAAAAACAATAAAACCTTTAATTGGAATATTTCTGGAAAATATCAGATATTTCCTTAAAAACCAATAGGAAATAATTTATTATTTTATAAATATAATAATATAATTTAAAAATAATTCGCCCATTGGTTTAGTTTTTACTATAAGCAGATTTGTATGCACGGATTTTTTGGTGCGCAGTCCTTATTTCTGTTTGTGTATTTCAAATAACAGTTTTTATAAAATGTTATATTTCAAAATTACCTACACATAAATAAACATGACAGATGTGTCGTGCAAAATAAAAAAAATTATAAAAATTAATGAACATTTATTCCTAAAAAACCAAAGAGTATAAAAAATAAAACAACGCAGTAATAAATAAAACATTGTCAATAGGTGATTAAAGGGAAACAAAGACTATTAGTCAATAACAAAAATATGGTTCTTACCGTTTAATAATTTTTGCACAATTTTACAAGCAACCAACACCAAATAACAATGATTTAAAAAAAGGGATTGTCAAGTAAAATTCATATGAATTTTACAAACAACCATAATAAATAATGAGCAGGGTGAAACTCAGCCCAGAGAGCAAAAAAGAAATCAAAAATAAATTGAACATTTGTGGCATGTGGTTGGGGATGATAATAAAGATGATGATGATGATGGTCCTAAGCAATAATTGTCATAATGAAGTGTGTTTGTTGTAAATGTTGTATGTTGTTTGATTAAATCTTAACAAAATTTTAACACACTCCTTGTTTGTGCAGTATTAGAGTTACGATAAATAGATATGTTACAAACATGTGTAAAAGATAGGTTTTTAAAAATCATTTCATGCCTGGTTATCTTTAACAAAATTTTTCCAAAATAAAAAAAAAAAAAAAAAATCTGTTGAAATAAAATTTTCTTTAGCACATCAGGGTGGTGGTGATTTTTTTATCCCAACAATGTTTGTTGAAAAAATCTAAATTGAATTAAAGTGGTGAATGTGTGTGTATTTATATGTGATTTGGGTATCTGCAGTGTGTAATAATTTGTGGTTTTTCAATATTTTACACATTGTGGGATATTTTTTTTTTAATTCTTGTTGTTTCTGATGTAATTAGAGGGAGTCAAGGGATGCGTGTCTGTTGGTAATTGATTTTTAGTTTATTTGCAATTTCCCACATAATATTCATAACTTATAGCTGTTCAAAGAGAGTTTTTATTATGGTATGTGTGTGTGTTTTTTTTTTTAACCAACCAGTGGTTTGTTCTGTGTGAGTGCGTGTTTTAAGGTTTTATTTCATTTTCATTTTGTTATTCTTTCTATAATTCCTTGAGGGTTAAAGGTTGTTGGCTACAAATCAAACGGGCGTTACCAAGAGAATGATGATTGGTGTTATATAACTAAAAGAAACATTTTAAAACTTAAATATTTTCTTGATTTTTTTTAAATAAAGTGAAAGGAAACACGTAGACCTAAAATATTATTGATTTCTTTGCTCAACTTTTATAATTTAAATCAGTTTATGATAAAAGGGTTAATTTTGTTAGTTTTGTTATGCCATATTTTATTAAATTTCTTTAAATAAATTTTATTTTTAAATGTTTAAATCACTTTGGGATTTATACTAATTTATTTTAATCCTTTTTTACATAATATAAAAAAGAATAATAAAATCATATTATTGTATTAAATATTTATTTGAAAATTTAGAGAATTTTAATTTCATACTTTAGGTGAAAAATTAAATAGATTATCTAAATATTTTTAGATAAATATAAAAAAGGAATGTTTAATAGGACTGGCCTTAAAACCACATAAATTAAGGCAAAATAAATGGTAGAATGTTTAAAAGTTAAAAAACAATAATACTGTAAAATATTTTACTAAATTGCAGTATGAATTATGGAGAAGTACCTATGGCATAGATTTCACTTAAAAAATTAAAAAGATTATTTAAAAAATATTATTATTTAAAATAATTCTTTTAAATTATTGGGTACTATTAAAAAGATTTAAAAGTTAAACTTTAATAACATTACATAGATAAAGAGTCAAAACATTAACCCCAAACCAATTTTTCAAAATCATACAAAATATATGTGCAAGTGTCAACGACTACAAAAAGATAAAATGAAAAATAAACAAAATATTGTCAAAAAGTTAAATGCTTAAATGAGCACTCGTCTAATGTTTTCAAAAACTTTTTGACTAATATCACAGTGATTTTTTCTGTTTGTTTAAACTTTTGTTTAAACAAAAACTTATATCCTTTTTTTTCTAAATTTAGCAATATCTCATCTATCAAAATAAATTAACACAAAATCGTATACATACCTATGTATGTATATAATTAAACATATACATGTGAATTACATTTGTATGTAATTATGTATACAAGTATTTTAGGAAATACTTATCTACCTTTTTCGTGCTATACAAATTAACAAAGTGTTATGGATATAAAACAAAACAAAAAAAAAACTAACCAAGAAACTGTTTAGTTTAGTTTGTTTTTCACTTAATTTTCTTATGTCATATTACGAAAGAGTTAATGCATTAACACAATACATACATATTTAAAAAAGGCTGGATAAAAAGTCTTTTAAATTCTCAACCAACTTTTTGATTAAAAATAGGCTGGTAGACAAATCATGTATTTTTTATATAAATTACCTATTTTAATAACCTACACCACCATAGGTGGTTGGGGTATTATGCTTATGTGCTAATGTATGTAACGCACATCGGATCGGACCCCCTCCTTAAGGTATACCGCTCGACTCAGAATCACTACCTGAGTCGATTTAACGATGTCCGTCCGTCTGTCTGGCTGTCTGTCCGTGTAAAATTTGTGAAAAAAGTACAGGTTGCAATTTTAAAGATATCTTGATGAAATTTGGCACGAATAGTTATTTTGGTACAAGGACGAAGTCAATTGAAATTGGTTCGTTACAATATTTCACCTAGCCCTCATACAAAAGTCCTCCCGCAATAGGGCTTAACGCTCATAAATACCTTTAATATAGCAAATAAGAAGTTTTATGTAATTATAAATCTGTGTACCAAATTTCATAAAGATCGGTCCATAACTTCTCTTCTCATACACATGTTAGTATCAAGTTAATATTCGACACAAATAAGTTTTACATAAGTAGAAACAAAATTACCAGACATTTTAAGCATTCAGAATTTTGATGCTCACACACAATGGTGTAGGATATCATATGACCGATTATATCTTTCTTATTTGTTTTATATGAAATAAGGAGTGCGGTCAAAAAAAAATCCTAACACACATAAAATTCATTAATTTGAAACGGTTGATTCTAGAGTTTTGATTATTTTTTTAGTTAATTGATATTATATTACAGATCACAGAAAAATATATCTTTTATACATCTACCTACTAAATATGAACTCGTAAAATATGAACTAAAAAAACTCGTAAAGGAATTCTTTAGGACATTTTGTCAGCTTTTCGGTCCTAAACTTATCTTCAGCATATCCTCCAGCATCAGCAACATAAAAATTTTGTACCAGAAGCTGCGAAAAATCTGCCAGTACATACGTTTCGTCGTCCATTATACAACATGAGTATTTTTGTATGAAATTTGATTTTAATTTCTGTGCCCTATTCTTGGCTTCTAAATTTTTTGCAGCATTCCTGTCTGGAACTTTTTAGACTTTTTATGTTTTCAACTCCTGCATTAGCTTTAACTTTTCGCACCAAATAGTCTGAGTACTGAGCAAACCAGAATGCTTTTAAACCAGATGTGTTTGGAGTTATTTTCAATATGCTTTCAAATTCCTTGGCCTTCCCAATATCATGTGGACCTTTTTTCTTCCCGAACCATGTTTCCTATCAATGGTTGAATTCTCCGGATAATTAATTATTTGACCAATTTGGATTTTTTTGAAATTTTTTAATTATTTATAGCACGTACATTTCTTTCGTCACTCATTTTGATCAAACTCACAACAAATCAATATGGTTGTCATTAAAAATAATAACTGATATATTTTTCAAAGATAACTAGATCAAGAAAAAAAATTAAATATTGCTTCGAAAAAAAGTTATGAAGCAAAACGTGTGTTAAGATTTTTTCGATCGCACACCTTATGAGTGATCGCAAATTAAGGCAATTGTTTTTCAATTGGAGGCCTATTTATCGAGATATATAAGATTCTAGATTTTTTGACTTTTTCATATAAAAATAAATTTTGGGTTGAAAATATGATTGATCACAAATCGAGACCTATTTATCTAGTTATTAAAGAATTCAGAGTTTTTTAATTTTTTATATAAAAATCGTTTTTTAGTTAAAATTATGGGTGATCAAAAATCGGAGACCATTTCTGAATTGGAGGATTATTAACAGAGATATTTAAAATTTTTCCAATGAAAATCGGTTTTTGACTTAAATTATGAGTAATCACAAATCCGGGCCCTTTTTAAATTGGAGGCATATTTAACGAGATATTTAAGATTTTAGATTTTTTGAATTTTTTAAATAAAAATACATATACGGAGAACATTTTAGTTTTTTTTTTAATTTTTCATATAAAAACCGATTTTTTGTTGGGAAATATGCGTGATCACAAATCGAGTCCTATTTTTCAATTATAGTTTTTCGTGAAAAATATAAATTTTTTCTGGGAAATATTAGTGATCACAAATCGAAACCCATTTTCAAATGGACGCTTATTTACAGATTTAAATTATTTTAGAATCACAACTTGCTAAAAATATATTTCAATACAATTTAATTTGTTGCTTTACTGCAGTCAGATATTGGGATTAAAAGAAAATAAAACTTATAAGATTACCTTCGTTATATTATTTAACTATTGCTACATACTTTAAACATATACACACACGTGTTTATACAATCAACAATTCAAACATTAATGTAATGTGCGACAAGTACATGTCTGTTTGGCTGTGATGTGGCAACATCACTAGGAAGTAGGAGCATTGAAAACATCAACAGTACCAAAACAAACATTAGAACATCAATCAAATAATGAAGAAACAACAGCAAAAACATTGTTACACTTTCACATGTGATGTTTGAAGAGTAGACTTTGGAAAAAAAAAAAAAATAAAATAAAAATATTGTAGAATATATGACGCCTCTTAAGAGTATAAAACAAAACCAGCAACAAGCTGTTGTAGTATTCAATGAATTTAACATACCAACTACACAGACACACACACCTCAACTCCCCAATAGCCCTCACACCTATTTTTATATTACCCCTAATACACATGTACATTTAACACAAAAAAGAGGATCCAAATAAATTATGTGCGTTTTACCAGGGATAAATGTATATCGTGTAAGTATTTATATATGTGTGTTTGGTGTATGAATGATCTGTCTGTATATTTAGTTTAAATGATTTTTTCACCTCAAGTTTAAAACTAAAATCCATCTAAGTATTCAAACATTTAAGACTTTCAAATACTCGGTCTGTGTATGCGTGTGTAGTATGTATCTCTTATGTTGTCGTTGTCTAGCATTGATGGTGTTGGTTATGTAAAATGAATTCTACCTTAAATTCAATACTTTGTCTATGACAACAACATTTACCAAACTCCAAAGTTTACTGTTGTTTTCCATATATGAACATGCAGGCGAATGAGTTACTACTCAGTGTTTGTATGTACATATATTACATGCATACATACAACGCATACTTTTTACATTTTACATCAACATGTCATATAAAACTTTTGTCATTTAGTGTTCATGTGTGTTTTTTCATACATTTAGTCAGTTGCCTTACAAGAGAAAAAACGAAAAATATGGGCTTCATTAGAGTTAAGTGCTGAATTTGTAGGGAAAACGAGTTAGATATTTAGGAATACATTTTATTTTTTTAGGACTTTGTGAATGTGGATGCTCTGTTAATTTCTTCCAAGAATTTGTTTTAGGCTTATAACTCTTAAAAGGTAAAATTACTAATGGATTTTAACCAATACTTATTTATTTAAGGCACGAGATATCGGTATCATATATATTTTAGTTACTCATCATTAAAATTAATTTGCATATAGTTATATAACTTTCCTATAATGCACAGTGGGGCAGAAGATTTTTTTTTTTAATAAATCTGTCACTTCTAATCTGCTGGTTGCATTTACATAAAATTTTACATATTGTATGTTACGAAGGGAGGCCCCACCAGGAGCGGAGCGTTTAAACATTTTCCATGACAGAGGTTCTCTTATTTGAGCCCGCATAACTCCGCTCCTGAGGAGCATGTTAATTCTTCCTTCTAAACTTATAATTTTATACTTCTTTGTTACGCATATTTAAAATTTTATGTAAATCCAACCAGCCGATTAGAAGTTACAGATTTATTTCCAAAAATTTTCGATTCTGCCCCATTGTGTAATGGATTATGGGTTAAAAAAGGATAATATTAAAAATGTTCTATTACAAATACTTCCATGAACTAAGTGCCGCGACATAGGGTTTCAATACAAACGTCAACATTTAACTTATAACCTGAACAGGAGAGAAAATACTCATAATTTTTACAAGAAACAAAAAATAAAAAAAGAACAACAACGACATTCCTTCATATAAAACAACAATTTTCCATATAAATATTTAAAAAGTTTATTCAGCTTAAAAAAAACAAAAAAAGAAGAAAAGAAGCAAAAAAAATTTAATAACTCAAACAAGTTGTTCATTATGAAAACACTACGGCGACAATAACAACAACAGCACTTTAAAGTAAATACAAGTGGTTATGACGACAAAAACAGCAACAACAACAACGATATATTTTAAAAACCAGAAATAATGTTTAAAAGAAAAATTGTTTCTGTTAAGGGAACGGAGAGATGCTGTTTCAATATTTTCTACAATTTCATCATTATGATGATGGATGCATTATCGTTTACTTCACATTAAACTGGGATGGATACTCTTAAATATTTCTTATTTCTTGTTGGTTTATCCCAGTTTTTTTTTTTTTTCTTTTTTTTATTTATTTTGACATTTTCTTCCTTATAATGCGAATATACATATAAATTTTAGTTGGGAAAAATATTACTGGCTGGCTGACTGGATGGATAGATGAGTAACATTTTAAATGTGGGTGTTTGGTTAGTTATTTGTTGTTGAGCAGGTGTTTTCTGGTTTAACATCATGTCAAAATAACAATATTTTCCTTGTGGGTTTTTCGTTCTCTTTTGGTTTTATTTTTTTTTTATTAAGAAGGATTTTTAAATATTAATGTTAATAATGCCAAAAATTATATTTCATAAAAAATTTAGTCTTTTTTAAGTATATAGTGAAGTCAATTATCTGTGTAGGTATTTATTATATAGTTGCATTAAGTTGTTGTTCATTAAACTGAAGTTTCTAAGTTTAAAACATAAATGTTAAGATATATATATTTTTTTTTGTTGTTGAATAGAGTGTTGATTTGTGATAATTGCGTTTCAAATAAGAATATTGTTTTAAGGATGTAATAATAGAAATGAAAAATCATGGTGATTTTATAGGAATAGTATGGAAAACTGTCGGTTTGTGATTACGTTTATACGCGCAATTGTTGCAAATAAAAATAACAAATTCTATGAACGTTAAAGCTTTATTTGCAATTAGTTTTACTAATCACGAAGTTTTCGTGAGTTACTAACTTGCTAATAAAATATTAATTCACCATTTATACGGAAAAAATTTTGTATTGCAATATTTTTAAATGCGAGTAAGAGGTATGATTAAACATTTCTAAATCCATAAATAGACTTTTCAAATTCCAAATTTCTTAAGCTGCTTGTTACATCTGTGTTGTTGAAATTTGCCCGGAAGTAATTTTATAAAGGAGATAAATTACGAAGACAATTTCTTGTGATCATAATAAAATATTCATATCTGATATCATTTTTGAGCTTATATAGCGCCCTCTATGTTTAAATTCTACACTGCTCTGGATAATATTGTAGAAGCCTATTACTTGATCGGTTAATGATTCCAATGGCGTTCCCAATTTGAAACAGAGAGTATCAATAGTTTAGAAGTCATATGTTATTGTTTTTTATTTTACACCGTATTTAAATTGAATTTTAGTCTACTATTGCGCCAAACTTTATCGACATTTAACATCTCTGTAGCCAATATTTTAAAACTCTTGTTCTATTGGTAGTCAAGGCTTTAAACAGATTGGCCCATTAGTTTAAAAGACGTACTTGGTTTGAATACAGTTTTCTTTCCTTAGGTGATAATTTATTATACACTGCACCATCTTCTCCATGTTTTAATTTAATACGTTTGTAAAAAAATTCCTAAAGCTTAATATTTTCTCTATTTTTAACTTCATTGAAGCTGGCAACATAGTTGCCAGATAAATTTGGTGAAAAATCTTCAAATTTGGAGAAAAAATCGTCAAAATCGTCAAATCAACTATTTGCAATCGTCAAAAAATCGCCAATATGAAAAACTACGTATTTTGTATGTTAATGAACAGTTTTTATGCTTTTTCTGATGAAAATTTAAATTTTTAATTAAAAAGTACATTAATTGTTATTGGTGGCATATTATGAAAATCAAGTACACATTGCCTATTAAGTTTGATTATATGTATACATACTTATGCATACTTATTTAAATATATATATTTTTGGGATTGTTCTTATAATAGTACATATTTTGCCGTTTCCCCTTTTTTAATCTTACAAAAAATATTTAAGCAATTATACAACAGTTCGCTTATAGTTAAAATTTTTAGGGTTTCCTTATGTAATTTTGTATGACTTTTAAACCAACATAAGTTATTTGTCATACCTTGTTATAAAAAAACACATAGGCTCCTCTGTGAACCTATCTACAATATATAGAAAATTTAATTTTGAATGAATTCATCAAAAATGTCTTTGGATTCTTAGTTCGACTATTTAAGTATTTAGGCCATTTCGTAATAAAATAATATTTTATTGGTTCCCATAAATCCTTCCTAATAAATGAACAATTTACATTAGCAAATTTAAGAAGATTTTTATTTAAATTGTTAATATTTTTAGACCAACTAATGTATTTTTAAAGAATAATATATAAAAAATTGTAAAAATAGTTCTGAATTTTCTTTTAGAAAAAAAAAAAAAAAAAAAAAAAAACGTCAAATAGGGGTAAAAATCTTCAAATCGTCAACAGGCCATTTTTAGACCCAAAAATCATCAAAATGACGATAAATCGTCAAAGCTGGCAACAGTGGCTGGCAATTATAAACAGTTCGGGTCGTTAGATTAAAAGTCATCTGTTGCTTCTAAAGAGCAATTTTTTTTTCGACTTCCATGGAAGCATTAAACATCTCTGAGATAAAATTCTAAAACGTGCTATATTGATAATTAAATTGACCCTAACTTCTAGCTCGGCTTTGAACAGATCGGTCTAAAATAGTTTAGAAGACACTTAAAGATTTTAAAAAGTTTTTTCCATCCAACGTGGTATATATATATATATATATATATATATATATATATATATATATATATATATATATATATATATATATATATATATATATATATATATATATATATATATATATATATATATATATATATATATATATATATATATACCACGTTGGATGGAAAAAACTTTTTAAAATCTTTATATATATATATACATATATATATATATATTTCTATTATATATCTATAGGTTCTGTAACCAATAATTAAGAATATTAACTTCTTCTCTATTTGTGTTTCTGGCTTTAAGCAGATTAGTTTAATAGTTTAGTTGGTAAACTTTAAACCACTGCACAGAATCGAAATTTTTGCAAAAAAATCTGTTACTTCTAATCTACTGATTGGATTCACATAAAATTTTACATAGGCATAGCAGAGGAGTGTACAATTTTAAGTTTAGAAAGGAATACCCAACACACCCCTCAGGAGTGGAACTATTGGGGTTCAAAATAGGGTACTTCTGACATAGACAAATTTTAACAGCTTGTCAAATTTGTCGTTCTTATCTTATTATATTTTTATATCTTCTTAAAGCCCTCTATAAGACCTTTGAAAAATATGCATGCATGTACTAAATCCCATAAAAATCTCATCTTTCAAATCGATTTAGATGTAACGAAACAGGATCGTCTTAAATATTAGCTATTACCGAGGTGTCCATCTTTGGGACCCTGTGGACGCGCAACGCGTCTGTATAGTCGAAGTTAAAAACTTAAGCTCTACTGCACTTCTTATATCAATAAGTAAAATTTCATTGAAATCGAACCAGCCGTTCTGTAACTGCAGATTTATTTATATTTTTCCCTTTTAATTTAATTTTTTTTTTTTTTTATTTCTATTGAATTTTAATTTACAAATATTTTAATTATTACCGATGTTAACAATTCTATCGTCTGCCGAAGATTTATATTAATAAAGAATTAAATTATGCCTGGGAAATAGCGGGAAAGAAAAACATATGAAAGGGTCCTCAAAGTAAAATATTGTGGAAACCCCTGATATAATGTATCGCTTTCTATAAACAATTTTCACTTTAAATAAGTAAATTTTAAAATACCCTTATAAACTTCAATACCTTGATCACCCTAAACAAATCAGTAGCTTCATCATGTAAATATAATTACAACATTTAAATTGATTTACATGAAACCAAGACATTTTCACTTACATTTACTGGGCAAAATTAAATCTTCTTCTGACCCAGTATTAAAATATGAGTTCACATTTAATAATACTTATGCATTTGAAAATTTCATTAAACGTACACTCATACATTAATATATACATACATATTTGTAAATTCTAACTAAACTTAAACTCAAATAAACGACAAAGAAGATGAAGCAAAAGTAAAGAAAATTTTAGTTGAAGATGAAGAATTTTGTTTGCCAAATTCATTAGCATATTAATAATTCATTGTAATGTATAAACAACAACACCAACTATTGCAACAATAAAATATGTATGTATATGTATATGTATAAATAACTAAATAAATGAATGAATGTGCTTAAGGATGTTAGAATGTAATGAATAAAAATTATGTTATATTAAGTATTTTCATTTATTTATTACATAAAATATCTTTCTACATTGCCTTTGGTTTATTTTTCATACTAAATAGTAAACGAGAGCCATTAATTTCAATTTTAACAAGTTTTAATAAAAAAAAAAAACTCATACAAACAGACAGATGGACGGACGGACAGACTGACAAATCTTTATACACAATATTTGCTAAAATTATAAAACAAAATTACTACAAAAATTCATAATAATTTAATATGTTTTATGTAAATTTTAAATAAATTTCAAATAAATTCCTTAAATACATACTATAATAGAAAAAAATAATGATTTATATTGACACTGTAAGAATATTTGACTTGTCCTTTTTTTCTATTTGTATTTAATAAATATAAAGAGACAACAATAACAACAAAAGGCAGGAAATAAAATTTTAACTAATTTTAAGGTATATATCATAAAAGTTGTTGTTGGTGCTGTTGTAACTGTGCCTAATTTAAATATTTTTTAATAATTTTTCTTTTCCTTTTTTGTATTTCCTGTGGAAATTGTTTACTTTTTCCATAGTTACATTTAAATTTCATTTAATTTTTTGTTGGTATTTTTATTTTAATTTAAACACAGAAAATAAAGAAGAGAAAAAAAAATCCTGTTTTAATACTCGTAAAATTTCTGTTATTTACACAAAATAAAAATTAAATTTTCTTTACATTTTAAATGAGATTTTCATTAGGATTTTGCTGTTTTAGTTTTTTTCTTCTTTATTTTATTTATTTAACTACATTTTAAAACACCAAAACAGAAAATAAAAAAAAATAAAAAAAAAACAAATATAAAAAAGTAAATAAAAAAAGCTAAAGGAAAAAAAAGGAACTACTCTACAGTCAGAAAATCAATAAAAATTGTACATCTATCTAAGTTTCTTGAACTTGGAATGTAAAACTTTGAGTTTTGTAGTATTTAACTGCTCGTAACAGAGTGTTTGTTTGATAGTTGCCATGATAAAATTTTATATGTACGATATATAGACAAACATATACATATGTTTGTGTGTTTATAATAGTATAATATGAGAGTTAGTGTGTTTGTAGAGTTAGAATGTCATTGCTGTTAGTCTATGCCAACTATTTGTAAATGTACTTTTAATTGGCTTTACTACTCGTACTAAACAAAAACAAAACTATTCACTTGTACATAAATATTTTCTAATATTGTACAACAAACAAACATTTTAACACAAATACAATTATGTGGACTTACTTCATATACATATGCATGTATATTGTACATACAGCTGTGTGCAAAAAAAAATAGTAGCACTAAAACATACTTTGGAGTTTTTGTTGCTGCTCAATTCCTAGACAAGCAATTCAAAAACAATTTATTTATATGAAAGTCTTAAACAGGGACCATAATTATATAAAAAATTATTTTTCTGTTTTTACACATCTTCGGAAGTTACCGTTATTTTTCTTCAGCCGCTTGCTTTTTGCCTGCGCAAAATAATAGTAGCAAAATAATAAACATTGCAAAATAGTATTATTGTTTTATTATTTTGAATCATTTTGGTTTTTAAGTAAATTATATAGCCGTGTACTGTACATTAAGTGAAATTTTGCTTTTAAAAAAATTTAAAATTGGTGGTACCAAACACTGTATTCCGATCACCCGAACCCTATTGGTAAAAATACTTTCAAAAGTATTGTTCTCCCGCAGTTATTGCAAATTTCAAAAAATATAATCCAAACCAAGAAACACGAACGCAAGTAAAAAAATCTTCCAAGTGACTCTACGCGTACAAAGCGAATGGTTAACTCAAACACATTTGTGACGTCCATTAACGTAAAACAGGACTTAGAGCTGAAAGTTGATGCGTCAACTATTTTTTGCATCTCCAAAAACAAAGTCTGTAAGCAAGATTTCAAAAGAAAATCCCATTACTAAACTACAGACAGCCACGCAATCGCCCTTATTTCGCGATACTTTACTCCGACTGGCCCCTTACGAAATGGCGCACATTCTATGCACAAATGCGTTCAAAATATTTATTTTTGGCGCATATGGGGACGCATGATTGTGACGGGACCAATTAACAAATAATATGACCCAAAATTTGTTTAAGACCTTCAAGCACTGTGGTGGGAAAATCAACATTTGGGAATGTTTTTCATATCATGGTCCATAGTTTGGATAAGAGGTAACATGGATGTCCCAATGTATGTGGAAATACTAAGAACAGTCGTGTTGCCTTATTCAGAGAAGAATATGCCATTCAAATGGGTGTTTTAGCAGGAAAATGCTCGTAAGAAACGAGCAAATTGACAAAAATAAATGCTTTTCCGAAAATAAAAGTGATGTGACCGACTCGGTCACAATATCTGATCTGCATTGAATTTCCCATTTTTAAAGGAAACCGGGAAATATGCAGGAATTGTGGACGCCAGTGCAGTCAGCTTGGAAAAGTATTCCCACAGAGAGGACCAGGGGTTATTAGTGGACTCAGTGCCCGCCGCTGCGCCGCTCAAAGGACCAATAAGGGCTATTCCACAAAATATCAATGTGTATAAACCAAATATGCTAAAAAAAAAAATAAAAACTTAATCACGTAGTTTTGTCTGTACAGCTGTTTTTTATCGATGCTACTATTATTTTGCACAGCTAATTTCTTGTGTGTTCAATCTCTTTAAGTATTTTATCCTAATTATGATGTTTAACTTTAAACATTTACTTATTTTTTATAAAATTTGGGAAATATATTATAAAATCCAACAACAAACATTTCTTGAAATCAACAAAACACGTTAATTTTATTGAATGTAAAAATGTTACATATGGCGCTGCTATTATTTTGCACACAGCTGTATATATGTATGTATATACGAATTTTATTTCTTATCTTTATTGTTTTATCATTCTTTGCTCATACCCTACGAGTGAATAGTTATAGCACAATGTGTGCTACTAGGCGCTTATTTTATGGCCAAATTGGAAGACAACTAACAAAAAGTCAACAAAACATTTTTTTCATACCAAACATAGTCTACTATTGTCGCCCCATGCAGTTGGGTTTAGTTAAAGAGCAGCAGTGGACTATAGAATATTTAAAGTCAGTATTGATTTGTTAGATAAGTTATTAAACATTTTAAAATAATGTAAAGAAGAATATTAATTTTATAATTTGCCTATTAATATGTTAAAACTCAGCAAGACTAATTTAATTTAAATTCTTGAGATCTAAATACAACAGACAATATCAGAAGCTACTTTGTTATTAACAGGGCAACCAAAAATATGCAAAATATTTTTTTTTTTCTGTGCTTGAAATAAACCGGTCTGTTAGTTATTTATAAAATTTTCATGAAAATTCTTACTTAAAGCATATTAAGCATAATTTCTTATATTTTACATTAAAGAGGATAATTTTCATATTTTGCAATAAAGGCACATTTTGCGCCCAAGAGAATTTTGTGCATATTTTGATATTAGATAATTTTTGTTTTTATTATTTTTTAAATACGTTTTTTTAAATTGAATTATTTATATTTTATTAATGAATAGAAATTTTCAATTTGCTAATCTTAATCAAGTCGTTTTAGTATGAAAAATTTGATAATTAAAATTTTTTTCTAGAAGAGATAATATTTATTATTTTTAAATGTCAATTTAAGAGCATATTTAATGCACATAAAACACTTTTTAAGAACATATTTTTAGTTGCTTTAGTTGTTAAATTGGGAGTTCGTTAGAGCAAACGCTGCGCATGTTATTTATTCTCCTATAGATGTGGTAGCTCTTCAAAGTCGATAACCAAATTCGAGGACCATACAATTCTTAATATAGAAAAGTACATTCGGAGTTTTTAATTTTTTCAGGTTTATGCTTTGGGACTGCACCCTCATAAGATCTAACTGACCTAGGAGATCATACTTTATCATCAACACTATTTGATCTTAAGTAGGCTTCAGAGAGTTTAGAAAAGGACCCCAAATTTGACCGAAAAATTATAACTAGCGACAAGGAATATATTTGGATCAGTACAGAGTGTCATCATATTTATCCAAATTAAAACGACAATAATACGAAAATAAAAGTTTATGAATTGAAGTAATTCCTTTTGTATTTATTAGTTAACATATCACATAATATGAAGAAATACTTAAAATATGGGAAAGTGTCTATAGCGCGAATAATGAAATTAATTTCGTATACATTTATCAGCAAATACAATCATATTGATATCAATTTTTTGGTATGTACTCATAAATGTACTCAAATTATTTTATTATAATTTGGTAGGTAAAAAAAAAATAAAAATAAATAAGGTCTGCGCACGAAAAAAGCCGTGCATGCTCTTGGGCTTATAACTTTTGATGTGGTGAAAAATTAATAATTCTGTTAACTGGGATGTATTTGCCATTATACTCACTAGCCGTGTGCTAAGTTTCATGGTAATAGCAAAATTGTTTTTTCTTATAATGAAAGTTTAACAAAAAACACATAAACACACAATTCAAATTTTTCCTGAAATCTTGCATTGGTCATATAAAATAATTGCAAAGAAGACTGTTGTGCCACAAAATACAGTTTCTTGGGATATAATATTATACAAAGAAGTAATGATCATTGAATCGTAACCTGTTAATGGAAAACAAATAGTATCTTCAGGCTGTAGGACTCAGGCAAAATAGAAAGGATTTTGAGAGAAATTCACCTCATCTTTGGAAGAAAAGTGTCACAAAGAGTTAATTGCTTTGAATTTTTATAAGAAAATTTGAAAGGAAGTCTAGAGTGAAGACTTATAAAGTAAGAAAAAAATCCTATATTTGGAGGTAAAAAATAACATGAAAATTCTTCGGATGATTTTTTTCAGAAATTTTGTTTCTGTATAGTAGACGATGGAACGTTCATACAGGGTGACTTTTTTCAACTTCCTAGCCAGAAATCCTATATCGCAGATGGAAGAGGGATTATGGCAGAAAAATTTCGTGTATCAGAGAAATCAAAATTCCCAAGAAAGTTTTTGATTTGGGAAGTCATATGCATACGCAGGAATAAAGCACTTTATTCTTAAAAAATGGTTGCATTAAAACAGAAATATATAAGAATGAGTGCTTTTGGAAAAGACTTCTCCCTTTCCTAATAAAATTCAGTGTATCCCCTGTTTTCTGGCCTGTTCCCGCTTCTTCTCATTACAACAACAAAACAATGGAGTTGTAACAAAGAAATTGTAAGAGTTTGTACTGATGGAGGCTAATCCATCAAATTGTCCGAAACTCCGTGCAATTGAATGATATTGGACTCTAGTAAAAAATAATTTAAAGAACATTAAAAGCTCAGCATAAAATGAAACGGAGTTTAAAAATAAATGGACTTATTCGAGCAAAAAAGTGACCGAAACACAACAAAACCTTTAATTAGAATAATTCTGGAAAATATCAGATATTTCCTTAAAAACCAACAGGAACTAATTTATTCTTTTTTGTTTAGAACATAACAGTCATTAATAAAAATATCACTTTAAAAAATTCGCCCACTGGTTTAGTTTCTATAAGCAGATTTGCATGCACGGATTTTTTCGTGCGCAGTCCTTAAATAATGAAAATATTGTTTTTATTCAAAGAAATCATTATACACATTTTCTGGGAAATTCTATTTTTAATGGACTGCAACTAAAAAGTTGGAACGATTTGATTGGTTGCAACAAATTTGTCTTTATTATTAAAAAATAAAAATTTGAATTTTTGACACTCGAATTTTTAGGATTTTTTGAAAAAAAATTTTCTTAAAATTTTGTATAAAATTTAATTTTTTCTCAAAAGATGGGCATAATATTTTCGCAACTGTTGACTGTATTAAAAAGTAATGTAAGAGCAACTTGACGATAACTTTAATAAGAATTCTTTGATATTTTTTTTTGAACGATTTATCGCATAACTTCATAAATGAAGTTATGTACTCTGAATCATATTTTTCCTCCGATCTCTGATAAACGTATAATTTTAGAAAGATGAAAATTCGGCACAAAGATTTGTTACTAATCGAAATTTTAATATGTAAAAAAAATAAAAAAAAAAAAAATCAGTTAATCTAAAAAAAAAGTTTTATAAAAAGACTAGTGTGGTCCTGAGCAATTTTAACGTTCTACAAGTATGTACGGCAACAAAATTGTGTCATTAGAGAAAAATATAACATTGTTTCTAACATCACGAATAACCAATCTATTAACAATTTAAGTCAATTAATTTGTACTCAGAGCTACATTACATTCAATGTTCCTTAAACCTTCTTAAAACGAAAAGATTTCTTAGAAATAATATCCATAAGTATCTGTTTTATCTCCTAACAATTGTGACGGCTACCTTCGTCGCCTTGTGTCATATATACAATTGTTAATTATTTTGTTTGAAAGTTTACTTGTTTTGGTTATAATTTGAATTTAACAGCATTTTTCTTACCTTTATGTCATTCATAATACTTGACATACAACTATTATAAAGTACACACGGGGGCGTTAACATCATTAGTTATTAAAATGTAGAGTTGTATCTTTATTTCACCAACTAGAACTATATTACAGTGCACTATACAAAAAACAAAATAAGAACAATGTTAACGAATGTCACTACTGGCACGTGCAATTTTCATTAACATAAAGTCATTACGTGTTTGACAGTTATCGTCAATAGTGGTGTATATGTACAACTTTACACCAGCGGTGTAAAACTCTTAAAGTCTCCCAAAATGATTAAGTAAAATAAAAGGAAGAAGGTAACTATAGGATAATATATTTTAATTTTTACATCGATTATGTGTATGCATATGTATTCAAAGTATAAAAATATAATTATAAAAATTAATAAAACAACTTAAATTAGTATCAGTAATAAGTAAATTATCAGTATAAGTAAATTCCTACACAGAAAAAGTTTGTAGATAAATATATAAAAGTCTAATTTCATTGATTTTAGATTATAATATTTAAGAATAATCGCTTAAATATTTAAAACCTTTTCATATATAGAATCAAAAGTCAATAAGTCTAAATCAAATTGTTTAAAGTTTATTTAATATTTTTCATTTCTAAAGAAAATTTTCTTTTCTTTTTAATCATTTTTACCTACATATGTGTTCATTCAACAGAAGAAGTCCTGTTTAGCAAATTGGTGCAAATTTCTAAACATAAATCTTTTTTGAACAACTTTTTCTTGGAAAACCACCATTTATTGCTAATATTTCCCTGTTTCCCTATTAGTTATAATTTGCATTAGAAGCAAATTAACATGAACCAAATTAAAATAAAAAAATATAATTCATAATATTAAAGAAGAAAATTTTTAATTTCATATACTTTTATTAAAAAAACTAAAAAAAAAAAAAAAAAATGAAAACATAATACTTTAATGTTGTTTGTTTAATACATAAAATATATTCAAATAAAATAATACTGATTGAATTACATGTGCATATACTCAAAAAATATCCCAAGTTGCAAAGAAACAAAAAAATTACTATGTCGGATTTTATTCTTAACCAAATACAATAAAATTATAAAAGTTAAAAATACATTAAAAGAAGAAAAAGATTTATTGTGTTATATAAAATAATAAATAGGAATGAGATTTGGTTATGAATATCATCTGCAATGAATAAAAGCAAAAGTATTAATAATTGTATGACACACTTTAGGTAAGGTCGAAGCCATCTATGGGTGAGAAGAGGAGACTCTTAAAAACTTAGTCATCTACCCATACAGAAACGGAGTCAACAACCACATGATAAAAGTGTTATAATAGAAAGTTTTTACTTCAGCACTGTGGGGGCGTATTAAAGAAAACGAGGAAACAAATTGAAAAATGGAAAACGAATACAAAAACATAAGGAAATCCGTTATAAACAGGTAACCTTATTAGATATTTCATTTACGTTGACTACGACCTACCTTCGACCTACCTTCGAACTTTTTTTTTTTTTAATATACTTAAAAAAAAAATATGAACACTAAAAGAATGTATATATATAATTAATTCAACTAACATAATTAAAGTTCAAATTCAATTTAAAATCAAATAACTAGTCAAATACGATTATATATTAAAACTTAAACAAAATGTTAAAAAAAAGAGAATTTATATTAAACTAAAATTAATATTACATTGAAATGTATAAAAAAAAAAAAGACCAAAAACAAAGCAAAACAAATTTCTTAAATTCTAACTAAAATATGCTAAGTTAAAACTAATTAAAAAAAAAAAATAAATTAATTAAAAATAAAATATTTTTGATCAAAATTAATCTAATTCGATTAAATATAAAATATGTTAATTAAAATTAATCCCATTTAATTAAATATAAAATATTTTAATTAAAATTTATCGAATTTAATTAAAAATAAAATTTTTTTAAGTTAAATTAAAAATTAACTTAAATAAATAAAAAATACAATGAAGTTAAATAAACTAAAAATAAAATATTTTAAATTTAATATAAAATAAATTAAATATTTAAAAATAAAATTAATTTAAAATAAATTAAAATATTTTAGATAATATTAATTGAAAGTAAAATATTTTGAAACGAATTTAACATAAATTAAAAGGATTTTGAAATAAAATAAAATTATCTTAAATTAATTAAGTCTAGAATAAAAGATTTTAAATCAAATAATTTAAAATTAATAAAATATTTTGAATAAATTTAAATTAGTTAAATATATATATACTTAAAAAAATTAATTTACATTTAATAAATATACTTAAAATTAAAATTATTTGAAAATAAAATAGATTTATATTAATTATTCAAATAAAATTATTCTTAATAACTAAAGATAATTAAAAATAATTTAAATTATTTTTAATAATAATTAAATAAATTATAAATAATAAAAAAATGTTTTTAATAAAAATAATTGAAAACAAATTAAAATTAATTTAAATGATAATAAATTAAAAATTATTAACTAAATTAATTTTAATGAAAATAAATTAAAATGAAAAAAATAATTAATTGAAAATAAATTAAAATATTTAAAAAAATAAAATAATATAAAAATAAATAAAATTATAAAAAAAAAAATATTAAAAACAAATAAAATTAATTATTATGAAATTAAAATTAATAAACAAATTAATTATAAATTAATGAAATTAATTGTAATAAAAATTGAAATAAATTAAGAATGATTTAAAATAATTCAAAATTATTTTTAAAAAGATATAAATAAATAAATAAATAAATAAATAAATAAATAAATAAATAAATAAATAAATAAATAAATAAATAAATAAATAAAATAAAATAAAATAAAATAAAATAAAATAAAATAAAATAAAATAAAATAAAATAAAATAAAATAAAATAAAATAAAATAAAATAAAATAAAATAAAATAAAATAAAATAAAATAAAAATAATTTAATAATTTCATATTATTTTCTTAGCCATTAGAGTTTATTATTAATTTTTTTTATTATTATATATTTATTTGGTTTAAACTAAAATATATTTATAATTTACAAATATTTTTACATTTAATATTTCGTTATTAAATAATAATTTTGATTGTTACGTTGTTTATTATTATTTTGGATTTTTTTTACTAGTTAATTTCGATTATTAAAAAAAATTTTAATATTTAAATAAAACAAATTTTTTTTTATAACGTTATGTTTAATATAAGAAAAAAGTAATGTAATTTTTATTTTAAAGGTTGGAATTGAGAGAGAAAGAGTGGTAAAGTTTTTTTTTAGGGACATTATTAAAATTTTTTTTTACTGGCGCGAAATAATGTCACGGTTGACTGTAAAATGTCATAAAGGGGTGGGCAGTCTGTCCAGGACACTGTCATCTAGTCCTGAGAATTCGGTCCTTGATTATGCCAAAACGTGAAGATTGCTATCTTCAAATGTCCGTCTGTCTGTATTAGGGTTACCATAGCGTTAATTGTCTTGTTTATTGTTTCATGTTTATTGCTTGATTTTACATCCTATTTCCCCCTGGCACGATTTAGATATTGTGATGGCCTCAAGGTGGAAACGAACCCCCCATTTCCGGCGAGCTACATGCCGCAGCAACAGCCAGCGTGCCACCATCCACCGTCAAGCAAGAGGTCTCCTAAAACATCACACAATAATACAACTAATAAGTGTTAATTGATTAAGCGTGATAATCATAACAATTCCTAACAAAAAGGAAAAAAACTGCTCTTTCAACTTACACCTCTTTAAACATCTGAAAAGGGCTTTAGGTCATATTTAAAAAGTAACAAATCTTCACGTTTTACAAACAAAAAACAGACACACACAGACATACTTCTTATAAAAACTTTTGTAATTGTTCATATAAACATTTTGTTAGTTTTATATTATTCTAACTAAGTTTGATTGCTTTATGTATGTCTTCGTGTATTTTAGTATTTAAATATTGTCTTGTATTTTGTTGCACTTCTTTGTCATCCTTTTAGAAAAAAGATACAACAAAACTGTATGATTATGTATAGACACACATACACATACTCAATCAGTCAGTCAGTCAGTTTTTCAGACACACAGTAAAATAAGTAACTAGATATATAAATGCATGCATGGAAAAGATAGATAAAATATAGTCTTTTGTTTAGTTAAGTTGTTATCAATTTTAGTCACATACTTACATCAATTGTATATCAATTTGTCGAGTTTATATAGAATTTTATGCGTTTGTTGCATAAACATCCAATTGTATTATTCTGTATGAGCATGTATGTGTGTTACCACTATACATATACAGACATAACTATAATTTTATATATCGAAATAATTTCTATATATTTTTTTATTTTTATTTTGTTTGTACACATTCATTCCTCTTTTGCCACTTGGCTCCCAGAGTAAGTAACTAATGGTGTTTGTAATACGCGTTTTCTTTTATATCGTTTTATGTATTTTGTTTCGATTTTTCTTTTTTTGAGATTTTATTTATTCATGTCACATACACACATTCACTTATTTCATGGCATACCAAAGTTGACATGACTGCAGTGACACACAGAAAGTGAAGTACATTATAGTACAAGTAGTAGAAACGCTTGAATTGAGTCGAATACAAAACAGGCACTTACCACTACTATTACACAAAAACATACATATATGCAAATTTTCTTGTTGCGTCTAAGAATTTAAAATGCATTTGTGGATTTTAGCTTTTTCTCAACTTACAATAACTACAACAAAATTGTCAAGTCTTAGCTTTTTAACGCTTTTCTACTTTGCTGCATTTAGCTGTTGTCGTATTTTTTAGTTTTGTGTGGCATTTGTTTAGATTGTAGTCGTTTGTTGGTTATTTTGTTGGTAAGTAGTAAGTGGTTGCTTGTTGGTGGTGGCGTTTTTCTAGTTGCTGTCTTTTAAGCCTTTTTGAGTTTTCTTTACTTCATCTTTTTTTTTTTTTTTTTGTTTGTTTGTCTGTTTTTTTTTTTTTTCCATTTAGTCTTAGTTTAAATGTTTGTTTGTTGTTTTGCGTGCATGTGTGACTGCGTTTTCTTGTAGTTACACAGTTGTTATGTTGATATGAGTGTGTTTGTATGTAAATTTTTTGAAAATTACCATAATTCTTGGGAATACTAAAAACGTTTAACTAAGTTGTCACTGTGGTATTTTTAGTTTTTATCCTTTTTTTTCGTTACCATTGTTGTTGGTTTATATTTATTTTTCATTTCCAAGCCCTGTGGGTTTTATGTTATATTTTTTGTGTCATCTTTTAAGCTATTTTTCATAAGGTTTGTTGGTTTTTTTTATTATTGTGAAAAGGAAAATCCTGTTTTCTTAATATTTTATAATTTATGCTTTCCAAATTGCTATTTCCTTAAACAATAAAAGTAGATAAAAGTCTTTGATCATGATTTCAAAAGTGCACTTTAAAGTAATAAATATTTTTGATCAAGAGCGCTACATTCGATTGAAACGAATCTTATTACACTTATTGAGATGTACATAATAATTTTTAATATACTAAAAGATATTTGTTTATTTTTTTAATTTGTTTTGTAAGTTAACTATTAAAATAAAAAAAATAAAAATTGCAACAAATGTATGGTTTAATTTATAAGGATTCTGCTTCACGCACTTGGCAAATGTACACAACGAGGAGGTTGATATAGTTCGTCCTAAGTTAAAGTCCTTAGGACAAAAGAAATGTTATTAACATCGATTACGGTTATGAGAAGAGATCACTTAAAAAAATTGTGAATAATTGTTTTTTTACTCTATAACACAATAATTGTGACATTGATAAAACAAAAACAACAACAATATTATGGTAAACATTTTTTGTTGAATTCTTAATACAAAAACTATTTCTAACAGATCTGTGCCAGAACAAAAACAGGTGCTTCAAAAAGTACAAAAACAGTGTTGCCAGATAAGTGTTTTTTTTTTTTCGAAGTTTCGTTAAATTTGATTTTACGGAAATCTTCGATAAATTTTCCCTTAACAAAAAATATTCAAATATATTATTTCTTATTTAAATTTTTAATTTATTTAATTTAATTGGGAATTTTTTTTTCTGTTTTTAATTTTTTACAGTTTTTAGTAACTGATATAATGATTTTGGTGAGAAGAGCAAATTAAAAAAAAAAAAAAAAAAAAATAAAAATAATGTGAATGCAATACAATTTTTGTTAGTGAATATTTTTAAATGAAATTTTACAACTGAGTAGATTATTTGATGCTTAATTTTAAGTGCTATTCACTTTTTTAGATTTGTCGACAGAAATCCCGCAATTCCAAAAAAAAAAAAAAAAAAAATAAAGAATTTCCAAAAATGATATTTTTTTACTTTTATTACTATATTTTCACAACCAATATCGGGGAGTAAAAATGTATATTTCCAAAAAATTAACAACATAGGTAGATAATATAAAAAATATAAAAGTTTTCTGATTCGAGCTTTAGAATTTCAGAAATTCAGGTGAAAATTGGAAAATCGTTGCAAAAATAGGTCAAATTTAGGAAACCCTGGTTCTTGCAGGAATCAATTTTTTGTAATTGTGTTTCTTTCAGAATATTTTTTACAAAGTTATCGTCCAAAAAAATATAAATAATGTATATGTTACTTAAGAAAATTTGTATATAACAGAAAAATAATGAGACCACTTTTTTTCAAAGTTAAAATTTTGACTACGTAAAAATTCTTTCATAATTCTTTTTTTACACTTTTTTGCTATATAAAAAAAAATCGGATGATATGTGGGCCCGCTATATATACCTGCACCAAGGTATGTTAAAAAGTCTAAATTTTAATATTTGAAACCCAATATGTCTTAAACTAAACGAGATAAGATAAGCTGACGACGATGGTTTTTATAGATCTCGACCAGTAGTATACTGTTAATCTTTGAAATCGATTCAGATATAACGAATCAGTCTAATTTTAAAATGTTCATACCCGAGGTGTCCAACTTTGGAACCCTGTGGACCTGCCTCCGATAGGTCTATATGATCCAAGCTCAAAGCTTAAACTCGACTACACCACTACTATCACTGTGTAAAATGCTTTGAAATCGGAACTGTCGTTCATTTTTTTGAATCGCATACTGTGGATCGTAGCAATTTTTGGTTGGTAACTTTTTTTCTACAAAACTAAATTAACAGACTTGTTACACCAAACACCTTAGATTTGATATATAAGATGTAAGAACGTTTGCTACAGACAGAAGGACATTTTTAATATTAGTTAGGTTTTAGATGAATATTTCTAAATACTAAACACTTAGTGAAAATTTAATTTTTAATAGCTTAAGATTGCAATAAGTATTTCTTTGGTAGACACATTTATACAAATAATAATAATAAAATAGTTATTAAAACAAAGTACAATTTTAAATTGTTAAAAATCTCTTATTTCTAAAACCACAAATTTAAATCTAAAGGCTTTTTTTTTAATACAGACGCAATCCTTTTTTCTAAAATGAAATTTAATTTTGCCCATAATAAAATAAAATACAAAATAAACCAATTAATTTAACTAAATAAAAACCGGGCAACAAAATAGACTTAAAAAAAAACAAGAACATTTATGTTGTTGGCTTTTTTCAAATATGCTAACAGACATAAAATTGTGAGTATTTTTTTTATATATAATTTTTTTCAAACTGCTACAAAGAAAATAAAAACAAACAAATTCAAACTAAATGTTTTTAGAAAGATACAACTATAAGCGAGAAAAAAATAAAAAAAAGTAACTAACAAAAAAATAAAATTCTAAACAAAAAATAAATAAATAAAAAAAATGAAGTATAAACAACAAATGCAATATGATGAAGTTTATAAAAATTGTTTTGTTTGTGTTGATTTTATGTTTCCAAGTAATAAAAAATAATAAAGGAAGAATAAAAGAAAAAAAACCAGCCAGTCAGTTAGTGACTGAACGGGGCAAATAAACTGTTGGCTGAAATGAAATAAAATGCGGCTTACACTTGCTGCCTGCCTTATTTCATTAGATAGCTTTACTATATACAGTAAATGACTGTAAATCTTTTAATAAAACAAGACCATGTTGTAAAACTAGTGGTTGCTATCTATTCATTTAGTGCTAAAAACAAACAAACAATCTGAGCGGCATAAAAAAAAGTCTTAGTGTTTTACTAGCCACATTCTGATGTTCTTGACTCGGAGTCTAAATTATACTGCAAAAGAACAACACGTTTCATTTCATTTTGGTTTGTTTGTTGCCCTTTTTTTAAACAAAGTGTTTATTACATATTTTTATTTTTTTTGTATTTGTTAAATGTTTGTTGTGTATTGTAAATTGTTACAACATCTGGCTGGATATAAAAACTACCAGCACAAACTATTTGGAAATAAAAAAAAATACACACAAAACATGTACTCATATGCTATGGAACAATTCATGCAACCTATACTTTTGTGCTGCATGCAAACTTCTAGTCGAGGACACATATGAGTGTATTATAATTATAAATATTGTAGACATCTACACAAAAAGTATTAAAAAAGGTATTATATAAGAACAAAAATAATATTAGTTGTATCAACTCTCGCCAGCCACAGTTATGCCATATGTATGCAGTCAAGCATAAATATGTTTGAAATTGCAAAAAAAGAACGAACATATATGTATGCACCTATGGAATAGAGTATAGTATTTTCTTAATACTCTTTAAGAAGAAGAAGCAAAGATTTAGTCCATAAGACAGATGAGCCACAGAGAGATAGAGAATATACTTATGGAGTATTCAATATTCTTATCATACTTACAAACTGCATGCTACAGAAGCAAGAATAGAAAACTAATGCCATCTTAAGTAAGCCTTTGCCACACGCATTACACTCAAAAAATTAAGTTGGTAGAAAAGTTTTAAGTTTAAACATTTATTTAAATTAATATGCGATGCTAGTTTTAAACAAATTAATAATATCAATGATTTTTGTTCGAAATTGTCAGCCTCAGAACTAGTTCTGTACTAGTTCTTATAGACACATCAATGAATTTTTTTTTAAACTCTTTTATATTTTTAAAATGTTTTATTAAAGGTTTTTTAAACAAACATCATTTCGGAATCAGTGATTTGTTCATTACTAGTTCTTAAACAGTAGTTCTCAAAAACATTCTTCAAAATCAATTTAGAATCACAATAGGGTCCTACTCCATGAGTGCTGGAATAGGTTGCGACATCACTAGTTCTTAATTATTAAAGAATTTGTAGTGGTTCTAGAACACCTTCTAAAATTTATTCTAAGTCTATAATAAACAATGTTATATTCGGCTAGACCGAATCTTTATACATACCATAAACTTTTTAAAATTTTTCGTTATATGGGAGATGGGCGGTAAAGTTGACGTTTCACCTTATATGGAAGGTGGGCGGTAAAGTGGACGGCCACGCCCATTTTTTGTTTCCAAGTTTATATCGACCACCGAGCTATCCGTACAAAATTTCGTTGTTGTACATGCTTTTGTTTAAAAGATATCAGCAGAAAAGTATGAAATTAAGCCACAACGGACACCCTGTGTTTCTAGTTTTTAGCCCATAACTTTTTTGTTTATTAACCGATTTTACCCATTTTTGCCCATTAAACAAACCTTATATAAGATAAATATAACCAGATTTCAACAGACAGACAGACGGACGGACATAGCTAAATCGACTCAGAATCGAACCAGGAACCAGAAAATATATACTTTATGGGGTCTTAAATGATTCTTTCGACATGTTACACACGGAATGACAAAATCAATATACATCCCATCTTTTTGTTGGTGGGTATAATAAAATCAACCATATTTTATCGCTGCATAAATGTTCACAATTAAGCAATCACGTGAATTTAGATTGACTGAGAAATCTCGTGAAGCAGAATCATTGTTGCCGGATTATCATAGTCCTAAATTATTTCTAACGTAAGTCTTTATGTAGTTCAAATTAAATTTTAATCATAAGAATTTATACTGCCCCAAAAAAGCATTTAAATTTGCTTCATCGTAGTTCCTTATATAGTCAAAAATTTGCTTTAATACTTAGTCATTATATAGTCCTAAAACATCATTAATCGTACCTCTTTGAAAAGTGTCAACCAGATACAATCGCAGATTTTAATATAGCTTAATATTTCCTTGCACCGCAAATCTTAATATCGTCCAAAAATTACATAAATTGTGGTTCCTTATATAGTACCAAATTAGCTTGAATCTGAGCTATTATTATCGTCCTAAAATAGTATTAATCGTATGCTTTTATAAACTTCCAAATTAGCTTTAATCTTAAGCTTTTATATAGACCTAAAATAGCATTAATAATATGTGTTTGTACGGTCCAAAATTATGTTAAATTAAAAGTCTGTATAGCTTCAATTAAGCTTCCACTGCAATTATTAATATAGTTCCAAATTAACTCAACTGTAGGTCTTAATATATCTCCTAGTTTCCATAAATAGTAAAGTTTTATATAGTCCCTGATCTTTAAATAGTTTCAAATTAGTTTCTGTAAGTCATTATATAGTCCAAATTTAAATTGTAAATCTTTATATGGTTCCAAATTAGATTAAATCTTAAGTCTTCTTATATTGCTAAAATATCATTAATCAAAGATGTTTATAAAGACAACTTTATTCTTCAGTTTTAATACAGACCAAAAATATTATTTAAAGTATTTCTTCATATGGTCAATAATTTCTTTAAACGAAAAATGTTATTATAGTTACAAATGAAGCTTCTAATATAGTCCCTTTTTAGCATAAATAGTATGGTTTTATATAGTCTCAAAACAAATTCAATTGTAGGAGTTTATATAGTTCCAAAATAACTTTAATATTTAGTCTTTAAATATTCTCAAAGTAGCTACTATCGATATTCTTCATATAGACCAACATTATTGCATCCCAAATGATCTTCAAGTTTAGTTCTTTTTATAGCTGTAAAATAAAATATATCGTAGATCTCTTTCATGATCCAAAAAAGAAGCTGGAATCAAAAAATCGTAGAAATGTATATGATACAAAATAACCTAGAATACAAAGTTTTTGTATAGTCCCAAATTAGCTTCAGTTGCAAGTGTTTAAAAAGTCCCCAAATTAGCTATAATTGTGTGTCTTAATATACTTAAAATCTTACTATTATTGTAAATCTTTATATAATCTCCAAGAAACTTCAATCGGTCGTCAATTAGCATCAACTGTAGGTCCTATGTAAATAGTCCTAAATAAGTTTCAAATTTACTTTACTAACATTTTATTACGAGTTTAATCTAAATCTCAAGTTAAAGCCAGATGGGTTAAAGTTTTGCGAGATTGTGTATGTGTCTAAGCATGTGTATTTTTTCATTATTATTTTAAACAAACACACAAGGAACTACGGTACAGTAGGAAAATAACAACAATAACAACAAAAGCTTAGCAAAGGTTATGAAATTATCTTGACTCATGTTAAACGACTGACTGCTTTAATACGGACTGTAAATGATTATTCTAACTATAGACACCATCACTACTTGCCAACGAACTAACAATATGAAAACAACTAGAAATGATGCAACTGCTTGCTTGCTACTGGTAACAAGTTTCATGTTATTGTTAGATTTGGTAATGTTTACATAAACAAAAAAATATACGAACACAAAGAGATCCTGACCAGGCCTAAAAGCTTGACAATATTTAGTACAGTAAGAGGTTTTAAATGCAAGCACATTCCATCATATTTTATTTTTTTTTTTTTTTTTTTCAACATGAAAACTAAATTTCTAACACAGTATATGTAAGTATTCTCTATATTCAAAAAGTGTTTGTTGAATATTTATGTTTGTTTAAAAACTTTTTGCTTAAATATTATTGTTTGTTTAACACTCATGATATTATGAGCCAGTAACAGAATATTTTATTTAGTATGTTTATCTAAAAAAAAAAAAAAAAAACTACAAGTAGGTATTGTAAACTAGAATAATATTTATGAAAATAACAAAAGAAAAATGAGAAAAACTAACAACAAAAAGGTCAACTTCTCATGTCTAAAACAAAGTAAAGTATTTGTCATATAAGTTAAAAGTTTTAAGTTATGGTTAACTTTCTTGCAGTAACACAGACATCTACATAGCTCATCATCTATCTAACCAAAAAGCCAGCACTTGTCTATATGACACATATTAAGTTGACGAGCACATACACACACCCACTTGAATAAAGTTGACAAATAAAATAAACAAAACTCTTACTTTTCGTAAGGACAAAAGACAATATTTACATTAAAGATTTTAAACTGTAAGAGCAGGAGTGAAATAATATTCAAAGAATATATATCATTCTTGTTTAAAGATTATTATTTATTCTGCTTTTCTAACTTTATCCAGCTTTAAGTTGGTTTTAATATTTCATAATTTACCACAATTGTTAAGGTAATAATACTAAAATATAAAATATTTATGTTTTATTGGGATTTTAGAAACATGAGAGCTACAAATTGGGTGTTAAAGTATATTATTATTGAATAGGATTATAGCATATGAAATTTTAATTTTGTAATGTTTTTAAAAGTTATTTGACATAGTTTTTAGTATAAAAGAAATAAAAAAAAAAATAATAATAAAAATTATAAATGTTTTAATTGTGGCACTTATAATTTTTTATTACTAAAAAAAACTTCCTTTATAAGAAATCAGTTTAAATTTTTATTTAAACTGCTTAAAAGGTTGTACATTTTTTTTTTTTGTTTTTTTTTTTGTGGAAAATTCAAAATTTATTTTTAAAAATCATCCTTGTATTTTTTACTTACATGCGCCGTTATAAAAATTAATTAAGCATTTTAATTTCAATTTAAAAACATACCTGCAAAGAGATAAAGATAAAAGTTAAATTTATTATTTTTAATCACTGATGTAAACAATATAACTAAATATTAATATTTTATATTCAAAACGTGTAATTAGGAATAAAAAAAAAAAAAGAAACAACAAAGAGATTTATAAGATTTTCATACAAAAATGTATCCAACAAATAGTGACAGAACAAAGAAAGAGACTTATTTTTATTAAATTGTACGTGATTGGATTGATTGATTTAATTTGGATTTTTATTTTAGGAATTTTAAAAGTGTAATATTAAAAGGCCTTAAAAAATATGAAAAAAAAAAAAAAACTGAAAACATGTTTACACCAAGCAACACTTATACTACGGCGGAGGATTTTTCAGTTAGTCGGTGTTCACACATAGCAATTTTACTTGCCGCAAATATGACTTCGTAGGCGGTGACGTTAAAAAGAATTTAAAAGTTTATTTTAGTTTAGTGTGGTCTAATATAAATCACTTTTATTGAAGCGACACTGTTTTTCGAGATAAACTATAATACAAATTATTATTTTTAAGTTTCATCATATATTGTAATATACTTATATCAAAAACGTATTATCTCACTTACTTTAAAAAGGTACCAAAATTCGAACTCAGATTATCTTCAAGTCGTATCCACTAGGGTGATCGACGCGGTTTTCTAACCGGTTTTAAAACCGGTTTTTTCAGTCAATGTGCTGTCGGTTTTTTCAAAATGTTCATTTTTCGGTTTTTTTAAACACAAAAAACCGGTCAGAAAACATGTACTAATTAGGAATATTTTTTTAAATATTCATAAAGACTGATTTTTTATGTTTTAAAAATATAGTTTAAGTCTAAATTGGAATTTATTCTCTAATATTAAACAAATAAATAAGTAATAATTATCCTGTATGAATTTTTTTAATCTATTGTAATATCTGTAATATTTTTGCACCCAATTTGATTTTTTTGATCCAATATTTCCTTTATTTTTTAAAGATGTTGTGTTAAAAAAGTTCCACCTGCAGAATCGTTTCAATTGAGACAGGCGTCCATATTAAGCCATGGTTTCTGTTTATGCTAATTAATATTTAGTCTAATTTTTGATGATTTTTTTCTACAATTTTGAAACATAATTATCTTTTAGTCATCTAGATATATAATTTACTTAGCATTTTTTCTCTTTCCATTCTTTCTGAAGCACCCAAACGACGTAGAAAATTAAAATTTGGCTTAATTATAAAACTTTTCGTCCAACAAATCTTAACGCAGCCATATTTTGAAATTTTTATTAGGAAGCGGATATAAAAGGATTTATGTGTCTTTTTCTAAGAATTTTTTTCTCTTTCCAGAGCTTTCTAAAGCTCTGGAAGAGCTAGAAAATTACGTAGAAAATTACTTATAACCGAAGACGTAGAAGACTAGAAAATTACTTATAACCCTATTCGTCCTACAAATTCTAACAGAGCCAGATTTTTAAATCTCTATCAGGGAGCGAAAATAGGTGGATTTATATATATATGTATTTAAATATATCATTCCTAAGCATTGTTTTCTCTCCAGAGCTTTCTGAAGCTCCCAGACGACGTAAGAAACTAAAAATCTACAGATGTTTCTATCAGGGACCGAAAAGTCTGTTTTGGTATTAAGAACTTTTGAGTTGCTATACTTATTGTTTGCTCTCCAAATCCTATCAAAAACTGATTCTGCATTTCGGCCATTTACGCAGCGCATTTACGACGATTTTTTTTTTTTTAAAGGTTTACGAATTTAAAACATTAATCCATATTATCCCAATAAATTCTAATGGCTTCAAATAATTGACTTCGATTAGGGATATGAAGGAGTCCATATGTTGTTCATATTTTTTTCTTTTAATTTTCGGATTTGTTTGTGCATATTTTCATTATTATATTATTTTTCCTGGCATTGTCAGTCTTATACGCTTGTATTTAATAAATTTTAACTTTAATATTATAAGAATTATTGATTTTTTTAAGAAATGTAGTCTTTTAATATAAATATTAACTTCTGCAAAAAACCGGTTAACCGGTTTTTTCTGAATTTCAAAAAGTGCAACCGGTTTTTTTAAAATACCAACTATTTGAACTATTCGAAAACCGGTTTCTCAAAAAAGTCGAATAATCGATAACCCTAGTATCCACACAATTTTTAAAATTTGCCATGATTATTGCATATTTTGATTCTAAAGCTCACATTTTACAAATATTTGACACGAAATATTTTTTCGTTTTTTCCCGCAATTTTTTCAAATAAAAACAGAGTTGATTTTTTTGCTCACATTACGCGCATTTATTTGACTGTTTATGTTTGATGAAACAGCTATGAAATATAGTAAAATACGAGAAGGGGAAAAATATGTTAAGACTGTTCAGATTGGATGCAAAATATTTACTCAAAATTATTTGATTAAACACGCAACTGCCATGAATTTATTTAACGTTAATTATTAAATGCATTTTTAACAAAATCCTATTTCTTTTTTGTTTTTATGAATTTATAACAATTTTCATTTAGAATTTCGGAACATGGGAATGTCAAGTTTATTTTTGTAGCGTTATTGTTAATATAAAGTGAAAATGCATGTCTATTTTAGACAAATATATAAAAAATGAACAATAAAGAAAAATATTTGGCTTATAAATGAAAAATGCTAACTATTATAAATCTTTTGATTGCAAAATTCATTTTAATATTTTATACAACATAATAACCCTGTTTCCTTTCACGTCATTTACATTTACTCTGTCTTCACAAAACAACGCTGTTTTTTTTTTTCTGCACGCTACTTTCATCTCTATAAAAAAACAAGTCCTATTATGATTTAAATAAAAAATATTATAATAATTTGGAAGTTTTACTTAAAAAACAGTATTTTTAATAGATAAAATTTGAAGTTTAAATTTATAACAAAAACAACTTTTTCAACTCAAGCAGTATGCCGCATCAGCTGTTGTTTGTCCCTGATTGGTCTTACATTTCTTTTGTAAGATCAAACAAAAAATCGCCCAAAATAGTAGCAAATATTTTACATATTGTGTTCACACTTATTATATTTTCGCCTCAAAGCAAATATATTTGTTTGACCAAAATCTGCTGTTTTTTGTCTAAAAAGTGGGACATCACTTAATATTCAAATTAGCAGGCTGACCTTAGAAGATATAAGGACTTGAAAATTGAAGAAATTAGAAATATATAAAAGAATTCTTTGGCTAAATTGTTACCGTAGCATGTTTTTAATTTCATATTTAAAAATACTTTACTTTTGTACCGCTAAACAGAGACAACAGCAGCAATTACTGATTACAACTTGTTTGTGGTCCTTCGAGCAGGATGCTGAATGAAAACGCAATACATATGTATATGTATAAACTCAAAATTGACAAAGTTTTTAACTTTTCCCAAACGTTTGGTGATGCAAATTCTCAAAATTACAACCGTGCAAGGTTTCAACAAAAAAATAAGTGGAAAATACATCATGAATGCTAATAGAGTATGATATGACCTATAAAATATGGATTTCATATTGCTAGTATTTAATTATAGTCCACAAACTAATAGAGACAATAAGGGTAATTACCGATTACATCATGTTTATGGTCCTTCGAACAAGATACTTTTGAAAGACGCTGCAATTATATTTATAATCTCAGCGCTGACGTTTTCCAATTTTTCCAACCTGGTTCATTTACTTCACAATATTTATATTTCTTTATATATTTCGTATAAAAAAAATGGATTTATTTATTATTACCCCTGATTAGGTGTTGATTAGAAAAACAAAATTTTGTTGTATAAACCAAAAGTATGGAAAAGCGAATAGGAAACTTACTAATAAATAAAAGCAGTCACGCGAAAATTATTATAAAAATTTCTTCTTCACAAAACAAATGAAGAAATTATGTTAAATAAAATGTAAATTTGTTACTTATTTCCTTTGCTTTATAATTAAGAATTTGATGTTTAATTAATTGCTTCATGAATAAGCTACAATTTCCTAAGAAAATGTCAAGCCATAAACAATCTTCATTTATAACAAAATAATTCATTTCCTTTAACGATAATGTAAAAAAGTTTTTGGAAAAAGTAAATCTACATTAAAATCATCCATAAATAATACAAAACCTATTAAAATTTAAAAGTATTTTCAACATATATACACATATATTTTGTATAAATCAGTATTTAACATTACCCTTTTTTTCAATTCATTTTGCTAACCCTAAATATTTATTTCAAATAATATATAGTAAAATTGTTACACATAAAATATCAATTACATTATAAATATCTATTATATTAAAATGAAATAAATATTACATTTAAACTATGTATTTATAAACCTTTTCAACAATTATTTACAAATAAATTCCAAATATACATATATTTGTAAAATAATATTTACATTTATATTTAGTAATGAAATTGTTACAAGTTTTGTCCTTTAATAAGGCTAATTGTGATTATACAAACATTTTACTACCTCAAACCTCCCTAAAATATAGGCTACCAAAAACTTTTATTTATGTCTCCCCCAAATGTAGGCTACACACATATTTCAATAAATAATAATTTTAAATCCCCATACAAAAGCATTTCATTTAGTCAAAATAAACCACATACATATATAAATACTTCATTTAGGTTGCTACAAATAACCTGAAATATTTAATCAATATTATTAAATATTTTTAAATAAGTTCCACACCAAATATTAATATACTAGCGAGTATATTTTTTCATTCGAATTTAATCAGAATATAGAAAATGAAATTGGCTTTTAAGAAAAATATATATGTGTATATATATATATATTTTTTTTTTTAAATAATCCACTCATAAAAAATGCAAAAAGTATAATACACTTACTTATGCTTATTCAATGAAGTCAAGTGTTGAAAATTGTAAGGAGTGCGATCGAAAAAATCTTAACACACGTTTTGCCGCATAACTTTTTTCGGAATCAATATTGAAAATTTTTTCATGGAAAAATACTTCAGTTATTATTTCTAATAATAACCATGTTGATTTGTCGTGATTTTCATCAAAATGAGTGACAAAAAATATTTACGTGCTACAAATTATTAAAAAATTAAAAAAAAAATCCAAATAGGTCCTACAAATAATTGGCCACAGAATAAAATTTCTGCCGTCAAACTGTTTCTAATGTTATTAAACAGTAGCAGGAGAATTTGACCATTGATATGAAACCTGGTTCGGAAAGAAAAAAAGGACCACATGATATTGGGAAGGCCAGAAAATTTAAAGCATATTGAAAGGAACTGCAAACACATCTGGTAGAAAAACAGCTCAGTTATCTCAGTGCTTCAACTATTTAGTGCGAAAATTTAAAGCTAATACAGAGTTGATAGCTTATAAAGTCAAAAAAGTTCCAAACAAGAATGCTGCAAAAAATTTAGAAGCCAAGAATAAGACACGGAAATCGAAACCAAATTTCATACAAAAATACTCAAGTTGTATAATTGACGAAAAAACGTATGTGCTGGCCGAATTTTCGCAACTTATGTGTCAAAAATTTTTATTGTTAATGCTCTAGGTAATGTTAAAGATAAGTTTAGGACCCAAAAGCAGAAAAATTTTTTTACAAAATTCCTGGTATGACAAACTTTATGCAGTTGAGGCAAAACAAGAATGTCATTTGTTACAGTCGGCTCTTTAAATATCGAAATATACATCAAATAATGTTTGCAAAAAAGACTTCTTCCTTTCGTAAGAGAGCACAACGTGTCCACATGTTTTTGGAACTATTTGGTCTCATGTCACTACGGTAAGAAAGCTCTGGAGTGGTACCAAAACAATAGCATAGTTTTTGTACCAAGAGAGGTCAATTTTCAAAATTGTCCATAGCTTAGACCAGTGGAGAGATATTGAGCTCTTGTGAAAAGTGAATTGAAGAGCACAAAAAAGATGTCCCAAAATATCGAGGGCTTTAAAAGAAAGTCCAAAAAAGCGACTAAAGCAACTATCAAATCTCTAACGAAAGGGTTACCAAAAATGGTCCACAACTTCATAAGTAGTGATTAGAACTATAAAAGTTATATTTTTCTGTGATCTGTAATAAATTATAAATTAAATAAAAAAAGAATGAAGACTCTAAGATCAACCATTTCCAAGTTATTGAATATTATATATGTTAAGATTTTTTCGAACGCACTCCTTATAGACAAAATTATAATACCACACGCTAAAGGAATTGTTATTTCTTTGAATTTCATTTTTTTCTTACTTTAAATTTTTCTTAAATATTTTTTTGTTTTACTTAGAGTTTGTTTTTGTTGCTTAAACGCACAGTTTATTAAATATTCGTTTAGTTACAACATGTGACTTGTATTTCAAGACCACCAAAGGGGAATAATACAAAAAAATGTTGTTAGGAAACATAGAGCAGGTTGTTAACTAATAATAAAGGAACGAACAAGACAAAAATAAACAATAAATAAATAGCTGCCTGATTTTTAGGAAATTTCAAGGAAATCATTTGAGGTTATTATTATTTTTGGTTGAAGCTAATTAATGTTTTCTAATAAACGATTATATTATTCGATACACGAATTGTACACAGAAAAAATTATTACCATGTATTTTTCAATTAACACAGTTGCTTAATTTTGCATCAAAACTTAAAAAAATATATTAAAAAAAAACTAAAATAAGAATCATATTTAAGTAAAATTTTATTTCTCATTTAAATTTTTAATTCATTCAATCATCCACCTAATTAATTTAATTAATTTTTTAATTGGAAATTTGTTTCTATTTTTCATTTTTTACAGTTTTTAGTAACTAATATAATCATTTTGGTGAGAGGTGCAAATAAAAAAAGTGAAACTGAATAAATTATTTACTAACATATTTGACAATTGATTTGATTTTTCGCTTTTTCTGTGTAGTAAATAAATAAATAAATAAAAAATAAATAAATAAATAAATAAATAAATAAATAAATAAATAAATAAATAAATAAATAAATAAATAAATAAATAAATAAATAAATAAATAAATAAATAAATAAATAAATAAATAAATAAATAAATAAATAAATAAATAAATAAATAAATAAATAAATAAATAAATAAATAAATAAATAAATAAATAAATAAATAAATAAATAAATAAATAAATAAATAAATAAATAAATAAATAAATAAATAAATAAATAAATAAATAAATAAATAAATAAATAAATAAATAAATAAATAAATAAATAAATAAATAAATAAATAAATAAATAAATAAATAAATAAATAAATAAATAAATAAATAAATAAATAAATAAATAAATAAATAAATAAATAAATAAATAAATAAATAAATAAATAAATAAATAAATAAATAAATAAATAAATAAATAAATAAATAAATAAATAAATAAATAAATAAATAAATAAATAAATAAATAAATAAATAAATAAATAAATAAATAAATAAATAAATAAATAAATAAATAAATAAATAAATAAATAAATAAATAAATAAATAAATAAATAAATAAATAAATAAATAAATAAATAAATAAATAAATAAATAAATAAATAAATAAATAAATAAATAAATAAATAAATAAATAAATAAATAAATAAATAAATAAATAAATAAATAAATAAATAAATAAATAAATAAATAAATAAATAAATAAATAAATAAATAAATAAATAAATAAATAAATAAATAAATAAATAAATAAATAAATAAATAAATAAATAAATAAATAAATAAATAAATAAATAAATAAATAAATAAATAAATAAATAAATAAATAAATATGTCTTCCTAAAGATTATAAAATATTTTTTTAATTTTTCGAAAAATCAAAATGGAAAGATTCTTTATAAGTTATAAATTATTTCAGAATATTTTCTGATCTATATTCGTCTAATTTAACTCAGGGCCAAAAATATATTCATATGTTAAAAATATATGACGTTTTATTAAAATAAATAAAACAATTTTTTGTTGTGATTTCTAAAAATATCTTGATTTCTTAATCCATGAATCGTATTTGTGTTTGATCAGCAATTTATGTAATTCAATTTAATTCAATATACTAATCACATTTTCGGCTGAAGTCTCCAATGAAACTAAATATATATATATTTTTTTTTTTTTTATTTTACATCAAAGTTTATAATTAATAAAAGTTGACCTTTAACCTTTAGAGCAAAGAGATAATTTTATTTGATTTTTAATATTAACTTTGTTACTTGATAACTGGATTATCTAAAATATAAAAAAAAAAAAATTATAATTATTACAAGTTTGACCCTTGACTAAGGCGCGGATCCAGCCCAAGCATTTTTTTGAGATTTTTTTTTATCGCCACTGAAAAAACCTTGTTTATATATACATATAATCTTTGAACAATGAATTTTCAATTATTATTTTTTCTCTATTTCACTACATTATTTAATTTTATTTTTTGAATTACAAACAAAAATACACAATTATAATTCTTAGCATACACATTTTCAGGGAATATTGAATGGATTTAAATTACTAAAGGTGTGTTTTAATATACTATTATCTTCTAGATAATTTAAAATAAATTTCATTAGAATTCATCACCTAAAAAATACGAAAAATTAAGCAGTATAAGTATATCAAGGTCTCTACACTATCTCTTCGCTATATGACAAATTTTTAATATTATTTTTTTTTTTACTTAAATCGATCTAATTCTGTTCTTTAATATTTAAATCTTACTGATGTAAAATTTTGAAGCTAATCGAATAAAAGGAACCCGTGCAGAAAATCAACTGAAAATTTTGTACTTATTTATGTCTAAAATTTTAAAAAAAATTTTTTATACATAAACAAAATAAGTACTTTATTTTGAACTCTTTGAGGGGTATTGGATATTTTTTAAAACTTATTGATGATGCTATTTATGTCATTTCTCAATGGATTTTTCACTGTAGCAGAGTGTATTTTAAAAATAATATCTGAATGTGAATTATTGTTCACACAGGTGTGCAAAAAGTCCTATGTATTTCCAAAACTTCTCAGGAACACAAAAAAAAAATTACTTTTTTGTATGAAAGCCATATAAAATTACATGTTATTCCTTTTGATAACTGGAACTAATACAAGCTGATTAAAATATATAATAAGTAGAATTAAAATTTTTTTTGTTTTTTCTCAAAATTTATGGGAAATATGAGAACCTTTTTTTAAAATAAAAATTTTAATATAAAAATGGCTTTAATATTATAAAAAAATTTAAATTTACATAAATAACAATTAAAATTTTCATTATCTGTCTTTTTATTTTACAATTAATCGAATTGTTTTCACCTACATATTTTTAAGTGAAAAGAAATCGATAATTTTTGTTCGTGAAATATGAAATCGTTCGTTTTCACATTTATTTTTGTAAAATCGAAAACCAAAACACATACATATAATACATTTAATAATATCTGAGAAAAATATATATTTTGCATGAAAAATCTGAGAAAAAAGTAATACTAAAAATTTTTAGCATTTATAATATTTATAACAAAGCTGAAATTTTTAAGTAAAATATTAAAATAATTGTTAATGTAATTTCAATATAACTGATAAAACTAGCATTTAGACAAAATATTTATTTATAGAAATGTAAATTTTTAATCGTTCATACAATTAAAGCTTAAATTTAATAAAATGCTTTTGGAAACCCTGAAAAAAAATGAAATTTCAAAACTATTCCCCATTGGGAAAATTGAAAAACGTGTTGTTAAAATTCATTAATATATTATGTTGTAATTTCCTTTTTTCCTCCGCCGTAGATCCGCGCCAGCCCTTGACCTTAGCAGTGCAATATTAATTTTATAAAATTTTAATAATAATTTTATTACTTCCCAAATAATTATTTCAAATGGAAACAAATATGGCTCTGTAATTATCATGTAAGGATACATAAACAATTTTAAATAATTAAAATTATGAAATATGAAACAAAAATAACCCTGCTAAAGACCTACCAATCTTTAGCAGCAAGAGGGATTTAAAATGGCTTACATGGTTTGTATCGATAAAAATGTTTAATGAAAAGCTTTCAAAGAATATAATCATTACTTATACATAAAGATTTAATTTTACTTTAAACAAAGATATTTTAAAAACTTGACCTTTGACCCATGATTTCGACTTCAGCGATTTCCCCAGTAAATTGGTCATTTGGTAATACTTTTTTTTTACAAATTATTTCTTTCTGGTAAGGGATCTGGATTTTGCTATAAAATTATTAAACTAAATAAAAAAGCAAAATTTTATAAAATCAATTTATCGATTAAGTAAAAATATAATTACTGTACAAAATTTGTAGAACTCTAGTGGTAGATATTTAGTTTATTATGTCAGCTAATAAACCAAATGATTACGATACGAAATGAAGTTAAAATATACAAACTTTAAATTTTTCCTGAAATGAAATTTAACCCAGCAAAAAAAAAAAAAAAAAAAACTGATAAGTAATAATTTTAACATACTAGTGTTGACATTGAAAGGAAGTACTTGTTTTAACTCATTATAATCATTGGTAGGATTTTATTTTAATTCTTATTCGCTGCATTTGCATTACTCCTTCCAAATTATGTTTATATATTAAAAACTTCCAATGAACTTCAAAATATGCACTTAGCTCTACTTTTAAAATTAAGAGAATGTTAATTTCTTTAGAAGCGCTTCTTCAATTTTTTGCTGGGTACTAATTAAAATAATATGCAGATGCTTTGTAAAATATTTCTCATTTTCCTTTTAACATATTGATAGACAAAAAATGATAATCTTTTGCTAAAATACAAAATATGCTTCAGACATTTTCAAGTTGAACATTTTACATTACTCTAATATGTACATAAATATTTAATGAAAATTTCACAAACATTTTAAACATCAATAAAGGAATCTATTTTAATTTAGGTCACTTCAAACAATATTAGGGGAATTATAAGAAATTTTGTTGAAATTTCAAATAAAACTAAATAAATAAATAAAAACATACATGTATGCTTACAGCAGGAATTCGTTTTTTTTTTATTGAAAAGCAATATCATTTATTTTCTAAAGTTCCCAACAATAAAAATAAGCAAAATTAAAAATTATATACTGTTAATGACGCTGCTGCTGTTAAAGAAGTGTCTGTTAATGTTTATCATTTGGAAAAAATGACAAAATTTTTAGGGGGAGAATGGGAGATTTATGGGTTTTTGTTTTGATTTTCTTGTAATTTTTGTAGGCGTTATTTTTGGTTAATTTTTAATGTCACTTATTTGATTGTAAAATATTTAACAAATTTCAGTGTTTGTTTTTGTTAATGTCAGATAAAATACATATTTCAAACACGAACAAATGACATTAAATTTCTACATGCAACATATTATTTCCCGCGAGTTTAGCGGTGCTTTTAAAATTTACAAAAAGTCTTTTTTTCAACAAACGTTTAGCCTATAAATGAACTGTCAGCTATAAACTGAATTTTCAATAAATCTTAAAATTTACAGTTTAGTATATTTACAAACAAAGCATTTGTTGCTACATACATATTTGTGGCATAAATATTCTATTTAAATACATGTATGTGTGTCTAAAAGTATATCAAGTGATTTTTATGTAGTAGATTATACAAAGTTCATCAACATTATCATTATTTTGTTGTTTTTATATATATATATATTTTTTTTTTTTCTTTTATTACCCATTGTGCGTGATATTGTCTAAAACATGCAACATTCTATTTTTTCTTAAATATTTAAAATAAAAGATAATTTTAAATTTTATTTCAACAGCTGGGTTTGTATATTTTCAAGTGTTTTTTTTTTTTTCTAAAGCATCTTGATAATCATAATTTCTATTATTTAGCTCATAAATTGAAGAAAATTTTTAAAAATTATATTTTCTTTTATTTATAGTTGACATTTTATGTTAAATTTTTATTTATTTTAGTTTAAGTTCATATATATTTTTTTAAATAATAATAAAAATTATATTTCAATTTTTATTGGTATGGCAATAAAAAAACAATTTTAAAGTGCTTTAAGGGGTTAATTGTTATTTAATTGAAAATTTTTCATAATCACCTAAAGATTTATTAACTTAATTAGTTTGTTTGAATTTTAACACCTTTTGTTAGCAAAAGAACTTTTTTATGCTTTTTGTTTGTATTTGGGGTAGTAAGGGTAGAAAAAAAAGGGAAAGTTTAATGATTATTTAAATGTTTAGAAAACAAATTATGTTATGGCAAAATATTTTCTTTAATTTGCTTTGTTTTTCTGTTAACAACCTTGGCTTTATTAAAATTTCATAAAAAATTTTAATTGAATTAATAAACTTTTCCTGTGACGCATTTAAAATTGTGTAAAGTTTGCTACATACATACACACAAATATGAACAAAGGGTTTGTCTATAAAAGTCCTAGACGAAGTGTTTAATAATTTGGTTGTAAAATTTAATTTTCTTTTAGTTGATTTTTTTTAAGCTGAACAGTGTTCTTATAAAGAGAATTCATAATTCAAACTTTCAAATCAAAAGTGAACATTTTTTTTTTATTTCCGGCTGTGAAAATGTTCAGAGAACACTTCCATATATTTAATTATTCTAAAACCTCGCACTTATGTCGTTCACCAGAAAGAATCGTTAAAAGCTCGCGGTCTGCATAATAATGTTTTTGATGTTGAAGCAGCTAGATCGGTGCACAGTGGGGTCAAACGCAAATTTTTTGGTAATAAATCTGTATCTCCAAAACTACTGCTCGGATTAAATTGAAATGTATGGAAGAGTTGCAGAAGAGGACTTAAGCTTTCAGAAAAATCATCTTGTGGTCACCCTGTGATAACACAAGATAAGATACAGGGTGTCAAATTTGACTACCTCGAGTATGTAAAAGTTTAAAAAAATCCTAACTTCTACAAATGAAGTCCGATTTTAAAGATTTTTATATTTCTGTAAAGTGCTTGGCACTTTACATACTTACTAACCCACTGTTCTTCATTTCTAAACCAGATTTGTTGAGGGATTTATTACTAAGATTGAATAAATACCATAATAAAAAAGCAACCAAAGACCTTTTAATAATATTAAAAAAATAAAAAATACCAAGCCTAACACAAAACACACAAATCAGCATATTTTACTAATGATCAAAGTTTTTGCAAATAATCAAATTTTATACTTATATAATTTTCCTAAGAAATTCAAACAAAAAAACCCACAAAAGGATACATAGAATTTCTTTGTATATTTTTGTGTTCTAAATAAATAAATCTAAATAAATATTAACACTTTTAACAGAGGTACTCATTAAAATGAAATACAAATTCTATTCATATTGCCATATCCTTTTTTTAAATACTCACAACATTTGTTTATACTCGTAGTACCAATAGAAATATAAACTAGAGAAAAGGTACCGATTCTTTGTAAACAAAATAAAATTCAAAGTTTTAAGTCAATGACCTTTTGTGTTCCTATTTAATATTTTTGCTCTTAACATCAGTTTTTGTGGTTTTGTTACATTTGAAATTATTTTTTCTCCCACAAGTAACATATTTGTAAAAAGTTAATGATACACTTGAAAAAGATTTCAATGGTGTTTTTAATTTTTTTAAATTTATTTTTCGGTTAGTTCTTTGTGGTAATTTGATGAAATGAAAAATAAATTTTTTATAAAAAAAATGTATGGAATTGAAACATATGTATGTTAAATACCGAAAAAGAAAATAAGGAGAATGGCTTACAAACTAATGATAATCAGGGTTGATATTTAAAGTACTCTACAAAATTTTTTTCAATGAAAGTGTTATTATATATTTATAGGATTTCAAATTAAAATTATACAACAATAATGTTAAAAAAAAAATAAGAACTAAAATTTTATTATGCTTATAAAATCGTTGGTTTTTGAATATATAATATTAAATGTACTATAGCAAGTTATGAATACTAGAGTAGGGTGTTAAAATTCACCCAAATATTATAATACACACATGTGTATTTAATTATACAAAATAATATAAAAACTTAGTTTTTACATTATGCTTCACTAAAAAAACCAAACAAATCTTTCCAAAAATATATAAAAAAAGAAAACTATTATACACTATATTCAAACTTTAAAACAAAAAAACCCACAAGATGCATAAAAGTTTTTACTAAAGTAAATGTGTTGATTAGAAATGAAGCTATAAAAAAAACTATAACATTTTATTTAAATTTTTATTTAATTTTTTTTTTCTATGTTTTAGTTGTACTATTGGGTTAAAATGTAAACAGAACTCATTACAAATGAAATATAACATTTTTAGTTATTTGGTTGAACTCATGTATAAACATATTTACACTCCCAGACTCAGTCAGACTCAGGCAAAACAAACCAACTTATTTTTTTTTATTATTTTTTGTTCTTGTTTTATAAAACAAAATTCACTTGATATCATTATAATACGACATGGTAAATTTTCTACATTTTCTTGTTAGATTGTTGAATAAATGTTTAAACAAAGTTGTAACGAGGCTTTTACATTTAACACAACTACAAATATAAACATACAAATACATATGAGTTTTCTATATTTTAAAGTTTGTGTGTTTAAGTGTTAAACAAGATAAGTTCTTTTTTATTTGGAAAAGAAAGATTTTGTTGTTGATGTGCACATTTACAAGCATTAGTATTAGATGAACAAGAAAAGAGCCAACAAATTTTATTTTCAATTGGTAGAAAACATATAAAAAAAATGTGGAAACGAATTTATAAACATCTGCAATAGAATTTGAATAATCACATATTACCTAACTATATAAAAATGTTGTGTATGTAAAAACAATTGTAGAATACTTTTACATTCACTTAGAACGAATTTTATATGCTATACCTGTGCAATTAAAAAGATCAAATAGCAGCGCTTTGTTAAATGTGATTAAATTTTATAATTTTCGAGTGAGCAGGAGAAAAAATTTAATTTTATATGGGTGGTGAGCGGTAAAGTGTGTGGACCAGGTCCATTTCTTGTTTTCAAGTTTATATTGGTCCTTGAACTATTGGTAAAAAAAAAATAGTTGATGTTTAACCTTATATGGGAAGTGAGCGATTACACCCACTTTTTAGTTTCTGAAATTGGAAATGATTTGGTCCATAAATTTTTTGTTTATTAACTGATTTGCTCAATACCAAATACATTTTATAAAAGATAAATATTTGAGCCGAATTAAATAGCTCTATGTGGTCCCATCCAAGCTCTGTTCAGACAGACGGACGGACATAGCTAGATCGACTAAGAATCTTACCAGAATCCAGAATATATAGGGTCTTAAATGATTTTTTTCAACACGTTGCATACGAAATAACAAACTTACTATACCCTCATATTTTTGATGGTGGCTATGATGAACAAGTTTTTTCCGATAAATCGATTTTATTAATAAATTTAGATCATTTCAGTTACAATTCAGAAAAAAGTTTCAACATTTTTTGAAATGTATCTAAGTTATCAGGGGGCCTCATAAACGTCATATAATTCGACATACTGACGTAAAGACGGACATACTCTTACTATAAGGATTCATAATATCTATCTATATATATAAAAAAGGAACAGCTGAATGATTGACTGACTTACTTGGTGATTCATCATCGCACAACCCAAACGGTTAAAGCTATAAATATGTAATATGGACTGTAGATTGGTCTCCTTTCAAATAGATCCACTAAGACGTGATTTTTGGTATGTTTAGGGGGTAAAAACGGGTTAAATCGGTAACATTATATTTCCTAAATAGAAATTCAAAAAAAGTTTAATAGATATCGTTATTCATTTAAAAAATAATCGTATAGTTGTCTGGTACTTTTTTGAAATTTGGCTCTTTTAGGGAGAAAACGGGTAAAAACAGTAATTTGGTGCTTTTTTGGCACCCTATCTATCTTTTAATAGAAATAAAATTTGCATCAAATTAGTACCTTATCGAAAATTGGCGAATATAAGTTTGATACTTTTTGGAAATTCGAATGTTTAAGGGGTAAAAATCGTACCTGATTTTGGTACTTTTTTAACAAAATATTTTTTTCTTTTTACTGACACATATATATGAATATTTTAACATTAGATCCCAGTAAAATTTAGAAATTCATTGGAATACAAAGTACCAAAAAGCGATAAAATCTTAAATTTAATTTTATTCAAATTAAATAATACATTTTTATTATATTAAACTTAGAGACATGAACTTAAGTATATGTAGTCCTAAGTGAGTGACAATCCACAAGAGAGGAATTTGTGGTACTTTTTTGATCTTCTAATGGTACTTTTAGCATTTTCTGCAAAATTTTACCTAGAAACATGAAATTAAAGATACATGGTCCTATGTGGGTAAGAATTGAAGAGAGGGGCTTTTTAGTACGTATTCTTTAAAGATACATATGTGGCCCTATGTGGGTAAGCATTGATACTTTTTGATACTTTATGATACTTTTTCGTTCTTCCAATGGTACTTTTTGAATTTTCAATAATATTGAACCTACAAATATGAAATTCATAAGTGGGGATTTTGTGGTACTTTTTCGTTCTTCTAATTTTGCTTTTAGAATTTTCTATAATATTGAACATAAAAGCATAAAATTAAGATATATGGTCTATGTGGGTAAGAATTCAAGGGAGTGGTGACTTTTTTGTACTCTTTTGTTAATATTTAATCTAAAGTCATGAATTTAAAGATATATGGTCCTAAGTGAATGAAAACCCATAAGAGGATACTTTGTGGTATTTTTCGTCATTATATTACTCTTCGATTTTTTTTTAAATAATTAACTTTCAAAGAAGAAATTAAAGATGTATTATTGGTCAAATTCTTCTCTACTAAAATATAACAATAGAAATAATTTGTTGTTAGTTTTTGAACCTTCGAACTTTCCCAGCAAAAACTTTACTTACCAGGTAAGTCGAAATATTACATTGCTAAAAGGCGGTAACTACTTATAATTCGGGTGAAAAACTCATTACATTTATATAGCGATGTCCACGAATTCATGGGTCCCCATTATTAAATTACTTATTTTAAACAATTAAATAAGTAGTTAAGCAAATGCTACAAAACTACAAATACTTCAAAACTACAAAATTGTTAAAAAAAAATTAAAAACAAAATGTTGGCTCAACTGAGATTTGAACCTAGACAAAAACATTCGTTCATGTTTCAAAGACTACTGTCTTGGTCACTACGCCATGTATGTGTTAAAATTTGTGTGCGTTATTAATAGTTTCAACATACCAATAGAAATTAAAATAATTTACTGAAAAAACGTTTGGGTTTAGTTCGGGGTTGAACCGACAACCTTCTGAGTGCTACGCTGTCGCTCTAGCGATCTGAGCCATTGCAGAACTAAATGAAATTGTTGTTTACTGGTAACTAGTTATTCCACTACTCGAAGAAATGAGAAAAATAATGACAACTCATTACCTGGTAATGAGTCTAGTAAGTAGTAGTCATTACCAAAAGCCAACAAATTTTTGCTGGGTTAAAGTAAGATGTGTAAAACTGGTGACTAAAATATTCAAAAAGTTTATTGTTCGTAATGTTGAGAGAACACCAATATTGTAACTGTTTCCACAAGAGATAAGAATCATAGTTGAATTTTACGGATTTCTTAATTTTTGGTATTTAATTTTTTTCTAAATAAAAAGGCTACAAAGTTTTTATCTGATCTATGTAGGAGTACTACAAGATCGTGTTAAATGCTATCTATATAAAAGTAAATCAGTGTTTGTTAGTCTGTCTGTTTTTGAATTTTATTCAGATGCTTTTATTTTAATTCAATACAATAGGATAGTAATGCGCACTGTGTTTATGCTATTATAAATATTGTTTTGTATTATAAAATTATAAATTAACACAATTAGAATTTATAATAATATTGTATGGCTTTTATTAAAAAAATCTACGCTAACGAAGTAGCGAGTATACTGCTCTTATAGTTATGTTATTTTAGAAATTACAAACGGAATTACAAATATTTCTTAATAGAAAATGTATTAAAAAGTTTTATATCCAATAAAAATAACCAACATTATTTTAAAAATAAAAATTAAATTTATCAAAAATTTCACATAAAAAGATAATTTATTGAAAATTTCTCATAAAAAAAAAAAAAAAAATATCGAAAATTTCCGAAAAAAAAAAAAAAAAAAAATTTCATAAATTTCCATTAAAAAAAAATTCTAAAATTTTAAATAGAAATAAAATTTAATGAATTTTTCTTTTAAAAACATAAAATTTATTTATAGAAAATATTTTTTTTTTAAGAGACAAATTTTTGAAATTTTTCTTTAAAAATTCTAATTTATCGAAATTTTTTAAATTGAAAACTATCTATAAATTAAAAATAATATTAAAATTATCTCGTGCTTTAGAAATTAAAAATAATAATAAAAAATCCTCATACAATTTTACAAAAATCCCCAAATTTTCTCCCACGAAAATATGTCTCCAAATAAAAGTATAAATCCCCAAACTGGGGGCAAATCCCAAAACTTTGCCACAAATAGTAGCAGAGAAAATGCCAATTCCATCCCGCTAGTGTGTGTTTAATTATAGTAAAAAAAAAACTCTGCTTTTGTAAAGCCAAAGATATACAATTAAAGTTTGAATTTTCTTTATGGTCCTTCGAACCGGATACTTCTTCATGTAACAAGTAACATAAAGCCTCAACTTGATTATTAGTTTCAGCGTTATCTAAACTAAGTTATCTAGTCGTAAATACTTAGTTCTGCAAATTGAGATCTTCAGAAATGCATCAGGAAAAAATATTCACTATACTTAATTTTAAATAAATCGAGAGCTATAATCTGAATTAGGATCTGGTCGAAACAATCAACAAAATTTTCGCAAAATGAAATTTACGATAAAAGAAAAAGATTATAGATATGTGTTACCTTTTTTTTGTTTAATGCAATCTAATGTTTTAAATTTAAATAATTTTTTCGAGTCAAAAAGTTCCTATTCAGAACTAAGGAAACAAAAGATGATTAAGATCACAAAAGCTCACTTTAACAAATCAGTTGCCGCTTTAGAGATTTCAGAAGATAGTATTATAAATACTACATAGTCAATATAAAACTACGCGATCTTTAAAGTAGGGTTCCTCTTGCATTATTAATGATGCTATATGATCCCAAACTATGAAAATCGAGACAACTAGGTTACGAGACTAAAGAGTTCTATACCCTTAAAAATACTGGGATAGGACAACTCAGATATAATGAAGTATTTGTATTTTTTTTTTTTTTTTTGGTAAGTATGTAGTATATGTTTATCTTAAATTTTTCATCTATTTCAATGCAATATTTACACAAATATATTTGTAACACATACCTAAGTACATGTGTATAGTGTACACAATTTAATCTTATCAAATGTTTATTTTTCTAAAAGATTTTCGGTTAAAATGTTAAAATAAACACACAACTTCAAAAACATTTACACATATACATACACAAATACATTTTATAAATTTCCCCTGCACCATATTCAACATTCATATGTAGGTATTTAAATCTGAATGTATTTGATTAATATAAAAACAAAAACAAACATTTTCTTGTTAATTTCTGATTTAAGAAAAAGGTCATACAACAAGAAGAAACTGAAATAAAATGATTTTCAATTAAAACTTTTTGACTTCAAAGACTAAATAATATAACCAAAGAAGAAAGAGTGCAAATGATGAATCTAAGCAGATATAAATTAAACATTTTCCTGGAGAAAAAAAAAGAAAAAGAAAAGAAATTATTTATAATGAAAATGATCAATCATGTAGAAATTTACAATTAATCAAATTTTTTCATGCATCATATGTGGAGAGAAGACTTTTATTAAATGGAAATGATAATAGGGTTTTACTAAATAAATTTATTTATATGTTATGTTAAATAATTATAAAATCAAAGATAATTGTTTAAATAACAAACAAAAGTATTTATGTAAATAAATTTATTAAAATGTATTTAAGAAATATAAAAATTAACATGACTTTTGTTTACACACAAAACAAACAAAAACAAACAAAAAATAAAATACAAGAGATATGTGTGTAGAAGAAAATATTGACATGAATTTGCATAAAATTGCAAAATTATTATTATTGTTTATAAAATGTTAATATTAATACATAATAACATTAAAGTTTACATTAAAATGTTTATTGATTTATTTACTCAATAAAAACACAAGTGTTTATATACATAATCAAGTTTAATACACATTTTATGCACATTTTCCAATATGGGTTTTTATAAAACTTATCAATAAAATAAAATAAAATAAAATAAAATAAAATAAAATAAAATAACAAATACAATATGTATGTGAAAAAGAAGAATAAATATTTGGATTGTAAATCATTGATGTCTTTTTCAAATGTTTATTAAGCGAGCAAAAAACAAACATACATAGACATACATAAATTCAATAATATTTAAATCTAGTGATAATCTTTCAATGTATCCTTAGCAAATGTTTTGGAATAAAATAAAATATTAAACTATGAACAAAAGTTTTTTGTAGTTTTTAGATTGAAAGTTATGCTATAATACTTTGCTTATAAAAATTTATATTTTTTTCTGTTACGATATGAATATCTAAACTCAATGCCTTTTTATATTGTAAAGCAAGTTATAGTACACAAATAGTTTTGTAGTATGAATTAAATTCATAAAAAAAAAATTTATATTTTTCTATTTATCGTATTTAAACTATAAATCATTGCATAAAAATGCACATCTTTTCTAAGAGGCACCGAAAATAATATGAGGAAAAAATATAATAATAATAAAAAAAAACGTATCCATGACACGATTTTTATATAAAAACTATTTCTAAATAAATGGAAAATAATGGAAAACTTCTGGTGCAAGAAAAACAAATGTGATTTAAACTACACCGATCACAATTTAGGCTATAAAATTATAAAATAATAAAGATGAATTGAAATTAAAATGTTTTGTAAAAAAAAATACAGCATATACGAAGGTTGTCTGAAAAGTTTTAAGGGAAAAAATACATGAAATTTCTTTTTCGGCTAAAAATGTTTGAACTAAAAAAAAAGGAAAAACTTTGGTTCCATTTTTTGAAAAATATTTAAAAAATTAATATGATTTAAAAAAAAAAAAAAATACTTTAAAATAACATTACGTGAAAATATTAATATAAATGAAAAATTCGAAACTAATTTCGAATTTTCGCTATAACTTTTTAAACTATAAATTAATTAAAATATATATTTTTATTAATTTTATAGTAATTCGAATATTACAAAAAATTAAGTAAAATCATTATTCAATTTATTACAATTTTGTGATTTTCCAAAAAATTTTTTAACTACAAATAATTCAAAATTGTTTAAAACAATCTTTAAAAATAATAAATATGATATAAATTATAAATTTTTAATAAACTTAATCTTTATTCGAAATTTCGAAATAAGTTTTGAGTTTTCTAACAAAGCGAAAAATATTTTAATTTCATAAAATATTTAAAAACTTATATAAATTAACCAAAATTCTTTTGTTTTTTATTTTTGATTATATTCGAATAATTCGAAATTGTTACTAAATTTGGCAAAATAAATAAAAAATAAAATATTTAAACAAAATAAAATATATTATAAAAAAATTGCTCTAGTAACAATATGATCGAAAAATTCGAACTTAATTGCGAAAAAAAAAATTATTAAAAAATTTTAAATTTTAATTTTTAAATTAAATTAAAAAAAATAAATTTCGTAAATTCTATTAAATATTTTTTATTATACAGTAATCTATGAAATTTTCCCTGGGAAAAATCTGTGCAACTTTTATGTTTGTAGGCAAAAGGTGTAGAGAAGTAAGCGGAATAGGAAAAGTTGTCCGTCGTCGCTAAGGTTTGTTCAGACTAGTCAAATATTTGACCAAAATGGTATAACTACTATGTAAAATATTTCCTAACTTCTCCATTTTAATGGGAAAATATCTTATACTTATTACTAATCATTTCATTTTTCCGAATGTTATTTGGCGTTAATTTCAATTACAAAAGATTTGCTAGATCAAACAAGGGCAAACAATTTGTTTGTGGATCTATTTGGCCAAATATTTGACAAATGTGAACATAGCTTAAGATAAAAATTACAGGGAATTTTTTCAATTTTTGTCTGATTTGTTTTTGTCAAAATTTTTTGAAAAATTTCACTATACAAATTTAAATGTAGGAGGCTTTGGAAGCAACTTCCTAAAAGAAATCCTGCAATAATCCCCCATGTAAATAGGCTGTAAGTAAAAATTAAAAAAAAAACATACATAAAAATATATTAATTTTGAAATGCATCCTATCACAAAAATTTTAAATTAACTTAAATTTTTAGACTTAATTTTGTTTATTTTCGAAATATTCTAACTTGGTGTTGTTTTCCAACAACAAAAAAAAAAAAAAAAAAAAATTAATTAAAATTTTTTATATTTTAATTGTAGGTGTTTACACACAACAATTTTTCTAGCTGTAATTCTGACTTCGCTGGCAAGAGAGGTAAAAAAAAAAAATGTCAAAGCTTTCTTTTCCTCTCTTTCCTAAGAACAAAGAATTGCCACAAGAAAAATTGCTGTGTGTGAACCTCGACATTGATAATTTCCTAAAAATTTCAAAATTTCGAAAAGATGTTTAAAATACAATATAAATAACATAAATTATGGTTTTAACTTTCTAATATTTCGATTATCTTAAATAAATTAAATTTAAACTTAGACTAAAATTTTTTAAACTAAAAAAATAATTAAAATTTTAATTTTTAAATTAATTTTTGGTCAACAATCGGAAATACAAAATTTTAATTAAAATATTAAGTGTTTATATAAATAACATATAAAACAAGTTAAATTCTGTAGGTACTGTTTCTTAAATCTTCGAACAATAAAAAAAATATATAAAAAATAATATTATTAAAGAAAATAATTATTAATTAATTAAAAAAAATTCGAAAATTGTTTAAAATAAAAAAATTATTTCTTAAGTGATTAAAATCAGTTTAAAACGAGAAAAACAGATGTAGTCGGTAAAGCCCAACCATATGATACCCTACACCATTGTCTATGTGTACCAAAATTCGGAAAGGGGCCAATTGTAGACCGATACTTTTATTAAGTGTAAACTAAAACATATTAATATAGAATATTAAATCGATAATTTCGGGTGATTCCTGATATTGGTTCTGGTAAATTATGAACCGATCTTCATATAATTTTGCACTTTTATTTATACTTATATGTTGTAGGGTATAAGAATCTAATTTAAAGTTATAAATACATATTGCTCCAAATACTTTATTTTTATTTAATTTAAACATCTTAGCCTTTACATACATTTTTTACTACAATTTTTGTATCACCCTTTTATTTATTTTTTATATAAATAAATAATTTTGTATCACCCTTTTATTTTGCTATAGCTGCTCATCCGCTTTTGAAGTGAAATAAATCATTTAGACAAAAAAGACATAACAAAATATCACATAATTATGGTCGTAAAATTAAAAACAAAATACGCATTTCAGAGCAACGGATACGCACTCATAAAAACATTTTATAATAATTAGAATTTTTATATTTTTTTAATGAACTTCTTGTAAGCCATCTGTTAAATACGATAATCGGAAAATATAAAATAAAAAAATATATTAAGTTGAGAGTTTGCTTTGGCATATTTAGCCATAAAAGATTTTACTATATATTATTAATACGTTTAAAAGGGTCATTGTTGGAGAACTATTGTCACCTTCTGCATCCACTAATTATTTCAAAAGGATTAAAACAATCCTTTATAATTATATAAGAAAATAAAATCTTAGTGTTTCATGTAAATTTTGAGAAATCAATTTTTTTTAATTAGTGCTGCCATTAAAATTTCACAACAACTTCTGCTAAAATTTCCTTTTACCACTACAAAAATATTTGAATGTATGTCTACTCTAATTATAATTAAATTAAATAAACACTTTTTTCTAATTCCCTTTTAATTCTTTCACACACAATTATTTTTATTTCAATGGTTTTTTGCTTTCTAATGAATAGCATTTCCTTACACATAATTTTCTTTATGTTTTCAAAATTAATACCATCATCCTCAACTGACAATAAAGCAAGATCAAAGAAAATAGTGTTGAAAAGAAGATAATAATAAAAAAATTAAATAGAAAGATAGAAAATATTGTACAAATAAATAAATATGACAAAAATAAGCTGAAACTTCAAACGTTATAAATAAAAATTATTTTTCTTTTATGAACACTATAACAGCTGACATATTAAACTATTTGTAACTAGTTGTAGATATTTTCAGCACCAGTTTTTTTATTTTTTAAAATGTTTTATTTTTGCAATAACAGTTATTTTTGGTGGATGTTTTTTACTTGCAATAAATAAGAGTTAGTGTAGTCATTTAAAAACTAGCGTTTGGGTATTTAGAGAGACTTGTGACGACATATTTCCTAGACAATGTTTTTTTTTTTTTTTTTTTTTTTCCTGAAGGAAACTAATTTTTGGTTGTTAGTATTTTGACCAAGAACGAAAATAACAGACAATTTTATTTTTACAGTAATTTTTACACTCGAAAAAATATAAAGAATATCCATTATTTCCAGTCCAACTTCTCTTGTGATTTTTTTAAAGAAAAATCATGTTTCCAGTCACTTATTTAGTCTATAGTCTAACATACCCATCCATAGTCTAAATTTAAATATAGTATAGTCCATAGCCTTGTGTATAATACAGTTTATAATCTAGACTATATCCTAATATTTAGCTTAGTTAATAGTCTAGTTTATAATCTAGTTTATAGTTTAATTTATAGTCTAGTCTATAGTTTAGTTAAAGGTGCAGCCTGTAGTCTATTTACTAGTCTAATCTATAGTCTAGTTTATATTATAATTAATAGTCTAGTCTATAGCCTATTTTATAGTCTAATTTATAGTCTATGCCATAGTCCAGATTACAGACTAGTTTATCATCTATTTTATAGTATAGTTTACAGTGTAGTATAGTGTCTAGTTTATAGTCCAATTTATAGTCTAGTTTTTAGTCTAGTCTATATCCTAGTTTATAGTCTATTGACTAGACTCTATAGCGTAGTTTATAGTCTGGTTTATAGTCTAGTTTATAGTCTGGCCTATAGTCCCATTTATAGTCTGCCGTCTAGTTTATAATCTGGTCTATAGTCCAATTTATAGTATGTAGTCTAGTTTATAGTCTAGTCCATAGTCTACTCTATAGCGTAGTTTATAGACTGGTTTATAGTCTAGTTTATAATCAACTTTATAGTCTGGATTATAGTCTGGATTATAGTCTAGTCGATAGCCTAGTTTATGGTCTAGTCTATAGTCTAGTTTATAGTCTAGTCTGTAGTCTTGTTTATAGTCTAGTTTATAGTTAGTTTATAGTCTAATTTGAAGTCCAGTTTATAGTTTTGTTTATGGTCTATAATCCAGTTTATAGTTTGGTTTATAGTCTGATCTATAGTCTAGTCTATAGTCTAGTCTATAGTCTAGTCTATAGTCTAGTCTATAGCCTAGTCTATAGTCTAGTCTATAGTCTTGCCTATAGTTTAAAGTCTAGTTTATAGTCTACTATATAGCGTAGTTTATAGTTTGGTTAATAATCTAGTTTATAGTCTGTTGTTTAGTTTATAGTCTGGTCTATAGTCCAATTTATAGTATGTAGTCTAGTCTATAGTCTACTTTATAGTCTAGACTAAAAAAAAAACGGGTTGAATATATTATAGTCTAGTCTATAGTCTACTCTATAGTCTAGACTTAAAAAAAAAATCGGGTTGAATATATCCAGATTTTGGGCTTAAATCACACCTATTATTTGCTTTATATTTTTATTTTTGGACATTGCCAACTTAACAAACTTATTAAAATGATTAAATAATTCAAAGGTTAATTGGAATAATATTAATTGTAAAATTTCATCCAGAAGTTCTAACAATATTTTCACAAGCTGTATCTAATATTTTTAATAATTAAAAAAACTTTGTAAAATATTCTAGCAAATGTTTTTCCCAAACACAACATTTTTCATCTAAAATTATAAATCCACCCCTCCCTCAAATATGTTTTCACTTTCAACACAATAATTTCAATAATACTGGCTGGCACACTTATGCCTCAGCATATTGATTAATCCTGCTGTCAAAATCTCAAGAAAAAGAATCTAAAAAAGACAATGAATTAGGCGCCAGCCAAAAAAAAACAACCTAAATGAAACGTAGAAACACTTAATAAGATTAACCCAACCCTCAAATATGTCAGCATCTAATCAGCTGACGAAATTATAACATTTTTAATAACTCTGCCATTTCCCCTCCTCAAATAATGATTGATCAGGTTTTTGTGAGTGTATACATAAAATAATATTGTATGAATGTGTGTAAACATTGAAAAGCACAAGTTTTCTTAAAAACAAATAAAGAAAATTCTTTTACTTTATAACTTGTTAAATGTTTTATATTTTATTATGGTTGTTATTGTACACAAAACGCTAAAGAGAAAAAAAATACTCTAACAGCAGCAAAAGCATGTAAGCAGGCATTTAGGTTACAGACTCTACTAAGAGTTGAAAGTGCATAAATTTCTATTACATTTCTGGTAGGTACATGTTGTATTGTTTTTTATTTTTCTTATAATAACTTTTTCTTAAAATAGAAAATGAATCTTAAAAAGCAGCCATAACAATTTTCTTATTTTCCAAAAGTACTTTAGTTTTTTTTTTCATCATGCACATGTTTCACATACTCGACTTTTCATTTTGCTATTCAAAAGTTCAACCACAGTTCTTTGGAACTGTATGATGTGTAGCAAAAAATTCTGATTTTTTATGTTTTTGGAAAAAAAAAGTGTTCCTAACATATGCATAAACATGAAACGTGCTAATAATAATGCTGCATAATGAAGGCAATGAAGGAGCATCAGCCTGCCAACCAACAATCGAGCCAGATTCTTGTAGCGAGTGCCTCATATGTCAAGAGTTTTTAAGGAAAAATGAAATTATTCGAACTATAATATACTCTATTAAATTTATCATCCAAACACTTGCTAGATGGTTGTTTTATTTGTTTATGGCAATTAAAGAGTGCTTTATGAAGAGCAAAACAAAATTTGTATATAAGAAGAAATGTAGTAAAATATTTGCATAGTTCTTTCCAATTTCCTTCCCATTTTTCCACACCCTTTATAAACTATAAAAAAATGCTTAAAAGTCTATCAGTGCTATAACGGCGAAAAGATATTTTTCATCTTGTTGCTGCTGTTATCGTTTGCTATTTTAAGCAAATTTAATTGAGACTGTTAAAAGTAAAGGAAAAAGTAGTAGTTTTAACTTTTTTTTTTCTTATGAAACTTTGTACTATTATTTGATTTTAGTAGAAAAGTGAAAAAACAACAACTACTTACAACCGACAACAACACCAATTTACCAAAGTTAAAAAATGAGAAAGGTGTGTGTGATAGTGTGTTTTCGTTGTTGTTGGCAGATGAAAATAAATTAAAATCTGCTGCTTAAAGGGCAGAAACAAATTAATTGCCAATTGCAAAATTTTAACAAGCTGGTAATGGATTTTTTTTCTCTGTTATTATTTACATTTTTTTTACTACGTTACTGTTTTTTTTTTTTTTTTTCTTGTTTACTCTGGCAATTGCTTAAAGAATTGTGAGTAAATACTGAAGGCATAAGAAGTAGGAAACAAGTTGTTATTTAAACAAGAAGTAGAGAGAAATAAATGAAATGGTAATAGTCGATACAAGTCTGAACTATATAGTAGTGTACAGTTAAGACTAGTTTCTTTCATAGTCTGTAGTCTAGTCTACACTCTAGTCTTTAATCACTAGTCTAATAAATAGTTCGCTTTACCGTCTAATCTATAGTCTAGTCTTTAGTGTCAAGTCATGTCTAGATTAAAATATATAGTCTAGTCTATATAATTTAAGTTTATATTTAAGCCTGTAATCCAATTTGCAATGAAGTCAATAGTCTAGACTATAGTTTAGTTAATATTCAAGACTAAAGTTTTTAGTCAAGACAATAGTCAATTTTATGGACATCACTATAGTCAAATTTATAGTCAAGTCTATACATAGTTTAGTCTATAATAAAGTGTGTGAAGATAGCTACGAAAGTTTATATTCAGATCTATAGCCTAGTTCATAGTCAAAGTCAAGTCTACAGTTTAAGTTTATAGTCAAGCCTATAATTCAATATACAGTGAAGTCAGTAGTCTAGACTACAGTCTAGTTTATAGTAAAGACTATAGTAAAGTTTATAGCCAAGACTACAGTCTAGTTTATATTCAAGGATATGACTATAATCATGTCCATAGAACATGACTATAGTCAAACTTATAGTAAAGTCTATAGTTTAGTTTATAGTCTAGTTTATAGCCTAGTTCGTTGTCAAATCTATTTTCAATTATATTGTCCAGTCTATAGTCTAGTTTGTGTTCAAAACTATAGTCAAGTCTATAGTCTATTCAATAACCAAATTTATAGTTATGTTTATAATCGAGTCTAAATTCAATACTGTAGTTTAGTTCATATTCAAGACTATAGCCAATACTATATCATAACTATAGTCTAAATTATAATCAAGTCTATAGTCTAGTTGATAGTCAAGTCTATACTCTAGTTTATAGCCTAGTCGATAATCAAATCTATAGTCAAGTTTGTAATCAATTCTATAGTCAAGACGATAGTCTTGTTTATATTCAAGACTATAATAAATTATAATAAATTTTAAATTCTAATTTATAGTCAAGTCTATAATCTAGTTCATAGTCTAGTTTATAGTCAAGTCTATAGTTTAGTTCATAGTCAAGACCATAATCTAGTTTTTACTCAAAACTATAGTCTACTTGAAAGACAAGACTATAGTTTACTTTATATTCAAGTCTATAATCTACACTATGTCAAGTCTGTAGTCTAGTTCGTAGTCAAATCAATATTCAAGTCTAGTCGAAAGTTAAGACTATAGTCCAGTTTATACTCTACTTTAAAGTCAACACTATAGTCTTGTTTATAGTCAAGACTGTAGGCATGTCTAGACTTATAGTCAAGTTTACATTCAAGTCTATAGTCTTGTTTTAATTCAAGTTTATATTCAAGTCTATAGTCTAGTTCATAGACAAGTTTATAGTTTTTGGACAAGTCTACAGTCCAGTCCATATTTTGAAATAATAAAAATAGTCTTCCTACAAAAAAAAAAAAAAAAAATTCTTACTGATTAATTAACAAATTATGAATTCGAAAATTTTATAGAAATTTTTCACTACAAAATCATTTTAATAAAATGCCATAAATAATGTCGATTTTGACTTGCCATTTCCTTTACATTATTACTCTACTAACCAAACAAATAAAAAAAAGTTTTAGCAAAAAAAAAAAATATTTTAGGGTCAATGAATTTCTAAACAAACACAATCTCTGATTTCAAAAATTTACAATCATAAAAACATTATAATATTCTCTACACAGTATATAAGAATTTTGTTATGTTTATTTATAACGTCATAGTCTATTAATACTAAACAAATAAAACTGAAAATAATAATAACGCATATTTCCATCTTTCATTTCTTGCCACAAACGCTGCCTAAATGCTGCTGCCTCATAAACAAACAAACAGACACAATTTTCAAGAGTCAGCTAGCAATAGTCATCATTTATATTTGATGGCCTCTTACAACTTCCTTATTTAATTGCTTAAATGCCTGCTTGTTGTAATAAGAAATTTTTTTTAGCAAAAAACAACGACGAACAAATTCTGTATTTATGATTTAAACAAACCATGCTAAAGAGTAGAAAAATCATCTTTTTTTTTTTTTTTTTTTTTTTTTGAATTTTCTTTTCATTTTTTTATTTTTATTTTTTTTTTTTTCTGTAACAGAATTTGCATTTCTTAAATACATAATTTTTCATTTTAATGTCTTTCGTTTTATTTTAATTCTTGTGTTTTTAGCTCAACAATTGGTTTTATTCTTGTTTTTAGAAAAATAAAAAACTGCAATTTATACATAAAGAAAAAAAAACTATAAAATTATTTGCGTTTATTTTTGAATTTTGTAGATATATAGCTGTTCATTTGAAGATTTAAGTTGTAAAAAAGATAGTGTAGAAAAGAATTGCAAGATGCAGCAATAGATGATCTTTTAAATATTTTATTAAAAATTTCTCAAACTAAATTTAAACATCTTTTGCATATTCATAAAAAACTTGGGATTTTTTTTTTAAGTTTTGAAAAAAAAATTTTTTCTTTAATTATAAGATAATTTAATTATTATTTCATTTCAAATAATTGTGCATTTAAATAAAGCTATAAATATGTATTATTGTATTAAGTAATAATCCCTCATTCTTTAGTAATGTATTAGGTAATTATAAGTTTGTAAATTACACATAAACTTCTTAGAATTCATTCTTTTCTGTTTTGCCAGCATTTTTCTTTTTTTATTTGTTTTGTTTTTCATTTTATAACTTAAATTTCCTTAAGACAAAATTAGTTTTAAGTAGTTTCCTCTGAATAAAAAAAAAATAAACAAAAATTCACAAAAAAACTAAAACAAGATCTAATAAAAGTGACAAAAAGTAAAAACGAAAAACTACAATCCAGAAAATAAAAATTACAAAAAATATGAATAAATAGTATAAAAAGATGTTAGAAAATCTCAGTTTAAAGAGTATAAGAGTAATAATGAAAATTGCCAGAATATTTTAAGAGATTTTAATTGACATCGAAATGTAGCAATGAAAAGAAAATTGTCAAAAATAATTGAAAAATATAGGCATTGAGACAAAAGATTTCAAATTAATTGATATTTAAAGTTGGAAAAAGAAATATGAAAAGAAATGAAATTTGAGAGGTTATTAAAGAGGTTAAAAAAATTTTAAATGGATAGTATTTTTTTTCTTTAATGTGTTGTTAAATTTTTAAAGAAAAATATTTATAAATTTTTTGGAAAATTTAAATGATTGAAGCTTAAACAACAAAATTTGTATTAAGTAATTAGTTTGTGCTCTAGCTAAATACAATTTATATAGGTAAAATTAGATTTTGCTCTGTAACTTTTTTTTGAGTAAACTAATTAAGCTGATTTTAAATAGCAAACAGCTTAAGAAAGCAACAAATAATCTGAGAGAATTTCATTAAATTCTAATGAGTAATTTGGATATAAGAATGTTTTCCACAGACAGACGGAAGGTCACCATTTTTCCAGTAGTGGTGAATAGGCAATAAATTATATTTAAATAAAATCATTTAAGGGTTAAGGCCTTTAAATATTAAACTAATTAACTAAAATCTTAGAAAACCATCTCTCCCTAAAACTCTAAAAAATATTTATGAGTAAGCCATCAAAAAATCACTTTAATACTATAAATTCCTAAACTCAACTGGGCAAATTCATATTAAAATGCAATGAATCATCATCATCATTAGTTACACAAATACATTTACATTTTTTAATCTTAATAACTTGGCTGCAAAAGCACAGATTTTAGCCAACTTAAAATTTCACTAAATTGTTTAACAGTGACTAAAGAGCCAATGTTAAATAAAAAAAAAATAAAAAATACTGAGTGAATGAATGACTAATGTAGATAAATATTTGTGAAAATTTTTTATATAAAGAAATAATGTTAAATAATAAAAATCATACAACAGTTTTGTAAATAAAAAATTAATAAATGTAAATATTAAACAACAACAGCAGCAGCTACAAGAAAAAATAAATATATAAATAAATGTTTAAACTTATAAAAAAATATGAATACAATTCGGCATACAATTTATTCATTTTATTTTTATTTAAACATTTTTATATTCATACATTTATTTGAATATAAAATTAAAATGAATTTATTCTGAAATTTATAAAATTTCTAAAAATAACAAAAACAATAACATTTTGTTAAAGCAAATTTTATTTTATATTTAAAAATTTTGTTTTAATTTAGAAAATAGGTATCAAATGTTTTCTTTTTTTTTTTCTCAAAAACTAAAATAAAATTGAAATAAATTAAAATAATTACATTTATTTATTTTAAGTTGTTAAATCGTTTTATTCCTTTGACTTTTAATTTTTTGTATATATTTTTATTGTTTAGTTTTACATTTATTAGATAAACCTTTTTGGGGATTTATCTATTTAAAAGCTCTCTTATTTAGTTTATTATCTTATTTATAAACTGTAAAACTATTATTACCTGATACAATGATATTATGATATTATATGTATATATTTTTTTTAATACTTTTTCCATATTTATATTGTTTAATTTTTTTTAAGCAATTTATGAAAATCCCTTTTCATACTCATATATTTTCATTTATTTTAAAGCTTTTTAAAGTAAACCTTTTGTACTTATTTAAATGCATGTGCTATATTGTTAGTTTTTGCTTTAGTTTAAAATTTATTTTATTTTATTCGTTGTAGTAGAAATTTTACAAATTTATTTTATATAGAGTTTTGTTTAAAAAAGACCTTAAAGCCAATCAGTGAGTAAAACTTTTACCTAGAACTAGAACTACATATTTATAACCTGCATTGACTTGTTTATTTGTTCATTTTACTACATAATAAGATAGATATTATATTTGTATAGCTATATTGAATATATAGGAAAACAGTAGGTAAAGAAAATATGCAGCAAAATTATTTAGTATTTTTTGTTTTAATATTTTAAAATTACAAATTAATCTTAGATAAATTATTAATTTTTAAAATTATTTGCAGATGTCTTAAATTGAATTATTATTATTATTATTATTATTATTATTATTATTATTATTATTATTATTATTATTATTATTATTATTATTATTAATATTATTATTATTATTATTATTATTATTATTATTATTATTATTATTATTATTATTATTTTATTTTTATTTTTATTTTTTTTATACACACAGAAAAAAAAATTGGTTGGAAAGCGTTCGTATCCATTATAGTTTGATAATATATAACGAATTTTTATTGCTATTAATAAAGGTTAATAAATTTAACAGATTTCTTGTTCCCATAGTTTCAAATTCATAACAATAATAGAATGTAGGTTTCTACAATATTAAAATCAATCATATGTACCAATTTATACATTTCCAGAATTTATTTTAACTATATTGGTAGACACAATTAAATTAAACTAAGAATAATATTAATCACTACCATTAATATGGTCTTTGCAATTATAAAATATTTAATGTTAATATATTAGAATACATAAAATATATTGTCAGTTACCGTAGCCAATTATTCATAACGGAAATATATTCAATTCGGTTAATATGTTAGGATACTATATTTAAAGAAGATTCGGTTATATTAACTAATAAACAATTGTGAAATTAAAAAAGTGTTTGATATTAATTTGACGTTTTAAATAAAATAAACAAATTTTGAATTTTTCTAAAAACAAGAAAATAATATACAAATTTATTTACAAATTGACATACATAAAAAGGTAAGACCTAATACATTAATGTGTATATTTTTCTGCAAATTTTGTGTCACTTACATATACATGTTTTTAGGATAAATAAGCTGCAGGCACCTCTTTCTAATAGGACATATTATAAAGGATATTGGGAGTAAACATATCTAGTTCAATGTGTCAAACATTTATGAATTTTTCGCTGACGCAAACAATTACCAAGACAGGTTTGTTTGACAAGAGTAAACGGACTCTGTTATGTTATGTTTTAATAAAATATTTTTTTAGATTGCGGTATCGGTGTCAAAATCTATATATTGGAAGCTCTTCAAAAACAGAATTACAATATTTATTTTTACATGCGAAAATTGTTTTTAAGTTCCACAATATATGTATGTATGCAATTGAAATGTATAAAATTTAGAAAAATAAAGTGTAACAAACAAAAATAGGAAGAAAATTATAAACATTATAAAAATTATTTTTAACCATTAAATTCGGTTGTGACAGACGAATTATTTTGCCTTCAAATTAGTTGCTTCTACCGAAATTATACGATAATTACAACTGAATTGTATAGATAGTACCTACAACCGACTAAATTCTATTGGCAAAAAATTCGGTTCTCACAACCAAAGTGTTTTGTCTGTGTAGGTAATTTTGTTGACATAATTTTTTCCCATACTGTAATTTTATGTGCTTTCAAACTACCATATAAAATATAAGCAGAAATACTAGTACAACATAAACTTTTATGTAGAAAAATTAAAACAATCTGCATTTACTTATATATAATACCTAGTATTAGTTTATAAAATATTGTATAACAGAAAATAAAAAGAGTGATTAAAACCTGAAATATAAGAACGCCTGAATATAAAAGATTATATTTAAACTTTTTCCCAATTTGATATGGACACAATCAATATTATAAAACTACATTAATACTTGACACATTTTTTTTTTTTGTAGCTTCAAGAAATTAGGTAAAATCAGTTAATAAACAAAAAGGATATGGGCCAAATACTAGAAGTATCCGTTGTAACTAAAGTTCACAATTTCGGCTGATATCTTTTAAACAAAAGCATGTACGACAGCGAAATTTTGTACAGATAGGTAGAGGATAACTGGAAAGTCGAAAACCAAAAATGGTCGTGTACCGCCCACCTTTCATATAAGGTGAAATATCAACGAAATTTTGTACAAATAGTTCAAAAACCAATGTAAACTCGGAAATAAAAATGGGCGTGGTCCACTCATTTTACCGCCCACCTCCAGTATAAGGTGAAACTTTAAAAAATTTCAGATGGTGGGTATATATGTATGTAGATTCGACCAAGCTGAATATAACATTCTCACTTGTTTAACATTAAAAATCACAACCATAAACTTATTATCTCGAAAAAAATTTCAAATTCATTTTTCATATTTTGGAGCCAAGGACATAATTATATGAATGTTTTACTAAAAGGCAAAACTTATAACAATCCTATTTATATTCCTTTCACTTCATAATATAATTCATTCACAACCTTCTAATTCTACTTTAATACTTCATATCAATTCGTAGCAAAACAATGAATACTTTTAATTCTCTGTCATAACTTTATATACTTACTAACTAATATATAAAATTGCTTGTAAAACTTATATTGAGTATTTTGTGGTAAAGATTTTAAGAATATTAGTTTTTGTGCATTTAATTGACAATTATTACAATAAATTTCTCTCTTTTGAGAATATTTTGCAAATTGTGGTAAACCATAAATTGTTGCTAATACTTATACACTACCACTGATAACAATACAGTGGTTTATAAAAGAAACTATATACATACATGTGTATAACACACATACTTACATATATACTTGTTCCATATTGCATATTAATAGTTATTAGTTGTGACAGTTTTAATGCCAATACGATAAGTACAGTAAGTTTAAAAAGAAACTAAGCCACTGCAGTATTTGGTGAAGGGAAAGTAAAAAAAAAAAACGGTTACAAGAATTTAGCTTAAATTGTCAGCAAGTTGTTAAGGAGCATCAAGGGAAATAGGAAGTATTAGTTGATGCAACTACAATTTATAATAAAGGAGATTAATAGTTTAGAAACTTCTGATTCTTTGTAAGAGATTGTAACGATTTCTAAGGTGATTGGATTACCGCTGGGAACAGGGCTACCTAATAAATCGGCCGTGCTCGTCGGTGTGGGGGGTGTATGTGTTCCCAAATATATAATATAGTTCAAAATCGTTTTCAGGGATTTTACTTTAGGTAACATATCACAAACAAATATTTGATTCACAAATTAAAATAGAAGAAGAAAGAAAATAGAATGTGGTGATAACCGAAGTATAGCTTATGATGGTTCCCGCTATACACTTCTCAAAACCCGCCCTCCTTTCTGACTAATTGAACGTTGGTTGTCAGCCCTAGTATAATAAAACAAAACAGCAAATTTTATTTACCCCATACCTTCAACATCACCTTTCATAATAAATATTCAAAAATATTCAAAATTTCATGTTTATTGAATGACAATTCAGTTTATTTAATAATAAAATTTCTAGAAATAATTCAAAATTATTAAATATAACAATTTATTACAATATGTAATTTGGTCACCATTTGAAATAATATTCGGAAATTTATTATACTATTTTATATATTTAGATATTACTAATTAAGCTTCATTTATTATATTTTTTATATAAAAAGAAAATGATTTAAATTGAAAAGAAAGCTGGTGACCTTTTTTTTTAGTTTTATAAATTGTAGGGTGTGCAATATGTTATATTATGAATATTTAAAATTGAAAGTTAATAAAGGTTAATCACACTGCGTATAAGTGATAACTAATTTTTGTTTCTACTTTTAAAAACGTTTAAATATTCATAATGAATGGAATTTTTAAATATAGTGTAAAAAGAAAAAAAAATTTTATAAACTTACATTTGCAATATCCCTCGATGTCAGCAGGCGCCGGATGACATTAAAGCTTTGCTTAATTTAATTATTATGATTTTAAATTTAAAATGTATGAATGAATGTGTGCATCAGTTATTATTTCTAACCAATACAACACAATCGGATAAAGGAAAGAGTTTAAGTGTGCATGTTGTGTTTAGAAGTTAGACTTCTATGTATGAGTGTTCAAATGAATTTATGTGTGAGTGTTGTCTGAATGTAGGGTGTTCTTATGAATAAATTATTTGTGTAATGATTTTGATGTTTATTCGTGTATTTCTATATATTTCTTTTTCTTTTTAAATATATATAAATTTAGGTGACCAAATAAAAAAAAAATTTAAAGCAAAAACAACAAATGATTAATTGAATATTAATAAAAAAAAATTATTTAGAACACAAAAAAAAATTATGATATTTAAAATATTAAAAGTTAAAATTGGACCTTCTTTATGGGTTTAATTAATCAAAATTTGTTAAATTAATCGTTCAAAATTGAGGTTATTTCACCAGTAGCAAGACAAAATATGTATCTGGTCACTTAAGGAAGAATTCGAGGTTTTGTGGTGTGTATTTTGTTTCAAATTGATTAAAATCAAAACCGTCTTACGAACAATGACCACTATTAGAATTAATTGTATTTCCAATTTATTGTTAATGGTAGATTTGTATAGGGAATTGAACGGCTTTCGAAACGATGACGTTTCTTCAATGGTATGAAGGTGAGCACTTAGCTGAGTTTCTGTCCACTGGTGTAAAAATATATAATTGTATCCAATGTCCAAGAAATAAATTCGGCATCAATGATGCAAACAATCTCATCAATCTATTCAGCAACTTAAATCTTTGCAACTACATGTAACAAAGGAAAACAAAAGATATAACAACAGTATCTATGAAGAACTTATATTCCTTACCAAAAACGATGTCGCTATTAATTCGCAAACACAAAAATTTTATAATTAAAATTATACGACAAAAAAAAAATTAAATTGTATGTCTGTCTTGCACAAAAATAATTTTCTAATGATGAAAATTTTTTAAATTCTAGACATTTCATAATAATTTAAAATCAATGACGACTCAATAAAAATTTTCAAATAATTTCAAAATTTCAATTTCCTTCAGCCAGATAAAAAAATGTTAGTAAAAAGAAAACAACAAATTTAAAACAATATTCATCAAATGGTCACATCACAAGATGTCCTAGAAAAATTAAATGTCTCACAGGTCGATCACAAAAATTTTTGTAACAAAGTTGTAAACTAAACTACTGAAAGGCTCGAATTGGATTGTATGGCAGAGTTGTAGATGAAGTCCTAAGCTTTCTGGAAAATTGTCTTGAAGTCAACCTGCGACAATAAGAGGTAAGCTATGGAGTATCAAAGCTTACCATCTCAATTATGAAAAATTAAAAAAAAATCGTAACTTTTTCAAATCAAGTCCGATTTTAAAGATTTAGAAACATTTGTAAAGAGCTAGGTAAAATAAAGAAAAACTCGTTACTCAGTTGGATTTGAAATTTGAGTTTTTTTGTTTCTCTCTTTGAGATTTTTTTCAAATATTTTAAATTCGTAAGATTCCCAATACAATCCAAAGTAATAAGAACTTTAAAGTGAGTAGGAAATGTTTTTTTTTTTTTATTATTATTTTTTTTTTTAATTTTAAACGTGAGATTTTTCAAATCATAAAAAATAGTTTTAATTTGATTTGACACTAAACTGGTTCCCGCCCGCTCAAAAACACAGGGAAAATATTGAAAATATTTTTGTGATTCTTGAAATTTCACGAATATTTTTGTATACTTTGTAAAGAGATAAATATGCATTGATTTGAATGAAAGAGTTTTCATTTTATTTGCAACGAATTTAACCTTTTTATACCATACAATTTTTACGAAATTTATTTTTTTTTTACAAATTAGCTTAATATCTTTGTAACTGTTGAGCCTATTAAAAAATAAAATTAAAAAAAGATTTGGCTGTGCCGAACCGGTTATAAACCGATCTTGCTGAATTTCAATAGCAAAATTCTCGAAAGAATTTCCGGTCGTTTGATATATATATTGTATATGGCAGTTATCGGTGGGCTTCATAAACGCCATTTCAACCGACAACCGACGGACATGGTCCTATCGTCATCATTTCTTACAAGGATCCCGAAAATATCAACTTTTTTGATGTACGAAAATTATCGAAATTACAAACGAAATGACAAACTTATATATACCCTTTACACCTGTGATGAAGGGTATAATAATGTGATTCGTTAATTTTACAAAGAGTGATTTATCGCGAGAAAAAATTATACAGATTAGAAGTTCTCAACTTTGAGACCACATAGCCCCTCTGGCGAGACCCGTGTGTGGTCTGCATTTAAAACTTTTACTCCTTCACTTTTCTAGATATTTTGTGTGAAATTTTTAAAAATTAAAAGCATTTACGTTTGATACAAAAATCATTTAATTCGAAAAATTTAATTTATGGCGAATATTTTTCAATATTCTCCTAATAGATTAATTAAAATTTCTCTCATTAGAATCTCCAATTTTTCATTATTCGGTGTTTTTTTTTTTTTTTTTTCTTACTATAAAAACAAAAAATTTAATGACTTAATTTTTCCTGAAATGTTTTCTATATTTAACAAAATATTTATTTATAATAATGGTATTACTTATTGGAGTATAAGTGCTACAAAATAACTTCAAGCGTCCTTATATTAATTTGTAATTTTAAAAACACTTTAAGCTTTTTTTTTTTTTTATGAAACTTTATTCATACAATACAATTAAATAACAATTAAACTTTATAGTTAAAGTCACAAAATATATATGTACATACTAATACACCTACACAATTAAATAAAAAAGGGAGAGTGCACATAACAAAACCACAAATATTTGCATTTTTTTTTGTACTCAATGCTAAACACATTATATGACCATTATGCTTATATAAGTATATATAGATGCAACTATATTTCCTTAGAACTTATCTGTCCATCCATAAGTTTATCTTGAACTACAAGTATCTAAGGTTTACCATATGTACAGATACATTTACTATTATTATTATTATTATTGTTGTTGGGTATATTAAATTGTTTTTTTTTTTTTTTTTTTTATTAACAAACAATATTATTGTATTTTTTTATATTATTTATTCTAACATTATTCTATTGTATTTTACTACTGCATTTATATTTGTATGTTTGTACGTATAACCTTATTTCCGTATTTGTATCTTGAATCTGTGTATAAAAGAAAGTTAATACTGATAAAAAATATTTATTTATTTATATTTTTAGTCAATTCAATTAAAAATTCCTTTATGTTCTCCTGTTGTGTATTTTTCATTATTATTTTCTTTGTGCAAAATGTAGAAAAAAATAGAAAATAAAATAGTTGGAAATTTTTAATAAAACCATAAAAAATTTAAATTGTTTGCTGTCTGTTGGTCAATAAAATCAACACAGTACATTTATAAACTTTTTAAAAAATACTTTTTATATTCATATACAACTTATAAAATATAAATTTAAATGTTATACATAAACATACTTATTTTAATACTTATATTTATTTTGACCAGTATTATTACAGCTCCTGCTGTTATTGCAAGTTGTTGGTTTTATTGCTTTAATCATATCATATCATGCGTGATAGTATGAGTGTAGATATCCAACAGTAAATAAATTTTCAACATTTATTTATGTATCCAAATATTTGTACACATGGACAATATTTAAGAGTTTTATAGGTGTCGAATATCCTGCATACGTTTAAGTTAAAAGAACACACATTTATATCTACATATGTTTAACTTTGTTGTTGTCCCTATAAAACTTTTACTTTACTTTATTTTGCTTTACTAACTGCTGTTATTATTTTTTTTACTTTATTTTTATTTTTTTGGTTTTTTGTTCACTCATAAAATATTTTCATATTATAGTTATTCAGTATCTTTTGTTAAGTTTTTGTTTACCTTTGGTAAACGACCTACATTCTATACTTAGCCAAAAATATTTACTTTTAATGTTTATATGTGTGTATGTATATTTGTGTATAAGAATTTTCAAAAATGTGGGTAGATGAAAAAAAATCAAATCTTAAAGATATTATTTGTATTTTAAAAATTTAAAAAAAGTGAGAATTTTGTAAATACAAAATGTATTGCTTTATTTTGTGTTTCAAATTTAAAGAAATTTTGTAAACAATAAAGTAATGTAGTAATATGTTAGATATTTTTTCTAATATACAATTCTTTAACTAAGGTTCTACGATTGTTATTTAAAAATCATTATTATTTTTTTAATTATTTATTTATTTACCCATAGATCCGCTCCTGAGGAGATTTGGGATTCTAGTTGAAATAGAAATGAGGATTTCATCATTTATTAATTATTAATTCACTTTTATACGTTCTATTATCCTTAATTTTAATAAATTTATCATATGTAAGTAAAATTATAATAATAGATGAAGCACTGCATTCACTTCTTCGAATAAGATAGGAAAATATGTTTTTTGTTGAATTTGAATAAAAATTTCGGCCGCTAACCGGCGCATATTGGGGTAAAAGGGGTCGAAAATGGCGCTTAACTCAGGGAAAGGTGATATCAATATTTTAATGATCACGTTTTATTTTTTTATTGATTATTAGTTAAAAAAATAAGTTTTAGACTTTTGATTTTTTTTCAGAACGGTAATGTCTGTCCATCCGTCTATACATTAGACTTAAATGGGTCGAAAATTATGCATTATTCAAAGTAGGGTGGTATCAACATTTTAATGATCACGTTTATTTTTCTATTTATTAGTAAAAAAATGTATTTTTAGAATTATAAGGTGTTTTTTGGCTGAATAGTCACGTCCGTCCTTCCGTCTATACATTTGGGTTAAATGGGACGAACATGAAGCTTAATTCAAGAAAATTTGATATCCAAATTTTGATGACCACGTTCTATTTTTTCTACTTATTAATTAGTAAAAAAATGCATTTTTACAATTTTAAAATATTTTTTGGCTGCATGGCAATGTCCGTCCGTTCGTCTATACATTTGGGTTAAATGTGTCGAAAAATTCCACTTAAATCAGGGAAAGGTGATATCAAAATTTTAATGCTTTCATTTGGTTTTCATATTAATCAAGAAGTAGAAAAAAAATATTTTTCGAATTTTAAGTTTTTTTTTTTTTTTTTGAAAGAATTCTAATGTCCGTCCATCTGCCCGTCTGTTTGTTAATTTTTTCAAACTTTCCAATTCAAAATCGTTAAACTTTTGACTCAATAAAGATAATGACTAAAAACTTTCTTTGTTCGATAGACAATTTTGCTTTTTAACCAACTACATAACATATAATAAAATCGGTTGAAAATATTTGGCTATATATGGAAAAATCTTAACCAAGATCTTGTAAAATTGATATTTTTGAAATTTTAAATGTATATAACTCGAAAAATGTATAAGATATGTAGTATATGCAATAATGTTTTCTTATATAGGACTTTAATATGATATAAAAATCTTGGAAATCGGGTAAGGAACAAAAATTCGCTAGTGGTTAAACATTTTCCTTGACACTAATACCCTATTTTGAACCCCTATAGTTCCGCCCCTGATGCGAATATTGGATCCCGCTTCTAAACTCAAAAAGCTAATGTCCTTTGCTACGCCTATGTGTAATGCCATGCAAATCCAACCAGCCGATAGAAGTTCAGATTTATTTCGATTCTTCCCCACTGTTTAATGTTTGATAAAGCAAAGAAAATGTCTGGCACTTAAGCCGTTTTTTTGTATGAAATCTACTGGGGTTTTTTCGAAAAGAAAAAAAATTATTTTCTCAAATCGGGCTATATATGCGCACGATTTTTTTTTCATAGATTTTTCAGAAAATGTTCAGAAAATTTAAGTTGCATTCCATGAGAGTTGAAAATTAGTATATTTTAGGATAATTTTCAAAAAAATAACAAAAATATTAGGACAAAATATAATTTACAAATACTTAAAGAAAAGTACACTTAAACATCTGTAGTTGATGGTTTCATTTTAAATTTTTACCTTAAAAGACTTTTTATTTAAAATAAATACACTGAAATCTGATGAAAATTTAATTTTTTTACTATTTTTTAAAAATGTAAAAAAATTCTTAATTTTGACAGCTCCTTATAAGAAAACAACGCAACCTAGCTTAAAGATTTTAATTGATACTGATACATAATTTTGTCTAATTTTATTCGTCATATTTTATCCCAACGTGCGGCGGCGGCGCGAAGCCGATCGGCTTGTATCTCTGATCCGCACTTTATCTTTTTTTAATTTCTTTAATTTAGTTTAGGTGAAATTTTACATCAATGGGAATGACCTAAATTACTTTGAATGGAATCTCTTTACAGCAAAAAAATAATAAATTATACTTAAAATAAATTCAAAAAGAGCAAAATTTCTTTCTGATTTACGTGGAAAATCCTATGCACAGAATCGTGTCCTTTCTTTATATTCTTTTATAACAGAATTAAATTGATAAACGTCAGTTAGTGTAAAATTTTGTGTCTTAATAATCTGACATTTATAATATTTCTGGAGCAATTTTATCAATTAAATTAAGAGTGATAATGTTTTCTTTAATGATTCACGGTCTATTACTTTTCCCTTTTAGATAAATTTAAAGAATATTTTATCATACTTTCATGGAAAATATTTTTTTTTTTAAAGCATATTTTAGAAATTCCAAAGGCATATTTTATGACTAAGAGCACAAGTTTGCACTCAAGAGAATTTTTTACATATTTTAAATAAGATAATTTTTCTTTTTACTGTCAGATAAGATTTTCAAATACAATTACTCAATCAATTATCTTTATCTTATAAATAAATAGAAATTGAATGTTTCCTAATACAATAAATATTTTTAAGTGCAAAAAAAATATTTCTTAGCAATTGCTAATCTTAATCAAGTAATTTTAAATATGAAAAATTATATAATATAAAATTTAACTAGAAAAAATATTATTTTAAGAGCACATTTTTTAATGGTAGGTGTATATTTTTCCATTTTAATTATTTATTGTACATAAAATACTTTTTTAAGGACAATTTTTTTCTTGCCCTGGTAATATCTATTCTTGGCACCTAAGTCATTAGTTATCAAAAACATTCAAGTGTTTTTCCTCATGTGTTTGTATTTCGTTAGCACGTTTTCCTCTTAACAAATAGCTTCTGGAAAGTTTTTGGTCTTGAAATAGGCCTAATAAAATTTATTCTATGCAAAATAATTTATGATTTCTTATTTTTCTTTGAATTAGAATTTAATTGTCTATTATTTCTAGACACTCCTCCACGATTGTCTTAATAATAGATATATATATTTTTTATTTCATAACAGTTCTATTAAATTATTTTCTCTGAAATTAAAGCTCATATTTTCTGCTTGAAATATTTAAACTTTTTATTTTACCATAAAATGGACAAATTTTTTGTTTGTCAAAGCAGGTAAGTGGTTTACTTTTGTCAGATAAAAATCCCTAAGAAAATTAAAATTAGTCACCCATATATAATTTTTGTTTTTCTTTTGTTGTTGTCATATAAAGAAAAAAATAAGCAACAATGAGACCGACCTTATAAGACAGCTTAAATGAATATTTTTATTATACGGGATTATTATTGACAAGTTTTCTTTGGTGGTAACCAAAAAAAAAAAAAACAAAAAAACTCTACTACATACTTTTATACAACCAAATATCCACATAAAAGCCATATGCAGACATTAAAATTTTGTAATATTTACAGTTAGAAATAGCAAAGGAGTTAAATTCCAGGGCCTTAACAAATATTAAATATACAATTTTATAACAAATTTGTTATTTTTTAACTAAAGTTAAACTTAAAAATATCAAATTCGAGCATATAACAATTAATGGTGCAAAAGTTGAATTTTTTGTTCATATGTAATAAAAAGCAAATATAGCAAGTATGGAAATAAGGAGTGAGATCGAAAAAATCTTAACACACGTTTTGCTTCTTAACTTTTTTCGGAGTCAATATTTGAATTTACAAAATTTCTTAAAAAATTCCTGGTATGGCAAGCTTTATACAGTAGCGCCAAAAGAAGCAAGTCATTTGTTACAGTGAGCTCTATAAATAACGAAATATACATCAAAGAATGTTTGCAAAAAAAGCTTCTTCCTTTCATAAGAGAGCACAATGTGTCCGCATATTTTTGGCCCGATTTGGCATCATTTCACTATGGTAAGAAAGCTCTGGAGTGGTACCAAAACAATAACATAGTTTTTGTACCAAGAGAGGTCAATCCTTCAAAATGTACGAAGCTAAGACCAGTGGAGAGATATTGGGCTCTTGTGAAAAGAGAATTGAAGAGCAAAAAAAGGTGTCACAAAATATCTTAGTTTCTAAGGAAGATTTTCACACTGAGGGCAAAAATTCCATTCAAAATCCACTACGGCTATGTTCCCTTTGGTAATTTACGGTATTGATTTATTGATACCGTTCGTTAATAAATTTAATACTAAATATAATGCAATTTTATAATTTGATATCCGAATGGTGTCAACTTGTTGCCAGTTGCTTATCGATTTTCGTTAAGATTTGAACACATTTTTAAACATACGGGGCAAATTCACTATTGACACTGAATAGTATTGCTTTCACCACGTATGTAATCGATTTTTCTCAGGGTGTATATAGATTTAATTTCTAATCTGAGTTACTTTTAGACCGCATATCTCCTTCGACATGACATGATTTTGAAAGCAAATCTGTATAAAAAAGGAATAAAAATCTTATGAGTCTTCTTCCAACAACACAAAAAATCAGAACAAAAAAACTTCCGAATATTTTTTGCAAAAACAAAGTTCCTAGCTTATATAGAGGCTTCAGAAAATCGAAAACCGGTTTTTTAGAGATATCTCCGCATTTATGAAACGATCTGGCTGATTTTAAATATCAAAATTATCTAAAGAATTTCCGATCGTTTGATCCGCTATATAAATAACAATGATTTTAAAATGTTATTTGGAAACCTTCTTTGATAACGCGGTACTCTAGCTTCACTGAAATAACGTTGCGAGTGTGTCTCGCGAAAAAGGCACCTCTTGGAGCCATTCACATTTTTTCTCTCCAAGTTTGGGAACCTCCTACAGCATTTCTGTTGAGGGCACATTAACGAGATATATGTCAAATGATGCCTAATTCCAAGAGCTGTTAGGCTCTATTTTGAATTTTGCAATACCCGAAACGGCGTAAAATCCCTAGTGCAAAAACTTCAAAATTTAAAAAAATTTTAAAATTTGGTTTCACGACTTTTGCACAACATAATTTGACAATAGTTAATGACACGCTAATTAAATCCGTGCTGGTCTTTTTCTACAAGTGTTTATAGCCTACATTAGAAGAATTGGACACTTAAGCTAAAATCCGCGATTACAGCGATCAAAAGAAAGAAAAAAAACTTGTACGTTTCAAACACTTTTTTTTGGATTTTTTGACTTTGAGTACTTGCCGAAACCACATAGAACCGTTTCAGGTCTTGATTTTTTTTTCTGATACACCATCAAGTGTTGTTAATATAATTGCATCAAAAGTTCTTTAAAAAAATCAGAAGTTAAAAAAACAATTGAGATTGAATGTCGGTTTCATATAGGTAAACGTAAAATGAGAATTGCCCATACATTATTATATATGGCACTTATCGGTGGGCTTCATAAACGCCATTTCAATAGACAAACGAACAGACGGAAATGGTCCTATCGACCTCATTTCTTACAAGGATCCTTAACACTTGTGATGAAGGGTATAAATAAGGCCCTTTAAAATGTCTATTTTTTTCCCGGTCGAAGTAAGTTTGTATATATTTTATGCATGTGTATGGAAAGTATGTATATATGGTTGTTGTAGTAATACTATATATAAAGCTTTTATATGCGAACTTTTGGGATTAATTGATGCTTAATGCTTTGGCAAGTAACTTCTTGTTACTTTTTCACACACACACAGACACAAACAAACAAATATACATTCGAATGTATACAAAAAGATTTGCCCTTTTTAAATGTATGAGTGAGTACACATAGTACAGATTTTTCATAAATTGAATGTATATTTCTGTATGTCTGCCTTTTGGTCGAACATAGTGTCTGTCCACTATTGGCATTGTATGAATGTATGTATATATTAACAAAAACCCTAGTGTTTGTGTATGTTGGTTCAAGTACTTATTTGTTGCTATTGTTGTTGTTGTTGCTATAGTTGTTATTATTACCTTTTTTTTTTTATTTAATAATCATTTTGGTAGAAAAGATCTGTTATGAAAAGTCCTTTGAGATTATGGGCCTTAATTGAAATATCAAGTATCAAGTGTATTGTAATACAAGAACACACATATATATACACATGAACTATTAAACATTCATGCAACAATGTCTGCATATAGAATTGCCTATTTGTATGAACAAATTTCTTTGTGTGTGTGTAAGTGCGTTAAGCTTTTGAGAAGAAAATCTGTATAAAACGTGATGCTCTTTAAAGATTATAATCCTGATGAGTTTTGAGCCTTTTAGTAGTTATTATTTGCACACGCTTATTCACCAGTAACTTACATAAATACTCTCAAACATATTAAAGCTTACACATATGTATGTGTATATAAGTAAACTTATGTGCAGCCACTATAACGTCCACTACAAGGATACTTATGTGTAAGTGTTTGAGTGTATTTTACTTTGATTTTACTCTATCTTTAATATGTCTGTGTATCTGTAAGTATGTTTTGGTTTTGGTTGTAATAGTTAATAAATACCCTTGATGATGTTGTGCTAAATGGTTTGTATTTAATTGCAATATTTTCTATATTGAATATGTGTGTTAATATATCCTTGTATTTGTGTCACATTTTTTTCATTAAAGATGACATTTAGAAAATCTCAACATTATTACTGTTAATATTTTAAGCTTTCTAAAGTACACATAAAACATATTTAATACTGGTTTGGAAAAAATACTTAGGAAAAAATGAAATAATGTGGTAAATTTAGTAAACCTTTGGTTTTTTTTTTTTTTTTTTGTTCTTTTACTCAGATTTTTGTAAAACTTAATTGACTTTTTGTATTATAAATGCTGAACACATGTGTTAAACATCTGCATTGTTTTCTTATAAATGTACATATGTGTGTGTGTGTGGATTCTAAATTAATATTATATATTTATTTTTGTGGCAAATTCTTTAAATCGTACAATCAGAGATGGATGAAGATGAGGTCCCATAAGAGAAGGTAAACATCAATTCCAAAAAAGTCACTTTGTTGTCCAAATTCCTACAGCTATCCATTGGAATGCTTTTCTCACAGGATGTAAGAGAAAATGTTGAATTTTTTTTTTTTTTTTTTTTTTTTCATTGATAATAATAAAAAATTACACTTGCCTTTTTCCTTTTTTGGGTCCCTTCGAAGAGGACTTTATTAGAAGGCATTCTAGAAGTTATTATTATAATCTGAGTGGAGCTTTGACTTTGGTTACAGAAGCTCTAAAGAATTTTCTATAGAAGTAGCACATGTAAACCAGAAACATGATTTGTATTAAGACTTTAATCATTTCTCCGCTAGGATTCATATTTTGAAGGCCACAGAATAAGTTTTAGAATTGAAATTACTGTCATCTGCTATATGGTCTTCCTTACTATTTTCCGCCTGGCTATAAATATTTACTATTAAAACTTTTAAAAATAATTTAAAATATTGTATTGTTCTACATTTGTAGAAAGTTAACAAACTATTTCAAATGCAACTAAATTTGGTCATAAATTTCGGTGGTTTATTTTTTATTTGTTGTTCAAAACGCAGAATATAGTAGTTATTTATAACTATTACAAGCCAAATTAAAAATTGTAAATTATGTATGTGGGGAAGGAAGGCTACTACTGCGGCCTTGTTTTAATTAAACAAAAATTCAACATTAATAATTTACTCGTCTTCTTTTTTTGTACACAGAAAAAAATATTTCAAATAATTTTTTAATAAAATTATTAATTAACTTTATATTGGAATTTAATTATATGATTTATTAATATAATTAATTTTCTAATAGGTTTTCAATTTTGTTTTTTAATAAATTGACATCTGTTAAGAAAATATAAAGAAAAATTATACATTTGTCTATAAAAGTACAGAAATAAAATAAATTTAAGTAAATTTTCAAACATTTTCAGCTCATTGCATCTATTTAAGGAAAAGAAGTAATAATAATATCAATTATTCTAGTTATTAATATTATCATTTTGATGATTGGAGCAAAATCAATTAAAAATTAATTAATATTACAAATTTCGTAATTGAAGTCCATTTTTACTTTTTTCTGTGTATGTATGTGTTTGCTTGTTGCATTGTTATTGTTCATTTAACAATAAATTTAGTTGCTTTTTTTTTGGTGTGGATTTTAGCCTTGTTTTGTATAAACTTCATTTACGTATTATGAATTGCCTGCAATTTGAAATAAAAATGCATAAATTTCAGCAATATGAGTTTGTGTTTTTTTTTTACTATTATTTATTATTTTCACATCAGGCGTAAAAAAATAGTAATAATAATAACAAAAAGCATCATACATCATAAACGATATAAGATAAAAATAGATACAGTTAAGCGTAATAAAAAAATATATTTTTTATAGTTTAACTCTTAGAAAAACAGTGGATAAGGAAAGAGTGTTAACAAATTTTAAACAAAATAAAATAGTTTATTTTTAGAATAAAATTCCAAAACATTGGGTCTATCTACTTAAATTCATAATGATAGAGGATTAATAATATCAACAATTGTTCATATGTATTTTGAAATTAATTTACCATAAGACCTCGATTGCTTAGAAACATGTTCTATAAATAAAAATAATGAAAATATTTTTGTGAATTTTGCTAGTGAAAATCCCTTAGATAGACTACCTACATTACAGTGCCTTGATTTGTATGGGGATAAAGTTGCAAGTGCATCCCCCTAAAATTAATGTTTGATATGTTTTAAACTAATTCCCAAAATATTTCGGTTCAATTATTTAATTTACGTATGCTGCACCATTTTAAAATACTTGCAAAAAAAGAAATGGTTTTCGATCGACAAACGCAAATTTTTTGGTAATAAATCTGTATCTCCTAAAATACTGCTCGTATGAAATGTATAAAAGAGTTGTAGAGGAGGACCTAAGCTTTCAGAAAAATCATCTTGTTGTCACCCTGTAATCACACTCGAGTATGTAAAAGTTTCAAAAAATCGCAACTTCTACAAATTAAGTCCGATTTTAAAGATTTTTATATTTCTGTAAAGTGCTTGGCAAGATAAAGCTTACTCACCTAAGATATCTCTTACAATTAAAAAGATATTTTCACTTAAATTTTGAATTTTTGATTTTTTGACTCGACTTTTTCTTTCCTTTTTCGGAAATAAATCCTTAGGTATATGAGGTAAACATTTTTTTTAAATATTCTGTAATTTTTGATATATTCCAAAATAATTTTCTGAAAGAATTTTTGGATTATCTCAATTTGTGTATACGTGAAAAATATTCAAAGTCAGCACTCTGAAATTAGTACCCCACTGTGCAGTGGATGTCATAAATAAGTAAACAAACTCATCATTTCTCTTTCGCTTTAACCCTTAAATGCCTTAAATTCCTAAGGCCACAATTTTCGTTAAATTTTTCTTAAATTGGTTTTGTATCGTTTAAAACATATGTCTTAGTAAAAAAAAAATATTTTTTATTTCTTAATTTCGCCGTTTTGGAAATATTTTGAAATTATGTCAAAAAATATTTTTTATTAAAATTAAATAAACGACCTTTTTCAAAGTGTAAAATCTAAGAACCTATGAATATTTTTTTACAAAAAAAAAAAAAAAAAATATTGCCAGTTCAAAGATCTTTAAAGATATTGAAAAATATTGTACTGATATAAGTAGACAATTCTCTAGAAATTATAATTTTCCGGTTGTATCTTTAAAGACCAGTTAAGAATATATTGCGTATATAATTGGAATAGATGAAGTTTCGCAGTCTTGGAAAGATAATATAGTGGTAAATTTAGTGACAACTTACATTCGAGCAAAACATGTACTCTGTAGTGCTGAAATTAAGACAAAACAATCAACAACTGTGAAAACGTTTGACAAAATGAAGAGAACGATTTTTATTTAGGGAGGCTTTGAAACTAAATGGCTAACTATTATGATATATTGCCAGTGTATGACACAATAGAACGTTCCTTCTACAACTGTCGCCAATCTATACCTTCGTATAGAAAGCAAGAATTCCCGAATTCAGTTCTTGAGTTTTATAGTCTTCATCAATATCAATTCTGAGTTTTATATAATCCGAATGGATATGACAAAAGAAAATCCTCGAAAGCTGTGAATGTATATTCATTCTATGACAAACCCTAGCCAAAGAGAGTGTCAGACGCAAAATTCACGTAGGTCAAACAAAAAACATCCGAATAACTGTACATAAGACACGAGAGTTGTTCCTCAACTAAAGTTACTTAACGACTCAATAAAGCCGTTAAAATTAGTCTGTGTCCTCAAATTATATAGGACTACAATTATCACATGGGTGGAGTTGAATTAATGAATAGTTCAATGAGTCTTCACAAAATTCTAATGAAAAGACGAAGTTAGACATATAATGTATCTTTAGGATATAACAATTGTTAATAACTGGCAATTGTACAAAAGGATATATCAACATGAACCTGGATTTAAGCCCATGCGCCTGATTGAATTTAAGTTAGAAAATGCTTATAAATTATTATCCTGCGATGCACAACATTCCTAGTAAAAATAATTTAAAGGACATTAAAAGCTCAATATAAAATGAAACGGAGTTTAAAAATAGGTGGACTTATTCGAGCAAAAAAGTGACCGAAACACAATAAAACCTTTAATTAGAATAATTCTGGAAAAGATCCGATATTTTCTTAAAAATCAAAAGGAAATAATTTATTCTTTTATGCTTAGAACTTGAACATAACAGACATTAATAAAAAAACACTTTAGAAAAATTCGCCCATTGGTTTAGTATCTATAAGCAGATTTACATGCACGGATTTTTTCGTGCGCAGTCCTTATTTTTAAATTTATTATTTTTCAAAAATGTGTGCCAAATATATAAAAAAAAATCATTAATAAAAAAAGTACTAAAAAAAATACGTTAAGACAAGGTACTTATTTAAAAAAATATTAATGTGTAGAATATCTTTTTCCTTAAAAAAAATCCAGGAACAAAATTAGTACAAATATGAATTTATGTGTCTACACAGAAAAAAATATTTAAAAAATTTGTCTATTAAAATTATTAACTAATTTTATATTGGAATTTAATTATATTTTTTATTAATATAATTAATTTTCTAATTGATTTACAACTTTGTTTTTAAATATATTAATAACTGTTAATAATATATGAAGATAAATGAAAGATTTGTCTATAAAAATACAGAAATAAAATAAATTTAAGTCAATTTCCAACAATTTTCAGCTCATTATATCTATTTAAAAAAAAGGCAGTTAAAATAAAATCAATTATTTCAGTTATTAATATTATCATTTTGATGATTTGAGCGAAACAAATTAAAAAATAATTAATATAAGCAATTTCGTAATTGAAGTAAATTTTTACTTTTTTCTGTGTGCTAAATCTATTTTTTTATTTTTTTATATTTTTCAAAAATCTTTTTTTTTTTAACTTATTTTTTTGTTAAAATAATTTCAAAATAGCATAAATAACTTTATCCGTTTATCATTTCCTTTCAACAGTTCGTTTAAAAACAATAAGAGAAACTGATGGCGAAAGTGCATTTTAAGTCATAAATATGTACAAGAAATAAATAAAAAAATATATGATAAATAAAAAATGCCAAGCAGCAAAACTTTATTGCCGACAATAGAAATAAAATGCACTTCATAAAGAACGGGTTTATATTGAAAATTTATAGAAAAATTATAATAAGAAAATTTTTTGAAAGAAGTGAATAAAAGGTACATGAAATGGAGTGAAAAATATTCATAAAAAGTAGCTTATAAATAGAAAAATAATAATAATAATAAACTTTATATTAAAGAAATTTAAACAAAATGTAAGATAGATAGCATTAATTTACGTGGCTATTTTTATGCTTAAAAAAATTATTATATGTAAAACTAACAGCTGAATACTGCAGCCAAATTATAAATCACTATAAATCTATTAAATAATTTGAATTTCCTATTATGTCTTTTTAACTTAATAAAACGATACAAGAAACTTAAAATTATAACTAATTTTATTAGACGACCTCTTGACCTAGAAGAATTGTCTAAAAGATTTATTATCTTACACACAAATAGTATCTGGCACCCTTATACTATATTTAAGAAAAATTATGTTTAGGTGCATTTAACACACATGTTGTACATGTTTTCCTTTTTGTCTTTCATAACACATGGATCTTAAAGTACTATTTTACGATTTAACTGCTACTTATTTATATTGGGAGAAAAAACAAGAATAAAAAAATTTATAAACAAAAAAAATTACGCATAAATAATGCAACGCACAATTTGAAGTAAAAATTTTATAGGAAAATAAACAATAATATTAGTGTTGCTGTGATTGTTTATATGATATATATTTTTTAAGCTAAACAAAAATAATAATAATTTGAAAATTGATTTAACTCAATTCAAAAATAAAGTTATTGGTGTTAATTCTGGAGAATTGAAAATTAAAGCAGATTTTTTTTAATGTTGCTGTTGATTCATCATTGATTCTTGGAAATACCATAAATAACAAAATATGTAATTGAGCTTAGTTGAAATAAAATACAGTTAATTTCTGTTTTTAATTTAATAGAAATATTCTTCAAAGATTTATAAGCCTCAAGAGGGGATTAAAAAGTAACGAAATTTTTAATAGGAGAATATATAAAAAAATTATTAAAATTAACTCAATAAATTATTATTTAAATGTACTAAACATTTATTTTCTTACCATTTCGCCTATTATTAAGTAATCATACAATAACAAATCATCACTTACCTAAAAAGAAAAAGAAACAAAAAATAACAAAGTTAGTGAAAAAATTTAAATTTTACTTTAATTAAATTCAATATAATACAAAATACAATATAATACTTTATTTTATTTAAGAAAATTTTCTTATACATTTTCATTCACAAATATTTTTATCGTTTTTTATATTTGTAATTAGATTAAAATCTGTATCAAATTTTACCAAATTTTTCTCCGACCGTCAGAGGGTTAACATTCTGTTTATTTATATCTGTGGGACACATTGATCATTTTTATTAAATGGTTTCACTTAATGTGAGATAAATTTATAACAACTTTTTAGTAATATATAATAAAATAATAATAAAGGAGAAAGAAAGAAGAGGGTTTATATAGGGGCTATAGTCAATTATGGACAGATTTTCATGAAATTCGGCGCATGGATTTAGAGATATATGCAACTAATATGTGCTAAATCTCATTTTAAAATATTGCTATATTTATGGGATTTATGATTGTAAAACCCCTTCTCCGGAAAGTTTGATTACAAGGTTTACATGGTCGGACGGACATCGTTAAATCGACTCAGAAAATGATTCTAAGCCGATTGGTATAAATTAAGGTGTGTTCTAGGCCAATATTTTTGGGTGTTACAAACATCAGCTCAAACGCATAATACCCTCTCACAGTGGTTTCAAAACGCTTTTTTTTTTTTTTTGAAACAATTCAGTAATTTTAGAACCGATAAAGGTATCTCTATAAAATTTCACATGATGAGAGCTGAAGTGTTTTCTAGTTGATTTGGTGGAGTACAACCCCTAGCGGGTTAAGGGGGAAGTGGGTGGCCCTCCAAAGTTGTCCATCTCGGGTATGTAATTTTTTTGAAAAATCTTTTATTATTGTATATATAGATAGTCCTTGTAAATCTCTACAAAAATACGTTTGCATGTGTAGATTATCTCTTTCAGTTTAAGAGATATTCGGGTCAAAATAAATGTTTACCTCATTTTTAGTCTCGGTTTTTTTTAGTTTTTTTTTTTTTTTTTTAACTTGGCAGGCTTAATATTGCCCCTAGAATTTTTCTAAAATATTTGCCAGATTCCTTACAAAATTCTAAGTAATATTGCTGCAAGAATCGTATAAATATATGAATGTGTTAAAATTTATATTAATCTAAAGTTGGAACTTTAAAAAAAATTTAAATTTTTTGGGTTTTTTTCCAAAAAGGTGGCAATATTTATTCACTGATAAAATTTGTTTTTTGTTCTGGGCTTTATCATTTTTTTAATGTTTTCAAAAGAAATCTTAATGTAAATGAGTGTAAAGTAAATCCGAAGGAGTTTGGGGCAAAGGTCTGCCCACAAGCCAAATTTTGTAAATTTTGTAAATTTTTTTTTCTTTTTTTCTTTTTAAGTTCTCAAATCGCAAAGCTGGGATCGACTTAAAATTATTTAAATTTTTTAGCTCTATATGTAAGTTATACACCCAAAAATTATTTTCTGAAGGAGGTCTCTTATAACAACAGGGTGACCATTTCAATAAAAAAAGTCAATTTTTTAACACATTTTATACGGATTGGGATTTTGAGTGTTTTCATGTAAAAAAGTGGGCATTTTTGAATTCTCTGATTTTAGCACAAGTTTATACATATTATACAAAAATTTCAATAAAATATCACCATTCGTTTGTATTGTATTAAAGTTTTAATATTTATTTTATGTTTTAAAAAACTCCAAAAATTGTAAATTTTAAGTCCTTCAAGAAATTCTAGTTAAAAATATTTTCGAAAATCTTCAATCAAATTACTACTAAGAATTTTAAAATGATTTTAAATATTTTTCTAGTTAAATAAATTACTAAATATTTAAGTATTCTAACAAATTAAATCAATTTTTACAAAGAAAATTCTAAAATCTAATTTTAATAACGTATATTACAAATTCAATTATTTTAATAATTGAAATTTATCCTATTAAAAAAATTTTATATTCAATTATTTAAATTATCGCTTATTTTTATTTATATTTGAATAATTTATTAATTGATATAATAAGAACAATAATTGAAGATGATACAATTAAATAAGTAATTGGAATAGATTTTTTACTATTTAATAAATTGTGACCTTATTTTTTCTGTGCAAGTTTTAAACCACTTTTGTTTGCTCAAATCCAAAAATGTTTATACTTATGAAATAAATGCTGGCACTTTTGCTTTTGAACACTGACAATATATCAGATATTTTCTATTTCTAGTTGGGGATTGTTAACGTAAAGTATTTACAAGATCATTTGATGCTACAATTTCTTACAAAAATCTTACGTTTATTTGATTAAATATTTGTTCAATCTGAACGCAACTTATGAACATATATATAACAATTTCTAAAGTAAATATTTATTTAAACTTATGGATATTATTAGAGGAAAAGTACTCGATATAGTGTCTAAAACATCTATGAGAAAAAGTTTATATTTACGAGATTTCTCTCAAATAATCTGATATACAAAAACTTGTTGTTTTCTAATATAATTGTTTAATATATTTTGTTTTAAACAACAATCAATCGATTTTTTTTTGTATTATTTTATTTCATTTTATTATAAATTACTCTATTTTTATTACCTTAAAAAATGTTTTCAGTCTCAAATATCCGACCATAAAAAAAATTGGTTACAAACTCAATCATTAAATATTAAATCCGTCTACTTGCTACTACAATTATTATGAAAATGAAAATTTGATGTGTCGAAAAATAAAAATAAAAAAAAACAGGAGATACAATGACTAATTTTATATTTATGTAACTAAAAATCACTTCATTGTTTGTTCAGCAAGTTACCAACTATTCTACAGAGGCCTCTAAAATATACAAATTTTTTAATAATGAAAGAAGCATATAGATCAATACATTGAAATGTATTGTTTGTCTATCTTCATATTGACTACTCTTATATTATGAAAACATTTTTTTGAAATCAATATTTTTCATAAGCTGTAGGAAAAAGTTTCAAATAACTCCAAATGCCTCAAAATACAGACGAAAATTTAATACAACTAGTAAAAATAAAACAAATAAATAAAAATGCCTATATTCGGCATAAATGAATCACATACACCCTTAAAAAATTTAAAAACAATTCAGAAAAAAAAAATATAAAAAAAATAATGATAATAATAAATAAAAAATTTATGTTTGTTAATCAGTTCATATCTCAGTAATTTATGTATCGATTTAGAAGATTTTAAATAGCGATTATCTCGAAAGTAGGTTTATTAACAGCAATATGTACTTAAGTAGCTGAACTGTATAAGAGCTACTCCAATCACATTTCAACATACACTAAATTAATCATTTTTGAATCTTAAACATTTTATAGTGTAGTCAATATTTGATTTTTAAATCTTATACATTTTAATATTTAATTCTTAAATTCCTAAAAAAGTATTGACCTTAATATATTGGAGAATCCAAAAAGTCTACCTGGACACATAAATATTTATAAGGTCATTTCATTAAGAATTGCTAATTCCTTTTAGAAGAGACAGTAGAAATCATAATAATAAAAAAAGAAATCGTAATCGTACAAAATAGTATAATTTTAAAAGAACTAGTAGCATAGTATAGAAAGTTTGTACCTAAACCAAAAAAAATAAAAAAAATCAATGCCATTCATTGTAGCAACGAGTGAGTAAGTATTTGCCAAAATATCTGTCGATAACGGTTAAAAATTTTTTTGTATACTAGTTATATGTTGACTTATTTCAACAACCACGTCTAAATCCATACCATATACTCAAATACAATATAAGTATATTGTAGTTAGTTATTGAAAAAGAGCAAAGGAAGTGAATGAGGTAGAAACGCTGAGTACGAAATATTCCTACCATGTTTAAAAACGGAAACATAATGAAAAAACCTCAACAACAATAAAGTGCATAACCACCAAGAGATGTTTTAACAACGCGAAAATAAAAAAAAAATATAAAAATTAAACTCTAAAATGCATGAGTAGTAAATATTTTGAGATCTTTGTTTAAAAATTTTTAAGTTTTTTGTTTTATTTTATTTAAAATTTCAAATAACAATAAACTTGTAAGGCCATGCCAGAAGCAAATTTAGAAACTTAACACAATAATAGCAAAAACAATGTAGAGGCAAAAAAAAGTAATAAAATGCACTATGGGATGATAAATTTAAAAAAAAATAATAAAAATATAATTTAGCAATATAAAATTCAGGAGAAAAAATGTATTGTTTTGTTGATGTTTAAGCAAAATCTTTATTATTTTCAGGATCGAAGGACCAAAAGTTTTATGGATTTACATTGAAAAAAGATATGAATTTATGTTTGGATGTTAAATTTGCTTCAAATTTATCTTAACTAAAATAACGAAATATGCTGTAACGAAAACCCATAATAAATTATTTTAAAGTCTATAAATATGCTCCAAAAATATTATTTTTTCTGTATAAATTTTAAATGATGATAATTATTAAAGAGAATCGGATTTGAAAACCCTAAAGTACTGTGCAGAACAAAAAATGGGGTTATCCTAAAAGCTGATTTATTTTTAATGTATTCAATTTGCAACAAAAACGAGAAAAAAGTTTTTATGTTCTTGATATAAAAGCGTGCACAACAAATGCCAAAAAAAATTCCAAAAATATTTTCGAAAAAATATCAATAAAATTTTTAATCAGAATTTTAAAATAATTTCAATTATTTTTATAACTAAATATATTACTCAAAATCAAAGTAATCTATCAAATTAAATTCAAATTTTACATAGAAAAATCTATAATCCAATTTCTAATACGAATAATACATATTTAATTTTTTTTTTTATTAATTAATTGAAATTCAACCTATGAATAAAATTATTATTCAAATTATCTCTTATTTTTATTTAAATTTAATTAAATTATTAATTGATACTATAAGAAAAATAAGTGAAAGTCGACAAACAGTTTTATTTTTAATAAAATAAAATATTAGAAAATTTTAATTTTGATCACGAATAATTGACAGAAATACAAAAGTAATTAGAATAGTTGTTATCTTTAATAAATTGTTTAATCTTTAATGAAATTGTGTTTGTTTGGGTTTTATAAAACCGATTTTCTTTAAATTTTCACAGTATCATCCTGTAATACCTGAAAATTAAATAAGCTACTTTTCGATAGGAGCAGGGGAATGGTAGCCTCCATACAAATTAAATAGTTATTATCGCATATACCCAGAATTATCGCAGATATTGTCCTGAGGTTTTGTGGAAATAACTTATCAATTTATTGAGATGAAAATGGAGTGGGTAGATCTAGGATGAGTGATAGCTCCCATACAAAGAAAATACTAATTTACGGAGTTTTAAAATTTTTCTGGAATATCTTTCTTATCAACTCAAAATGAGACGGATACGAGCAGGGAAAATGGTGTCCCCATACAATGATTTAATATTTTCATCATATATCTTAGGAACTACTAAAGCGATATGAAGGGGGAAATGATACCCCCTATACAAAGCAAATGTTATCTAAAGTTTATCTAACAAACTATTATAGTGAGAGCTCTAAAATTTTGTGGGAGCAACTCTTTTATCATATTGCATTGAGGAAATTCAAATATGACGGATAGGGCTAGCGGAATGGGTAGCCCCCATATAAAAAAAGGCTAATTTACAGAAAGTTTTAAAAATGTTTATAAATAATTTTCATATCAAATTTGAATAGGGATTATAGGCCGAAGGAAATATTAACTTTAATATAAAATAAATATTAATTATTGCATCAAAAATGGTAGCGAAGCTCACAGTGTAGAATAAACAATTTAATCGCACCAATGATTTCTATGATTTCTATTCTTCTGCACAATTTTATATGAATATACTAATAGCGTTTTCTTTTCTGAAGAAAGATGTTACCTTGTTACTGTGTAACATTTTTTATGGGTTACCTTCGCCAAAATAAAATGTTACCCTTTTTATGATTACAATAGAACAAAAAATCTGAGAGCAGTTCTGTATTTGTGTTATTTTTAACTCAATCGAGAGAAATTGGATTTTTGGTGAAATTTCGGATTTTGGATGTAACTTTAAGTTATTGGGAACATTTTTGGTGAAATTGTATATTTCTGGTGAAATTGTATATTTCTGGTGAAATATTTAATTTTTGGTGTAATATAAAATTTTTGGTGAAATTTCAAATTTCGGGTAATACTTCGCATTTTTTGTAAAATTTTCGATTTTTGGTGAAATTTCGAATTTTTAGTGAAATTTTAGATTTTTGGTGAAATTTTGGATTTTTGACGAATTTTTTGATTTTTGTTGAAATTTTGATTTTTTGCTGAAATTTTAGATTTTTGGTGAAATTTTGGATTTTTTAATTTTTAGTGAAATTTTAAATTTTTGGTGAATTTTTTGATTTTTGGTGATATTTTTAATTTTTTGTGAAATTTTAAATTTTTGATGAAATTTTAGATTTTTGATGGAATATTTGATTTTTGGTGATTTTTCGCGTTTTCGGTGAAATTTTAGAATTTTGGTAAAAATTTTAATTTTTTTGTGAAATTTTGAATTTTTGGTGAATATTCAGAATTTTTGTGAAATTTCCATAATTTTGTGAAACATAAATTTCTTCCTGCTATATATTTCAGTGTTCTGTTAATAAAGTGCAACATGCTCACCCTCTACTATTTTTGAGGGTGAAACATGTAACATATTTTTTAAATTAAAAGGCAACACTATTAGAAAACATCCGACCCATTTAAAGTATTACACTTTTTTCAGAATAGAACACAAATGAGGGCATAGGGCAGAATAAAGGCAACATTTTAGCGAGAAAAGAAAACGCTATAAGTTAAAAACCTTTAAAATTTGTGCTTTTGTTAATCCATAAAATATGTGTTGTAAACTAAATATTGCAAAAAATATAACTATTCTTAAGTTTAGTCTAATTTTGTTGCCTTCGTACTGAATAGTACTGTATGTGACAGTAAAATGAAGATTTCATATAAAATATTTGGATTTATGCTTTTAGTGCAGTATGTGCAAATTTATACTCTTAAGCATTTAATATGCTAAAATATGCTCCAAAATAAAGATTATCTATGAAAATATGACAAATTTTGCTATAAGCCCAAAATATAATAAAAATAGGCTGCTAAAATTGAAACATGTAAAAAACCCAAAGTTAATTGATTTTTTTTTTTTTTTTTTTTTTTTTTTTTTGTTTTGTTGCATTCTTTTATAGTCTTCAACTTATTTTTAAATTTATTTGTATAAAATTTTCTTTTTATTAAATTTGTACATTAAGACCCATAGTACCTAAATTATTTTGTAGAGTGGCAGTAATAGCAACAATTGGCCAAGAGAAATATTGTACATGTACCTACATTCATGTAGTGCAAATATTGAGATTTGACCTTTTTTTTCTCTAACGTACAGACATTATTCAAGTGAATGATTATGTGTGTGTGGAAAAGAGCTAGAGAGGGTAGAGTTTAGATGTTCAGAGCAGAGTTCTATTTGTTTGCCATTTGTTTAACAATTGTTAAATACACATAAACAAATATTTATGTATTGGTGGTATCCATATAAGTGTATAAATATAAATACACATACATATAATATATATGTGTTTATAAGTACCCTACGATTTATGAAACCAGATGAATTTATGAACCAGTAAAATTTATTATCAATTGCCACCTTCTAAGTTACCATTTCCTAATTATTTCACTAGAATTAGTATTTATTTTGTCGACGAAAATGTATACAGAGGCAGATCTTTTTGTTTCCCTTCCATTATTTTGGGTTTTAAAAATGAACTTATTCATTCATATAACATTATACATTACTTTACAGTACACCAGTAGATTGTTCAAATATTTAAAAAGTTACTTTTAAAACTTCAGGGTATTTATATATTTTTGAAGACTCTATGAATGTCGGTAATAGAATGTATTTGTGTTGAAATAACAATACTTTGTGTTAACCTAAATTTACTCATGATTTTGTTGTTTTTGCTCTCTTTTTTTTTTTTTTGTTTTTAAATAATATTTTTTGTTCATTTTATTTTTATACTTCATCTTCTTCAAGTTAAAAATGTTTATAGTGGTTTTGTTGTAGTTCAATTTATTTTCATTTGGTTTTTTTTTATATTGTTCTTATTGTTGTTGTTGTGCTAATACTTGTTCTTTTATTGATGCATATTCGTAAACAATAGCAATATGTTTTATGTACGTCAAGTTTTTCTTTCTACCAAAACAAAAAACCGATTTCAATATATAAACAATAAAATAAAAAATGAGCAACAACTACTCTCTAACAGCAAGTAATTGTTTATCTCGCAAACATACACATTTAAACAAAGAAAAAAACCAACCTCAACCTCAACGACAAGGAAACCAACCACAACCACAAAACAAGATATACAGATACGACGAGAGAAGCACGCGAGTGTGAAGCATCTACTTTGAAATCACAAAAAAAAATTACAATAAAAATAAAAATTGAGCAAAAAAGTCTAAAAAACGACAATAACTTAAAAGCTGCTGATGCTGCAATTGATTGTGAATGTAAATCTGTGGCAGCAGCAGCAACAATAGCTATATTATTGACAACATTGACTTAAGCTGCTGCAGCATCAACAAACGGAAATAACTACCATCAATCGCTGGTAAAGCGTTAAAAGCCAAAACACTTTGGCTGCCTTAAAATGCAACCAGCTTTTATACTACACTAACACTGATACACACTTTATATAAAACACTGCCAGGCAATTGATCGTTTAGGGATTTTTCTCATTCTTTACATGCAACAACAAAAACAACAGCAGCAACAACAGAAAAAATACCTTGCAATCAAATCAAATAAGCAAGAAATCCAACCAACCAGCCAGCCAGTCAGCAAACAACAGCAACAAAAAAAAGAAACGTGTTTTAAATCGAATTGTTACGAATCGAAACAATTTTTTTCTGTTGTCGTATTGCCTTAGTGAGTAATCGCTGTCAATTGTCTCTAAGAAGAAGGTTGTAATGGATATTTTTTACAATTGTGTTACAAGGGCCTTAAGTTTAATATTAAGTATTAAAAAAGAGGCATTTAAATACAGTATAAATTCGATAATTCGGATAATTGCAGACTCCTATCCGAATTATCGAATTATCCGTACTATCGAGGTTCTTTCCTGGTCACTTTTTGTAGGAAAAAAGTAGTAAAATATATTAAATATTTAATATATGAGAAAGTTAAAAATCAAATCCAAACTTTTTGTCAAAAAATTTTCTATATTTAAAGTTTTTAAAAAAATTATCATTCATCCCAAAAAAATACTAACTGAAAATACTAACTATAAAAAATACCCTTTTACTGAAAAAAAATACTTAACTGAAAAGGATGGAATTAAATTATAATCAACTCTTACATCGGAATTCTTATCGTATTTTCTAAGCTTAACTAAAATTGAAATAGAAAATATACTTTTTATATTCAATCCGGATTATTTAGTTGCAATCAATCCGAATTATAGAATATATAATGAGTTGGGAAAGGCTGTACGAATTATCGAATAATCCGGATTATGGTTTAAATAAATAAATTAAAAAATATCAGCTTTTTATTTTTCCATATTTCAGTACTTATTTGTAACTAATAATGTAACTAGTTACTATTCATTTTGCTAATGACTTCTGTAATACTTTCAAATTAATGAGTTATTGAATAGCTTCAAAGTAATTAGTTCCTGTAATGACATCTAGGTAATGACTTTCTGAAGTGCCTGTTAAAATAATGAGTTATTCATCTAACTGGGAACTTTGTAAAGGTTAAAGTGTAATTTTATAATATTGTGGTCACTGAAATTTTTTACATAATTTCAGCAACCATATTATAGTTATAGTAATCAAACATTAGTTTCCATAACAAAATTATTTTTGTAGTAAACATAAAATGTATTTGTCACAATCATTTATATTAGCTATTCTACCAATTTCTAGAATACACATACCTATATTTGGTGTGACAACTATATCTTTATTTTTTTTAGAAAAGTTTATATAATGATTTATACTGTAATTTAAAATTAATTTTGATACCGTTACTTTCTCCAATTATTATTTTTTTTTTTAACATTCATCTTTGCCTTAAATATTGTCCTGTATTTTTAACTCTGCTAATTTTTAAGTAAATATGTCTTAATATACACAATTGTGTCTGGCCTGTTTTTTCCCAAAGGGCCCCAATACCAAAAAAGGCAAGTTATAACATTTTTCTCTGAATAAACTTAACAACAAATAATGGATTAAAATAAAACTTGGTTTGATTTTTTTTTTTATATTTTTCATTTGTCGTTTTTTCCAGGCTATATGATAGAGTTTGTAAGCAGATTATGTTGCATTGCAGTTAAAACCCCAATGACTTTTGTGTGCATGAGAGGAGCTATTGAGCTGCTTGCCTTTGCTAGATACTATTAAAATGTTCCCTGCTTACAGCTATAGTTAAGCTACAATAAAGGTTTGTTTACTGGTGATAGTGCTCAGCCTGTTTGTAAACACTGCCAATATTTTGAAAGTTCTTAACTAAAAAAGTAGTCAAATGTGTAAATCTTAAAAATGTTTGAAATTTTTTCTCTCCTTTTTTTTTATTGGTTGCAGGCAGCAAAAGGAACTAGTTAAACTTGTTTGTTATTTAGGTATAAGTATGGTGTATGGTTACAAAGTAATATTGTAAGGCAAAGTGGAAGGAAAATACTTGTAATAAGATGAAAGAAAGAAAGGAACGTTGCTTTTTGGTTTGAATACTGTTACTTGTTCAAAAGTTTTTTGTCAAAGTAGTTTATACCTTTAAAGCACAAAGTATAAAAAGAGTGTTGTCAATAACATTTCCTTAGAAAAATTGTAATTATTTTGGGAAAACAAAACTATTTAATCATTTTTATAAAAAATGAAATTGAAAAAAGATTCGGGTGTGCCGAATCTTTGATACCCTTCACCATATTACCATCTTACTATCTTATCGACATCATATTACCTTATTACCGACAAATAATAAAATGTTTTCCTTAACGTATGCTTTCATATTTTCACATATATAAATCTAAATTTTTTTCAAACTACGAAAATTTGAATATATAAAAAAAAAACAATCATAGCAGGCTTTGCTTTTAAAAAATAAACAACAACAACAATTCCATATTTACTTCTTTTTTTATGTGTGTATATACAAACTGGCTGCATATACAAAGAACAACAACAACACTGTTATTCATTATATTACTTCTGTTGCTAACTAAACTACTTGTCTTATAGGCAAAAACGTCACTAATAGTCATTACAATGCTTAATATAAATGTTTGTGTATGTATTTATGTATATTCTTAACAGATATGTTTTAGTTTTAAAAAATAAACAACAACAATTCCATATCTATTTATTTTTGTACAGACTGCATATACAAAGAACAACAACAACACTGTTATTCATTATATGACTGCTGTTTCTAACTAAACTACTTGTCTATACAAAAAACAAAAAACGTCACTAATAGTCATTACAATGCTTAATATACATGTTTGTGTGTGTATTTATATTCTTAACAGATTTGTTTTTGGACCATAACTCTGTTGATTATAAACGAATTTGGTTTTTTAAAAAAAACGAAATTTTATAAAAACATTTATGACTGATCTATATAAAAATAAAATCTGTAGCTTGAACAAGGGCTTCAAAAATAAAAAAAATCGTTTTCCCCGATATCTCAGTTATTACTGAACCGATTTATTTCATTTTTTCAGAACAAAAATTCAGAAAATAATTTCCGAGCCTCCTTTAAAAATTCGAAGTACCTGGTATATGTAGAGGCTTCAGAAACTGAAAAACCGGTTCCAAAAACCGGTTTTTAAAGCATATCTCCGCCATTTATAAACCGATCCTGCTGATTAAAAGAACCGAAATTTTATAAAAATATTTGTGACCGATCTGTATAAATATAAAAATCTACAGCTTAAACCAAGTCTTCAAAAAATAAAAAATGCGTTTTGTCCGATATCTCAGTTATTATTGAACCGATTTATTTCATTTGTCAGAACAAAAATTCAGAAAAAAAATGTCCGAGGCTTCTTTGTAAAAACGAAGTCCCTAGTATATACAGGGGCTTCAGAAACTGGAAAACCGGTTCTAAAAACCGGTTTTTTTAACATATCTCCGCATTGTATGAACCTATCTTGCTGAATTCGAATAGCAAAATTCTCGAAAGCATTTCCGATCGTTTGACATATATATTATATATGTCAGTTATCGGTGGGCTTCATAAACGCCATTTCAACCGACACACGGACGGACGGACATGGTCCTATCGTCATCATTTCTTACAAAGATCCTGAAAATGTAAACTTTTTTGCTCTCCGACGAAAATTGTGGGAATTACAAACGGAATGACAAACTTATATATACCCTTTACACCTGTGGTGAAGGGTATAAAAAACAAAAAAAAAAACGTTTTATTGTTAACACCTTTACTTTGGCTTAATTTCAAATATTTTCATTATTACCATATATTTGTCGTGTTGTTATTTTGTATACTCTAAAAGGTTGCACTTAATCGTTTTAATACTTTTCACACAAGTAACAACAAAAACCAGAAAAAATAATCAATTTTTTCCAGATATTCCCACAATTACAATAAATATGTCTGTTACAAGCAACCATGTAACCAGATATGATCTTTTAATTGCCTTTTGCTTTTGTAATAATTATTGACTTTTATAACGAAATCAAACTCACACATGATGTTAAGCAAACATACATAACAAATATTTAAGACAAAATAATAAAAAATATATAACAATTATTGGCTTTTTGTAAATTTGAATTTGTGTTTTTTCTGGGGTTCAATTCATTTTCTCGGTTAAATATTTATTGAATTTTAATTACTGACCTATTTATTGTTGCTGCTGTTGTATGGCAGTTGTTAACATGAAATCCTAAATAAATATTAGGGGCAATTTTTATTTTAAACACTGTTTATTATAGAGGGATTTAACTATGTGTGTGTGGTGAGTGAGCCTTAAGGTTAAGAGGATTAGAAATTAAACTGTTTTCTGAATAGGTTTTATTAACTTAATTTTTCAAAATTATAATCGTTGTATTGTTTTTATTTGCAAAGTATTTTTATTCTGCTCCACGCAAGAGTTTTCTATCAAGAATAAATTTTAGCAGTTTATGGTGGTTATATCGCTTTATCTTTTGTTAGAACCATTTTGTTCATTTCAAATAACAACTCAGAAAAAATTCACCAATCATCAAAATAATTCATTCAATTAAAAATTGTTTAAATATACACCTCTTACCAAAATGATTATATCAATTACTAATAAGTGTAAAAAATAAAAAAAAATAGAAATCCCAGGAAAAATTTTAGAACATGTTCTAAAATCATTAGTTCTAGAACTGGTGTAATCAGAACCACTTCAGATTCTTTAATAACATCCTCAGAACTAGTGTTATCACAACCAAATCTGACACTAATGGAGTAGAACTAGTGCTTAAGAACTAATTCTGTATGATTTCTACAATGATGACTTCCTAGAACTGTTTAAAATACTTGTATAAATTATTTCAATAATTAAAAAAAGATTAATTAAATTAAATTGATTTCAAAAGTGGCCTTTAGGAAATAGCCCATTAGAATAAAAAATAAAATAAAAAAAAAAACAGGTTCTGAAACCGGTTCCTAACGTTTCTATGGAACTAGTTCCGAATGTGACAATTTCGAACAAAAATCACTGATTAAAGAACCAGTTCTAGAACCGTTCCATCAAAAATCATTGGTCGTAACGCCAAATTAGAACAAGTACAGGCTATTTTCAAGTGTTCTGGAACTAGTTGTAGAACTAATACAATTTTTCCTGGGATATTTCCAATTATAAAATTTATCAAATAAAAATAGATGACTGAATGAATTAAAATTTAAAATGAGAAAAAAATCTTACTTGTTTTTATGTTATTTTTGCTTGAATATTATAATAAATTTAAATGTAAAATAAAAAAAAACTGTGTTAATTGAAAAATATGAGGTAATCATTTTTTCTTTGAAATAAATTTAAAGAATTAATTGAAAATCGTTTATTTTACGTTTCTTTTGAATGTGGGAGTTACCTTATTTCTGATCAATACAGTATTGAATTTTTCAAGACACTACAAGTTGACATACATTTTCTTTGAACTGTTCATTTAATTTCATAAAAGGAATAAAAAATATAACAAAATAAAATATGTATATAAAATATAATATTTTAAAACATACACTTTTAGTATTTTTTTATTTCTCGGGAATCCTGACTAAAATTCCTGGGAATAGGGAATAGAAAATTAATATTTTCCCATGCTTTCTAGGAAAACAAATTTAATTGCGCCATCTTTATTTGCCCTAGGAATTGTTCGAAGAGATGGTCGAGTGTTTTAAGGATTTCTTAGATATCAGATTGCCAAGCTCTTTTATGCCCTAACTTCAAATAAAGTTAGCACAGAAAAAGGAAAGAAAGAATTAGATCGTTTGAATCAATCCGGATTCATACGCGCTTTGCAATTTGCTTTGATCACATCCTTTTTTGTAAGATTTCCTTAATGACTCTAACATGGGCTGGTGAATATATGGGCAAAGGTAAATGGGCTGCTATTGTGAATGTTAAATAAAAGAAAACGAGAGAGAAACTATATGATATCCTACACCATTGTATGTGAGGATAAAAATTCGAAAAGTGGACTTATAGTAAACCTGTGTCCAATTGTTTTACTAAATGTAAAACAAAACATAAATACAGAATAATGCATTGATACTAACATCTATATGATTTTATGCCATTTATGGCGGTTCCGGGAAATGGCTTTTTATAGGAGCTATGGTAAATTATGGATGTTGGCAATGTTGTTTCTACTTATATAAAACTTTGTGTCGAATATTAACTTGATACTAACATTCGTATGTGATTTATACACGTTAATGTAATTTCCTAAAGAGGGGTTTATATGGGAGCTATTGTCAATTATGAACCGATTCAGCACAAAGGTTAACACTTATACAAAACTTCTTTGCACCGAATTTCTTTAAAATATTGCCATATGTAAGGCATTTATGACTACTTAGCCCCTATTCCGGGAGGACATTTATATGGGGCTAGGTGAAATAATGGACCGATCATAACCAATTTCAGTAGGCTTCGTCATTGTGTCCAAATAACTACTCGTGAAAAATTTTATCAAAATATCTTTAAAATTGCGACCTGTACTTTGTTCACAAGGTTTACATGGACAGACAGCCAGCCAGAGGAACGGACGGACATCATTAAATCTCAGAAAGTGATTCTGAGTCGAATGGTATACTTTGGGGTGGGGGTCCGATAACTTTTTCTGTGCGTTACAAACATCAGCACAAACGCATAATACCCCAACCACCTATGGTGGTGTAGGGTATAATTAACAGCACCAGATTGGATTTGAACCTACAATTTTCTGGTTCTATATTCGCTGCTTTAGCCAACTGAACCACATGAAAGCAACATTACTGTGCCATTTTACTAATAAGAGTTTGAAAAAAAAATCTCTTTACCAAGTAACTACTGAAATAAATAGTAGCCATTACCAAAAGTTTTTTAAGGCACAAGTGGCGTAACCTGGCCGCCGATTTCTGAGCGATTAGAAGGCATTTAAAGTTGCAAACAATCAGTACTTTCAAACTTATCATAAGCTATCATCCAATTCAGCTTGTCTATGCGATAATGTTATCAAAAATTGATCTCTAAAATTCGTCATATTCTACACATAACAAAGATGATATCTCACTCGCAATTGATAGAAAGATCATTTGGTAATATTTTTTCCATAAAACAAAATTTTCATACTAATTTTATTAATAAACTTTTTTTTAAGTCTTAAAGTTAATAAAAAGGACTAATATATTTAGACGAGCTTTAAGCTCATTTCGAAAAGTTTGTGTAAAACCAAGAGTCGATCTGCAACAGTTTCCAGTAGTTTTACTTTATATGCCACAGTTTAAAATTTCAAAGAATTGAAAAATACAAAATATTTTATATGCACAAATAAAGTACAGACATACTGACAGACATCGTTAGATCAACTAAGAAATCTATACTTCCGATATTTCAGTAAAACGTAGAATCCTTACGTCTAATATTAACAGAAAGATCTAATAACTTCCAAAATAAAATCATGTTTTTAAATTTAAAACAAGTGTAAAATTTTTGTTAATAATTTAAAATTACAGAAAAGATTTTTATTTGGTTTGAGCAGTTTTAACAACAAATTTTAATAATTTAAAAAAATAAACTTTCAATTACTTAAATCTTTTCTTTCATTGCTTTAAAATTAAAAACAAATTTCATCTACAAGAAAAACTCGTTTTATTTCCATAAATACTGATGGTCAACATGACATTAAGTGCTTCAAACAATAGCGCAGCAATAGTACAAATTGCAGCACAATGCGAATTTTGTACATAAAAGTTTTGTTCTGCTATATTTGTTGTAGATATGTTTTTGTTGTTCTTCTGCATTTTAATGTTATAAAAATCTATTAGCGGCTAAATGTTATTGCTACACGTATTTCACATAAACACAATTGCTCCGGTAGTGGTGATTGTACCCTGTAGCTTAGAAAACTAAATAACTGTGTGTTAAGAATTCGATACACCCTAAGAAAAATAATAGGTAAACATCTATTATTTTAATACACTCAAAAATATTACAAGCGATTATGGAGAGAAAGGACAATTACCACTCTGTAATCCGGATTGAATATAAAATATATTTAAGCTTTATTTACAAAACACGATAGGAATTATGATCTAAGAGTAGATTATAATTGAATTCCTTCTTTTTTAGTATTTGTCCCAAATATTTTTAGTAAAAGGAGTACAAAGAAGTTTCTATTTTTTGGTATAAATGAAAAAAATTTTAAAAACTTTATATATAAATATTTAATGGATAATTAGATAATTCGGATAGCGATCTGCAACAATTAATTATTCGGATTATCGAGTATACTGTATGTGTAATCTATCTAGTACCAGGTAGCCAATTGCTTCCTTTAAAAATGCAGAGTATACTTGTACAAAAACGTGCAACACTAACGGCTTAAATACAAATTTTAAATTGAACTTTTCTTTTTTGTAAAAACCGCAAAAAAACTAAAAAAAAATAAGGAAAACTTTTATCGCAAACCAAACACAAGGAATTTTAATAATAAAAAACACAACAACAATAAAAACGCATAGAAAGAAATGTTAAAAACTTTTTGCACTCATATGAATATGAACGTATTAACGAGAAATGTATAAAAATGTTTAAGTGAGTAGGATTCAAGTGAGAAAATTTTCATTGAAGGAGTGCAAAAGAAAAAACGTGAAAGGAATTTTTTGTTTCTCCTTCTCTCAAAGAGAATCCAAAAAAGAACAAAACTTAAGGAGGAAAAACAACAACAAATAGCAATTGATTAAAACAGGTTTATTGGCAAACAAGTTGTTAAACGTTTAATACTTTTTTGCCTTTTTTTTTTAATACCACAATTTTATTAAGTTATTTTTCTTTCTCTTGTATTTTAGTTTTCATCTTAATAAATGAATTGTAAAACTATAAAATACTAACAGATATAAGAAATAAAAAAAAAATACAAAAGAAAAATAGTAATAAAAACTCTTTATTTACAAAAAAAAAAAAAATGAGAGAAAACAAGAACAAAAAATCAGCCTCAAGTGTTACAAGTTTTTAAAGTACCAACTAAGTACTATTTTTTTCCAATTGATCTTTTGCCGTAAATTTAAAGCTTTTGGGGATCTAAGGAAAGATGAGGGGAAAGAATATAAAGTTTAATGGCATCATGTCATCATGAATATTGTTCATTATATACTTTTTTTTTTTAATTTACTAGTTCGTGTTGCTGCCAGTGCTGTCGGTGTTTTATTGTAAAGAAGAAAAACTTCTGTTGTTATCCTTTTTATTGCCAGATAAACTTGACTTTGCACAATTTTACAATTACACATTTATAACAAAGTTTATTTGAATGTTTTTTTTTTCTATGAATGCACTCTATAGTGATCATGTTCGTGAAAAAAATTGTATTCGAATTTAATTTTACAAAAATTTGAAGATTTTTTCTGAGATATAATCAGGGAAAGCACAAATTTGCAATTGCACTTTTTTTCCTGTACGTTATATGAAATCATCGATAAAATATTTATCCGTTACTAAACAAATAAAGCAATTTGACATCGATGTGTCAATGCATATTGTTGCATATTTCACCCTTAAAGGCATATTTTTGCATATAATGGCATTTAGAGAATTGTTAAGTCTTCTAGAGCATATTTTGACACTTAAAAGATATATTTTTTTTTTAATTTTGTATACCTCATGTAATATTTTTAAAATCTGGTCTGAAACAGGACTTGTAATAAATGTTCAAGAGTAATTTTTGAAAGACATGTTGAATAGAACATATTATCTTTTAGACTTGTTCCCATTGCATTAGTAAATTTAATATATTTTTTTTTTCACATGACAGTCATATGAATTTGATAACTTCGGAACTAATGAAACTTTCTGGAAATAGATTGCCAATAAAATCTTTAATGCGATATAAAAAAAATTTCATAAATAAAACATAAAACTATTTTTTGGGCATATTTGTGGTTTCTCTGGATATTATAGCCAACATGATCATTTATGGGCTATATCTTTGGTAATTTAGCAGAGATATTTTTTATTATACCTTAGAGCAAGGGTTTTCAATATTTTTTACTTCACGGACCCTTTCTGAAATTTATGTTTTTCTAGGGACCTTAAATTTTGATATTTTGTTTACAAAACTTTTAAACCGTAACTGAACAGACATTTCGATATTGATGGCAGTTCAAGGGACTTCGTGATGTCTCCGCAGAATCCGGAAAGAAGTAAACAATCCTTCATTTTGTATACACCTAACTAATTCTGAACGCGATCGGAAACAGTTTCTAGGAACACATTTACGGATACCAGGGGTGCACGAACTCCCTTTTGAGAAACTTCGTATTTAATTGAAAATAGAAAAAATATGTAAGAATTTTTGGCATTGTAAGTCTCAGTGTCCGGTAAAATAAAAAAACTTATTGGTACTCTAAGATCATTTTTGTTCGGAATTTATTCCGAGAAAGCCTAATAATAGTTTAACCTGTCTGATGTGATTTCCTATGTCTAATGAATCCTCGATCCTGTAAAAGAATCTATTAGATAAGGTTAAGAACAATCTGTTACTGATTACGTTAAGAGTCTACAAAATGAATGACTATTACCTTCTTTCCGGAGTCTTCTCAACTATCACAGCGTCCATTGAAAGAGATACTTAATATTATTACACGTTTATCGACTCATAATCCCTGTCATTAATCTCGAAATGTCCTTCTGTTTATGGTTAAACATTTTCGTGAAAATTTTCCCATTATTTATGAGCCACGTTTCCTTAGGTTTCCTATAGGATACTTTTGTTTTACTCGTTTTGTATTTGTAATAGTTACGAAAAATTAAAATTTATTAAAAAAAAAACATGAAAGTCCCACCATGCTGATGTATATGTATAACTAATTTCATTCCAATGATGGTTGTTCCATAATTTTTCTTGTCATTTGAGAAACATTAAAAATATATATTTTTGGGTTGTTAAATTCGAAACTGTTTTTTTTTTTTTGTCAAAAATTTGATAGTTTTCTGTGAAAATCATAAATAAATATTTATTTATTTATTTATTTATTTATTTATTTATTTATTTATTTATTTATTTATTTATTTATTTATTTATTTATTTATTTATTTATTTATTTATTTATTTATTTATTTATTTATTTATTTATTTATTTATTTATTTATTTATTTATTTATTTATTTATTTATTTATTTATTTATTTATTTATTTATTTATTTATTTATTTATTTATTTATTTATTTATTTATTTATTTATTTATTTATTTATTTATTTATTTATTTATTTATTTATTTATTTATTTATTTATTTATTTATTTATTTATTTATTTATTTATTTATTTATTTATTTATTTATTTATTTATTTATTTATTTATTTATTTATTTATTTATTTATTTATTTATTTATTTATTTATTTATTTATTTATTTATTTATTTATTTATTTATTTATTTATTTATTTATTTATTTATTTATTTATTTATTTATTTATTTATTTATTTATTTATTTATTTATTTATTTATTTATTTATTTATTTATTTATTTATTTATTTATTTATTTATTTATTTATTTATTTATTTATTTATTTTTTATATGTTTATATGTTTAGTGAAAAGGAAATTTTCCCGATATTGATACTGAATATAGTTATTGAGTGCTTTCGGAAAGATGACTCAGACTCAGAATATACATACATAATTTGTGGTTCCTGACATGCATATTTCAGAAATTAAATTAAGGTAAATTTTGTGAGTATTTCTCTTAAACTTAATGTATTTAGTTGTTTGTTATTATAAAGTGTTATATATCATTAAAAAGCTTAAATTAATACGCGTATTTTTATGCTAAATTCATATAAATCCTTGTCATATAAAGGTAATTATGATTTGAAAAATTCTAATAAAATTCAAATAAGTTCGAAAATTGAAAAACGGACTTGGTCCTAAATTTTTATTAAAACCTTATTAAATGCGCGCCACAAAGACCTTTCTTGCGATACCAAATTTTCATATTGTTCCTTTTGCAAAAATATGAAAATAATTCGAAAACCCCGAAAAAAGGACCTATCGATACTTTTCATTTTGGGGCCACCTTAATAAATAAATGTATATAGAAATCCATGCCATCTTTATTAATGGCTATAAAATAAAAAATTAAAAAATATAATTTCTAAAAAACACAAAAATCGTATTTGAGTAAAATTACACACCTAATTAACTCCTCCAACTACTTTAAAATCTCAACACCTATGAAGTGTATTCCATAAATCGTTTTTACAGACTATTTTCTAATTATCTCACTTGTTTGTTTTATTATTTTCTTACAAACAATACGCATTTTCTCCTACAATTATTTAATTGTTTTTTTTTTCACCTTCAACTCTTTTTAACTCTTTATTATTATTTACACTTTGCACTTAAATAGCAGAGGAAAAATCACAGTAAGAGTTATAGATAAAAACTCAACTTAAAGAAGAAGAAAAAAATACAATTTTACAAATTGTAAGAAAAACAAAAGCAAAAAATTAAAACAAAAAAATAAAATTACAAAGGTATGAAATGGATGTTCAGGCACTTAATCGAGCTTAAAAAAAAACAAATTCACAGCTGCAACTCATGGATAAATCAAATGTACACACATTAAGACAGCAGCAGCAATTTATATACATACACACACAAAACATACAGAAAATAAAGTGTTATTTGAATAATAATGGTATGAATGATAAAAAAAAAAAAGAAATATCTGAAGATGATTCGCATGATGATGAAGAAGAAGTTCAACATGATCTTATACAATAAGTAAGTATGGAAACAAATACTAGTGGTAGTAGAAATATGTAGTTCAAGTAAGGTATGCAGCACAAGTTTAAAGAATGAAAAAAAAATGCTATATGCAACTTAACTTAAGTTTAGGCATGAGTTCAGTGCATGCTTTTCATGGTTCAGTAAATGACAGTCTTAATTACGAACAGGAGAGCTTATACTTATATACAAACACTCATACTTCATATGTAGAAGGAAGTGAGGAATAAAAAAAGGTACAAATAAATTTGTTTATGAGTTTGTGTGAAGGTAGAGCATACTTAAGTTAATACAAAAAAAATTAGACTAAAGCTTAAAATATATAGACCATATAAAGTGAAGATCATAGTTTTACGTACATTAGAAAATTCATATTATAATACGTTAAGAAGTTTAAAATTTTAAACTTTATTTTCTAACTGATTTTTTTTTATGTTTACCACAAACATAATTTGGTTACCAACACGAATGTTTGATTACTACAGGCATAATATGTTTGCTGCAATGATATAAACTAATTCAGAGCATTTGCCGCGACAATGCTCAACAATATTTTTTCTCTACATGCTCTCGAGAGTATAGTAATAAAAGTACTACACCTATTATTATATTGTAGACTGTATTTTCATATGCATGTATGAGTTAAGGTATGTACATGTATCTGTTGATGCCTGCATCTTTTCTTTTAATAATGATGGATGAGTTAAATGAAAATGTAAGAGTAATATAGGTGCTCTGCCACTGCATTCTATATTTGTAATTGTAATTTTATACGTGTATATATATATATATATATATATATATATATATATATATATATATATATATATATATATATATATATATATATATATGGATGTATATATGTTTCTATACATTTATTTGCCTTATTACAATATAAGGAGCAAAACACTAAAAAATATAAGAACAAAAAAAACATATATGAGTTATGTGTGTGAAGATAAATATGCCTAGTTAAATACGTTTTCAAAAAAATCGCATGCGATAAAAAAGTTTCCAAAAAAATATCGCATGCGAGAAAAAAGTTAACGGCATGGAAAATTCGTATATTTGAAGAAATTTTTGGATATTTTCAGAAATTTAAACTTTAAAATATAAAATTCTTAATAAAGTATCTCTATGTTGAAAAAATATAACCATTATATTGAATTATTATAAATTTTTTTGAAATGATGAACGTTTCACACAGTAAGAATTATCATATAAATGTTATCTAAAGGATTTTGCTAATATGGTCATATCCTTCGATCTCAATGAATGAAACCTAGTGAAAAATTAAGCTAATAAATTCTACTAACAAACACTATAAATAGTTTCCCCAAATTGTATTTGTGAAATTTTTTAGAAATTTTCAAAAAGTGATATATATCGTATATAGGTTTTCTGAAGGATATGTCCATTATGCCCATATCCTTCGATCTCAACGAATGAAATCTAGTGGAAAATGAAACTAATAAGTCCTACTAACAATCCCTATAAATGGTTTCCCCAAATTGTATTTGTGAAAATTTTTATAAATTTTCAAAAAGTGATATATATCATATATGGGTTCTCTGAAGGATATGTCCATTATGCCCATATCCTTCGATCTCAATGAATGAAACCTAGTGGAAAATGAAGCTAATAAATTCTACTAACAGACACTATAAATAGTTTCCCCAAATTGTATTTGTGAAAATTTTTATAAATTTTCAAAATGTGACATACCTCATATATGGGTTCTCTGAAGGATATGTCCATTATGCCCATATCCTTCGATCTCAACGAATGAAATCTAGTGGAAAATGAAACTAATAAGTCCTACTAACAATCCCTATAAATGGTTTCCCCAAATTGTATTTGTGAAAATTTTTATAAATTTTCAAAAAGTGATATATATCATATATGGGTTCTCTGAAGGATATGTCCATTATGCCCATATCCTTCGATCTCAATGAATGAAACCTAGTGGAAAATGAAGCTAATAAATTCTACTAACAGACACTATAAATAATTTCCCCAAATTGTATTTGTGAAAATTTTTATAAATTTTCAAAATGTGACATACCTCATATATGGGTTCTCTGAAGAATATGTCCATTATGCTCATATCCTTCGATCTCAACGAATGAAATCTAGTGGAAAATGAAGCTAATAAACTCTACTAACAATTCTTATAAATAGTTTTTCCAAATTGTATTTGTGAACATTTTTATATATTTTCAAAAAGTGATGTACCACATATATGGGTTCTCTGAAGGATATGTTCATTATGCCCATATCCTTCGATCTCAATGAATGAAACCTAGTGGAAAATGAAGCTAATAAACTCTACTAACAATTCCTATAAATAGTTTTTCCAAATTGTATTTGTGAACATTTTTATATATTTTCAAAAAGTGATGTACCACATATATGGGTTCTCTGAAGGATATGTTCATTATGCCCATATCCTTCGATCTCAATAAATGAAACCTAGTGGAAAATGAAACTAATAAGTCCTACTAACAATCCCTATAAATGGTTTCCCCAAATTGTATTTGTGAAAATTTTTATAAATTTTCAAAAAGTGATATATATCATATATGGGTTCTCTGAAGGATATGTCCATTATGCCCATATCCTTCGATCTCAATGAATGAAACCTAGTGGAAAATGAAGCTAATAAACTCTACTAACAATTCCTATAAATAGTTTTTCCAAATTGTATTTGTGAAAATTTTTATATATTTTCAAAAAGTGATGTACCACATATATGGGTTCTCTGAAGGATATGTTCATTATGCCCATATCCTTCGATCTCAACGAATGAAATCTAGTGGAAAATGAAACTAATAAGTCCTACTAACAATCCCTATAAATGGTTTCCCCAAATTGTATTTGTGAAAATTTTTATAAATTTTCAAAAAGTGATATATATCATATATGGGTTCTCTGAAGGATATGTCCATTATGCCCATATCCTTCGATCTCAATGAATGAAACCTAGTGGAAAATGAAGCTAATAAACTCTACTAACAATTCCCATAAATAGTTTTTCCAAATTGTATTTGTGAAAATTTTTATAAATTTTCAAAATGTGACATACCTCATATATGGGTTCTCTGAAGGATATGTTCATTATGCCCATATCCTTCGATCTCAACGAATGAAATCTAGTGGAAAATGAAACTAATAAGTCCTACTAACAATCCCTATAAATGGTTTCCCCAAATTGTATTTGTGAAAATTTTTATAAATTTTCAAAAAGTGATATATATCATATATGGGTTCTCTGAAGGATATGTCCATTATGCCCATATCCTTCGATCTCAATGAATGAAACCTAGTGGAAAATGAAGCTAATAAACTCTACTAACAATTCCTATAAATAGTTTTTCCAAATTGTATTTGTGAAAATTTTTATATATTTTCAAAAAGTGATGTACCACATATATGGGTTCTCTGAAGGATATGTTCATTATGCCCATATCCTTCGATCTCAACGAATGAAATCTAGTGGAAAATGAAACTAATAAGTCCTACTAACAATCCCTATAAATGGTTTCCCCAAATTGTATTTGTGAAAATTTTTATAAATTTTCAAAAAGTGATATATATCATATATGGGTTCTCTGAAGGATATGTCCATTATGCCCATATCCTTCGATCTCAATGAATGAAACCTAGTGGAAAATGAAGCTAATAAACTCTACTAACAATTCCCATAAATAGTTTTTCCAAATTGTATTTGTGAAAATTTTTATATATTTTCAAAAAAAGATGTACCACATATATGGGTTCTCTGAAGGATATGTTCATTATGCCCATATCCTTCGATCTCAACGAATGAAATCTAGTGGAAAATGAAACTAATAAGTCCTACTAACAATCCCTATAAATAGTTTCCCCAAATTGTATTTGTGAAAATTTTTATAAATTTTCAAAAAGTGATATATATAGTATATAGGTTTTCTGAAGGATATGTCCATTATGCCCGTATCCTTCGATCTCAATGAATAAAACCTAGTGGAAAATTAAGCTACACAAATAGTTTTAAATGTGACATATCTCATATATGGGTTCTCTGAAGGATATGTTCATTATGACCATATCCTTCGATCTCAACAAAAGAAAGATTGTGAAAAATAAAGCTAATTGATTTTACTAACATTCCCCATAAGTGGTTTCTTCAAATTAAATTTGTGAAAATTTCTATTATTTTTCAAAATGTGAATTATCTCAGGTTTCTGTGAATGAAACCTAGTGGACAATTAAAAATGAAACCTTGTGTAAAATAATGCTAAAACACTATGCTTGCAGGCTATAAAATTGAATAAATAATTTTATGGTATATTTACTCCTTATTCAAAATATTGTATTTATAAATATTGATTTGTTAGTTGTGGGTTGTGATAACTTTTCTCCTTATTGGTTATTTTCTTTATTGCTTTTTTTATTAAGAAGTTTAGGAATTGTTGCTCTTAAAAAATATGCAAAAAAAAAAAAATAAAATACTTCAACATATTTGTTGACATAGTATTGCAACATTCAATATTTGTTGCAACATGTCTCTTAATACTATTTTACACATGTTTATGTTCTGCAACACAGTTCAAACATACTGTCGTTCGAACATTTTTTTTTTTTGTTTCTCAACTAGTCGTCTTCATGTAACCAAAGAATATTCATATATGTATAGAAGGCGCATCATGTAGAAACAAAATTTCTTATGGCGGGTTCTAACCCGCTCTCATGTAATTCTCGCTCTCAACATTTTGCATTGATGAAGGGGATAAGTAACAAGGGAAAACAAAATCCACCACCAAAACAGAAAGAGAGAGAAAGAGTTTAAATATATGTGTTTGTACATGTGTGTATTCCTTATAAAGAAATGCAAATAAAAACACACAGCCATATATATGTATACGTTTGTACATGTATAAAGATCTTTATTTCAAATTGAATTTTTCATTTTTAAAAGTACATATTTTTTCCATTTTTTGGATTTTTTAGAAAGAAAAATAAAAATAAAGTAAATAGTAAATAAAAGTTTTTCCTTTTTTTCGGAAAAAAAAAATTATTTTGTGATTTTTTCCATGTTTTTGAGTTGTATTTTATTTGAAACAAGAAATTGTTATTAAAATATATATTTTTTATAGAAATAAATAATATTAATATTTTCAATTTTAAAACTTATTTTTAAATTATATATATTTTATTTAGTAAAAAAGTTGTTTTAAATAAAAAAAGTATTTCATTTCTTTTATTTTTGGGCAGAAATAACATTTATTTTGAAAAATAAAGAAGTTTTTTGATTTCCTTTTTCTAAGCAAAAAGTTATTATTTTTTTTTATACAAAAAGAAAAAAATATTCATACTGATTTTTATTATTTTTTTTTAATATATAAAAGTTTTTTTTTAATATATAAAGTGACAAATTTGATATGAATAAAAAAATAAAATTTTTTTTTGTATTTTTTTCAAGTGGATATAATTTTATATTTTTGTTTTTATTTATTTAATTAATATACTTAACTTTAACATCTGTTACTTTGAATACATAAGTAACAAAACAACACAAATCAAATTCTAAAATATAAATTTGATATTCTGAAAGTATATAAGCTCATATGACGTTAAAAAAGGTATAACTAGTTCGGTGCTGATTAAGGTATTTCTACTTTTAAAACAACAAAACACATATGCTATGCCCTACACTAACATACGCGATCGTAACATACTACACCAGCGATCGCCACACTCATACATTCACAATTATGTTTGTGTTTGTTTTGTTTTTCTGTTCCATTATGAAATTTACACCAAAAAAAATAACATCATTTTTATAGTAATTTAATTTTGAAAGTTTCTTCGTCAATTCAAGACTTGTAAGTGGAAATACACGTTACTAGTTTAGAATTTGAATAGTAATAACCAGGGATCGCAACGATTACCATAGTAATCATAAAAATTACGATTTAATGTTTATTTTTTCTACTCTTTGATTTAAAAAAATAACTATATATTAATAATTTAGGATTTTAATTTTAAACATTTTTATCATAATTTTTTCGTATTAAGCAAATTTTAACGCATCGTTGGAACACTTTAATGTACATAAAATAATATTTTAATAATAATTCGAATAAACAATTTAGTAGAAACGTGGAAAACATTGAAACTTATCGGAAAAATAATATAACAATTTTGCACATAAATGTTCTGATTATAACTAGTATATTTCCCTTAAACTGAAAGGATTTTGCTTATAGTAACCACTAAGGATTCCTGGCAATAATCATAATTAGTTTTATATATAATTTGTATAGAATGTGAAAGAATCCTTATAACTTTGCACCAAATTTTTGTATTTATCACAAACAGTTTTTTTATATATTTAGTTTATTTACGGAAAATTATGTTCATCTTTTTTAAATAATTAAATAAAAGTAATATTAACAATTTTACATAAATGTCAAAATCATTGAAAAAGTTTCTAGGTAAATAACTCAATCTATAACTCTTATACACCATACTATCGCAAATTAAAAATTAAATCCAAGTGGAATTAAAGTTTTTAAAGAGTATTTTTTTAATTGTATCTGAATTGTATTCAATATAAACTTAACAAATATCTTGTGCATATTTCTATTTATTCTTTTATTTTTTTTTTTTAATACAGACCCTAATGTTGATAAGCTTTAAATTTGAATTGCTAGTAAAATTGTATCTAATATTTATAACATGATAATATATACAATGATGCTGCAACAAGTTATATCTACTTTGTTTTATTGCAATGAAATGTTTTAGGTAAAGAATTTTGACTTATAAAAAATATATGAAAAAAAAAGTTCAAACATGCATGATAAAGTAACGGTTATATATATATATATATATATATATATATATATATATATATATATATATATATATATATATATATATATATATATATATATATATATATATATATATATATATATATATATATATATATATATATATATATATATATATATATATATATATATATATATATATATATATATATATATATATATATATATATATATATATATATATATATATATATATATATATATATATATATATATATATATATATATATATATATATATATATATATATATATTTTTTTTTTTTTTTTCGTTTCTTAAATAGTAAAATGTTGCATAAATATTTTATTATTGTGGTAACTTCTTAAGTAAAGTGTTATTTGATAAAAGTGGTGATCTTAAAATTTTAATTATTTGTGTCGTTTTTTATGTTTTCTCAATATGCTAAAAAAGGAAATTTTTGGTTTTCTATCAAAATTGTTTTATTTGCAAAGTGATTATTTTGATGGCCATGAGTGCCCTATAGAATCGTTTTTTAAATTTGCAAACACCATACTTAAAAACGCTGGAATGGAGATAATAGCACCTAACAAAAAAAATAAATATAAACTAGAAAAAAAGATCGCGTTTATGGTAAGTTATACAATAATATTACGATCAAAACCATATAAAAAGGTGCACATTTCGTTCACCAGGATGGCAAAAATTATGATTTGTGTACAGAAATAGAGATCTGTGCTAAGTGGTGCAATGACAATGGGTATTTAAAATTGGAAGAGCAGATAATTAAGTTGATTCCAGATAAAGGTAAAGTGGTAGTTATAAAATAATAATCATTCCAAAAACATGTGTATCATAAAAGATATATAATAACATTAATATATTATTATGAACGCCATATGTATATTGGGGGTATAAATAACTTGAGAATATCAATATTCACAGGTCATAGCTTTATAGCGCATAAAAAAATATGATTCAAGATATTTTTTGTAATAAATCAAAGAAGAAATTAATTTATCCTTAGCACAAACTTTTGTAAGGATGCTAAGTGAAAGTTCGGAAATAATTATATAAAACCATTCATCTGTTTAAAGAGAAATGAGTACTTATCAAAATAATAGGGTCCGTTTTACTTAAATCATGTTTTGAAAGCATTCAGGTCATTTTATACGTCAAAAATTGGAATAAACCGCTATAAAGTTTACTAAATTATGAAGATCTCTTTAAATTGAAGTGTATTTTTGTTGATATAGACTTATTTTTTATTAAAAAGTGAAACAAAAAATATGCTCACTGCATAAAAGCGAAAAAAATCAATAGAATTTCAAAGAAAGGTGTATTCTAAGATGATGTTAAATGTGGTTAACTCTAAATAAAGCCATAACACAACATAGTAAGAAAATCGGATCATACTGTTAATGAAATAGTACCATTATAAGAATTCCTGGTTATTATTCTATTCAATTATAATATATAAAAACGTTTTCTAGGTACAACAGTACCGCGAGAATTAAGAATGTAAACAATATGTTTTACTAATTTTACCTGGAATACTCATACTTTATTTGAATTTAATATTTTTGCAAATATTATAGCTGTTTGTCCCGATTTTTTTCACGTATAACCTGACCGCATTTAAATTTTTTTATTAATCCATGTCGTTAATTTCTCCAAAACGTGATTTAAGTGAAAAGGACATTATTATTTCGGATAATACTAATTTCTCCTTAGACAGACAAATGGTTTTCTCTTATTATTTCTGAATGTTTTATTCAACATCCTTATAAAAATTAAATTCATACTTTCGGGACCACTACTCAGTAGTACTAAAATTCATTCAAAATTAATATTCCAGATTTGAATAAATCTACTAATTTAAACAAAATCTGAAAAATATATGTGGTACATCACTTTTTGAAAATATATAAAAATTTTCACAAATACGATTTGGAAAAACTATTTATAGGAATTGTTAGTAGAGTTTATTAGCTTCATTTTCCACTAGGTTTCATTTATTGAGATCGAAGGATATGAGCATAATGAACATATCCTTCAGAGAACCCATATATGAGGTATGTCACATTTTGAAAATTTATAAAAATTTTCACAAATACAATTTGGAAAAACTATTTATAGGAATTGTTAGTAGAGTTTATTAGCTTCATTTTCCACTAGGTTTCATTCATTGAGATCGAAGGATATGGGCATAATGGACATATCCTTCAGAGAACCCATATATGATATATATCACTTTTTGAAAATTTATAAAAATTTTCACAAATACAATTTGGGGAAACCATTTATAGGGATTGTTAGTAGGACTTATTAGTTTCATTTTCCACTAGATTTCATTCGTTGAGATCGAAGGATATGGGCATAATGAACATATCCTTCAGAGAACCCATATATGTGGTACATCACTTTTTGAAAATATATAAAAATTTTCACAAATACAATTTGGAAAAACTATTTATAGGAATTGTTAGTAGAGTTTATTAGCTTCATTTTCCACTAGGTTTCATTTATTGAGATCGAAGGATATGAGCATAATGAACATATCCTTCAGAGAACCCATATATGAGGTATGTCACATTTTGAAAATTTATAAAAATTTTCACAAATACAATTTGGAAAAACTATTTATAGGAATTGTTAGTAGAGTTTATTAGCTTCATTTTCCACTAGGTTTCATTCATTGAGATCGAAGGATATGGGCATAATGAACATATCCTTCAGAGAACCCATATATGTGGTACATCACTTTTTGAAAATTTATAAAAATTTTCACAAATACATTTTGGGGAAACTATTTATAAGAATTGTTAGTAGAGTTTATTAGCTTCATTTTCCACTAGATTTCATTCGTTGAGATCGAAGGATATGAGCATAATGGACATATTCTTCAGAGAACCCATATATGAGGTATGTCACATTTTGAAAATTTATAAAAATTTTCACAAATACAATTTGGGGAAACTATTTATAGTGTCTGTTAGTAGAATTTATTAGCTTCATTTTCCACTAGGTTTCATTCATTGAGATCGAAGGATATGGGCATAATGGACATATCCTTCAGAGAACCCATATATGATATATATCACTTTTTGAAAATTTATAAAAATTTTCACAAATACAATTTGGGGAAACCATTTATAGGGATTGTTAGTAGGACTTATTAGTTTCATCTTCCACTAGATTTCATTCGTTGAGATCGAAGGATATGGGCATAATGGACATATCCTTCAGAGAACCCATATATGATATATATCACTTTTTGAAAATTTATAAAAATTTTCACAAATACAATTTGGGGAAACCATTTATAGGGATTGTTAGTAGGACTTATTAGTTTCATTTTCCACTAGATTTCATTTGTTGTGATCGAAGGATATGGGCATAATGGACATATCCTTCAGAGAACCCATATATGTGGTACATCACTTTTTGAAAATATATAAAAATTTTCACAAATACAATTTGGAAAAACTATTTATAGGAATTGTTAGTAGAGTTTATTAGCTTCATTTTCCACTAGGTTTCATTCATTGAGATCGAAGGATATGGGCATAATGAACATATCCTTCAGAGAACCCATATATGTGGTACATCACTCTTTGAAAATATATAATAATTTTCACAAATACAATTTGGAAAAACTATTTATAGGAATTGTTAGTAGAGTTTATTAGCTTCATTTTCCACTAGGTTTCATTCATTGAGATCGAAGGATATGGGCATAATGAACATATCATTCATAGAACCCATATATGTGGTACATCACTTTTTGAAAATATATAAAAATTTTCACAAATACAATTTGGAAAAACTATTTATAGGAATTGTTAGTAGAGTTTATTAGCTTCATTTTCCACTAGGTTTCATTCGTTGAGATCGAAGGATATGGGCATAATGAACATATCCTTCAGAGAACCCATATATGTGGTACATCACTTTTTGAAAATATATAAAAATTTTCACAAATACGATTTGGAAAAACTATTTATAGGAATTGTTAGTAGAGTTTATTAGCTTCATTTTCCACTAGGTTTCATTTATTGAGATCGAAGGATATGAGCATAATGAACATATCCTTCAGAGAACCCATATATGAGGTATGTCACATTTTGAAAATTTATAAAAATTTTCACAAATACAATTTGGGGAAACTATTTATAGTGTCTGTTAGTAGAATTTATTAGCTTCATTTTCCACTAGGTTTCATTCATTGAGATCGAAGGATATGGGCATAATGGACATATCCTTCAGAGAACCCATATATGATATATATCACTTTTTGAAAATTTATAAAAATTTTCACAAATACAATTTGGGGAAACCATTTATAGGGATTGTTAGTAGGACTTATTAGTTTCATCTTCCACTAGATTTCATTCGTTGAGATCGAAGGATATGAGCATAATGGACATATCCTTCAGAGAACCCATATATGATATATATCACTTTTTGAAAATTTATAAAAATTTTCACAAATACAATTTGGGGAAACCATTTATAGGGATTGTTAGTAGGACTTATTAGTTTCATTTTCCACTAGATTTCATTTGTTGTGATCGAAGGATATGGGCATAATGGACATATCCTTCAGAGAACCCATATATGTGGTACATCACTTTTTGAAAATATATAAAAATTTTCACAAATACAATTTGGAAAAACTATTTATAGGAATTGTTAGTAGAGTTTATTAGCTTCATTTTCCACTAGGTTTCATTCATTGAGATCGAAGGATATGGGCATAATGAACATATCATTCAGAGAACCCATATATGTGGTACATCACTTTTTGAAAATATATAAAAATTTTCACAAATACAATTTGGAAAAACTATTTATAGGAGTTGTTAGTAGAGTTTATTAGCTTCATTTTCCACTAGGTTTCATTCGTTGAGATCGAAGGATATGGGCATAATGAACATATCCTTCAGAGAACCCATATATGTGGTACATCACTTTTTGAAAATATATAAAAATTTTCACAAATACAATTTGGAAAAACTATTTATAGGAATTGTTAGTAGAGTTTATTAGCTTCATTTTCCACTAGGTTTCATTCATTGAGATCGAAGGATATGGGCATAATGGACATATCCTTCAGAGAACCCATATATGATATATATCACTTTTTGAAAATTTATAAAAATTTTCACAAATACAATTTGGGGAAACCATTTATAGGGATTGTTAGTAGGACTTATTAGTTTCATTTTCCACTAGGTTTCATTTATTGAGATCGAAGGATATGGGCATAATGAACATATCCTTCAGAGAACCCATATATGTGGTACATCACTTTTTAAAAATATATAAAAATGTTCACAAATACAATTTGGAAAAACTATTTATAGGAATTGTTAGTAGAGTTTATTAGCTTCATTTTCCACTAGGTTTCATTCATTGAGATCGAAGGATATGGGCATAATGAACATATCCTTCAGAGAACCCATATATGTGGTACATCACTTTTTGAAAATTTATAAAAATTTTCACAAATACATTTTGGGGAAACTATTTATAAGAATTGTTAGTAGAGTTTATTAGCTTCATTTTCCACTAGATTTCATTCGTTGAGATCGAAGGATATGAGCATAATGGACATATTCTTCAGAGAACCCATATATGAGGTATGTCACATTTTGAAAATTTATAAAAATTTTCACAAATACAATTTGGGGAAACCATTTATAGGGATTGTTAGTAGGACTTATTAGTTTCATTTTCCACTAGATTTCATTCGTTGAGATCGAAGGATATGGGCATAATGGACATATCCTTCAGAAAACCTATATACGATATATATCACTTTTTGAAAATTTCTAAAAAATTTAACAAATACAATTTGGGGAAACTATTTATAGTGTTTGTTAGTAGAATTTATTAGCTTAATTTTTCACTAGGTTTCATTCATTGAGATCGAAGGATATGACCATATTAGCAAAATCCTTTAGATAACATTTATATGATAATTCTTACTGTGTGAAACGTTCATCATTTCAAAAAAATTTATAATAATTCAATATAATGGTTATATTTTTTCAACATAGATACTTTATTAAGAATTTTATAGTTTAAAGTTTAAATTTCTGAAAATATCCAAAAATTTCTTCAAATATGCGAATTTTCCATGCCGTTAACTTTTTTCTCGCATGCGATATTTTTTTGGAAACTTTTTTATCGCATGCGATTTTTTTTGAAAACGTATTTAACTAGGCATATTTATCTTCACACACATATATGAGTTTTAAATTAATGGTTGCCAAATAGCACAAAAAATTAATTTAATTTAAAGGACTCTGTAGGGAAAAGTACTTCTTATAAAATTCGTTATCAATACAAATTAAGATTATTTTTCCTACTTTATATGAAATCGTAATTGTATCCATTTAGGACTTTTTAATGGAAAGGGAAACCAAGAACTTTTTTTTGAATTTCAACTAAAATATTTTTACTTTACTAAATAAGTCAGTCACTCAATTAATATAATTTATTTAAAATATTTAAACTCAACTATAAATAATGTTTTTAAAAAATCTGTTAAAAAACCACTTCCTAAATCTTTTTTAGAGCTAAATGAAATTTCAACACTTCCTTATTTTTAATAGCTAATAAAGCTAAGTAATTGAAATCCTTTTAAATATTCACACTTATTAAAGTTGGCAGTCTCTAAAAAATGTAAATAACCCAAAAAGCATACAAAAAAACTCCCTGTATGATATATGACAAAGAACTGCTGTTGCTGCTGGTTGCCATTGGTAAAATATGTTGCAATGTCACGTTTATTTCATTTCATATAGACATAAGTGCCTGCTCTGCTGTATTTTCTTTTTTTTTTTATTTCATTTACGTATGAATTTCTTTCCTTCTTCCAGGATTCTTTTGAGTTACTCTGCCTTCCTGAAATTAAAATTTCCTTTTTTTACTAAGATTTTTTCCAGGTGTATGCATGTGCACGTAGTGTATATATGAAATTTATAGAAACATATATGTTAAAAATTTTTTCCGTAAACATATACATAAGTGAAATAATGATAATATTTAAGAAATAGGGTAAAACCATGTGAGGTGTTATATGGTAAGTGGGGAATTTTTTAAAATATTTCAATTATTTTTTCAATTTTAAATTCTGAAATAGCAAAATATTTAACTTTTAAAGATAACATGGCAAAAATATGAGTAATTTAAATGCCCATGGATTAGCGAAAAGAACCTGTGAACATGACAGGAGAGGTTATGCCTGTTTTGGAGTTCAATATACATATTTTATGAAGTATTTTATACTTTCCAGCCCAGCAATAAAGGAACTAAAAAAGAGTTGAAAGATTCATATTTTTAACATCGTATTGTCATTGAAAAGAACAAGTACCAAGTGTTGAAAAACAGTTACATAAGTTCTTTTTATAACCCATGGTTTTCGTTGGTAGGACGTTCTTCTTTTAAACTTCTTGTTCATTACTTTTGAATTACTTCCCTTAAAACTATGCTTATATTGTTTTAGCTTTATTAAATTCGTGAAATTTTATTTTTATTTTTTTAAACTGTATTTATTTTAATTTTTTATTTCCATTTTTTTTAAGTTTTTAACTTGCAAAAAAGCTCAAAATATTCACTAAGTTCTACTTCTGAAGTGGTGAAAATGTTCGTTTTTTGAAGCACTTTTTGCTGGGTTATATTCCTCAATTGTTGATGTGAATGGATCGAAATATTTGTTCTCAAAATTTCATTAAAACTGAGGAAAATCTTTTTTTTTTTTGTAAAATGGTGACTAAATAAATAAAAGACAATGTAATAAAATATTTGATTCCTTTTAAATTTTTATAAAACTCGAGAAAAACATTTTCTAAATCTAAAAAAATATATTTTCAAAGTCTATTATATCAAAGGCCATATTAATATGCCTTTCCTTGCATATCCATTCAAAGGCAAAAAAATATCTCGTATAATACAGCTCTCTCTTTATGAAAAATATATATAAAATCAAGACTTAAAACAAAAGATAAATTAATTTAAAAAAAAAAAAAAAATTATAAAATATCTATTCTTATATTTTCCAGGTCAAAGTTCATTATCATAAATTGTTGAAATTATAAAGAAATATTTGGTACTTTCAAAGATTTTATAAAACTCAATAAAAATATTTTGTGAATTGAAAAATATAAAAACGATCATCCAAATGCAAAATGAATGTTAAAAAGTCAAAGGTCATGTTATATTTCTTTCCTTTTACATAAATATGGTTGCGGTGACCATAATCTAAGAGTAGCATAATATGATTTAATTATATGTTTGCTGTACAAATTTTTATGGTCATAAATAATAAACATGATCGTTATAATCATAATATATAATATTATGATGCGATCATATTATGATACGATTTAGTTTATATTGTATTAAAAATTAGTATCATGTTATGTTCAGGTTTTATCACATAATCATATTATGTTAACATTACATCGTATTGTAATTTGGTTTTTAGCTTTTTTATTATATTATCATAAAAAAAGTGATCATAACATGATAAAACTTTCTCATAGAATGCTTTAAAGTTATCTTATTATGAATAAACATTATTTATTTCATTAAATAACTATTCATTATTATATAACCAAACCCCGTTAACTTATATTTATTTATGTATATTATTATTAAAGCAACACTTACCTTAAAATAGTTGTGATAAACATAATATAGTTAAAAATTAAACTTTTAAAACGGAATATGTTTAAAAAACAAACAAGTTAGCCATGATATATCTACTTGTAAAAAGGTAACATATTTTTATACCCACCATAAAAAAGATGGGGGGTATATTGATTTCGTCATTCCGTGTGTAACATGTTGAAAAAATCATTTAAGATCCCATAAAGTATATATTTTCTGGGTCCTGGTTAGATTCTGAGCCGATCTAGCTATGCCCGTCCGTTTGTCCGTCTATTTGTTGAAAGCAGGATAGAACGGGACAAACTAGGAGGACGAAATTTGGCAAACATTTATCATAAATAAGGTTTATTTGGTATTGAAAATCGGTTAATAAACAAAAAAAGATGGGCTAAATACTAGAAACATAAGGAGTCCATTGTAGCTTCATTTCACACTTTTCTGCTGATATCTCTTAAACAAAAGCATGTATGACAACGAAATTTTGTACAGATAGTTTGAGGGTCGATATAAACTTGGAAGTAAAAAATGGTCATGGTCCGCCCACTTTACCGTCCATCTCCCATACAACGTAAAATTTGAATATAACATTCTCGCTTGTTCTTATTTGTAATATTTTTAAATGATTAATATAATTTGTTTTATGGTCAACCATATTAAAATATTTAATTTAATAAGGTGGTAATTAGCCACCTCCAATGACAACCCCATGTAAAAGTGACAGGTTCCTCCCATATAAAGTTCCGGAACTGGAACCGGTTTCAAGCCCTGAGAATCTGTCAAGTGACTAGTTTTTAACCGGTTCTCTTTCCTCTAGGGCGTAACAATAGCGCAACGATGTTTTTTCTCTGTATGTTCTTTAGGTCAAAGGTCATATTGTAATAATATTGATAAAAAGGAAAGAAAATTCTAACTTAGATGTAAAATATAGAAAAATTTAAAGGTCATATTCTAATTACATTTCTTACACATACCAGATTAAAAATCCTAATTTAAAATGTTTGACAAATAGAAAACAAAATGTTTTGTTTTTAAAAATGTTGATCGAAATTTAAATAAATATTTTTTGAATTAAAAAATAGGAATACCTAACCACAGAAATATTAAACTTTTTTTTTCAATTTTTTAATGCGAGGAAAACATTGATCAAATTTCACAAATTATGTGTAGTAGGAACAATTAAAGGCTTAATTTTGGAAAACGAAGCAAAAATTCGTTTTGCCATTTAATATGTAAAAAAGCAAATAAATAAAAATTTACTTGATGAACTTAAAATCATTTTTTTTTATATAAGAATTGTAGAAAGGAATTTACTTAGTAAAAAAGGCGGGAAAGTATAGTATCCTAGTCTTAAAACCAACTTCGTTTTACCTCTAAAATAATCCTCCTTAAATTGCAAAAAATTCCATATAAAAAAACGTAACGCCTCCTCCTACATTACCCTGTAATCTTAATATATATTATAAAAATTAAGTGTAAGTTTGTTTGTTTGTTTGTTTGTTTGTGCGTCAATCACGTCTAAACGGCTAAAGCGATTTTCACAAAATTTGACACACAGATAGGCTATGTAAGATCTCGATTGGATGTCACGCCCACATTTTACGCCCACTTTTTTAAAACCCTTAAACGGTAGTAAATACTTGATATCGTCTAATAAGGGATAGCGAAGAGCACCGGGTTAAGCTCGTTTATCATATCCTTATGCTGAAATGTTGGTAGCATTGCGAATTTTCAGCAACATAAAAAATACTAAAACTCATAAAAAAACCTTTAAAATACCTTTATAAAAATGAAATTAAAAAAAAATGCTTTAATTACAATTACTTTTTTTACAATTATGATGATGATAATGTTGCTGTTGCTTTTGGTAGCATCCTTAATTTTTAAGATTTGTTCTTTCACAATAAATGTGTTTTTTTATTATTAAAAGAGAAAAAGCAAAAAAATAAAAATTATGAATATGAGTATTTTACAGCAAAAATAAGAAGAAGTACGGCTACAACAAAAAAAAATAAGGCAAAACAATAATAATAAAAATAAAAACAGTTTCTTTGTCTAACCGGAAGTAATGCAAAATGGTGGAAACAATTAAATCTTATTTGCATGTTCCTGTTGAAATGCGTTCTTTTGGTTGGTTCTTTTTTTTTGCGAATGTGTGTTGCTACTCCTTTGTTTATTTCTCATATAAAATTTTATAGTATTTCAGTGGCAAACACAGGGAGAAATATAAGCGTAAAAAAAAAATATTCATTTATACATTAAACAAGAGTTTTCATTTTCAAAAATATTGTTTTTTTTTTTTTTTGCTGATGTTATGCTTCCTTAATATTCATATCCTTGTCATGTATGAATGGGTGTCGTTGTCATTGTTGTTAGTACTACTGCTGCGTGACTAAGTGACTGAGTGAGTATGTATGTTTACGATTTTATCAAAAAATCTGATCTGCATGTTTTTAGGAAATAATTTATTTTTTTTTTTTTTTTTTTTTTTTTTTTTTTGACCAATTTTATTTGCTTCCTTTCACAATGACAAAAAAAAAATTAACAAACAAAAAAAAATTGTTCAACAAAAGTTCGAGTATAGATAAATCTCATGTTACATTTCAAATCTTGTTTATTTTTGTAGGTGGTGGTGTCATGGTTGGTGCTGCAAACGGTACTAATTCGCAAGCATATGTTGTCAGTGTCACAAAGAGGAACAAGAAGATGAAGAAGAAGAAGAAAAATACATCGTCATTATTATTTTAATCTAAGTGATATTGAAATTTGATATGAATTTTCTGCTGCTGTTGTTGTTGTTATTTATGTTTTCTAAATGTTGAATTTTTTATATTTTTGGTAGGTTGTTAATGGAAGGATATATCAATGTCGTCTTAGGTAGAAAGTTATGGATTGGATTGAAGAAAAAAAGCTGCTTTAAAATGTTTTTTATGTTTGAGCTTTTTTTTTTTTTTTTTTTTTGTTATTTAAATCTATAACAAGTTGTAGCATGTGTAGAGTAATTTAAATGAGAAATTCTTTTCAATCAACGCAATTTATCTGCTTATTAATGATTGACTTAATTTCAAAAATAATTGAGAGTAAAACATAATAAAGCATATTAGATTAGATAAGAATTTTTAATTTCAGCTTATGTTACATATGTTAATATTTAGGGAGAATTTGTTGACATAAATTTAAATACTGTTCCGCTTTAAGAGAAGAAGGAATAGAAATATATTTCAGATACTGATGAATTTTAATAGTAGTATAGGCTTAATATTTATTCTTAAACTTAAAATGAAGGAAAATCTATATTTAAATAATATTTTGGGAATCTGAACAGCTGTATTGTTATATTATTTCAAATAAAGGAAAAAAGAAAAGGAGAAAAAAAAATAATATATATTTCTTAAAAATGCGAACATATTTTAACAGCAGAAATAATAAAAACAATCATCAGAAAAGTTTCCATAATTCGGTATAGCCTAGTCTATAGTTAAGTCTAGTCTATAGTCTAGTCTATAGTCTAGTCTATAGTCTAGTTTATAGGCAAGTTTATAGACCAGTCTATAGTCTTGACTATAGTCTATAGTCTAAACTATAGTCAAGACTATAGCCTAATCTATATGCTTGTCTATAGTCTGGTCTATAGAGTCGATACAGTCAAGTATACAGTTTAGTCTATAGGCTTGTCTATAGTCTAGTTCATAGTTAAGTCTATAGTCAAGACTATAGTTAAGTCTATATTCTTATCTATAGCTCTGTTTATAGCCTACTTTATGGCCTAGTCTATAGTTTAGTTTATAGTGTAGTATATAGTCCAGTCTATAGTCTGTAATCTAGTCTACAGTCTAGTCTTTAGTTTAGACTATAGTCTAGTCTATAGGCCTGTTTATAGTCTATTATAGACTAGACTAAGTCTATAGTTTTATTATAGCTACTTTATAGTCTAGTCTATAGTCTAGTATATAGTTTAGTCTATAGTCCAATTTACAGCTTAGTATATAATATAGTTTATAGTCAAGTGTATAATTTAGTCTATAGTCAATCTATATTCTAGTCTGGTTCATAATCATAGCCTTGTTCATAATTCTAGCCTATAGTATAGTTTAGTCTATAGCCTATATTATAGTCTAGTCTAGTCTAGTCTATAGTTAGTATTGTCCATAGTCAAGTCTATAGACTAGTCTGTAGTCATGTTTAAAATCTAGGTAATAGTCTAGTTTATAGTATTTTCTATATTCAAGTCTATAGTCTAGTCTACAATCTAGTTTATAAACAAGTCTATAGTCTAATCTATATTATTATCTATAGTTTCATCTATAAACTATTTCATAGCTTATTCTATAATTAGTCTAGTATATAGTCTGGTCTATAATTTAATATATAGTCTAGTATATAATCCAGTCTAGTCAACAGTTGAATCTATAGTTTAATCATAGTCTTGACTATAGTCAAGTCTGTATTCTAGTATATAGTCGTGCCTACAGTCAAGTCTGTATTCTAGTATATAGTCAAGTCTATAGCGCAGTCAATAGGCAAGTCTATAGTCTAGTCTATAGCCAAGTTTGTAGTCAAGTCTATAGCGCAGTCAATAGAGAAGTCTATAGTCTAGTCTATAGCCAAGTTTGTAGCCCAGTCTTAAAACCTAAATTAACTATTTTTAATATTTTTTTTACATATACAAATTTCTTACTGCATTTTCTCAGAGTGACATGTAAACAATACAACTATATTTCAATCTTACTAAGTACATACGTATAGTATAACTACACAAACATTTAAATTGTATGCTCGGGAATATGAAAACTGAGTACAAAGTACCTTTTTATCTACCTGTTTTATTAAAGTAAAAATTATGTACATAAAAAAATTACGTACAACGTTAAAACTATAATTTAACAGAATACAAACAACCAAAACTGAGAAATGAAAACAAAATATAAATATATATAATTTAATAGTGATAGTTTAAGGTAGTCCCAAGATAATAAATTTTCATAGAATTATACACGGGAAAGAAATAAGAACAATGCAATAAATACAACTCGAACAAACGCTAAAATGAAGGTAAAAAGAAACTAAAATACATACATAATGCTTAAGAATATATATAGTAGATTTTTTAGTTTTAGAACCCAGTTGGAAATCGATTGGTTAATTTTCAGGACTACATAAATCTGATGATAAAAATATCACTTAAATTAAAAACTGAAATTTTAGAGGTTAAAATTTTCAAAAAGTTACTTTCACCCTCTTAGACTATAAAAAGAGTTATTTTTCAAAAGTATTAATTTTTGTTTATTATTTCCAATAAAAGTGAGAATATATTCTTTTTACCCCCTTTGATATGCAAACATTCTTTAATGTTGCACTTTTACAATTTTGCCCTTTTCTAAAAAAAAGGCTCAACATAAAAGGCATTTAAGGGCCAGAAAAGATTTCTTCTTCTTTAAGCTTAATTTTCCATCTGGGTATCTGCTTGAGGTTAAGAATAACAATTTTCTCAGAATCTTTTTTTCTTTCCTCTACTGCTGCTGCTGTTGTTTTGTTATTTAACATTTTTAACTTGTTACAATAAGGAATTATGCCCTAAATGGTGCATTGTTTATACCAATTATGGCACAATGCCTCTCATGACGATGATTATCATCATTACTAACATCATTATTATTAAAATCATAACATCATAATGATATTAAAGATTAAAAATCATGAAAATCCCATAGAAGATAAATGAAAAAAAAAATGTAAAATAAAAAGTAAACAAAACTCAGAATGAGAAAAAAATTTAAACTGGTTTGCAGAAATTCGCTAATAAAATAGCAAAAACAAACCAACAAATACCTTTAAATAAAAAGTAGTAATGTTTATAAAGAAAATAAAACAAAAACAAAAAAGAGGGAAAAAACTATGAAGAGTATAAAACAAATGAACGAGTCGGACAACCGGAATGATGAGCCGGCTAGTAAAAATAAAATAAAAACAACACAATATCATCAGCAGCCAAAGCTAAAGCTAAAACAGCTCCATAGTCTGTTATAAATTGCAGCCTATAGAACACATTCAAGCAAATAGCAACAGAGAATATATACATACATATTTATACTAAATTTATTGTATAGAAAAAACGTGTGTTCAAACACACGTACATAATGAAAGATGACATGAGTTCTATGACTTGACTTTAACGTCAACAGCCAACAACATTGTTAGTTTATACTTTAAGGCCATCTCTGATAGAAAACTGACCAAGGCAATTTTGGTCTCTTTGTGTTTTTCTTGTTTTGTTTTTATTTAAATTTAACCCATGCAAGGCGCTGAAGAGTCAAACATTTATGAAACATAAACAATTTTGCTATTCATTATACAAGATATCTGTATAAGAAATTTAAGTAAGAAGTATTGATGACATTTAAGCACTTTGAGAGCTATTTTTTTATTTTGAAATCTTTTTATGTTGCTTTTGGAAAATATTTATTTAACTTATGAACCTTTGGAAATATCAAAATATCTCCGAAGTTATATCTAAGAAGTAAAAAAATCGTCAAAATTTAATTTTTTTTAGTTTAAAAAAATACGAGTATTTAGAGCAAAGAAACAATTTCAGCATGTTTTTCTTTTTCCAATTTACAGACTCAATTTGAGTTAAAATATTTTTCTAAAATATTCCCAGAATTCTTTACAAAATTCTAAATATGTAATATTGATGCAAGAATTATAAAAATATATAGTTTCGATAAAAAGTTAAATTATTTTGAAATTAAAAAAAACAAAATAGTTTTTTTGCAATTTTTTTCAAAAATATTTTTTATTTTAAAAATATTCTTTTTCTTCCGGATCATAAATTTTTTTGAAAGCAAACTTAACATTAATGCATGTAAAGACAATCCGAGGGTATTTGCGGCGATGGATTCCCCGCTAGCCTTATCCGAATTTAGACAATTTAATTTTTTTTTTTTATTTATTCAGCTTGGCCGATATTTCCGACTTTTTATCGATCCTCGAACTACATGAACTACAAAGAAATCTGCAGAAAAGTATGAACTGAAGTTACAACGGACACCCTGTGTTTCCAGTAGTTGGCCTATAACTTTTTTTGTTTATAACCTATTTTGCACATTTTCAATACCAAACAAACCTTATATAAAATAAATATTTGAGCCCTGTCCTGCTTTCAATAGACAGACAGACGGACGTACATAGCTAAATCGACTCAGAATCTTACCAGGGTCTAAAATGATTACCACGGAATGACAAACTCAAATTAGCCCCCATATGATGGTGTATATAAAAATAAGGACTGCGCACGAAAAAATCCGTGCATGCTCTTGGGCTTATAACTTTTGATGTGGTGAAAAATAGCAAAAATGGTTTTTCTTACAATGGCAGTTTAACAAAAAACTCCAAAACACATAATTAAAATTTTTCATGAAATCTTACATTGGCCATATAAAAAATTTGAACGGAAGGATGTTGTGCCGAAAAATACAGTTTCTTGGATCATAATATTATACAAAAAAGTCATGATCACTGAATGGTAACCTAGTAATGGAAGACAACTAGTATCTTCAGGCTGTAGGACTCAGGCAAAATAGAAAGGATTTTGAGAGAAAATCACCTCATCTCTTGAAGTAAAGAGTCACAAAAAGTTAATTGCTTTGATGAAGCGTTCGTACAGGGTAACTTCTTTCAACTTCCTAGCCTGGAATTCTATGTTGCAGATGCTAGAGGGATTATGGCAGAAAAAGTTCGTGTATCAAAGAAATCAAAATTCTCAAGAAAGTTTTTGATTTGGAAAGTCATATGCAAACACAGGAATAAAGATCTTGATTCGTAAAAAATGGTTGCATTAACTCAGAAATATACGTGAATGAGTGCCTTTGGAAAAGACTTCTCCCTTTCCTATATATAACTATAGGGCAGAGATGCGCAATTTTCAAATTTCCTGACTCGCGAGTTTAGACTACAAATGCTGCTTACGCAACGCTGCTTCACACGTACACTATAAACTACTTCGTTCGACTGCTGCTCTCTCATTAATTTCAATGCAAATCAAGTCAAGTTTTTTGCTGCTTCACACACATAAGCGCATATGTATAGTAGTGTGTGTGCGCATCACTGCTATAGGGGGATAATTTTATTGAAAAGGGTAAATTTTAAAGTGGAAATTTTTTTAATTTCCTGATTTTATGACAAGTTTATCAATATTAATCAAACTTTCATTGCAATACCTCTACTTGCTTAAATTTTTCTTCGGTCCAAATATCAACATTATTTCTCAAAAATATAATTAAAATCTAAATTTTCAGTACGAAAAAATTTCATCAAATCAACTCAAAAACAACTCAGCTCTGCGCAAGTGAAACTTTATTTTTATATCTCCAACGGTTCACAAGTAGAATTACATATTTAGAAAAGCATTTTGGAACCACTGAGCCACTATTTAAAAAAGTTAATTTTTTTACAATTATCAGATAATTTGTTCTGATATGGTTCATGATTCAGATTATCTGATAAAGAATTAAGACGAATGTAAAAAATTAATTTATTGAAATCATGTCACAGAACAATTTTTAAACGCTATGTAAGTGTAAAGATAATTTAGATTTATAAAGTTTTTACTGTATATTATTTTTATATATAAACAGCTTATTGTAACTTTAAGCGATAAGCTCTTTTGTTAACACTACATGGTTAAATAAAACCTTTAAACAAAAAAAAAACAACAATCACAAATACATATTTTATATAATACAATAACAAAAGTACGACGATCTCATAGAATCATCCTTCTATCTGCACACATGGTAGACAAAAATATAAAAAAAAAAAAAAAAAAAAAAAAAACAAAAACCAGTTAAGCATTACTTAATAATAACCAGCTTCATAGCACAAGAAGCACAGACCAAGAATAAGAAGAACAAGAACAACAAAAAAAAAACTCATCATAGCGTCACAGCCCATCTAGTGGTTTCAAAACTCCCTAAAGAGTAAACGGCATAAAGTAGTCGCAAGAGTGGAAGTGGTGGTACTTTTTTTTTTTTTTTTGGTTGCTATCTTTGTCGTCATTATCAACAACATCATCATCATTATTATCATTAACAATGTTGTAGTTTGACCATTAATAAAAAAATAAAAAAAAATAAAAAGTAAAATTATGTTTAAAAAAATAGGGAGTTCTCAAAGTATATGTGATTGTAATGGATATAGGTTGACATGTTGATAAAAGGTAATGTGCAAAACATTTTTGAAAATTAAATAAAAATGTTAGTTTAAAATGTTTAAGTATTAAAACCCGTATTAGGAAGTTATTAATTAGTTATTGACTGAAATGTTGTTTTTAAAACCACTATTTAAAAGCAATATAATTAGTTTTTATTAAAGCATTGGAGGTGTTGCTGATTCTATCAGTTTTAGAACTAATAAATTTAAAACCTGCTTTAAAATTCCTCTTCATTGTTAGGTTAAATATTTTATTTATATTTATTTATTATTATTTTTTTTAATAAAAAAAATCAAATTATTTAAATATTGAGAATCATATAAATAAAATTAAATTCATAAAATTAAAAATAATTTAATTAAATAAATATTTTATTATACCTATGTATAATAAATGAGAAATTTGAGCATTTAACGTACAATTTGAAAAATATACTTTCAAATTATTTAATTTTTTTAATTGGCGGTTAAAAATTGTTTAAATATTTTAAATTTAATTAATAAATATACCTATGTGTATCATATTTTTATTTGATTTACCAAAATATGTTAAAATTTAATTAACAAAAAATATTTAAAATGTATAAAATAAACAATTCAGTTATGTTTGCTGGTTTTTGTTAGTTTCAATTATAGTCATTAGAGCATGAAAAATAATATTAGCATTTTTTAAACATAAACAGATTTAACAAAAAAAAAATGCGAAAATCATAACTTTTGTAATTAAAAATTTATTTAATAAATCATAAAATAATCACTATATGAGTACAGAAGTAGATATCCAAATAGTATTACCTTGTTTCAATAAAAAATACCACTAACTAAATAAACATGTAAAAAAATAAAAACCAAAAATATATAAATTTTTCTTTTTTTAGAAAAAGGGGAAAAAGAGATTGTTTGAACTTGGATCCAAATTGGAATACCTCCAATTAAATTTGTTTACGATATGGATAAACTTGTCTTTAAATCTGGGATATTTTGATACAAGAAACTTAAACTTTTTTGTACCAAAATATCCAAAATCACAATTTGGGTAAAACGTGTTTAAAAAGTTGCCTTTAAAGAACTTTGCAAACAAATTATTATTATTTTTTATTTCTCAAGTCTGAATAGGGCTTGGGGGAGAACCTTATGTCTTAATTTGGATTAAAATAGGAATACCTCCAATTAAATTTTGTTACGATACACAGTGTGCGCTTCAAAAAATGAAATGGAAATAATTATGGAACTTCGAAACGGCTGCTTCGATTTTTATGAAATTCACATGGTCATGCCAGAGGTGTAGGCGAGTTTAAGTTTTGAGCTTGGACCATATAGACCTACATGGAGCGAGTCCACAGGGTCCAAAAATTGGACACCTCGGGTATAAAATTTCTGAAAAACGATCCTGATACCTTATATCTGAACCGATTTCAAAGATTTTTATATTTCTCTTAGAGAAATCAATTAAAAATTAATTTACATTTTTTATTAAACATTTCGCTTAGTATAAAACAAGATACACAAAATGTGAAACACATGTGTGTGAGAGCAAAATATTCAAAAGAAACATTGCATAGGTGTTGCGGATCACTGCTGTAAGGATTACTCTTTAAAATCGCTTTTAAGGTTTAGCTACAATTAAAAATTTTACATTTAGAAAAATAATAAAAACATTTACATTGCGAAAAAGGAAAGCCTAATCAAGCCATTTTTAAAAGAGTTATGCAACTTTTTATGTATATGTTAACATTCCAAAAATTAACTGCATGTGTGCGGATAAAAATATTTAAAAATCTAAAAATTAATTTTTGTTTTATCTCAATGTTTTAGTTTTATCTGATCCTGGTCTCCGATCTACAATTGGATTTTTTCTAAATACGTGCACGCAGAACTAAAAACGACCTCATACACATTGAAAACGACACCAATCAGCCTCAATAGAATCTGCCCCGTTTATGTTCACATTTTATAGAAAATCGATACCTAGTGGAATTTAAGTTGAAACCATTTTGGTATCAAATTATTAAATGGCATAATAATTTATGAATATAGCTTTTTAACGAAAAGATTTAAAACTTCTTTCCCTTTAAAGATTAATTTGTGGAACGCTGCTCTTTTTTTTTTTTTTTTTTTTTTTTGTAACTGCTTCACTACTGTCATGAATAAGTGTTGATACAAATCAGCGTTAAAACCCCAGACATTTTTTAGTCATGTTGTTATTACTTACTGCAGTAACAGCAACAACAATAGCAGCAATAAAATATTTTATATTAACAAAAAACGAAAGAAAAGTTAAACTTTAAATAATTATATACTTATACTTACTACTCTTACACATGTCAAATGTGACTACAGTAGTACAACAGCAAAGAAACTGATAATGAAAAGGTCAGCAAGTCAAGTAAAGCGAGAATAAGCAAAGGGGAATTTTATACTCAAAAGTAATATCTACTAAAATTCTTAAAAAAATAAAACTGAAAATAACTACTTCACATTGATGATGAGATAAAGATAAAAGAAAAAAATAAAACAAAAATTAAATAAAACGAACAAGAATTAAGTTGGAAAAACTAAAGTTGACTTATAAAGTCGCATTTACTTAAAAAGATAAGCTAACTTACATAAGTACACATGTAATATAATCACATACATACAACATATAAAGAAAAAAATAAACAAATTGTCTGATTGACAATGTTTTAAAACAAATTTTAACAAAAAACCAGCAAAAAGAAGGAAAAGAAAAAAAAAAGAAGGTAAGACATGCAATCTGTTTCCTGTTTTATATTTAAATCAAGTAGACATATTTAAACGCATACACTTACACTTCAATGCACTTAAACTCACACATACATATATAGATAATATTAAATATTTGTTTAAATATGTGTATGGCCATTGTGCACATGTGTTTTTATATACCTATAATTTTTATATTTTTATAGTAGAAAATACCCAAAGGATTTTTGCATTTTAAAAAATAAAAACTTCAATTTACGCTTTGAGAATATTTAATATTTCTTTATGCTATTGCTGTTGTTTTTTTTTATATTTTCATATGAAAAAAAATATAAAAAAACTGTAAATTATGTCGTTGATTATGATAAAGAAGAACCAGTAGAATAAGAAAGAAGTAGTAGTAGTAAAGGATAAAGAATTTAGTAATAAATATTAAAGAAAAATAAAGTAGACAAAGAACTGATATGATCAAAAGAAGTTTTAATAGTATTTCAATTCAGTGAATCATCAACACATTATAGATATAGGAAAGACATTCATTCACATGTATAGTTTTACAGTGGTGGTTAACAGTTGTGGAATACTTAAGATGACTCAAATTTCGTTTTTCTTTAAAAGACGATTTGTAAGTATATATTGCAGGGATGGAAAAGTTGATACTTTAGTACTTTTTTTTATACTATTTAACATTCAAAAGCACCGAAGTACTCCCTCGAGTCATTTGATACTGTCAAACGATTAGCTGGATATTCCACACTTCGAATTAAAAATACAATTTCGAAATGAAAACATATTTTAAAGATATATAATTTTCGAATAGAAATCTTTGCTTTTTAAATTTAATTTATATATATTTACAATTGGTGTTCAGAAGTAATAATGAAATTTTAATGAACATAGTGTTCGGCTTAGAGTTCCCAAAAATTAAACGCGTAATTAGGACAACTTAAATAAGTTTATATGGCAAACGAACTATATTATAGAAACATTTGAGCTGTAGGTTTAATTTATAAAGTTGGCTCATGCTCTGTGAATCAAATTGAAGTGCTGAAGTGCTCAATTTTAAGAAATTTTAACTTTAAGTTTATTTTAATAACTATAATATTTGATCTGAATAAAATCATTTAATGAATAGGTATCGTATTTAATCCTTTGCTTTGAGTATAAAAATTACATTCTTTGAGTTTTGATTTATGTTGATGCCCAAAAATACTTTCATTTTCCATCCCTGATATATTGGTATTATAGCAGAAACTCTTAAAAAGTGTAAATTAAATGTATAAGTAAAGACCACCGAGCAGTTCTTGTAAACAAATAAATTAATTTATTTTAATATATACATGTAATCATAAAATTATGAATTTTTACTTCGAAATAAAACTGGAACCTTTTTTTGAACTTAAGGGAACTAAAGACGAATTTTTAACATTTTTTTTTTAATAATGAATATGCATCGTTTGAGTAATTTTTATACCCACCATCAAAAAGATGGGGGGTATATTGATTTTGTCATTCCTTGTGTAACATGTCGAAGGAATCATCTAAGACCCCACAAAGTATATATTTTCTGGGTCCTGGTTAGATTCTGAGTCGATCTAGCTATGTCCGTCTGTCTGTCTGTTGAAAGCAGGATAGAGCTCGAACGGGGCAATGTAGGGGGACGAAATTTGGCTGAAATATTTATCTTATATAAGGTTTGTTTGATATTGAAAATGAGTAAAATCGGTACAATACAAATAATAGAAACACAGGGTGTCCGTTGTAGCTTTATTTCATATTTTTCTGCTGTTATCTCTTAAGCAAAAGCATGTACGATAACGAAATTTTGTGCAGATAGTTCGAGGGTCAATATAAACTTGGAAACCAAAAAAGGGCGTGGTCCGCCCACTTTACCGCCCACCTCTAATATAACGTAAAATTTGAAAAAGTTAATGGTGGATACATAGATTCGGCCGAGCCGAATATAACATTCGTGCTTGTTTTTTCTTCACATTTTTTCTACTACATACATCTGGAATTCTGGACCTTCTTGTTGGGAGAATTAAAGTATCTTTTTTGCTGCTAGTCAATTAGTACGTGCTCGAATATGACGCTCAGATTTTCTCATATACATTATTTCAATACTTTTAAATAAATAGTTTAAGTACATTTTCGAACAATATACTTTTTCAAAATGTTTAGAAAACAACGTTATCAATATTTATATGCAATTTAAGCGCATTCGGGTGATTTCAGGATGTCGGCGTTATATGAGAGCTAAGATCAATTACTCATGGTGGTTTTTATTTATATAAAACTTGTAGCTCACATTAAACAAAAGTGTTAAAAATCTAATTTCAACGAGGTATAGTGTTGTTAAAATTATAGTACTTATAAAATATTTGTGATTATAAAAATACTACGAATTAATACAAAAATTAAAATTGTTTTATCTACTGTTTGGCGACTTTTCTTTTGCATTCAAGGGTTAAGCAATTTTCGGAAGAGGGGTTTATTCTTATTTGTACCAAATTTCATTGAAATATTTTTATATTTAAGACATTTATGGTCGTAAAATACTTAATTGTTTGGGACCTAGGTGAAATTATGAACCAATTACGTCCATATGCCAAAATAATTCTTCGAGGCAAATTTCATTTAGATATCTTTAAAATTACGACTTGTAGTTTGATTATAAAGTTTAGATAGATGGACAGACAGACAGACTGTTAGACGAACAGACGGATATTGTTAAATGGACTCAGGAAATGATTCTAAGCCAATTAGTATATTTTAAGGGCATAATTATACGACCTATATATCTTTAAAATTGATCCAATTAAAAGATGAAGTATAAACTATTTTCCAAACTCCTATTTAAATGTTTTTACAGAAAAACAAAAAATAATTATGATTCTATGATCACATGTATTTAAATCATTGCTAGGCGAATTGAAAGGACACTTTTTATGAGAGTAAATTTATATATTGACACTGTCAGAAATTTTTATCTTGTTTTGCGTTATATGCAATTCTTTTAATTTACAAGTAAAAAATATATGGTTGTATTTATAAGTATAAGAAAAACGAGAAAAAAATAAAAACAAATCGTTAAATTATAAATTATATTAATGACTTCATTTTTTGGGAAAAATGGAATAGTTAAAAATTAATTTTTAATCAAAAAAAGTATATTTTTATAAATATCCTTGTATATGATATGCATTTTTTTGAAATAATGACATAAATCCACATTTGGCCATAAAATAGGTATTTAAACATTTATTAGTACATACATGGAAAATTGTTAAATATTTTCAGTGTATTTATTTTTGAGAACATAGCTGCTTCGTTGAAAGCTAACAAGCGACCAATGTTGCCACTTCATGTGTAATTACACATATCGTGTGTAATTTTTATTTACATGTGTAGCCCATGTGTAATTAGTTTCATGTGTAATCTATGTGTAATTTTAAGTCTCAGTGTTTTAATTTGCCAAATTTTATTTTTACAACACTTTCATGAAAAACAGCGAACTTTTTAAGAACAAGCAATCGTACTTGAATCTTCTAGAGAATTTTACGTAGCAATACGTCAGATAAAATCTAAATTTGATTTTGGCGATGATAATTTTATTCTTATAGATATTGATAAGAATTATTTTTTTTTTTTTTTTAACCAAACATGTTTCAAAAGAAGATTTCCGTCCTTTACAATATTTCCTTTATTTACAACATTTCGTTAATGAGTGGAGAACGAACGCACATCTAGATTATGACAAATTTAATCTCAATATAAATTTAAAGCCAGAAGCTATTGGCCAAGTTTTTAACTCAATAAATTTCGTTAAAAAAAAAAATATTTCAAAATTTACAAAAGATAATTTAGATCGTAAATTTACATCTTTCAAATGTAACAACAGAAAAATATTTAGCTATCTGATTAATTTGAAAACAGAGTAGAGAAATAAAATGTCTTCTGACAAAGCAAGGAATACTCGAAATGGAAATTATAAATTTTAACTTCTTTTATTCCAAAAATGTGTGAATTATTTATTTTTACATATTACATTGTATTGTATTTTTTATGTTTAATGGTTTAATCTATGTTAAAGTAAAACTAAAAAAAATCCATGAGTAATTTTTCTTCAGATGTGTAATTCAGTCATCGGTTATGTGTAGTTAGAAACATTCTTGGTGGCAACACTGCAAGCGACTGAATGAAATTTCGTATCATGTACGTGTAAATAGCCGATCATCTTCGTAATCTGAACAATATTAACGCGTACCACTGATTTAAATCATTGATAGGCACAAAAAGAGCATATTCAAATGCATTGATCGATCTGTTTAGAACTGAAATTGAGAATTTGCATTTTCTTAAGATCTTTGTTGTGAGATTTGTCAGTTTATTTCGAATTTTTAGATTTTTTGTTTACGTTCGTGTGGAGTATGTGAAAAAAAGCGAATACTCTTTGCACTGAAAGTTGTGGGAGCCGACCAATGAACTAAATTGACTGAGTACCGCAGAATCAGTGTTGCCCTATTATATTTACTGTTTTATTATTAATTCAAATGTGATGAATAAAATAATTTTATGTACATTTTTAAGGGTTAAAGGTTTTTTTTATAGGTATTGGTATAATAAATGCATTAAAATAGAGATCATATAAAGCAAAATTGCGTACTCAAATTTTCTCTCAAAAGTACTTGAAAGTTTCGAAAAATTCACAACATAAAAATACACAGTTTTATTATGCATATTTTCTATTTTCATGGTTATATGCATGAGATTTATAAATTTTTCTTTGTCCTCTACTGTAATCCAAATTCTTTAAAAACAAACTTTATCTACTCTTAACAAAATCTTAAAGAAACTAACTACAAGTTTTCTTTTCTTTTTTTGAAGAAACAAAATTATGAATGCTGGAAAAAGAAAGACAAACTGCATATAAGACTTGTCACGCTGTACAAACCAAATCAATCTTGATAACAGGCCCACACATTTGGACAATTACTCCACAAACAAAATATTCTCCAATTATATATGAACATATACTTACATATGTATTTATATATTTATATGTGATTGTAAAAAAACATTCATTAACTTTATAACTCTTTTTCTATTTGTTTATAACAAAGTTAAATTGTGAACCCTTAGTTGACCCGTTTCATTTAAATATGACTTGTTGGCCACACTATTATTATTAATATTGACTTTCTGCGGGCTAAATGTTGTATTTAAATTGTATATGTATTTGACTTTAAGTGTGTAAGTATTTGTTTAATAAACATATGTATAAGTTTTATGTTAATGATTGCTATTATAGGTCTATTTGATTATAGAAGAATTAAATGATTATTTAAAATGTTGACAGCACATATACTCAGCATTTTATTTAATATTGAACTTTTTTTTAATTTTTAAATTGCTAAGGAAATTACAATTCAAGTTAAATAATTTCATTGAAACCAAAATCAATCTTCATTATTTGACCACAAAAAAAAAAAAAAAAAACTTAATTAAAATTAAAATAATTAATTTACGTTTTTGATAATGACCCTTTACTTTTCATAAAATCATCTACTCTCGGCATAAATTTTTTTATTCATATTTAATGTTATTTAAACGTATTTAATATTGCATTAATATAAATTAAATTTAATATTAATAATACACTTAATTTTTGTAGCATTTTAATGAGTTTCACAATAAAATTAATAAAGAGATGGATGATTTCATAATGATGTTAAAGTTAAATAGAGTTTAACTTATATATTTCATTTCATTTAATTTTCATCATATTTAATAAAAATTAATTACTATAGCCTAAAAGCATTTTATACATTTATTAAGAATGTTGTATAAGAACCTTTTAAAATTCAAATTAATTAACATTTATATAGTTTATATAGTTTTTATATAAATCTTTAACATTTTCTTGGGATTTATTGTTTTCTTTATTAAAGTTAAATTAATAAATAGTTATTGTTTAAAATTAAATTTGATAAGTTATTGAGTTGTATAATTAGCTGTAAAAATTTGTTGAACTCTTATCAATAATCTTTTTATTAGAAGCAAAATTTTCATGGTATTTTGTCAGAAAATTTAGTATTTGTTATTTAATTAAATCCTTAATATAATAATATATTAAATAATATGTTAAGTACTTTAACTTCTTATGCAAATTCCCTTTAACTAATGCCTTAAGAGTTTTAAACATCTATTAAATACAAAAGCAACATTTTACATAAATTCAATTTAAATACTATTTACAATTAAGTTCTGTGTGTGAATTTAATTTCAATGCGTTAGATAAAACTTAGGCATTAGACTAATTCATATGAGCACTTATATTAAACACAAACACTTCTGAGAACATACATATACATACATATGTATTTCGTATTAATGACACTTTAGGTCATTAAGGGCAATTGAGAGTATTTAAATTAATTATTATTACATAAGAGAAAAAAAATGTTAGAAAATTTTAATTTTAATACAAATACTATTAATTGAATTATTTTTATCTTAATTTCATTTAAGAATTTTTAAAGTTAACATTTTTGTTCAACTTTAATTTACAATAAAAAATTCTTAACTTTTTGTATTCCAAAAAGCCACAAAAATATCTTGATTAGTCTTAGACATAGTTATAAATGTTGTAAATGGAATTAGTTTTATGTATTACGAGTACATCAAATGCAGAAAAAGAAAATCAAGGTTATTTCTAATGGTTTGTTGTTCTTATTTTTGTTGTTGTATGTTACGTTGGTTTTTATAAAATTTTCTAGCTTTGTAAAGAAAAACCTTAAATTGTTTTCATTTTTCTTTTTTATTAAAAAAAAAAAAAACCAAAAAAAACTTGTGAATTTAAATACACTGGTTTCGCTGTTGATCACTCAAATGAAACAATTATTTTAGTTAAGCCCTTGATTAAGGTATGCCATGGTATATTTAATTTTATGCTACTTTGGTAACTCACTATAAGAGCAAAAAAATAAAAAAAGTTAATATTTTTCTTTTTAGTAAAGAAAACTTAAAAGCATATTTAGTATCCAATACTAAATATGCTAAGCTTATTTTTGCATATTCAGTATTAAAAGCATATTTTTGCATTTTAACAAATTTATATAACTTTTATATTTACTAAAGCATCCATTTGCATATTTATGGCATAAAAGCATATTTAAGTACTTGAAGTATATTTTTGCATATTTTCACATAAATTTTAAAGCATTTTTTTATTTTTTTTAATAAAATTTTTAAAATTTAATGAACAAAATGTGTGCGAAATATGAAGTAGGTCTTAGATGCGGATGAAAATACATTCAATACCACTTATTTTGGAAATAAAAAGATATTATTTAACGATTGCAGATTTTAAGACCGAAGTGTGTATGGAATTACATGGCGAACAAGTCTATGTCATAAAATGCATAAAAATTTAGCACGATTACGTTTCCCATTGAAACGATATTTTTTATTTGCAGGTCAATAATACTGAATACTTTTGTCATTTTTATACCTTGACCAAAGCTTACCAAATTTATATTGCATTTTTAATTTCCACCATGTTAATCTGGGTCCTACAAGTGATGATGTCCGTCTGTACCTCTCTTGCAAAAAAAAAAAAAAAAAAAAACTTTCCGAATTCCTAAAATAACAGAGAATATAAATATATCGACTAAGATCCTTAGAATTTTGGTATTAAATATCTTCAAAATCGATCTATATATTGTAGACTAATGAAAAAGAAAAAAGTATTTTTGCCTTAGTTTCGTTTTTGATCAAAAAGTTTGAAAACTAACCGAAAGACAAAATTTAAAAAAAGGAATGATAGCCACCTGAAACGTCAAAGAAATTCTTAAATGCTTAATTAAAGGTTCGCTTTTGGACAAGAAAATGCTAATTTAAGGTTTTTATAATTAGGTACTGAATTGAGTCTAGGCTGACAGGGAACTAACTCATTGTTTACATTGAGGGAAAAAAATTCTATTCAAAATCCAACGTTCGTTAACAAATTTAATAGAAAACATAATACAATTTAATAATTTGATATCAACATAGTTTTAACTTGATGTCAATTAGATATCGATTTTCGTTTAGATTTGAACACGCAGTTTTGAATTTGAACACTGAATTTGAAGACATACAGGGCAAATTCACTATTGACATTAAATGGTATCGTTTTCAATACAAACGTGGTAATTTTTTCTCCAGGTATAGATTTCAACGATACCTAAATGGATATGACACCACGAATGCCGATGAAGTGTGTAGCGGGAAAGAAAATGCGCTTTTTAAAGTGCTTTCTTCTTGAAACTGTAAACGATATGTGTAAATTTTGGTATATTATTCTTCTACTTTTTGTTATTTCTTTTTTTTTTCATTTCTGAATAGCTAAAAAAACAGTAAATTTGCTAAATGGGGTGGGACAGATATTCTTTAATTTATTTTATTAGTTCACAAATATTCTGAAGATCAACAACATAGCATTGATTTCGGTCCATTAGCGGTCATTTCCATATAACATGGGGCAAAAATTTCGATATTTTATTTTACAAAAAATGGATAAATATTTTATAACGTTTTCTTTTCTCAATTTATTTGTTACCTTTTAACTGTGTAACTTTTTTTACCCTCATAAAATGGTATGTACCCTTTATTATTTAAATTTTTGTCAAAATTCTAAGTTTTTGTTAAAATTTGGAATTACTGGTGACTTTTAGGTTTTTGGTAAAATTTCGAATTTTTGCTGAATTTAATAAAGGATTCACTTTTAAATTAACATTGAATTTTTGTTTTTTTTTTTTTTTTTTTTTTTTTGTGAAATTTCGGAATTTTTGTGATCTTTTCATAATTTGGTGAAATATCAATTTTATGTCCCTAAATATTAGAACTAAATTTTCGCAAAATTTTTTTCAGTTTGCTGGTTATAAAGTACAGCTTATTTATCATCTACTTATTTAGATTTAATTATTAAAACAGCTGTTGCCATATCTTTTTCAAAATCCAAAAACTTAAAAAATATATCGCAGATAATATTTACAGATAAATATTTTCTCCACGTTTCGACAAAAAAAAAACAATTGATTTCATCACGTCCATCTCTGATCATATATAAATTGAAAATGTCAATGTTTAACGGATGAGAGATCAGCTATAAAAGAAAAGAAAATCCATTAGTGCCACATAAATTATTACTTCATGTTCAGGATATGTAATACATTAATCCCTTTTAGGGCTGTTATTATAACCTACCTATAAGGTATCAGATAGTTAAAGGTAAGATAAACTAAAGTGAACGATAAAGTGAACTTTATTTACTTTTGGTTATTACAACTTGGTTTTAAGGTAAATTTTATAATTTTGATAATACGGCAATATCAAAGCAAAAACCGATTACTTTTGGCCACTTAACGTAGTGGCAACATGTACTATTTGAACGTAACTGCCACTAACGGAAATATAAACAAATAAAAAACAAAGAAATTTTTAAAATAAATGAGTTTAAGCTAACTAAAAGACAACGCTAGAGCAAATATAAATATAGACAGAAAAATTATTAAAAACTACAGCGGAATAAATATGATTTTATTTATTTCTTTTATAAAGCAGAAAATATGGCAGCCCTGAATACATAAACCGTCCGATAAAAGTTAAATGTCAGATGTTCTTACCTTTAGCTTATTGGTCACTTTTGGCTTAACTTATACTTATAACAACCAAAAACAGCTAAAGTGAAGGATAACATCCTAACTTTAGTTATTGGAAAGTTATAATAACGGGCCTTAATATTATATTGTTTAATGACTTAAGAACATTCTCAAAAATATCAAAAATATCGCTTACCGATTTTTCCCCCTTTTTTAAATGGAGCATTGTGGAGCTAGACCATCACTGAAATACATATTCCTGAAGTCGTGATGATCATTAATTTTAACTTGTTTTGAGAAATAAAATAACATCCCTCGTAACTTACCATATATAATTAATGTACATACATACATATATATGTATGTACTTATAAAAAATAAATTATATATTTGTCATTAAAATCTTAATATTGTAGGGCTTATAAAAATCGTGTTTGGCCATTAAAGACAATAAAACACTCTTATTATTATTTATTAGGGATGCCAAACGGGACTGGATTTTGCAAATCCCGGGATTCGGGATTTTATAATTTCAAATCCCGGGATCCCGGGATTTTTCGGGACCCCGGGATTTTTCGGGATCCCGGGATTTTTCGGGATTTCGGGATTTTTCGGGATCGGGATTTATATTTCATATAAAAACACATTTTAAATATATGGAAAAAAATCAATTTTTTATACATATTTTAATTAAAGAAATTTAAATACGAATAAATTTCTAAAATTAAAAATAAATCATAAGGTTTGTTCGTTTGAAATTTTAGTAAAACTAGTTAAATAAAAGAGATATTTAAAAAATAAATCTAAAAACCAAGCTTTTACTTGAAAAAGTTAGAAAACCGAAAATAATAAAATAAATTTTAGGGTAAATAAAAAGTAAAATTTTTATTATTTAGTTTTTTTTTTTTTTCTTACTTGTGTTAAACGGAAATTTGGAAATATCTCAAAAATACGGGCATATGTTCTTTTGCAGATATTTTTTCTTATAAAATTTCATTAGCTAATGATAAGTATGATTTTTAGCTTTGTTGAATATCATCAGTAGTTAATGTCTATCCATTTTGGAAGATGATTTAACGCAATTTGGTCCTAGAACTTGTATAATCCAACATTTGTTCATTATTTCGTCTTCCATACAAATGTCTTTCCAGATATTATTAATACATATTATTTAATACAAATCAATATGTATTAATAATTAAAATAACGTTTTAAATTAAAATTCAATAGGAAAATGAAAATAAAATATTTTACTAGTCTTGCTCGTACAAAATATTCAAGTAAAATATGTATAGCAAAATAGAAAATTATTTTCTATTGAAATGTTTATAACTTTTACTAGTTTTATGTGCACAGAAATGCTTTTCGAGTAAAATACTTACAATAATAAAAATACTAGTAAGAATAACATACAAACGAACAGACCTATAATGTTCTAATCTTCGTAATCGATTTTTAATATATTTTTGAAAAATTTCTGTTAATATTTTGATGTTTTGTATTGCTTAGAGTTAATTTTTTGGATTGTATTTATGACATTAAATCTCGAAAATGAAATCCCGGGATTTTTTTCGTCCAATTCCGGGATTCGGGATTTTGAAATCCCGAAAAATCCCGGGATTTTCGGGATCGGGATTTCGGGATTGGCATCCCTATTATTTATACATAGTATTTTCCTCTATGCGTGTTTGTTTTCTATACGGCAAATACTACATGTGTATGTGTTTTTTTATACAAGTATGAGTATGCGTGTTTGTATATGTTAGGGTTTTAAATGCAGTGAAAGTAAAATAGAGTTGAGTAAAATTTATTTATAACAGAATTAAAAATTTTCGACTTACATTTAAACACACACAGACACAAAATATAAAAAAAAAATTGAGAAAAACTTTTTCCCATTGTGGCATAAATACTTAATTACTATTTGAAAATGTTTTCTAACAACAGCAACAAAAACAGTTTACAGACACTTTTTTTACTTACTTGCATTTAACAAGTCCAGCATTTAAATATTAAAAAGTGAATTTTTTATAGAAAGAAAAAAGTTTTTATTTTTTCAACTCTATTATTTAAAAACGATTTTTAAGCTCGAGTACTTATAAAAGTACTTGGGATTGTGTCTACTTGTGTGTGTTGTGTGTCTATCTGTATTATAAATTTGTCATTCAACTTATTGCCCCCGTTCAATTAAAATATTTAACTTTAGTTCTTGTCTTATTTTTATTTTTTGCCATTTTTGCATTCATAAAAAAATTTGCTTATATTTCTGGTCTTTTGAATTTGTGAATGCAGTTTATTCTATTTTATACTTACAAGAAATGATTTATGTTTTTTTATAAAGATGCCATGCCAGCCTGGTGCATAAGCCTTAGAGCCATTGAGGTTCATTCACACACATACAAACATACATATATAAATATGTATACGTATGTATGTAAAACACACAACTTCAAAGAACTAAATAAATGATTCATTCCCATATGTGTATCCGTCCGTATGTCTGTCTGTCTGTCTTTTATATCTTACTCTGTAATCATTCTTTTCATTTAGGTTTTTATAAACGTAATATAAGTAAATATAAAAATTAAAAAATAAGTCAACATATAATATGTATTTATATACAAGAGTGAATAAAAAACATAAAAAAAAACTCAAGACTTACAATATTCAATAATTGTTGTATGTCCATTTCCATGTACAATATGCAGATGTATAAGAATTGTATTCTTAATAATACACTTGTGTTTCGTTTAAATGTTGTAGCATTTAGCATCAAATGTATGTAAATTTATTTAAAACTTACACAGCATTTAATTGATGTTCAATTAGTCGTATATAAAAGGGAGTTTACTTAAACATATAAATTTAGGTTACAATTTAAAAAGCAAGATAGATATTATTACTGTGTTATTATTACAGGCATTTTATTGTTAAAGAAAATTTAAACAAAAGTACAGTTTCTATAATTTGATGAACTTTAAATTTTATAGTTAATTGTTGCCTTTGTTAAATTATTTAATTAATATAAATTTAAGATTAATAATAAAATTAATTTACCTTGTATTTTTAGTTCAATTTAATAAAGGATTCACTTACCTGAAAGAAAAATAAAAAAAAATATTGTTAAATTTCGAAAAATTACATCAAAATAACTTATTGAAAAATATGATAACTTATTGAAATCATAATTGTTTGAATTAAATATTTAATTACGCAAGTTTAATAAATTCAACTTTAAGACCTGAGTGGATGAGAACTTATTTTAATGAAAATTGTGAAATACCCATTTTTTTTTTTTTTCAAATTATAAATCCCTTATTGTATCCCCAAAATATTTTAATACAAAATCCAATAGACAACTTGAATATTAATTTAAATTTACTCGTATAAAAAGAAAATATATCGATTAATTTTCTTTAAATATAAAATTTGTTGCAAAACTTTATTGTTTTATTTTTCAGTCTAATGAACCATTTTCTAAAAGTCACTTTTTTGTAGCTTTTTATTGGTTGGGTACTTAAAATTTACTTTTAAAATTTTTTCAAAACATTCTCGGTAGCGAATACATACGATTAAGCGAAAACCTAAACATGTCTTGCTCTCACATGCTTTCAGCGTCGTCAAGCAGCATCCGATTCGAAGGACCATGAACAAGTTATAATTATCAATTTATTTAGTGTAGTAAAATTTTTGGTATTAAATTCTTTCACTTGCAGAAATTTTATATTTAATATAAATTCACGTTCACTGAATATTAGTCCATATAAAGCAATATCGTTCCTTAAGATGACACTAGATACTGACATAGGAAATAATTGAGTGTATTTAATTCTTTCTCCTCTAGAAACTATATACGTACATGCGAATTAAATTTGGTTTTTAGGGATACTAAGTATTTTCTCAATATGGTTGCCCCTACAATATTATTTTCATCGCAATTATATATTTTCATCGCAAACATCGTTATTGTTGGATATATTTTATTAAAAAAAAAATTTTGTTGTATCAATTATTCATTTGTTCTCAATTCACAATTAAATTGTTGGCACAACGTATTAAGCAATATGTTTAAATTAGAACCACAGTATTGTTGTTAAAATTCGCTTGCGCAAAAAAATTATTTTCAATTATTTTTAAATATTTTGTAATTTTGAATTGACAACAAAATGTTTGTTTTGTATTGACAACAATATACATTATTAGAACTTGACAGTTTTATTCAGTTTAGTGTGCTTCTTGCATAGAGATGGTTATCTGTCGCCGTGTTAAAAATATATTAGAAAATATATTGAATGCATATTTAAAAAATTAATTATTTAATATAAATTATTTGATTAAAATTAAACTATATATAAATATTTTATATAAGTGTTTCAGATTGTGAAAATATTTTAAATGTATAATAGACAAAGAAAACTACACAATAAGTTATCTTCGGGGTGCAAAAATAAAAGTGTCACCTTGTACGAGTATTTAAGAAATTTTTCAGATTCCATCATTTGTTGGTGATGAATCTATCTTTGTATACGAAAGTGATTTATTTTACATAACTTATTTATTTATTTATTTACATATACAACAAAAATAAGGTTGCAGATCAACAATATTTTTATTTTGATGTAACCATATTATTGCTATATATGAATCACGTACATATACAACAATAATATGATTGCAGATCAACAACATTTTTATTGGGATTTAACCATATTATTGCTGTATACATGAATGAAGTACATATACAACAGAAATATGGTAACAGCGTAACATGTACTAAATACTGATGTTTGAATCGAAATTTATGAATATTTTTTTAATATTCATAATTAATTCGGTAAGATTTAATAAATTAGTAATAATTATGCTGAATGAACTTTTTTTATCTATTCTAACACCTGTAATATTTTTACACCTAATTTAATCACCTGCAGAATCGTTTCAATTAAATTGATTTAAACTATGGTTTCTGTTTATGTTAAGTAAAAGTTTATATAAGTTTTGTTGATTATTTTTTTTAAATTTTTATACCCTAAAAAATATTGGCCTAAGGCCCACCATAATTTGTACCAATCTGAGTCAATTTAACTATGTCCGTCCGTCTGTCCGTCCATGTTGGTTGGTTAATTTTAACTTGAACATTATAAGATTTATTGATTTTTTTTAAAGAAATATAATCTTTTGATATAAATAGTAACTTCTGCAAAAAACCCGATTTACCGTTTTTTCTAAATTTAACCCTGCATGCTCAATGTTAGTCGATTTGACTAACATTGCTACCTAGTAATTTAACTTAGACTGAAAAAGAACATCTTATAATTTCAATAATAATAATTTAAAAACCCAGTCAAATACAAATGTGTTTTAATGAAATATATAAGAATATATAGTATTTCTATTTTTCTGTAACTTTTAAGAATTTGAAAGAATTTGAAAATACCAACTATTCAAACAATTCGCAAAAACAGGTTTCTCCATAAAATCAAATACTCGATCACCCTACTTAATACACGATTGATTATTTTCAACTGTTTAATTCCCTTCGTCACTTTCTCCTGAAAATATTTAAAATCTCCTAAAAGTATGTGATTTAAAATGGTCCCACTATAGCCGGGAAAATCTGGCCTATTTTAACTTACTTTATTGTCTCATAACCAAAACAGACTTAGTTTTGCTTTCAGCATCTAAAGCTTTTAAGGAAGGTGCAACATTACTACAGTGTTTTTTTTTTTAAACCAACTCGTTCATTTGTACCGTAGTTAACTTCCTTACGATACTCCAGGGAAATTTCGTAATATACCAATACATGTGAGTGTATGGCCCAAAAGACTCATTTAAATGTATTACACAAAATCAACTCTAACCATTCTAAACACCAAAAAAAGTGCGTCACCTTACGAAATAGGGCTGAATAATTCATAATGAACATGTTATGAAAATTGGCTTACACAACCATTATACAAAAAAAAAAGCTAAAACTACTTGTAAACAAAAAAAAATAGTACCAACCACAAAAAATGACTTAAATCTTTCGAGTATTTAATGTTATTACTGTTTTTTGTCGTTGTCACCAAAAACCACTACAACAAAAATTTTGTTAAACAAAATAACTTTTTGTACAATAACAAAATTATTTCATTTAATGAAGATTGTAGTAAAAAAAGAGAGAATAAAAAAAGAGAAAAAAAAAGAAAATAAACAATTAGTAAACATATTTAATTCAAACATTTTATGACTTTTAATAATACAACAATGGTCTCAATAGGATAATTATGTTTTTCAATTAACACAAATATTTTAATGATTTGCAAAAACGAACAAAAAATACAAATTTCTGTGTGTTCTATAAAAAATACAAAAAAAAAAACACTGAAAAACCAAACTGACCCAATTTGTAAATAAACAGAAAAATGCTTTATTAAATTTTTAGAGGAATAAACTTTATTGTATTCGTACGATTTTTTATTTTATTTTTTTGTTAACTAATTAATGTCATGTTTTAATAAAAATGTAAAATAGCTTTATATGTGGTTGTATGCCATATACAGAAAAACTTACGCATAAATACGAGTAGGTGTTTAGCACTTGTGCAATGGTTTTGAAAAATTTCAGCAGTTCTAGTTATGGTTTTCGAACTAGTGATTTAATTAGTCTTTACTCTTTGTGACGGCTTGTCCTAAGAAGAACTCTCTAGTAGTAGCTGGATCGAAATTTTAAACTTACTATACTCTAGATTACATAGAGACAGTAAAGTAATCAGAGAACTAACATGTTTTAAGTTTAGCCAGCCACATTATCAGCTATTAGTTAGAACTACTGCTTCAACATTACTAGAGAAATTGGTATAAAAATTTTCTTTTTATGAGCGAAAAGGCGTAACTATAAGTAATCTTACAAGGATATGGATTAGTTACTTCCATGTAGCTATTTTGGGATATAACAGTAGACAATAGAGGCCTACTTACTTATTTCAGAACCCAACAAGAGATTATTTCATTTTTTCATTAGTATATAAGTGATACATTGCCAAAGAAAGAACTACAGAGTAATAGAATATTTAAAATCGTGTGAAATATAAGATTGGTCTTTAAAACTTTTGATCATCATTGAATACGTTTCAACGAATGCTAACTAACTGAATGTAATGCTGCAAATTAGTCTGACAAAATTTAAACCGGTATCATGTCTAGGTTTTAATGAAATACAAGTAAAATATACACCAATATAGATACTATTCCCAGCTGGAAAAAAGTACTTCAGAGACCTTCTAAAACACATTATGTGACAACCAAAAGACTTCCTTGCCACATTACAAACATTTTTAATTTTACACAGCACAAGGACTTGTCTACAATTAGTGGCTGAGTAGTTAGCGTGGAAGACTATAAAACATAACATACAGATAAACATGGGTTCGATTCAGGGTGCCGCCATCGACATTAACGAAAAATTATAAAATAAAAATAAACATAATTTAATAAAAATAATTATAAAAAAATTTTTAGAAAGTAAACAATTACCGAGTTTTTATAAAATTTTTATTACATTAATCATTACAGAACCTGTTCTCTTGGACCAGTCCTGTGACCTGTCCCAAGGGGCAAATTGGCCACCTCCAATGACAACCCCATGTAAAAGTGACAGGTTCCTCTCATATAAAGTACCGGAACTGGGACCGGTTACTAGCCTCGAGAACCTCTCACGTGACTAGTTCTGAACCTGTTCTCTTTACTCTAGGGATATTTTAAGAGAATCTGGAATTATATTTTAAAATATAACTAAAGTATTTTGAACTGTTAGTTTAAATAAAAAAAAAATTCACTAGATAACGAGAGATTTTAGCATTTAATTAGTTAGCGATTATACACGTACTACTGACTCTTAATTTTCACACCAACATGCTCTTAAGACCTGGGCTTTCTAACAGTAAGGTTTCGCATGATTTTGAAAAACACACTGAAAAAAATGATTAATGAAATATGGGAGAACGATTATTTAACAAATTTGATATATTTGTTGTACTTTTTTTAAAGAAAATTGTTATAATATTTATTTATAATTTTCATTAGAGTCCGACAGAAACCGATTTTTTAAGGCCGAACCGAACCGAAACTAACATTCGGCCCAAAAGCCGAATATTCTGCCGAATCCGAAACTATGTACTGATATATTATTTTTTTATTTTATGGAGATTTCTATGTATAAACTTAAAATAATAATTATGTGTCGAGTAGTAACAAAATACTTTCCAGCTATTTTTATAAAATTAAATAAGTCGTAAGAAACATGTAGAAAAACAGTTCTGCCACCATATTAATTTAGAAAGATTTCAACGTATTAATCTAAAAAGTTTCGGTTTCGATATTCGGCCAAATTTTTGCCGAAAACCGAATATTGGCCGAAACCGATTTTTTGGCCTAATCCGAAACCGAATATTCGGTCGAACTCTAGTTTTCATAATAAAAAATAAGTTACTTTAGAGCAATAGGTATTTTCTTAATTCAAAATATTAAATTGCAAAGTTGAATATTTTTGCAGTGTACAATATAAGAGCGGGACTCCCGTCTTGTCTTGATTCAAAACATCGTAGCAAACATAACTCGCTTAGTTTGCGAGATACCGGTAGCAACGCTAGAAAGTTTGATCGAAAATTTTACCATCCGATGAACGATGTAGTCGCGTGGTCGCGGCCAACATTTGAATGAAATTATCTTTAAAATTTAAATGTCAGCCAATGTTCTTCCCGGTCATAACAAAGATTCCGACTTCCAATTATATTTTAAATATCACTATACAACAAATCGGAATCATTCCGATTGCAATTGATAGCTCTTGATATGTGTAATAAACCCTCCAAAGGATTTTTCCCTGGTAGGCAAAATTTTTGTTTTATGACCTTTTAAAATTTTCTATTTTTGCACCAAAGTAGTTTCAGATAAATAGAAAAAAATAATATAAATATAGTTCGAAGCTAAAATATTTAAACATAAATGTTTAGAACATTTAAATGGCAATATTTCATTAGAACCTTCTATTTATCTATCTCTGATTATATGGGGTCATTTTTAGTCCGTTTAAACAAAAGTCCATTAAAACTTGAGTTTAATGGGTTAAAATATTCTACAGAAATTTTCTACATCGAATTTCACTAGGGGTCACCGAAGGTCCAAAGATCATACAGTGAAGCGTTTATCCAAACAAATGAAATTGATGAAATTATTATTAATTTTTTTTACGATTTGTACACAACTTTTAATTTTATGTTATATTTCATTGCCTAGTTTAAGGAGTTTATATAAGAAGTGGGAAAATATTATAATTTTCTTTTTTAACAACATATGATAAGTCGGATGAATTTTTTATCTTTGGAGACCCCTAGTAAAATTTTAAGTAGAAATTATCTATAGAACATTTTAACCCATTAAACTCAAATTTAAATCGATTTTCATGTCATTTCCTTAAAACGGACTAGAAATGACCCCTTATAAGGAAAGATAAATGAATTTAAAGTTCTAATGAAATATTTCCCGTTAAATGCTCTAAATATTATGGAAAATTATTTTAGCTTCGAACTATATTTATATTATTTTTTTCGATTTATCTGTAACTACCTTGGAGCAAAAATAGAAAAGTTTAAGTGGTCATAAAACAAAAATTTTGCCTACCAGCGAAAAATCCTTTGGAGGGTTTTTTACGCATATCAAGAGCTATCAATTGAAATCGGAATGATTCCGCCCCCAAAATACTGTTGCATAGTGTTTTTTTTTTTTAAATTTAAATAAAAAAATGGGTCACCATAACACTTGGAAAGAATTAATAAAGGATCTTTTATAAAAAGAATACTAGGCTTTTTGAAGCACTTCTCATAGTAGGCAAGGAACTGTAGAACGGAAAGTATGAAAAGAATCCTTGAAAAATTCTAAAATTTAAAATAATTTTAATAAATGGTTTTATTGAAAAATAAAACTATTCGATTTCAGAATCCTGACTAATGCTTTTAAGCTTTTTTTTCTGTCCACACAATTTTGTACCAGCCTAATGCAACACACATATGTAAATGTTCAAGTAACAATTTAATTATGAAAATTGTATTTAATCTTTTTAATTAATCCTTAACTATACCTACTCACATATGTATATACACTTATGTATAGAGTATGTGTGTGTGTAATTCATTAATTTACTTAATAATCGTCAAAGTTCTACAGATGTGTTCTAGGTTTATGTATTTTGTTGTTACTTTTTTTTTTTTTGCTTTATGTTTACAACTTTCCTTTAGCTATTAAATTAATTTGAAATTTGTTTTGTTTTTTTTTTTTTTTTCTCTCTCCCTTTCTCTATTGTTGTTGCTGTTGTCATTGTCACTTTATAATATGCATAAAAATGGCGTTGACAAGAAATTTCATAAAATGTCACCTGATGATTGAACGAGTGTGTTAAGTGTGTAAGAGAGGAAAAAAAATTACATTCAATTAAAAGTGCCATAAAATGAAAATGTAATATGGGAATTTGTTTGATTTTAAAATGATTTAATGGCACAAAGTCCTTAACAATTAAAGTTCTTTAAAAAACAGCTAAATTAAAGTTTATAATAAAGTTTTTAAAAATTTTAATTATAAAAATAATAAAAAACTTTATTACTATAAAATGACCAAATAAAAATTTGCATTAAAAAAAAAACTTAAAAAACTGTTACAATTTTACACAATTTATTATATGTTTAGGTTTGTAAAAAATTACAAAAACCAAAAAAAAAAAAAAACAGTTAAGATCGTTTTACATTACATTATGTTCTTTTAAGTATGTACATATATTTTAATATAAATTGTCCATTTTCTTTTTGAAATTATTTTTAATATTCTGGGAATAAGTAATTCCCACCATATTTTTGCTCTGTTTTTAATCTTTATTTTTTACTTTTATTACATTTTATAAAGCTAACAATAATTTTTTTTTTATATTGTAATTTTTACTGATTAAATTGCAACAGTTTTAATGATTGATTATTGTGTTATTAATATTTTGCACTTTTAAACAATGAAGTAAAATATACATTTATTCCCTTTATACCAAATTAAAAATGTTTTTTTCATTAATTTAACATATTGAGTTTGTGTTATTTTTTTATGTCATTATTGATTTAATAACATTAATAGATAAGACCCAGATAATAGTGAAAAATCTATTCGAAAAACTGAAAACAAAAAATTGAACGAAAAAAGTCAAGCATAAAAATGATTCAAAATAAAAACGCTATTATGTATGCAAAAGTTATTATTAATAAAAGGTTTTTTTTTTTTGTTCTTTATTCATATTTTTGTATAAAATTATGAAATAAAATACAAAAGAAAAGCAAAACATAAATAAATGAAAAAACGCAAACAAAACAACTGTTATGATAATAATAATAAAAAAAAAACAAAAACAAGTTAATGAGAGAGTAAGAGATGGGTAAATAAAGGTAATATTGAGAAAGGGCTTTGCAACAATAATAAAAGCAAAAAATTCAATGTTTGGGTAGATAAGCTTATGAAAACTTACACGTTTTTACGGGAGTGTGTCTGTAAAGTTTCGTGTGTTTTCCCTACAGTTCTGGTGACTGTCGTCGAGAATTACGAATATTACTCTTTTAAGTGTGAACTTAAAATATGGACTTAAAAAGAGACTTGATAACTTAGCGATGAAAGGGGGACTGAAGTGCTCTGTAAATGTAGCAAGAGCAGGAGTCTGGACTTCAGAAATAGTCTATAGATCGTACGATTAAACTCAGTGCTTATCAAGATAAGAGGTCTTCTTAGAGTTATGTGAAGTTAAAAGTCCTTGTCAATAAGTCAGCTGCGATTCAAACTTTACTTGTCTTCATTCGGGGTCATAATATAGATTCCAACATCCAATTCCATTTAAGTTTTTTATTTAAAACGAGCAGTATACCCGCTACTTCGTTAGCGTAGATTCTTTTTAAGAAAAACCATACTATTTATAAATTTAAATTGCGTTAAGTTTTAATTCTATAACTATAAATGTTTGAGCAATATTTCTAATAGCATAAACGCAGTACGCTTCGTTAACCCCTTTGTATTGAAATAAAATAAAAGCATCGAAACAAAATTCTAAAACAGACAGACTGCAAACACAGATTCACTTTTATATAGGTAGCATTAAACCCGATCTTGCAGTACTCCTACTTGGTAGCCTTTTTATTTAGAAAAAATCAAAATGAAATACCAAAAATAATAAACCCGTAAAATTCAACTATGATTCCTATAACCCGTGGGGACAGGTGTTCTGTCAGCATTCAGAACAATAAACTTTTAAATATTTTACTTACCAGTTCTTTATATTTAACGTTCGAAGTTTCAAAAACTACCAAATTATTTCTATTATTATATTTTAGTAGAGAAGAATGTGACCAATAGGGCTTGTGGATTCTAAACACATAACAATATATCTTTAATTTCACGTTTAAAAGTTAATTATTATTACGTGATATTAAGAGTAATATAATAACGAAAAGTACCACAAAGTCCCCTGTTATGGAGTCTCATTCACTTATGATCATATATCTTTAATTTCATTTTTCTATGTTCAATATTATAGAAAAATCAAAATGTACCAATAGAAGAAAAAAAAGTACCACAAATCTTCTTTTTTAAATTCTAATTCACTTCGACCATATATTCATAATTATAGGTTCAATTTTATATAAAATTCAAAAAGTAACATGGAAGAACGAAAATTAGAAAATTTAAAAATCACAAAGTCCCCTGTTGTGGATACTCATTCACTTGGGATCATATATCATAAATTTGATGTTTCTAGGTTTAATATTATAAAATTTTCAAATTCAAAAAGTGTGAACTCTCACTCAATTAGAACTACATGTGCTGAAGTTTGTAGGTTTAATATAATGAAAAATCCATTATTTAATTTGAATAATTTAATTTCCCCAGTTTATCCCCTTTTTGGTAGTTTTTATTAGTCCTGCATATAACAAAGAATTTCTAATTTGTACCTAGATCTAATGTTAAAATATTCATATGTATGTGTCAGTAGAAACAAAAAAATATTTTGTGAAAAAAGTACCAAAAACTGGTACAATTTTTACCCCTTAAACGTTCAAATTTCCAAAAAGTACCAAACTTGTATTAGCCAATTTTCGATAAGGTACAAATTTGGTGCACATTTTATTTCTATGCTTACTGGATCAAAAAATAGATAGGGTGCCAAAAAGTACCAAAATACAGTTTTTACCCGTTTTCGCCCTAAAAGCAGAATTTAAAAAAAGTACCAGACAACTATCCGATTATTTTTTAAATGAATAACGATAACTATTCAACTTTTTTTGTATCTCTATTAGTTTAGGAGATATAAGGTTACCTATTTTACCCTTTTTTACCCCCAAAACATTCGAATTTCCAAAAATCCCGGATCTATTCGGTAGGAGTCCAATCTAAAGTCCATATTTTATCTTCCTATTTCATCCATATTTCCGATGATGAATCACCAAGTAAGTCAGTCAGTCAATCACTCAGCCGTTACTCTGACTTTTTTTACTTTTACTTTTTTACTCTGACCGATATTATGAACAGATAATATTTCCCATAAGTCCCTGTGGGAGCTAAGGTGACAATTAAATTAAATCCATAAAAATAAAGAAGTAGCTGACCGACTTACCCCTGGAGAAGACAAATCAAAGACGAAGCAAAGAAAAATTTATGCGGAACATAAACTAATGACATAAAACAGATCTCGATTAACCTGAAAACAAATTACGGGATATACATACATACGTATAGCCAACAGAACAGAACTGTAGGGTAATTAGTTTGATTGTATTTGTTACAAATTATTCAAAAATGTTGTAGTGATGATGTCATTAATACTTGTATAAATGTGTGTTAAAAAGATAATAAATTTACAAAATTATAAGTTATTTTTGCAATAATTTAATTAAAATGTTTATTATAAGGTATTCTATAATTAAAAAAAAAAACAAATTAATACCTAACAATAGTAAAAAATATAAGTATGTACTTTAAAAAGAATTAAACCATTTTCCTAAGCATATTTTAATTCAAATTCCCCCTATGGTGTCTATCTAACCATCTTAAAATTAAAAAAAAAAAAAAATATTTTAAACATAATCAAATGAATTTAAGTATCTATCAATATAAACAAATATCACAAATTTAAAAAATTATTCCAAAATCCAACAAAATCTAACAAAAGTCATCAAAAGAATATTTTTATTGCGATTCATTCAGATTCAAAATATCTCACATATTTTATTCTAATATATTTTTCCCGCCTTATCATCTATCCCTGAAAATTTAGTTCCCAGTATGTATTAGCCTGAGCCTAAAGATATACAACTTAGTTACTTGCTTATTGCAGTTAACGAAGTACATTGTGGATGGCACTTTATCAACTTCAACTTTAAGAATTCTTAATATAACTCTCATGGCAAAAGACATTCATTTAAACTTATACATACATCCAACCGTGCAACCCTTCATGCATACCTTTATATAAAATGTAAGTTATTCATAAAATAAAAAAATTACAAGTTCCTTCACATGTCCATACACACACATAGACACACATCTACATAAATATTTTATGGGCATGTAAAAGGTTCGTTTTGAAGAGTTTTCAAAGACTATGAGTGAGTATAAATGTGGAGTGGAATAGGGAGCTGTTGTTCGTGTTTTGATATAAAAACATAAATTAATGAATGAATGCCTAACAATTGAAAATAAAACAAGAGACAAACAAAGAAATTAAACGTAAAAACAAAACATTGCAAATAAATACTTATATACAACAGAAATGGAATTGATGTATGCGTTTTTGTGGAATCATATGGTACCCTTCATTTTCCTGCTCATATTTTTTTGATAAACAATTTTTAGGTAAAAAAGAAATCGCAAATATTTTTTTTTAAATTCGCGATTAATTTTTTTTTAAATTTGCGATTTTTTTTTTCTTATAATTTTTAGTGTTAGAATTCGCGAATAATTTTTTTTTTAAATTGTCAAGAGTGAATATAAAAGAGTGAATATCAAGATTGAATATAAAAGTGGAGAAGGGAGTTGTTCGTGTTTTGACGTAAAAACATAAATTAATGAATGAATGCCTAACAATTGAAAATAAAACAAGAGACTAACAAAGAAGTTAAACGTCATACATATAAACAAAACATTGCAAATAAATACTTAGTCAACCAAAAGGAAGTGGATGTATGCGTTAATGAAGAATCTTATGGTACCCTTCAGTAGAAAAAAAATCCCTCAAATTTTTTTTTTATATTTTTGTAAAAAAAAAAAAAATATCACAAATACTTTTTTAAAATTGCGAATATTTTTTTAAATTCGCGAATATAATTATTATTATTTTCTTAATAATTTCTAGAATCTACGATGATGATGTATACGTTGCACAGTGTCACATTTATCCAAATTAGAACGATAAAAATACGAAAATAAAAAAAAGCTTATTAATTGAAGTAATTTTTTCACATTTATATGTAAACATATCATATATTATGGAAAAAATATTTAATGTATTAAAAAGTGTCTATAGCGAGAATTATGGATTTTCAAAGTTGCAACATATTTAAATTTTATTTGCAAATTTTGTAAAGAAGTATGTTAACTTTAACTTCATATATCTCAGTAAATGCTGATGTTGATATGATTTTTTTAGTACGTAATAATAAATGTATCTAAATTATTCTGTTGTAATTTGTTAGGCTAAAAAATAAACACTAAAATTATTGTTTTTTATTTAAAAGAAATTATAATATTAAAAATATATTTTTCGGGAAATTCTATTTTTAATGGATTGGAACAAAAAAGTTCCAACGAGTTTCAATTTAAAAATTATTTATATATAAAATTTTCTAAGCATTTTTTCACTTTCCAGAACTTTCTGAAGCTCCAAGATGACGTAGAATATTTAAATTTGACTTGCTTATACAACTTTTCGTCCCACAAATCCTAATGGAGCTAGATTTTGAAATGTTTATCTTCAATATAATAAGCGGATTTATGTGTCATTTTCTAAGCATTTTTTTTTTCTCTTTCCAGGGCTTTCTGAAGCTCTCAGACGTGGTACAAAATAAAATGTCGGCTTCTTATAAAACTATTCGTCCTACAAATCCTTACGGAGCCAGATTTTGAAATTAATATCAGGGAACGGAGATAAGTGGATTTATATAAATAATTTCTCTCCAGAACTTTCTGAAGCTTCTTGACAACGTAAAAAAACTAAATATCGTCTTATATATAAAACTATCCCACAAATTCTAACAAAGACAGATTTTTCTACTTAAAGTCTGTTTTGGTTTAAGAAATTTTGATTTACTATATTTATTGTTTGGTCTCCAAATCCTATCAAAAACTGATTTTACATTTCGGCCACGGAGTGCATTTACCTCGATTTTTTTAAAGTTTACGAATTTAATTCTTTAATGAATATTATCCCACCAGATTCTTACGACTTCATTAACTTCTATTAGGGAGAGGAAAGGTGTCCAAATGTTCATATATTTCTTTTTTTTTTAATTTTCGAATTTGTTTGTGCATATTTTCATTATTATTGTATTATTTTTCCTGGTATTGCCATTCTTATACGCTCGTATAAAATAAAATCTATAAAATTTTGTTTGAGAATTTTGGCTGCGACTTTTTGCAATCTTTTAAAATATTAAAAAAAATGTGCGGTACCCCATATTAGTAATTTTTTAAGAATTATTTAAACATTTTAAGATAATGGCCGAAAATTTGTTATGCAAGTGTTAAACTATGATTGATGTGATTAGATTTTAAAATATCCCTTTTTTTAACAAAATTTACAAAAATATGTAGGAAGTTCATAGAAATAAATTAATTTTTTCAGTATGGGAGTGGCAGTGATTCTACCCATCCATTTTTAGTGGGAATGTCTTGTCTGCTAACAGAATATACAATTTCAGACCAATATCTCCAAAACTGAATTCTTGTCGTTCTAAAACTGCTAAATGTGACACTGTGCGTTGTTTGGAATTTAAAAGTTCAGCTAACATATTGCCAGGGTGTACATCCAACAGAAACCACCTTCGCAAATCATCCACTCGATCTATACCTTCATATAGAAAGCTAGAGTTTTCAAATTCAGGTACCTGAGTTTAATGGTCTCCGCTAATATCAATCCTTTGGGTTTTATATGATACTCCACCAATAATCCAATGTAAAAGTTAGGTTAAAATCAATTACAACCCAAAGCTACCGTACGACTCTGGTACCCTTCAGTACAAACATTTTTTGTCCGCTCAAATTTCTTTGACATATTTCTGTTAAAAACAATCGCAAATATTTTTATTAATTCGCGAAAAATGTTTTTTAAATTCGCGAATAGTATTTTTTTTTTTTTTTTTTTTAATTCGCGAATATTTCTTGTTTCATAATTTTTAGAAAAAGTTTGACTGAAAACTTTTTGAAAAGATTTCGTTAATCCTAGGAGGAAGAGAGGAGAAAAATTTTCTAAAAAAACATATGAAAATATAATTTTCTACAACAAATAGAAGGCTTCCCAAAAAATCCAAAGAGTTCTGTCATACAAAAATGGACCAAGATACTTCTATTGCTTTGCAGTAGTAATATATTTTACACACAAACGATTTCCGGAGTATTAGACCATATAAAGTTACTGTCAAATGCCAGTAGAGAAATTTCAAGTTCCCCAATAAACAACATATCACTAAAACGTTCCTAAATTCACATTTGAATCATCTACAATAATTGATAGAGTTTGGTGGTGAATAAAGAACCTTATTTCCTAAAACAAATAAAAAATAAACAAAGGTTTAAAAGTACTTTTTTACAATTCTGCTGATACATTTTGTAATTTTCATTTTACATTTCTGCTCCTTAAACACATCTCTACTTGTATGCATAGATATCTATCTCTCTGTTTGATTGTCAGTACATGGTTGGTATCTCTAAAGAAACTCAAAGCTAAATTAGCTTTAACTGGGCACAAAAAGAAAAATACACAATAAACAAACCAAAGTTGCAGTTGCTGAAGCTAAGGGTCTTGTGAAATAAAATACACACATATACAGCCTTACAAGCACCGGAAATGTCTAATGATTGCTTGAAAGACACCGACGAACCAAGAAACAAACGAACAATCGTACGACCGACCAACGACACTAACTAACTGGCAAATATTTTGCACCTTTTAGACTAGAAAGCTTAAGTGGGCTGCCAGGATACAAAGATAAACAAATGAGGGAACGAATAATGAATAAAAACATTTAAAAAAATATCTTTTGGTTGAGTCTTTATAACGATAGGTTTATTTTCTTTTGGAAAATGTCTGATGCAAGGCAGCAGTTGAGTTCAGCACTTGGATTTTATTTTATTTTCATTTTATACTTGAAATTGCAGAGAATTACACAAATATAAAGGTGATTGTTTGCGAACAGGGTGTAAATAAAGTAATGGCGTAAAACTGTTAATGAATTTGTTTGTCTTGGAGGAAAAAGGCAAGGGAAATGAATTTAAATGGTGTTAATGTGTTTAAAAAGGGATTTTAACTGGGTAAATAACAAATTGCTGTACTGTTAAATTCGTGAGTTAAAGAAAAATTAAATGATTTTTGTTTTGGAACTTGAATATTTTCTAAATATTTCCAAATCGCAATATTTAAAAGACTTAGAGAAAAACCAACATTCTTGTACCAACACTTTCGCCAACTACTGTCAACAAGATGAAAAGAAAAGAAATAAAAAAGGGAAATTAAGAAAACATAAGTAGGTTTACAAGTAGGCAAAGAATGCAATGAAGTGAAATAGGAAAAGGTGAACTTTTCAAAAACACCACAACTCAGCACAATACAAATACAAAACAAAACGTTCACTCACTCACAGACCATCTAACAACAACATCATCAGCAACAACAACAACAAATCGAAAACAATCTTAAGAAAAAGAAAACAAAACATCATCAACAACAATAAAAACAAAAAACAGGACCTGAAACGTTAAAATTTGAAAGAAAAAAAAAGAAAGGACAAGAACGACTGTATGTGTACGTGTCATTGCCATGATGAACGTTTTAAGTGCAATTAACACTCACATACAGCCAGTCAGTCAGGCTGGCAGTAAAGATGGAAGGAACAATATTTTCATTACTTCCATTACTCTTGTATGCGTACTAATGACGGGTGTTATTGTTATTACGAGGTTAACCGTTAAAACCGACAAACACAGACAGACGCCAAAACAAAATCATTCCCAATAGATTTTGTGTTTAGAGTTTATATCGTTATAAAATTTATTATTCAAATTAAAATATAATTGATTAAAATCCTTTAACAAAAAAATCATACGCCCACAAACACATACACACAAACAACTATGGATGCACAGAAAATTGTTGTATATTTGCGTATGACCATTAAACCTGAGCGTTAATTTAAAATAGTCATTAAAACACTATGGATTTTTCCATGAAAATGATTTTTAATTAGAATTTGTTGTTTTTGTATTCATTTACCATTTTCAAATGACCAAAATAAAAGATGAAGCAACCAACTAGATTTGCCATACAGTTTAATAAACGAACAATATACTTACATGCATAAATTTCAAATTTGAAAATTAAAACAATGGCAACAAACACTGAATCATTGCAAACATTTTTAAAGAGCACAATATTTTAAATATTCATATGTATATGTATGTATTTAGTATGTAAATATTTTAGATCAGGAATGATAAATATTGAGTACAATTTTATGCTACCAGTAGATCAATAATATACCAAAAAAGTATTTCGAAAATTTCATCATCATGACGGGGTTCATACACGGCAATTTTTCTTGCTGCAATTCTGACTTCGTAGGCGAGAGCGGCTAAGAGAAAGTAAATGTTTAGTATTCCCTTCTCCTCTCTCTCTCTCCTATAAACTCAGAACTGTGGCAAGAAAAATTGCTGTGTGTGAACCTCGACCATCATTTCGTACTTTTAAGCCATATTGTGCGATTTTTTGCTTAAAATTATGTCCTTAACCCTGGAAGGTCTTCGTTAGTCGAAACGACTAACATAAAATTGTATTAAAAGACGTATCATTTAAATGAAAAATAAAACAATTTATTTTTTTGTTGATGTATTCATTTAAACAAAATAACAGCAAAAGTTTCTAAATTCTTTTCGTCGTTTTCAAAATATTAAGCAAAAATTGAAAAGACCTCAATATTTGTACTTTTTCAGAGATGGTGTTTCATAAGTACCCTTTGTGGTAGTTGTATAAAAAATATGGAACAGGCAAAAAAGAGTTTAAAAACTAATATTTTTGCATACACTGTGCATATTTAAAATTTGTGATACTTTTTTGCATTTCTTTACAGTACCCCTTGGCAGTTCAGTGTTTTTTCAACCGCTGAAGCTGCAAATCTTATTTCTTTTTTTTCTGCAACTTACCTTAACGTTATAAATTTACCTTTAGGTAGGATATCGACATTTTTACGATGCTTGGTTGATATATTGGGTGTAGAACACAGTCCATAAGATATTTGTCGCAAAACTAGATCCTTATGCAGTTTTTAGTTTAATTTTGTATAAAAATGGTTTTGTAGTTAAGGAGTGAGATCGAAAAATTCTTAACATACATAATATTCAATAACTTGGAAACGGTTGATCTTAGAGTTTTCATTATTTTTTTAATCATTTGATAATTTAGCACAGATCACAGAAATATATAATTTTTATGGTTCTAACCACTATTGGACCATTTTTGAAAACCCTTTCTTTGAAGATTTTTTGGAACAGTGTGCACATCTTCTGTTAAAATCTTCGGTATTTTGGGACACCTTTTTTGTGCTCTTGAATTCACTTTTCACAAGAGCTCAATATCTCTCCACTGGTCTTATCTATGGACAATTTTGAAAATTGATCTCTCTTGGTACTAAAACTATGTTATTGATTTGGTACCACTCCAGAGCTTTCTTACCGTAGTGACATGATACCAACTGGGTCCAAAAATACGTGGACACGTTGTGCTTTCTTAAGAAAAGAAGAAGTCTTTTTTGCAAATATTCCTCTATGCATATTTTAGTATTTATAGATCCGAATGTATCAAATGACTTTCCTGTTTTGCCGCAACTGCAAAAAGCTTGTCATACCATGAATTTTGTAAGAAATTTTTGCTGCTTTTGGGTCTTAAACTTATCTCCAACACTGCTTCGAACATTAGCAATAAACATTTTTGAGACACAAGCTGCGAAGATTCTGCCAGCACCTACGTTTCTTCGTCAATTATACAGCTTGAGTATTTTTGTATGAAATTTGGTTTTAAATTCCGAGTCCTATTTTTGGCTTGTAATTTTTTTTGCAGAATTCCAGTTTGGAGTTTTTGAACTTTATATGTTATTAACTTTCGCCTTAGCTTTAAATTTTCGCACCAAATAGTCGAAGCACTGAGAAAACTGAGCTGATTTTCTACAAGATGTGTTTGGAGTTCCTTTCAATATGCCTTCAATTTTCTGGCCTTCCCAATATCATGTGATCCTTTTTTTCTTTCCGAACCAGATTTCATATCAATGATCAAATTCTCCTGATACTGTTTAATAACATTAGAAACGGTTTTACGGGCGACATTTAATTCTGTGGCCAATTACTTGTAAGACCTATTTGGATTTTTTGAAATTTTTGTATAACTTGTGGGACGTAAATCTTTTTCGTCACTTATTTTGATGAAAATAAAGGCAAATTAACATGGTTGTTATTAAAAATAATAACTGAAGTATTATTTTGAATATTGATTCCGAAAAAAGTTGTGAGGCAAAATGTGTGTTAAGATTTTTTTGATCTCACTCCTTAGTCGAAACGATTAACGAAGCCCTTACAGAGTTAACATTCAAATCATTTTAAATCGTTATATGTATATTTCATTTTATAAAACATTTCTTCTAAAAATTTTTAATATTAAGTTATATGGTACAAAAAGTACTATTTTGGTACCATTAGAAAAATTAAAATTTTGCTTTCACAGATTTTAATTTATTTAGTATTTTATAATTTATTTATAAAGCATAAATACTGAACTGAAATACATACTAGATGAAAATTGTCAAAGATATGCAAATAATTGTTAAACAAAGTTATTTTGTTTAACATAATAATTCTATCGTGCGTTTTTACAAAAGGTCAATGGTTATTAAACAATAGAGAGCAAAAAATTGACAATTTTATATTAGGGTTATTGAAACAATAATACAAAAAAAAAAAAAAAAAAACTAATAATACTTCACCTATGTAAGTGCATATGTAAATAGTTTGTGTAGAAAATTGTGTTGGTGCACAATTATAATGCATTTTTAATAAAATACAGTTTTATTACTATATTTATGCAACAACTGTATGCAATAATAATAATAATAATAATAATAATAATAATTTTCACAATGTTTATACGTCATATTATAAGCAGAAATAGACTTACTAATAAGTGGTTCTGAATTGAATAAAGTCAATAATTATTGACAATTCTGTGAACGTTAAAAGAAGTGCCAACGTCTTTTGTTTTATTTGCTAAAGTTTCGCTAATGATATACAACGTATAAACGTAGTATATGTCACACAGTCTATAAAACAAACGTTTATTTAAACATTAACTTCGGTAAGCCTGTTAACCATCTCTCTAGAAATGGCAATTAGCTGTTTTAGATTTGACACCGATAGAATTTTTTAAATCTTTGCAAAATCAAGGGTCCCATACATTTTGGCAAAAAAAAAAAAAAATATATATATATATATATATATATATATATATATATATATATATATATATATGAACAAATTTTTTTGAAAATGATCTATTATCAGCAATACTTTCTGCAATTAAAATTTTAATGATTTTTTTTTTATCAATTTTACAAGAAAAAATGTAGGTTTTTTTTTTTTTTTTTAAGCAAAGTTCTAGACTTTCAATCGCTGGTAGGGAACTGAAGATCAATTTTATTATTATTATTATTATTTTTTTTCATATTTGCTAATTTTTACGTATTGTTGGAGGGGTATTCTTACAAAATTTGTGTCTACGGGACACTCTAGTGTACATCATTGAAACATTTTAAGAAAATGTATTTGGTAACATCTTAGTGCTATGATAGTCCTACACTGTTCCACCATCTTACTCTGGAAAAACACATTCCACTGGCCTTCTCAAGAAAATAACTCAAGAAAAAACTCCCAGCTTTCTTTCTAAAAAATGCATTAGTAACTCTTGTTTGCCTTACATTAGACTCTAAGAGATTTAAAGAGTTCAATATCATTTAGTCTTTTTTTTTAATGCTCGTTTTTATAAAATAAAATTTTGGGCTCTTTGAAAATACTCGTATCATTACAGACATGAGAGCCAACTAATTTAAGTGCAGAGAGTAGCAATAATATTTTCGTTCTGGTATATGATCGAATGTCGATAGATAGTCCAATCAATTCCCGATGGAAAATTAATGTTCATGAAATTTGAATGATAATTACTGTAATCCAGGAGATATGACTTAACATATTGCTTTTTTTTTTTTTGGTTGTTTTTTGTGGATCTTTGAATGCAATGAAATGGAGACTTCCCAAAAGTTTATTCCTGAAAATCAATCATTCAGTTTGGGTGTCGAAAGACTTATTCACAAAGAATATGTGCTTTTTTAACACTTATCCATAAAAAATAGTTCAAACTTGTGAAATTTATTATACATCCATCAAAAACTTTGGTTGCCAGTTAATGAGTTAAGAAGCTAATATAATGGCTTCACACTACTTATAAAATAGCTGAATAACTCATTATTTTAACACAGTGATGACATAAGAGGCAACTACTTACCATATGCCATTACTTAGATGTCATTATAAAAACTACTTTTAAGTTATTCAATAACTCATTGATTTTAAAGTATTACTGAAGTCATTATAAGTTAAAACAAAAGGAACTACTTGCATTTTAGATTACTAATAAGTAATGAAATTTTAAGATATAAAAACCTGTTTTTTTTTAATTTTAAAGGTGGAAAGATTTTATAAATTTGAATTTCAAAAACTTAGCAATAAGGAAAATATTAATATTTTAAAAACTATTTTAGATTAAAAATTAATTCATAAACAAATTTTGTCTCGTCTTTAAATATATTAATTGCTAAACTGAATAAAAAAATCAATAAGTAGTTTTTCAAAAAATCTGATCATAAATAAGTAATTACATACGGGGTTATAAATAAATAGTCACTAAACTACTTCTATGTAATGTAGGCGGTATGTTATTGTCATTGAAAAGTAACTACATCTGTAACTACATGCCTTTACAAAGTTTTTGCTGGGCAGATACAGTCATAGTCAAATACATATATTTAATCTTTTTTGGAAAATATGTCAAATTCGTAGCTATTCGAGACTTAAAGGAACACCAAACAGTCTGGGTAAATTTAATTTTATTCGGATTAGTAGTTTGTTTCAGAGAATATTACAGAAAGATGGAACGACGAATTTATCATAAAATTAAATGTCATATAGACCGCAAATATATAAATTTATACCATTATAAGGTAAATATACTTCAATATGAAAAATGCAGAAACTATTCGTGTAATAAGATTAAGCAATTACTATAGAATTTCAAACATGAAAATATTTTATGAAATGCATCGCTTACCAAATAACTTCATGGAAGTTAGATTCAAAGTCCTGATATATTCTTAAGGAAATCTATTTAAACACAACTTCATTAACCGTACATTAATAATTTAATACAATTAAAGCAATTCTTTTCAAAAACTTCACCAATAAATCTCCAATACATATAAGCAAAAAAAATAAAAATAAATAAAACTCTACATATTTACTAGGGTGATCGCCTCGGTTTTCCAAACGGTTTTAAATCCGGTTTTTCAGTCAGTGTGCTGTCGGTTTTTTCAATTCTCATTTTTCGAATGTCGAATAGACCGGTTTTAAAAATAGCTTTTTATTTCAAAAAACATGTACTAAATACTGATATTTGAATAGAAATATATGAATATTTTTTTAAATATGTATGATTTCTAATGTTTTAAAAATATAGTTTGAGATTAAATAAATAAATTAGTAATAATAATTCTGAATGAAATTTGTTCTTTTTTTTCACCTAATTTAAATGTTTTTGTCTTTTTTTTATCCAATATATTCTTCATTTTGTATTATAAAAAGTTTCACCTGCAGAATCGTTTCAATAAAATTGATTCTGGCTTTTTTTTTTTGATGATTATTTTCTTACAATTTGTATACCCTACACCACCATAGGTGGGGAGGGTATTATGCGTTTGTGCCGATGTTTGTAACACCCAAAACATAAATTAATTAAATTTTGCACACAGGTTTCTTATAGTCCAAGGACGAAGCGTGTTGAAATTGGTTATGATCGGTCCATTATTTCACCTAGCCCCCATACAAATAACCTCCCGGAAAAGGGATTTAACGATCATAAATTCCTTTAAATGTAGCAAGAATTTTTGCACATATAAGTTTAAATCTGTGTGCCGATCGGTCCATAATTGACCATAGCTCCCATATAAATTCATATACATAAATGTTAGTATCGACGTAATATTCCGTATTTGTATATTTCATTTTACATTTAATACAAGTATAGGTAAACAATTCAACAGGTCTAGAAAAAAAAGACCACTCCCCGAAATTTGATGCACACAATAGTGCAGGGTATTGCCGGGCTTGTCCGACTATAGCATTCTTTCTCGTTCTTAATAGTTGTTTCGAAAAATAAGTAATAAATTTTAACTTGAACATTATAAGACTTATTGTTTTTTTTAAGAAATGTAGTCTTTTGATAGAAATATCAACTTTAAAAAAGTACAACCGGTTTTTTCAAAATACCAACTATTCGAACCAAGGCAAATTTATTTATCAGGTAAAGTCAGTTCTAAAACAAATACAACAATACAAAAACAACAAGCACTTTTTAAATGGTTTGCTGGTTAGTTATGTCAAAATCGGCTGACTAGAAACAAAGCGAATTTGTAAACATAACAAAAAATAAAGTAAGCCTCAGAGAACCAAGCCGACGCAAAATTGTCGGCGGCTGTGTATCCAATTATGGTCGGCGGCGGCGACTTTCACAAGGTCGTATCGGCAGCTTATTTGTCAGCTCAAAATGTTTTTTATATTATCTATATATATAAAAATTAATGTGTGTTTGTTTGTATGTATATATGTATGTTTGAAGTCTATAGCCGCCTAAACGGCTAAACCGATTTTCTTGAATTTTTCACAGTGTGTTCCTATATGTCTGGAAGGAAAAATAGGCTACCTTTTATTTTGAAATTCCATGTGGGCGAGATGCCACGCCCACTTACTAAATAACTAAAGTAATATATCTCGGAAATTGGTAATACTAGAGTCCTCAAATTTTGCACGAACAAATTTTAATTTAACATTCTGGAAAAAAATAGGCAAACTAGCAATAGGGGGTGTGGCACATCCCACGCCTAATATTGCTTGCCAATACCAAATGCCGTAAATTTAGGAAACTATAACAGTTACATTTCCCAAATTTTGTACAATAAACTTAAGTGTCAATGTGAACATTTTGTGCAAAAATGGGCGGAAAAGAAATAGTGGGCGTGTCATCTCTCATATAAAGTTAATACCAAATTTTTATATCTGGGAAACTATAAAAGTTAGAGAGCTCAAATATAAAGAAAATATTAAATTATCATATCTGAGAAAATATAACAGCTAGAGTTCTAAAATTTTGTCGGAGCCACTTTGGTATCAATATTAATATTAAAGAAAAATATGGGCGGACTAGAAGTAGGGGGCATGGTACCTCCCATATGAAGTAAATGCAAAAATTCGTATATCTGGGAAACTATTGAAGTTGGAATGCTCAAATTTTGCACAAAGAATTTTGACATCCATGAAAACATTTGTCTAATAAATTAGCGGATTATGGGGGTATGGTCCCTCCCATAAAAATTAAATACAAAAATTAGTATATTTTTTTAATCCTTTAATTACTATGTATTTCATTTCGGGGGGTGGCGAAGCACACCGGGTATTAGCTAGTATTACATAAATTAAGTAAATTTCTTATGTTTATTACTAAAAAATAATATTTCCGTTTAACATATGCAAATTTAAGTAAATTTTTATTTGTATGTTGTTCAGCCTTTCTAGCCGGTATGAGTCAGCGTCGGCGACGGCTAGAAAAATTATGCGGCGACTGGCTGCCGGTCCGCTTTGTTCTTTGGTAAACGTAAACAAAGTTTGACAGATGCAATATCCAAAACAAAGTAAAAAAAAAATCAGCTGATTAACTGACTTTATCTGATAAATAAATTTTCCTTGATTCGAACTATTCGAAAACCGGTTTCTTCAAAAAGTCGAATAATCGATCACCCTAATATTTACACGTCTTTTATTTATGTTAAACATTAGTGCAACTATAATTTATAAATAATTCAATTGCTACAATAAATAGTTACTACACGTGTGGTGCTTTATACATACATATAAGTAATATATGCAGGTTAGTTTAGTTTGGCTTAGTTTTAGTTTCATGGGCTCTGTTCCTAGATTTTGCAAAACAAACTAAAGCAACAACTGAAAAAAAAATCAAAAATTATTGATAATGTATTATAAATTTTAGGAAGCTCAACATCAAAAGACCACAAAACTAAAACACAAAATAAAAATACCAAAAAATAAAAAAAGTAAAAACCCGCAACAAATGCATGATCCTAAATAAATTACAATAAAATATCATATTACACATGTACGAGAAGAATACGATGCACAACCAACCACTTGATATAGAAACATGTGCATTTTATGCTAAACTATGGATGTGTATGTGAGTATAGTTTTTTTTTCGTAACAGGAAATTCAGAATCCGTAATGCTTTTTAAAAACCAAACCATTTTTAAAACTAACATATGGAAAAAGTAAAACACCACCATCACACCACTTTTAGCAACAACAACAAAAATAAATAATACGAGTAGCAATAAAAAAAATGCAAAAACTAAAAATATTTTTAAAAATAGAAACAACGTTCAGAATAGAAGGAGTGAAAATTTCTTCTATAAAAATGTTTAATTAAAATTTATTTTATTCTTACAAAATTAATAAAATTTTTAATTACATATAAATGTTTTTGGCGACAAATGGCCATTTTTAGCACAAATAACAGAATTTTATCTTAATTATTAAGTAATTAAATAATTTTTAAGTAAAAGCCTTAAATTTTTCTTTAAAGCATTTACAAATTGTTATAGAAACTTTAAGTTCTTCAAATTCTGGTACGATTTATTAGATTCCTTTAGGTCGACGATAAATATTGACATTACTCTCTGAGAAGCTATCGTTATATTTAATTTGTCACCAAGCATTACAATTGCCTAAGTCAGTCACGCCCTTTGATAAATATTCCCTATTGAAGTATTTTTAACATCTTAAATTTTATAATCACTTTTTAAACTTCCCACTTATAGTTTTCACACATGTTTGTCCTGCATATGTGTGTCCTTTATTCATATATTTATGCCACCCAAACTGTCAATATGCACATAAAAGACCATAATAACGAGAACTTGTTGGGTCTTCTCATCTACTGGCATCATCACACTCTCGTTCGTTCGTTCGTTCGTTCAGTTGTTCTCTCACTTTCTTTTTGCTATTCTCGTTTCAATGTATGATATTGAAAAGGATATTACAACAATGTGCCTGTTGTTCCGTTGTTGGTTATTAGTTTTTGTTGTTTTCTAAAGTCATTGATAATCAAATATTCAAACCGCGTTGTTTGGCTGTTAGGCTGGCAAATGTCACAGTGGGTTTTGTTATTTAATGAGTTCGTTTGCTGGTTGTTGTTCGATTTTGTATTTGTTTTTTGGTTGTTCGTTGTTCATCAGCCAATATAATATTGTTTGTTTCAATACATTTGTTGGAGAGTGTGTGTGTGTGTGTACAATATAATCTAACGGTTTTGCATTGATTTTATGCATACATAAATGCTTACATACACACTCGCACATCCATCTAAACATGCATTATTTATGCTTTATGTTTATTCCAATACAATTACTTACTAACATTACTTGGTTTTTGAAGCGATGTAGAAGTGGAGGTTTAAGTTTCATTGAGAAAATTTCCAATTAAATATTTCCGTATTGGACAACCTTTTTGGGTACACTGTATTCGAAAAAGAAAAGCATTTATTAAAAAAATTGTCTCGTATTTTTTGAAGTAATTTCTTGTTGCAAATTTTATCGTGTTGTTTAAACGAAATTTGAAGCAATGAAAATGTAGTTGCTTTAGAAGTTTACTCTCAGTTTGGAAGTTCACAAATACTTTCCTTTCTTCTTTGCCTGATCTTTTTTAAAAACCCCTATGTTTTCTGACTCTGACCAAATGCTGAAAATTAAAAAAACATGGTGTATGTTGGGTAGAATCAATATTTGTTATTGTAAAATCCCATTTATGTCATTATTTATTGAATATAACAACTTCAAAATGTCCACCTCGACATCGCATGCCGGCACGAATCCGAGAAATCCACATAGATGCGGCTGAGTCTTAGAATTGGCATGGATTATGTTGTTACTGTTATTGGCATAGACCTGCGACTGCAGAAACCCCCATAAAAAAAGTTAAGCAGGGTTAAGTAGGTGGATCTTAGTGACTAATTTTCATCATCTCCTCGTTAGAAAATCATTGCCTCAAATCGTTCAAGCTGAATGTGCATTGTAGCTTTCGCTGTGTGGCACGTAATGTTATCCTGCTTGAACCTCACCAGTTCGAGCCAAATACAATTCATTACCATTGATCTGTAGTGGTCGTTATTGAGGGTGATGGTCTCACCAACGATGATCCACACCAAAAAGTATGTTAAGTTAGGTTGTAAAGGTGACACTGGTTACTTAAGAAAACCAATCAATACAATTTCTATGCCTTCCAATTGGATACTCTGGTATAACTTAATAATGTTCAAAGGTTAATGCCCCTAATGGAATTAGATTCTGGAAGAAATAAGATCCGTTAATGTTCAGTATTTTATACGACAGTGCTGCTCATTGATTACACCTATATAAGTGTAATCAAGGACGATACTATAGCATATGCTTTCCGAGATTCTTGTGAACCGTGATAAAATTAATGATTATTTTATGTCTCCTATTCATATCCAACAAAATCTTTCTTAACTTACGTCATAATTTCGTTCTATAGTTGCTTTATCTGCATACTCCTATTTGAGCATCTCTGGTTATATTATTTGATGTATTGTCACCTCGTGAGGCTCGCATGGGTTGGCGTTGTCCAACTTACTGTCGATATTTCAGATTAATGTTATGTTATTAATGTTATACAGCTGGTTCGAAGGACCATAAACAATTTTGCAAACGAAAAGCGCCTTGCTGTTACTGTTTGGCGGTACCATAGTCGAGTTTATGGACTATAATGGGACACCAGCGGAATGGAATACATATTTGAGCAAAATTTATTCATTGGCAATTATTGCTAAGAATTATAGTCAGAGTTTTAGACCAAAAAAGCGAAAAAAAATTCACAGCATAGGATTTTGCTGCAAAATTCCAAGGATTTGGCTCCAGTAACTGAATAATTTACATTATGTTGCTCATAAGGGTGTCTGTTATCCAGTGATGCGCACACACACTACTATGCATTTACGCATGTGTGTGTGTGAAGCAGCAAAAAACTTGACTTGATTAGTATTGACATTAATGAGAGAGCCGCAGTCGAACGAAGTAGTTTACAGTGTACGTCCTCGCGAGTCAGTAAATTAGCAAATTGCGCATCTTTGCTGTAATCATATTTAAAGTAATATATAAGTGTTTTTGATCCATAGATATTCTTATTGCAAAACACACTTTTACCTTTGGGTTTAATATTTTCCTCTCGTATATACACAATTTCTTAGTTTGTATACCTTACAAATCAAAAATATTAATTATCAATTTCCTTAGAATATTAGAAAATTGACAGAAAGTTTGGCCTTTTATCAATTTGTATATATAGCAATATACTATAGTTACATAATTCTAAATCTTTAAACTTCAGACTATAAACTACGTACCATTGTAAGCATGTTTATATGTACATATGTATATGAATTGAAATTGTACATATATGTGTGGGTGTATAAAATATTTTGATACTAGTAGAATTTACTTTATGTTGCCTGCATCCATTCATAGATGCATAAAATGAGCAATATAAAATACAATACACGTACAAATACTTTAACACACACACACACATATATATATACACATGCAAAACATTTATAAAGTTTATAAGTAATAAAAATAATAATAACTAAAGCCGTTAAATTAATATTTGATTTACATATGTACATTAGACATCAGGAGGCATACAAACATTCAAAGTATGTATTGAATTTTAATCATTTTGTTCATAAAATGCCTTAAAAATGCATTAAACTGCAATTAAACCATAAATTGAAAATTAAAAACAAAAAAAACAAATATTATGAGCTAATTAACTAGCGGTATTTACAAAAAAGGGCAAACAAAATACAACAAAAGAATAAACTCCCTCCCCATTGAGTTATTATTACAACAGCAACAACAAAGTTTTCAATCCCAAACCACAACAATTCTAAATTTTGTAATTATTTATTAGGTAGGAAGTGATAATTGTTGTTGGTAATTGTTGCCATGGTTCATTCAATTAAAGTTCAATTCTAAAAGGCGCCAAAAAGCTAAGGAAATGGTGGAGGGTAAAAGGATGGCAATTTATTTTATTAAATGTTTATTTTTCTGCGGTTTTTAAATTAAAGAACAACAATGTTAATTGATTATTTAATGGAATGTCTAGGTTTTAGATATTTGAAATTATGTTTATGATTGTTTTGTTTTTGCACACTCAATTAGAAGGAAGTTAATATTTTATAAAATCTCTTCAATTATTTTTAGAGTCAATTCTAAAGCAATCAAAAGGATTTTATTTATAAAGTAGGAGTTGTAAAGGTTATTTCTAGAACAAAACATCTATATGCATAAAATCATATAGATGTTAGTTTCAATGTATGGTTCTGTATTTGTATAATTTATTTTACATTTAGTAAAAGTGTTGGTCAACAATTGGCCACATGTATCATTTTTAGCTCATACACAATGATGTAGGGTATCGGAGAATATTTTAGAATAATTTAAGGAATCAAATTGAGCCTGTCAAGTTAAAAAACTAAAAAAAAACATGTCCAAAAATGGGTCAAAATTTTACTTTGGTCCAAATATCTCTTAAAGTAAAAGAGATGCGCATTTTTTTTTATAGAAAATTATAAGGACTATCTATGTGCAAATTTTTTTTTTTTCAATCAAATCATAAATGAAATTTTGGCGATTTTTTTAAAAAAAATTTCATACCCGAGGTGACCAACTTTGGAGGTCCACCCCCCGTCCCCCACAATCGCTAAAAACCTGTCCTCTTAGAAATCAATTGGCATATCTGAACAAATTATCCTATAAACAAGATTTTTGGGTTATTACATCAATAAATATTGCCTAATATATTGATGATAAGTATTCTTATTTTTATTGAATATTTTTTAATTGATGTGGTTTAGGTTTTTCAAGATTTCAATATTCTGAAGCCAAAAAAAATGTAACATCAATACAAATTTTTGAAAAATTATTGTTAAAAAGATTTCTTATAACTTTTACTCCAAAATTTTAAAATAATTTACATACTAAATTCGTAAAAAAAAAAATACTTTTTTTTAACAAATGTGATGTTACGTTATTTTGACTTCAGAAAATTATTTCCTTCGTTAATATAATCGACTGACTTCATTAGTATTATAGTATATTGAATGGTATATACATAGTAATAAAACTGTAATCTACATCTTTGTCAAATTATTCACATAATTATGGGCAAGTCCTCATAAATTGATTTTTTAAGTTTTCAATAATTCTATTAAAATAAAATTTTATTTAATTTAAAAATTAAATTGAATAAAAACATTCCAATTTAAAATCTTTCAATAAACAGTAAAAAAAACTATTAATACAATTTTAAATAATTAATTTGATAATGGCCAATTTAAAGAGAGGTTTAATTAAAATTTATAATATATGTAGCATCTATGTATGCATATAATAGATACATAAGTACAACTAAAAATTATTATTAATAATTGAATATATAGTATTTATTCTACTAATAATTAATTTTTTTTAAATTTTGCACATGAAGAGAAATAAATTATTCATGTATTTGTGTATGTATTTTGAAGGTTAATTTGCGGTTATTAAGAATTTAAAGGTTTTTTATTGATAAATTTCTTTAAACATAAAACATCATCAAATATTCCATAAAATATATTGAAAATAACAATAAATTAAACGCTTTTAAATTATAACTGCCGCTTTGTACAATTTGCCAATTATGTGGTAACAATTGTAGAAAAATGGTCATGATGATGATGACGATGGTGACTGATGAAAAGCAATCACGGAATACCCAACTAATAGATGATGGTGAATTGCAATGTTAAACAAGCAAACAAATAAAAGTAGCAAAAAAAAGTAAAGTAAAAAGTGGAAAGAAAAAAAATAAATGACAATGAATCGAATCGCAAACCAAATTGTATACAAATTGAATTTTACAAAATTGTTGACACTCAATAAGAAGAAGCCGGCAAACGAATGAACGAACAACTAAATAAAATTGGAAAATAACAAATAAATGAATAAACCAACAAAAAAATCAATTCAATTCACGTGCTTTTATTTAAATGTTTTACATAAAAAGATTTTTTTACATTTTTTTTCTTGTTGTTATTGTGGTAAATGATGGTCACATTCTAAAGTAACGCTAACCTTACATTAGAAAAAATAAATAATGAAAGCCATTTAAAAACTGCAAATAAATCTTAAAATTGTTTAAAAATTTAAAAAGTTTCTTTTATTTAAAAATAACTTTTTTGCCTACACTCGTTGTTTAAATAATTGTTATTGATTGAGAAAATAAAGCAAAAAGGAAAACATATTTCTTAAAAAATAGGTTTATTGTTTGTATTCATTCAATGATAAGATTTATTTTTTGTTTATGTATTTTTTTTTTAACTTTTAAATTTTTTGCAGTTATTGTTTATTATTTAATATAAGAAGACATGTGCGATAAATCGCCAATAAATGATGTTTATAAATTTCTTTTGTTGATTTATTTTGTTATTATGAGAAGAACGTGTTTATTAAAAAAAATACTCAAGCCCCAATGAATTTAATAGTGTGGAAAATAAAATGAGAATAAAAACCAAAAATATGCATAATAAACAAAATATAATATTTTCAGTTTTTTTAATTACTCACGTTACAAAAAAAAACAATGACGAAATATTGTCAGTCCGTTTATCTGAATTTTGTTTTAGGAAACTAGAGAACTGGAATGGTCAGTTAGCAAAAATAAAGATACTCAAATAAAAATAGAGATGCCATATTTATAGAACTACTTAAAGGGGAAGAGATAAAGTCGTAGTTTTGGGCCTTTTCAGCTAACTTTATTTAATGTTTTTTTTTTAAATTTTCAATAAAATTGCAAAAATTTATTTGTTAAAAAAACGATGAAACAAGCGTCAAGGTCGATTACAGATTGCATCCTTTGTATGGTCCTTCGAATCGGATGCTGATTAATAGCGCACAGTGAAAAATGCTAGACTACGAGCTAGTTGTAAATATTTTTTGAAACATTTTGAAATTTTATATAATTATCTATATAATTTTTATTTATCATCGAATTTTTCAATCAATTTAGATTCTTGAGATATTGGAGTTCTTTTTTAATTGACACAAGTTTTCGAAATTATACGTTGTATAAAAAATTCATGCTATTGCACCACATATTACCAGTTATCTCGAAAACAATTTGTTTAGTTTTGGTTTACTAAAATACCAAAATATTCTAATTCGAATTATCTTAAATCATGTCTACAAAATTCTTATAAAAGTTAAAAATGTTTTTTTTTTTTAATATCTAAAATGACAAAAGATGCTGTTTTTGCCTTTATCATAAAGCTGAATATGTTAAAAATAAAACAAGCTGAAAACGATACCACACTGCGTGTTCAAATCATTAAAGAAAATTGATACCAATTGGCTTTAATTTAACACCGCAAGGTGTCACATTTATACAAATTAAAACGATAAAAATACAAAAATAAAAGCTCATTAATTGAAGTAATTATTTTTGCATTTATTACTAAACATATCATATATTATGGAAAAAATACTTAAAGTATTGGAAAGTGTCTATAGCGCGAATTGTGGATTTTCAAAGTTACAACTTTTAAAAATATTTTAATTTTATTTAAAACTTTTGTAAAGAAGTATTTTAACTTTTAACTTCATATATCTCAGTAAATACTGCAGATATTGATACAATTTTTTATTTTTTTGGTATGTAATAATAAATGTATCCAAATTATTCCATTACAATTTGCTAGGTTAAAAAATCAATACAGAAAATATTGTTTTCCATTTAAAAGAAATCATAATATTAAAAAATATATTTTTGAAAATTCTATTTTTAATGGACTGGAACTAAAAAGTTCCAACGAGTTCCATTTTGAAAAATTACATTTGAGAATATTGGCTGCGACTTTTTGCGATCTTTTAAAATATTAGAATTAAATATACAGTACCTCATAATAGCAATTTTTTAAGAATTTTTTAAATAAGGTAATGGCTAACAATGGCTTTTAAAATATATTTTATTTTAATAAATTTTACAAAAATGTATCCGAAATTTATACAAATAAAGTATTTTTTTCAGTATGGGAGTGACAGTAATTCTACCCGCCCATTTTAACGGTTCAGTATCACATTATTAAATTGCATTAAAATTTTTAAACGAACAGTACGGAATCGATTTTTTCCTTAGTGTATATTTCATTAAAATCAACTTTAATCTAAATTAGGTGAACGATGACACTATCGTACTTTACCCCTTGATACCTTAAAAATTACGACAGTACTCCTGGTATTGACTTAGTACACTTAAATTTTGGACTGTTAATAAATTTTAAAATTTTTATAATAAATAATATTAATTAAAATTTTGAAACAGTTTAATTGATGCATAAAAATTTTGCAACATTCTCAGCCATAAATACAGTATTATTTTTTTTTTTTTAAACGCTCTTGGATATACATTTATTACCATAAGATAAAATTTCTATTTCATACAAATATGAATATTAAAAGATGTATCCTTTTAAGCTTTGGCTCTGCATGTTGACATTCGATAAACTAAAAACTCTATTGCATCTAAAATGTTTTCTCCATAATTCTTTCGACTTATTAGCGTATTTCCTGGCAAGTTCTCATTAAAATTTTATATTATTTTGTGAAATCTGAGGATTCTTCATGCCAGATCTGGCTTTAAAATTATTATTAATATTATTATTATTTTATTTATTTTATTCACTATCTTTGTTCTGATTCCATTATCTTTAATTTGTGGTTTTGCTGCACTATAATAAAATCTAACGTTTATCAGATTTGTAACTTTCTAGGCCTGCTTTAGCTTTAATTTACACAGAATTATAATGAATTGTTGATTTTAGCTGTTGGACATGAATTTTCAAATGTCCCTTAACCCTTCATCATACAGATTTTTCAATTGCCACATTCGTAACAAATATGGTCTGGCCAGACCAGCTCTGTAATTCTATATATTTCAATGGAAATTTTGATAATTTTTTTTAGTAGTACATTTGTATAACCTTTTCCCAACGATACACTTCATGTTCTTCTCCCTGTTTTGGGTCTAAAAAATACTATTTCTTTTCAAACATTTGAGGTTTTATAGGTGTTACTCTTATAAGACAAATTAAGAACGAAGATAATAGAGATGATAAATTATTAAGTTTTTGAATTCAACTGAAGTTTCTTTTTCTTTGCGCTCCTTATTTACATAAAATCAAAATGAAATAATCTCAAATTATTTAAAACACACGCAACTGTTGTTCTCATAGTAAAAACAACACAAATTAGCACACTTTTCACTTCACAAAATTCGAGCAAAAATTTTTTCATTCCATAAACTTTTTGAAAACGAACATATATTATATTTAAAATCTGATTTATGTACATTCAAAAATTAAAATTTATAAAAATTTTGCACATTCCCCTAAAGTAATTAAGTCAAAAAATAATCTGGCACCTTTAATTATTGCTAATTCTCTTATATATTTTAAATCACTCATATTACATGGTGAGAATTTAAAAAAAAAGAATACAAATAGGAAAATTTAAATTCGAAATTCTTTACATTACAATTATTACCTAGAAACTCACCAAATTTTGCCTCGAACACAAAAAATATAAAAAAATTTACCACTTACCTAAAGAATGACAGCTGTTGATTTGTAGCAGCACCGCAAAGATTGTTAAAATAATCCACAAATTAATCTTTGATTTGGGTAGCAGCATCATTGTTAAATAATTGCAATTATGGCAGCTTTTGAAGAAATTTTTAATAAATCGCCTTTCAAGTTCCTCCATTATTTGTGGAAAATTGTAAGTAGGGAGGATTTTGTGGTAATCAAACACACGCACAATTCTTTGTTATTTAAATTATTTTTTTTTATAATTTTTTTCTATATTATAGCCATTTTTTTCGTTTTTATTTATCAAACAATAAATTTTGAGTAAAAGAGTTAAAAACACTGATCTTGCTTTTTTTCGTTAACTCTCTTTCTCTCATTAGTAAACACACCTGCTTCGCGCTCAATTCTTTAATTTTTTCGTTTTCTTACAACAATAACAAAGAAACAAGGTAAAGAAGAATTAACACGACACAACAACAATACAACGATAAATATTAAACATGTATTGAAAAGAAGGCTTCGTTTGTTTTTTTTTTGTTTCTTTTGTTAATTTTTTTTATAAATGAATTTTCTATTTTTCCAACTGCCACAAATTTATTTCAATTTAATTTTTTACACAAAACTACATTTTAATAAATATTTTTTATTAATTACATTTTAGTTTTTTTTACTGTGTTTGGTAATATTCTTATATTTTTTTATTCAACATTTTTTTGTGTTGTTGTATGATTAATATACTTGAAATGGTTGTTGTTTACTAAAAGTGGTTAAACAACTTTTCTTGTTGTTGTTGTTAGTGTAGTGACACAATAATTAAAAACTAATGCACATTCCTCTTCTTTCAAATTTATTTTCTTTCTTGCGATTATTAAATACAAACACACGATAAAATACTTTTATTTAAAAACTATTTAAAATTATTTGTTTACTTTTGTTTAAACACTATTATTTACTTAATTTAGTGCCAATTTTCTTAACACTTTTGTTGAGAAATGTGTTATAGAAAAAACATGAAATTTTAATTTAACCGTCTGCCGCCATTTACCCGTCTACGACATTCTCTTAACGAAACACAAATTACAACTGAGTGTAGTGTGTTTTACCAATGAGTGTGTTACTAGTTAATTGAGTGCTTTGCTGTTAGTTGAGTGAAATAGGCGGCATTTTAGTTGAGTGTTGTTTATGTTATAGGGATGCCAATATAGTGAAAAATTATAATTATAGAGACGTTAAATTTTTGAAAATGTAAAATCATATTTATATAAAAACGAATCTGTGTTTGTTTGTACCTAATAGACAGCTAAACCGCTGGACCGATTTTCCTGAAGTTTCCACATAAGGGCGATATGGAGACCTCTGGCAATAAATCAAAAATACGATTTATGATAAAATCCTAATATTATATATAAAAATGAAGTGTAAGTTTGTTTGTCTGTTTGTTTGTTTGTTTGTTTGTGCGTCAATCACGTCTAAACCGATTTTCACGAAATTTGACACACATATAGTACGAGTGTCAGAGGTTATAGGCTATGTAAGATCTCGATTGTATGCCACGCCCACATTTTACGCCCACTTTTTTAAAACTCTTAAACGGCTGCACCGATTTTCACGAAATTTGATACGCAGATGGTACCAGTGCCGGTGGTCGTTATAGGCTATGGAAGAACTGGGTTGGAAGTCACGCCCACTTTTTAAAACCCTTAAACGGTAGTAAATATTTGATATCGCCTAATAAGGGGTAGCGAAGCGCACCGGGTTACGCTCGTTTCTATATAATTTTAAAGATTATATTTTTCTGCACAATGTTTGTTCACAACATTTGTCGTCAACGCTAAAGTGTGGTCGTGACTGAAGTCCAAAGTGAAAGAAAAATGTAATACTTTTAAATTAATAAAATCTATATATAAAAGTCCATTTATATATCGTCACCGAAAATGCAAAACAACATAACATCAAAATTTTCAAATTTGTGTTTTTGATGAAATAAAGTTTATTTTTCCAAAATACGTGTGATCACAAATTTTCAGACTTGAAGGCAATGATTTTCTTAAGTCAAAATAACGTAACATCACATTTGTTCAAAAAATAATTATTTTTTATTGATGTTACGTTTTTCTGGCTTCAGAAAATTGAAATTTTGAAAAACGAAAACCACATAACTTAAAAAATATTTGAAAAAAAAAAAAATATTCATCATCAATATATTAGGCAATATTTAAGGATGTAATAACCCAAAAATCTTGTTTGTAGGACAATTTGTTTAGATTTTAGAAAGTTTTTTGTGCCTCCTGTAAAGTTATGAAAAATTATTGGATTTTAAACCATTTTGAAATGTTTGATGGATCACTGAATTTTTGAGACCTGCAGCTTGCAATTTTTAAAATAATTAAATGAAATTTGGTATGAATTGGACACTAGAAAAATATGACTAAAATGATCGGTCCATATTTTCACCTAGCTCCCATACAAAGATATTCCCGATATGACATATATATCGTCAGATTTTCTAAAATTTTGCAAATTTGTAACCATAAATAATCCTACCAAATTTCAAAGGAATTGGTCCACACCAGACCACAGTGTCCATACAAAGTACTTCACCTTCATTTTTATGTACCTCCCACACAGAAAAAATTATGGCTAAATTTTTTCTTAACAAATCATTATTTGGATTTAAATTCAATTCAATAAAAAATATTATTTGGTTTTAATATATTATTTTATTGGTTGTTAATATTTTTCAACTGAATATAAAAAAACAAAAACAATTTTCTGTATTTTGACAAATTCAGTAAAAATTACAAAAAAAAAAAAAATTGTAAATTTTTTTAACAAATAAAAATTTAAATTTTATTAATAAATTATTTGATTTTAATACTTTTTATTATTGGTCGTAAATATTTTGAAAACTAAATGAAAATTAATGACATTTTCATAAATTTTGACAACAAATAAATAAAAAGAAAATATATTTATTAAAATTATTTCTATACAACTTTTTGTGGACATTCAGAGGTAAGATATGTACTATATATTAATTGGTTGAAGGTAATCTAAATTCGATATATATTCTATTTTCTAGGGTTTCTAAGAAGAATTAACTGAGTTTCTAAAAATTGGTAAAACAAAGTACGTCCTACAATTATTGACTGAAAGTCCCTCCCATTTGAATAAATTTTTGAGTCAACAGATCTGCGAACTGCGGCCCTTCACAATATTTTCTAACACTAAATGGTTTGCAATGTGTTTCGAAAATATTTCTAACGCACAGTTTGTCGGATACACACTGTAAAGAGCAGCATTCGACTGGGAAAGAATTTCTTACTTAATGTAGTGATGTCCGTACGCCTTTCTAGCATAGGACCAAAGAATCGGTCGCAAAGTGAAATTAAGAACACAATTAAATCCGTCCGTAATCCAGTTTATATGTAAAAATTTTCCGGTAAGTTTTCAGCTTATGTCTTAAGTATCTAAATATTTATTGCATTAAATAACTCTATCCAATTTTATAGGTGTCGGTCCGTTGTAGAACAATTGGATGGATCTATTTTAACTATGTTTATTAAAACTTTTTATTTATCTTTTAATAAAATCTGTCGTTATTTTGAACTATATTTTTCAAGAAAAAAAATAATAATAAAAACATTATTTGCTTCAATAAAATTACTTGTTTGGATATTTTTTTAAATCCAAACAATATTTTTTTAAATCCTAACAATTTAATTGTTTAAAATTTTTATAGATTTTTAAATATTATATTTTATAAATAGTATATTATTTTAATAAAGAAAATTTTAAATTTTTTTCAATAAAAAATTTACGAATTAGAGTTTTTGTTTTTACGAATTTCGTTATAGGTCCTCTTTCAGTAAAAAAAAATTATTGACTTTATCAATTTTATTATTGAATTTGAAATTTAGTTTTTTCTGTGCATAGAAAGAAAATATTAATAATTGCATATCTTAAGAGCTAATATATCAATGTCTTAAAATTTTCTGAGATTATTTATCTTATCAAGTTTAACAATTGATATTAAAATAAGGCGGACATCTTTAGCAGGAATGGTAGCCCCCAAACAAAGAGATTTCTTATTTACGGATAAATTAAGTACTCTTATCGAAAAAATCCGAAAATATTACAGGAATACCTTTCTCATCAACCTTGAAACTTATAATGAAAATGGGAAATAGTACTCCCCATACAACGAAAATATTATATACCTTATATCTTAAGACATATTGCAGAAAAATCTTAAGATGAAAATGGAATGGGTAGGACTAGGGGAAATAGTAATATCGCATACAAAGTAAATATTCTTAATGCCATATCTAAAGATCTATTATGGCGAGGGCCCTGAAATAGGACGGATAAGACCAGTGGAAGGGGTAGCCCCTTTACAAAGCAAATATTAATTTAAAGTAGATTTTTAGTTTTTAGGGCAATAGGTCGTGGGGGGTAGTAGCTCCCATATAAAGTACATATTATTTATAGCCTTAAAAGGTGTAGAAAAGTGCACCGGGATAAGCTAGTATCACATGATAATCAACATTGTCAGATTGTGGGATATTTGGCGACTTGAGTTCATTTTTACATTTTAAAATTTAATTCTCCAGAAGATGTACATGGGTTCAAGTGTAAACTTAGAATGACGGTATCATCAGTAAATATTAAGATAGTCGAATTGTTGAAAACATGACTTAAATGATCAGCAAATATTAAGGCTTTTTCTTTCTAAGTGTCAGACTTTTAACATAATTAAAATTTTTGCAATCCTCTTTTAATGGAAGGGCACTTCTAAGTATTTTGCTTGCAGCAGATTCACGCAAAGAAAAAATATGGTGAATAGCAGCCATAATCGAGCACTGTCATATTATGGTTGGATTTTATGGTTGTCTGTAAATTATATTATGGTTAGATGTAGCATCATATTATGGTTGAATCACAATAAAAATATTGTTGATCTGCAACGACTTTTTTGTTGTATATGTACTTGATTCATGTATACAGCAATAATATGGTTAAATCACAATAAAAATATTTTTGATTTGCAACCATATATTTGTTGTATATGTAATTGATTCATGTATAGAGCAATAATATTTTTAAATCACAATAAAAATATTGTTGATCTGCAACCATATATTTGTTGTATATGTACTTGATTCATGTATACAGCAATAATATGTTTAAATCACAATAAAAATATTGTTGATCTGCGACCATATTTTTGTTGCATATGTACTTGATTCATGTATATAGCAATAATATGGTTGATTCACAATAAAAATACTTATGACTCGAGAAACAATTATTATGCCAAACAATAAATAAATAAAAGCCAATTAAATTATCGTATGGTAGTTTTATTAAAATTAAGTATAATTTAGTTATATAAAATAAATCACTTTGGTATAAAAAGATGGATTGATTCATCACCGGTGAATGATGAAATCTGAGAAATTTCTTAAATACTCGTACAAGGTGACACTTTTTTTTACACTCCGAAGATAATCTGTTGTGTGGTTTTCTTTGCCTATTATCCATTTAAAATATTTTCACAATCTAAAACACTTATGTAAAATATTTATTTCTAGTTTAATTTTAATTAAAATAATTTATTTTAAATAATTCACTTTTTTAAATATACATTCAGTATAACTCTATGCAAGAAGCACACTAAACTGAATAAAAATCAGAAAGTATACTTATTGTCAAGTACTAATAATGTATATTGTTGCCAATACAAAACAAACATTTTGTTGTCAATTCAAAATTACAAATACAATAATATATTCAGGTATTGAAAATAATGTTTTGCACTTGGAATTTTAACAACAATAATGTGGTTCTAATTTAAACATAGTGCTTAACATGTTGTGCCAACAATATAATTGTGAATTGAGATAAATTTAGAATTGCTACAACAAAATTGTTTTTAAAATAAAATATATTCAACAATAACGATGTTTGCGATGAAAATATATCTTTGCGATGAAAACAATATTGTTGGGGCAACTATATTGAGAAATGTTTTTTCTTTGCCTATAGGATCTGCTTTTTTTGCCATGATCTTTTTCGTTTTTAAAAAGTTAAAAATTTTTTAACATGTAATACAAATTTTTAAAAATAAAAATAATAATAAATAATAAAATTAATAATAGGTCTGTTCCAGTACTCATCATATTTACAGGTTTTATCGGGTGCATTTAAATCTTATGTAGTTATCTATCCGAATTAGACATTTTATAAAAAATAGCACCGATTTTTTAGTTCACATTTTTGCATATTTACTCTAAAATGCATATTTGTTCTTAATAATGCGTATAAATTTGCATATTATTAAATTCTTAATAATCCATAAGAATTTGCATATTTTGCAAAGGTTGTATTAAATACAATGTCACGAATATAAATTCCAAAAAATATTTAGAGCTCAAATTTAAAAAAGTACAAAGAATTAGCATTGACTTTTTAACACATAGTTTTAACTTTTAAAAATACAAAATATACATTACTCATTTTACCATCGACTGATTTTTGTTTTTTCTTTTTATTTAATAAAAATTGAAAAAATAAATGCATATTTTTTAAATTTTTAAGTGCATTTTTTATAAGTAGCGAAGGAAACATTTAAGCAACGTTATATTCCATATATAATTGGACACATGGATTTTTTAAATAAAATAGACGTTAATACCTGATGTACAGCTTGTTTTATTCCATTTCAACATCGACCCGTCCTTTTGTGAAAAATCCGTAAAATGCAAACTACTTTAATAATCTCTCAAAAGTCTAAGCTTTTTTATCACTCATATCAATCATTACGGACAATTTAAGGGTTACGCGGTCAAATAAGGGTTAAAATCAATTACATATAAAGTAATATTGTAAAAATTATAAATCAAAATCCCGAACTAAAAATTTAACTTTTAAAGAACAACCAAGTGTACATTGTAAATACATATGAATATATTAGCAACTACATCATATTTATATTATACATACATATCTATGTATGCAGGTATGAACGTATGTTTCCATCTTTAGATGTAATTGTTAACATGAAGCACAAAAGTTAGCCAATTAAAACTTTATAACATGCCCATGTATCATTCATTTTCATAACACAAAAATATATATGTGTGTGTGTTCGTATAAATCGGGATGTAAAATTATGCTCATCATCATATTACCGCGAGAAAATATAAATTAGCCAACATTTTCAACTTATGATATGCGTGAAAAAGTTTTGGCATAAATTGAAGTGAATTCCAAAAGGAAACAAAAAACAATAATAGAAACAAAATCTCATTTTTAAATTTAAATAGCGGTTGAATTTGTTCTTATTTACACTCATACACATAATGCATATCCTTTTAAATTTTACATACACATGTATATGTGTACAGTGGTACTGATAGGAATTAATGAGATGCGAATTATAAAGATCGTTGGTAAAAAAATTTACACAAAATTAATAAAATCTTAATAATATTGTCTCAGTTCTAGATTTTTTTATAAAAATTCTTAATAAAATATTTTAATATTTAAAAATTTCAATCTATTTCACTGTACAACCGCAAAAAGTTTACTAACAACTTTGCAGGATATTCACTTTTAAATACTTTTTCATAAATGTTTTTATCTCAAGACAATAACAAAAAACCATTCGTTCATTGTCTTATACACTGTATCTGAAAGATTCGTATGATAAGAATAACAGCCAGTTCTCGAAAAAAGTTAAACAGAACTAAACTGAAGTGTGGTAAAACAACATTAAGTCCACGTGTTTTGTATATCCAGGTTGCTGCAGCAGCATTCATTGAGTTAACAATTTGTTGCTTTTTTATTTCTTTTGTTTGCATGCTGAAAGGATAAAGGATGTTTGTGTGTGTTTATATTCTAAATCACTCAATCTCTGTTTAAGGGATTATGCGCAGTTGCCATCACATGCAACAAGTTGAGTGTGTTTATCATTATTATTAACTGATTTGAGTTTAAAAAGAATGACAAAAATAATACAACTGTTTACTACTATTATTATTGTTATTGAAATTAAAATATTAGCCACTCAATTCTCATAAAGGAAAAGGACTTGTAACCTTTTGTATTATGTACATATTAAGGAATTGTTGAAGAAGCAACAAGTGTTTTTCTTTCTTATTTGTATAATATATGGGGAGAGATTTTTGCTTTAATTGTTGCACTATTTTATCTACATATGTACATATGTATATAGGTAGTTGTGTAGGTATTGCTATACATTTATACAAGTTCTTGCTGAAAGACCACCGACCTTTTCAAACGTTCATTTATATTCTGTATTTGTTGGTCTTATTGAAATTTTTAAATCACGTTGCCAATTTTGATAGTTTTGACATTAAATGTAATTGAAACAAACATCAAAGTGTCAGCAACAATTTAACCAAATATGTATCCAAGTAAGTATGTATAGTTTTCATTGTTGCAATGCCAAAAATAAGATAAATAAAAGGATATAGAATTTAGCAAATGTAGAGATTACAAAAGTTTTTCTATGACGTTATAACGCAAATAAGAAAAACATTCATTCTATAAATCAATTTTAATTTTTTTAATAAACCAAAAGGAAAATGTAAACGGGTTTACTTAATTTTTACAATTTATATAATACATAACATTTTATATATTAATATCAAATTAAATTTGAATATATTTTACATAACAATAGTTGTGTAAATCTAGATATTATATGCATATTATAATTTGGTGTATCAATACTTTGTCCGTAGCACAGTGTCCCGTTTCAAAAATAAAATGGAAATAAATCTGGAATTTCCAAACGGCTGGTCTGATTTCAACGAAATTTCACACAGTGTTAGTAGAGGTGTAGGCGAGTTTAAGTTTTGAGTTTGGACCATATAAGCATAACGGGGGCGGGTCCAGAGGGTCCTAAAGTTGGACACCTCGGGTGTTCAAAAAATTTAAAACGGTCCAGATTCCTTATATCTCAGACGATTTAAAAGATTTTTATATGAGTGAATTCTGCTAGTCGAGATCTACAAAAAACATCGTCTACACATACGACGATAGGGTTATCTCTTTTAGTTTAAGAGATATTTGGTTTCAAACATTAAAATTTTTATTTTTGGACCTATCTTGGTAAAGTTTTTTCGCTATAGTGGGTCCAAATTTCACTCGATTTTTTTGAAATATTTTTTTATTTTATTAACAACAAATAAAAAAAAATGTGTTAAAAAATTTTTTTGACAAAATCTTTACGGAATTAAAAGTTATAAGCATTTGAATTTCGAAAAAAGTAGATTTTTTGCCGTTTTTTTTTTTTTTTTTTTTTTGCGATAAAGGTAGTTATGTTCTTTTTGAGTTATAAAAAATTTCTTAAGTAACATATATAGTATTTATACTTTTCTGAAAGATTACTTTATGAGGAATTGTGTGAAGGAAAAAAAAATAATTAAAAAATTTAATACTGCGTGAACCATAAACCCATTTTTTATGATTTTCCAATTTTTTACTTAATTTCTCAAATCGCAAAGCTGGAATTAAAAAATAATTATATTTTTTACAAAGCTGGATGTGTTTTTAATCTTTTGGTAATAGAAATTATTGCTCCCCGATATCGGTTGGGAAGATATAGCAAAAAACTTAAAAAATCCCATTTTTGGAAATTTTTGAAAGTTTTTTGGGATTTGCGGGATTTTTATTGAGAAATCCAAAAAAGTTACTAAAGGTCCACTCATAAAATCTTTTAAATCGGCTGAGATATAACGAATCTGGACCGTTTTAAATTTTTTGAACACCCGAGGTGTCCAAATTTAGGACCCTCTGGACCCGCCCCCGTTATGCTTATATGGTCCAAATTCAAAACGCCTACACCTCTACTAACACTGTGCGTAGTTCAATTTGGTGGTAATAAATCAGAAATAATTACCAGCAGAAAGGAAAGAAAAGTTATTTATTTATAACGATCGAATACTTTTGTATTTTTTGTTTTTCAAATTTAACTAAATTGGAAAAACTAAAAATCTTCAAATGTTTCCAATTTAAAATCGATTGGCGATTAATTCAGGGAAAGGTTTTTTATATTAAAATTTTAATGATCACGTTTTATTTTTTATTTATTATTAGGTAAATAAAAGCATTTTTAGTATTTTGATATATATATATATATATATTTTTTTTTTTTTTTTTTGGGAGAATGGTAATGTCCGTCCGTCTATACATTAGCGTTAAATGGGTCGAAAATTATACATACTTCAGGGAAAGGTGAAAGCACTTTAATGATCAAGTTCTATTTTTTATAAGATGTTTTTAGCAGAATGGTAGTGTTCGTCCGTCTATACATTTGGGTTAAATAAGTCGAAACTTGCGTTTAATTCAGAAAAAAGTGATATCCGAATTTTGATGATCACGTTCTACTTTTTCTATTTATTACTTAGTAAAAAATGCATTTTTAGAATTCTAAGATATTTTTTGGCGGAATAGCAATTTCCGTCTATATTATTTGAGTTAAATGGATCGAAAATGGCGCTTAATTCAAGGAAAAGTGACATCAATGCATTAATATTTAGATTTAGTTTTTATATTGGTCAAGAAGTAAAAAAATAATATATCTTTGGAATTTTAAGATTTTTTTGTACCCACCATAAAAAAGATGGGGGTATATTGATTTTGTCATTCCGTGTGTAACATGTCGAAAAAATCATTTAAGACCCCATAAAGTATATATTTTCTGGGTCCTGGTTAGATTCTGAGTCGATCTAGCTATGTCCGTCCGTCTGTTGAAAGCAGGGTAGGGCTCGAACGGGACAACGTAGGGGACCGAAATTTAGCATAAATATTTATCTTATATAAGGTTTGTTTGGGATTGAAAATGGGCAAAATTTAAATAACAAAAAAGTTATGAACTAAAAACTAGAAACACAGTCCGTTTCATACTTTTCTGCTGATATCTCTTAAACAAAAGCATATATGACATCGAAATTTTGTATAAATAGTTTAAGGGTCGATATATACTCGGAAACCAAAAATGGGCGTGGTCCCACTTTACGCCCACTTTACCGCCAACCTCCCATACATGGTGAAACTTCTTCGAAATTGTGTTCAAATAGTTCAAGGACCAATGTTAACTCGGAAACAAAAAATGGGCGTGGTCCGCCCACTTTACCGCCCATCTCCCATAAAATGTAAAATTTGGAAAAGTTGATGGTGGGTATATAGATTCGACCGAGACGAATATAACATTCCGAAGAGAGAAATATCGAGTTCTGTAGTCTTTTTTAGTAAAATAGATTATTTTCTGTCAGAAACTAACATCCAAAAAATTTGTCAGTTAGTGCTCTTAATATTCGTAGACGCTTGATTATTAATAATTTATTAGCTCGTAGTCTTCGAAAAGCTTCATTGCTCCCCAAAAAACACGCAGCCTACAGCTTAAAATTTTTATTTTTTATTTTATTTATTCAACGGTTAATACAAAAAGCCACTTTTTGGCCAATTTAATGTATTAGATAAATATACATTTTATCAAATCACTGGTAAAAAGAAAAATAAATGAACATTATGTGGTCAGACAATATAATCGCAATATAAACGAGAAAAAAAGGTATAGTCGGTCAAGACCGACCATATGATACTCTACACCATTATGTTTGACCATAAAATTTCGGGAAGGGGACTTATATTAGACCAACACTTTTACTAAATGTAAAATAAAATATACAAATACAGAATAATGCGTTGATACTAACATCTAGTTGATTTTATGCACTTTAGGAAGGTTCTCGGAAGTGGTTTTATATGGGAGCTATGGTAAATTATGGACCGAGTCTAATAAAATTTGGCAATATTGTTTCTACTTATATAAAACTTATTTGTGTCGAATATTAACTTTTTTTATGCACGTTAAAGTGTTTTTCGGAACAGGGGTTTATATGGGAGCTATGGTTAATCGTGGACCGATCTTCATAAAATTTGGTACAAAAAAGTCCACTTGCAAAATTTCATTGAATTATCTTCAAAATTGCGATATGTACTTTGTGCACAAGGTTTACATGGACAGCCAGCCGTCCTGCCAGCCAGACGGACGGACATCGTTAGATCGATTTAAAGTAATTCTGAGTCGATTGGTATACTTTAAGGTGGGTGTTGGATAACGTTTTCTATGCGTTACAAACATCAGCACAAACGCATAATACCCCAACCACTTATGGTGGTATAGGGTATAAAAACACTATTGGTTTACAATAAATTTAGCGAACACATTCGAGGGTTAATGGTCGTTTAAAAACGTATCCCTTAAAGTATGCAATCGTTTTTGAATTACTTTATTTAAGATCATTGTTATCGATGTTTTTAACAATTTGACTAATAACTTTTTTTGTTTTATAGGTATTTAATAACATTTAGTTTGTTGTCTATCTATTAAAAAATTTATTAATTTTTTCAATTGTCTGAAAAGTATACAAGTAATATATACATTTTATAAACAATGTCGTAACAACTGTCGTTTTTAATCAAAAGAAGAAATTTTCTCATATGAATGTACATTAGAGGTATAACTTTTTCAAATTTTTTGCAAATATCAAAATGGCCCTAGCATAGTCCATTGAATATTATTTAAAAAAATGGTATTACTTTTTCGCGGTTGTCAAAATATGTATGTATGTACTTTTTTGGGGGGAGATTTTAAAAAATCGTTTTTGTAGGTGAGGTTTTTATTTCAAAATGACCCGAAAAAAATGTTTTCATACATAACACAACATTCGCCATCGCGTGGTGCTAGGGCCAAAATTTGGTTATATCCCTAATGTACATACATATGTATGTTGTATATTTTTATATTTCATGGAAAATATGAATTTTTAATAAGATTTTTTTTATTAAACCAGTGAGCTTTCTATGAAAATATATGTATGCAACCAGTAGCAACCACAACAATCTACACATAAACGCTTAAAGGGTTTTTTTATAAACAATGCAAGTCTAAAATGTTTTAGCTGCTCAAAGGAAAAACCAAAAATGGGCGTGGTCCCACTTTACGCCCACTTTACCGCCAACCTCCCATACATGGTGAAACTTCTTCGAAATTGTGTTCAAATAGTTCAAGGACCAATGTTAACTCGGAAACAAAAAATGGGCGTGGTCCGCCCACTTTACCGCCCATCTCCCATAAAATGTAAAATTTGGAAAAGTTGATGGTGGGTATATAGATTCGACCGAGACGAATATAACATTCCGAAGAGAGAAATATCGAGTTCTGTAGTCTTTTTTAGTAAAATAGATTATTTTCTGTCAGAAACTAACATCCAAAAAATTTGTCAGTTAGTGCTCTTAATATTCGTAGACGCTTGATTATTAATAATTTATTAGCTCGTAGTCTTCGAAAAGCTTCATTGCTCCCCAAAAAACACGCAGCCTACAGCTTAAAATTTTTATTTTTTATTTTATTTATTCAACGGTTAATACAAAAAGCCACTTTTTGGCCAATTTAATGTATTAGATAAATATACATTTTATCAAATCACTGGTAAAAAGAAAAATAAATGAACATTATGTGGTCAGACAATATAATCGCAATATAAACGAGAAAAAAAGGTATAGTCGGTCAAGACCGACCATATGATACTCTACACCATTATGTTTGACCATAAAATTTCGGGAAGGGGACTTATATTAGACCAACACTTTTACTAAATGTAAAATAAAATATACAAATACAGAATAATGCGTTGATACTAACATCTAGTTGATTTTATGCACTTTAGGAAGGTTCTCGGAAGTGGTTTTATATGGGAGCTATGGTAAATTATGGACCGAGTCTAATAAAATTTGGCAATATTGTTTCTACTTATATAAAACTTATTTGTGTCGAATATTAACTTTTTTTATGCACGTTAAAGTGTTTTTCGGAACAGGGGTTTATATGGGAGCTATGGTTAATCGTGGACCGATCTTCATAAAATTTGGTACAAAAAAGTCCACTTGCAAAATTTCATTGAATTATCTTCAAAATTGCGATATGTACTTTGTGCACAAGGTTTACATGGACAGCCAGCCGTCCTGCCAGCCAGACGGACGGACATCGTTAGATCGATTTAAAGTAATTCTGAGTCGATTGGTATACTTTAAGGTGGGTGTTGGATAACGTTTTCTATGCGTTACAAACATCAGCACAAACGCATAATACCCCAACCACCTATGGTGGTATAGGGTATAAAAACACTATTGGTTTACAATAAATTTAGCGAACACATTCGAGGGTTAATGGTCGTTTAAAAACGTATCCCTTAAAGTATGCAATCGTTTTTGAATTACTTTATTTAAGATCATTGTTATCGATGTTTTTAACAATTTGACTAATAACTTTTTTTGTTTTATAGGTATTTAATAACATTTAGTTTGTTGTCTATCTATTAAAAAATTTATTAATTTTTTCAATTGTCTGAAAAGTATACAAGTAATATATACATTTTATAAACAATGTCGTAACAACTGTCGTTTTTAATCAAAAGAAGAAATTTTCTCATATGAATGTACATTAGAGGTATAACTTTTTCAAATTTTTTGCAAATATCAAAATGGCCCTAGCATAGTCCATTGAATATTATTTAAAAAAATGGTATTACTTTTTCGCGGTTGTCAAAATATGTATGTATGTACTTTTTTGGGGGGAGATTTTAAAAAATCGTTTTTGTAGGTGAGGTTTTTATTTCAAAATGACCCGAAAAAAATGTTTTCATACATAACACAACATTCGCCATCGCGTGGTGCTAGGGCCAAAATTTGGTTATATCCCTAATGTACATACATATGTATGTTGTATATTTTTATATTTCATGGAAAATATGAATTTTTAATAAGATTTTTTTTATTAAACCAGTGAGCTTTCTATGAAAATATATGTATGCAACCAGTAGCAACCACAACAATCTACACATAAACGCTTAAAGGGTTTTTTTATAAACAATGCAAGTCTAAAATGTTTTAGCTGCTCAAAGGAAAAACTCAAAAAAAAAAAACGTAAAATGAATGAAATCTAATCATTTGATATCATGACATTTAAAAAAGTGCCGTTACATACCAACATACATATGTTCAGTAATGGAATACTACACGTTCATAATTTGTATCTAGAAAAATGTGTGCCGCAATACTTGTCATTTGCAAAAGAAACATTGTTAAAATAAAGAATGAAAATACATGAAAGGTTTTAAATTGCAAAATTTTGTTTGTTATATTTACTCCTTTTTCTTTAATATTATTTTTATTCGTAAGTGTATAGTTTCATATGGGTTTTTTTTTTAATAAAATATATTTTACAAATTGGAAATAATAAATAACTTATGCATTAATAACTAAATATAATAACTAAAATGTCAGTCGTCTTCTTGTTTTGGTAAAAAATAGATTAACTAAATTAAATTTACCTAAATAATTTTAATAAACATCCTTTTTGTTTTTTATGGTGCCGTACATTAAGACTTTGGCATTGACATTTTTACATCCCGATTTAAAGGGATCAATTGTTTCCACAATTTCGTCATAATCTTTTTTTGCCAATGCAACATTCTCTATTTCTGCTTCACGTTGTATACAATCTCTTAATTCATGTTTTGTAAAGGATTTAAAATTTATTACATTACAATCAGGCAAAGATTGTAATAAATCTCTTTGTGTCTCATACGCTTCGGTACTTAGCATTGTATTTAAATTAAATACATAAAATAATATAACACGTTTATGTTGCTTGTTAACGGCTTCAATCAACAATTGATTGATTATGGCTACTACACCATGATCGCAGGCTTGCAAATTTTCAATGACCAACAAATTTTGTCCACATTCTGATAGATTTTCAATAAGTAGCCTTATTAAATGGAATTTTTCAGCTTCATCTTTCACATAAGTATTCCAAGCGTAAGTATGTACATTTTCTTGCCAGGGAAAATTCTGCTGTAGTCCTCTCATAAATAGAGTTTTTCCCACACCTGTTGATCCCACCAAAGCAATAGCATTTAGATCGCTTTCATTCCGTAGTGCCACTTCAATTCGCTGCATTGCTTGATCCTGATGTAGAATATTATTTTGTTTTATACGTGCAAATAATGTTGCAGTGTCAAGTTGTTGTTTTTGATCACAATAATTATTTTTACCATGTACTATCTCAGTATATTGATTTCTATAGTTTTTAAGAAATTCTTTGAGTATTTGTTTGGTATTGGAATTAGTTTGTGTAAAATAATGACCCATTAATAGGGCAATTGTAAATGTTATTAGAGCAGTTATTATTAAAATACGTTTACATTTGTGGGCTGATCCATTTTCATACTTTTCCTTATCCCCGGCATCTACCAAACGACGAAGTTTTTTACGTTTATGTGTTTTAGGTTTCTGAAAAAATTTAATATTTATTATATGTACTGAAATTTTTTGTATATTACTACTTGTACACTGTTTGTTTTTAAACTTTCTATATTCACTAAAATTTGATATTTTGGTTAATTTTTACTAGAATCAAAAATTTAAATTATATGAAATAAATTTAAATTATATGGCATATCGGCACTCATCAAGATCTTCGGCACACTTAAAATTATTATATTTTTTTTTACGCCTTAATAAAAGTTTTTTTTTTGTAGCCGGCCTGCGGCCGGGCTTAAGGACTTTCTCCTCTGGGTATTTCGAACACCGTCTTCGCTAAATAAGCTTTTTTCGAATATCAAAAATTTTTTTAAGTTCCGCCATTTTTATACAAAATGTCAATTTTGTTCCCAAGTAATTAATTAATAAGGTAATGATATATATCATTGAAAAGGTATTTATAAGTGCTTTTAAATGACATCAATTTAATTAAGATCCGACAATTGTTAATAAAGATATTCAGGAAAATATATTGAAACTTTGAAGGCCTATAACTCGTAAACCGAGCAAGAGCGGACAAAATTTTTTATTGTACTATAATCACATGTAAAAGTACTATAGAATCACTGTCAAAATTGTTTAAAAATCAATTGTGCCGAAGATCTTAATTTACGCCGGCATAACGAATATTTCCTTAACCTAGTTTACGCGTTGTTTTTTTGGAGAATTTCTTAAATTTGATATGTTTTACATTATTGCTTGTCGTTATATTGTTATAGTTATTTACTAGCACATGTCCTTTCATTGTTTATAGTCATTATTGTACTTTAGCTAAAATTTATTTTGATAACATTCTCGAACTCATTATTAATGATATATTGTCTATAATCGAATCGAAAGCCGATAATTTGCAAAGCTGTGAGAACAGACAAATTATTCTTAATTCTTAGTTCTACATCAAATATCATACAGTATTATATACACAGCATAAATCATATATGACGAAGAAATTTTAACTGTTTGATGTTTACCCTTTCCTTAGAAATGAAAACAGACTCTTCAATAAACCTTATCTAAATTTATCACTAAAATTAGTCAAAAATATAACCAATTTATACATTTGCTCGATGTAATAATTATAATCCTTGTTATATCTGTATTCCTTTACTAAAACTTTGGTTATGTTAAAAATCATAAAATAAAAATGGTGGCCACTAGCTAATTTTAAATAAATTAAAGAATATTTAAGACAATTAAATTTCCTATGTAATCTGAAAATCAAATTTTGCTAACAAAATATTCTAATTAAATAATATAGCAAACATTTTTATTAAAATAAATTTTATAAGCCTTTAATTTAAACATTATTTAAACATATTCACCTCTAAACTTTGGCAGTGTCCAACAACTTCGACCGCATCATCTATATCACAATCCATTAAAGAATCTTCTTTTATTGTTTTGTTTATATCCATGTCTATCTAAATTACTTTTTTTAATTTATTAACAGAAAATTTTATTATACATTGAATATATTTAAAAACAATTTCACACTCAACTTAAAATCTATGGCAGACCAGAGACCTTCGCCGAACGATTTTAACGGTGGCGGCGGCTTTGCTAAAAATTGTTGGCGTCGGCTCAAAGTCGGCTGTTAGCCGGCTGAGAGGTGAACATAACTTTTTATACCCTTCACCACAGGTGTAAAGGGTATATATAAGTTTGTCATTCCGTTTGTAATTTCCACAATTTTCGTCGGAGAGCAAAAAAGTTTATATTTTCGGAATCCTTGTAAGAAGCGATGACGATTGGACCATGTCCGTCCGTCCGTCCGTGTGTCGGTTGAAATGGCGTTTATGAAGCCCACCGATAACTGACATATATAATATGTATGTCAAACGATCGGAAATGCTTTCGAGAATTTTGCTATTGGAATTCAGCAAGATAGGTTCATACAATGCGGAGATATGTTCAAAAAACCGGTTTTTTGAACCGGTTTTCCAGTTTCTGAAGCCTCTGTATACACTACGGACTTCGTTTTTACAAAGAATTCTCGGACATTTTTTTCTGAATTTTTGTTCTGAAAAAATGAAATAAATCGGTTCAGTAATAACTGAGATATCGGACAAAACGCATTTTTTATTTTTTGAAGCCTTGGTTTAAGCTATAGATTTTTATTTTTATACAGATCGGTCACAAATATTTTTATAAAATTTCGGTTTTTTGAATCAGGAAGATCGGTTTATAAATGGTGGAGATATGCTTTAAAAACCGGTTTTTAGAACCGGTTTTTTAGTTTCTGAAGCCTCTGCATATACCAGGGACTTCGAATTTTTAAAGGGGGCTCGAAAATTATTTTCTGAATTTTTGTTCTGAAAAAATGAAATAAATCGGTTCAGTAATAACTGAGATATCGGGGAAAACGAATTTTTTATTTTTGAAGCCCTTGTTCAAGCTACAGATTTTTATTTTTATATAGATCAGTCATAAATATTTTTATAAAATTTCGGTTTTTTTAATAAACCAAATTCGTTCATAATCAACAGAGTTATGGCCCAAAAACAAACCTGTTAAGAATATAAATACACCAACAAACATGTATATTAAGCATTGTAATGACTATTAGTGACGTTTTTTGTTTTTTGTATAGACAAGTAGTTTAGTTATCAACAGCAGTAATATGATGAATAACAGTGTTGTTGTTGTTGTTCTTTGTATATGCAGTCTGTACAAAAATAAATAGATATGGAATTGTAGTTGTTTATTTTTAAAAACTAAAACATATCTGTTAAGAATATACATAAATACATACACAAACATGTATATTAAGCATTGTAATGACTATTAGTGACGTTTTTTGTTTTTTGTATAGACAAGTAGTTTAGTTAGCAACAGCAGTAATATAATGAATAACAGTGTTGTTGTTGTTGTTGTTGTTCTTTGTATATGCAGTCAGTTTGTACATACAAAAATAAATATATATGGAATTGTTGTTGTTTCTTTTTTAAAAGCAAAGCCTGTTATGATTGTTTTTTTTTTTTCATATTCAAATTTTCGTAGTTTGAAAAAAATTTAGATTTAGAAAATATGCAAGCATACGTTAAGGCGAAAATTTTATTAATTGTCGGTAATATGATGTCGATAAGATGGTAAGATGGTAATATGGTGAAGGGTATCAAAGATTCGGCACAGCCGAATCTTTTTTCAATTTCATTTTTTCCTAGTTTTCGCATCGTCTTATAGAGTACATTGGTTCACAAATGTGGTTCCAAGTCTCCTTAGATGTAAGGGGATCCGAAGACCGTTTGTTTGAACATTATTTTTTATTTCCTAAAAGATTTATAACATACATTTTTGTATTTTTGTACTTCTAAAGTGTCAAATTAAAATTATTAAAAAAAGTATATATGATCTTGACATAGCTCTTCTCTCCACACATATAAAATTGGATATTCTGATATTTTGAAACATTTTTTATTTTATCACAGATTTTAACATTCGGACATTTTAAATACGTTGATTTTGTTGAAATGAATCTAAAAATTGATCATTATTTTTATTTTTCTTGGAAAATGTAACGGAAATAATCTTAAAATATGGTCTTAAAGTAGGGTCGAACCATTATTAAAATTTTTAAAGTTTAAAAGGCTTTGCCAATGGTATAGTAAGCAAATCAATGTTTTTGAATACAACTTTAAGTAATTTTGATTATAAATGGTTGGTAAAGCTGTGTTAAGTTTTTTTTTGAATACGGCTGTAAAATTATAGATTATATTCAAACTAAATTCTTTGAAAATACTGCCATTTTCACAGCTTCCGATTTCTTTATATTCTGAGTTTAATGCTAATTATCAACCTCCAAAAATTAAACTTTAGAAAATTATATTTTACTATGTCCACTGATATATATATTTTAATTCATTGCGTTTTTACTATTTCTAAAAATTTTTCCTAAAGTTAGCGGGTTAAGCTTCTCCTATTAAATAGATTTAAATTATCCAAACATTTTGTTTAATATCTTGTTTAAAAATTGTTCTACAGAATAATATTATTTTCATAATAGAGGATACAAATTCTAACGTAAGCTTGGTAACAAATTACTAATTTTGTGTATGTAAATTTCCGTAAGAGGAAGTTAGAAACTCTTTATGTAACCTACATTAATTTTTTGGAATACGGCTAAATATTTATTGAAAACTGTAATATTGAAAAATGCAGAATGGTGATGTTTATTCCAAAAAAACACAATTGACTCGTTTTTTAATATATTTCAAAGCCAGAAAATATCTCGATTTGTGTTGTTTAATAATTTAACACAATAAAAACAACTAAGTTTCCATAGGAAAGAAATTTTTAGTATTTTAGTACATTATCAGAACCACTTCAGATTCTTTAATAACATCCTCAGAATTAGTGGTATCACAACCAATTCTGACATTCGTCTAAATTCGTTTTGAAAAATGTTTTAGAGAACTAGTGCTTAAGAACTAATTCTGTATGACTTCTACATCACTTCTGAGAACTTCCTAGAACTGTTTAAAAAACTTGTATAAAAAATTTCAAAAATTAAAAAAAATATATATGTATATATTTACAAAATTCAATTGATTTCAAAAGTGGACTTTAGAAAATAGCCCATTAGAATACAAAATAAAAATAAAAACAGATTCTGAAACCTTTCCCTAACTCTTCTATGGCACTAGTTCTGAATGTGACAATTTTGAACAAAAATTATTGATTAAGGAACTAGTTCTCGAACCGTTCCATAGAATGGGTACTGGCTAGGTAACACTTCCACAGAACTAGTTCTGGAGGTGACAATTTCAAACAAAAATCATTGGTCGTAGCCAAAGTAGAACAAATACAGGCTATTTTTATGTGTTTTAGAACTAGTTGTAGAACTAATACAATATTTCCTGGGTGAATTAAAAATTAAATTTATATTTGTTCACATTTATTATTTGTTTAAAAATTTTATTTTTGGAATTAGAAAGTATATGTGTGTAAAATTTTTATTTAAATCAACAATTTATGAAAATATTTTGGCAAAGGAAAAACATAATAAAATTATATGTGAGTAGTGATGCATAAACTTATTTACTTTTTTAAAGAACTACACCACTTTTAATGGTATTTTTTAAAAATCAATTGAAAATAAACTTAAATTTTAAAAAAGATCATTGGAAAATTATATTTTTCATTTAAATTTTTGAAAATAAAAATTGAAAATTAGATTTTTCATTTAAATTTTAGAAAAGAAGTGTTCTGAAATTTTTGAAAATAAAAATTGAAAATTAGATTTTTCATTTAAATTTTAGAAAAGAACTGTTGAAATTTCTATATTTCTACAAATGAAATTCAGTTTTATATTTTGAATTTCAAAAACAACAATTGAAATTTAGAATAATTCATTAAAATTTAGAACATTGAATAAGAGTGATTTAAATTATGAAATAATGTTAGATCAACTTAATTTATGTGACCTTTAAGCAAATAATATTAAGAAATTGTTTCAAATCCATCTGGAAAAATTATTCCTAATGCAAATTTCATTCTATATATTATTTCAGTTGAAGTTCTGAATTTAAGTAAGTTTTTTCAAAATTTCAATATTTTTCTGAATTTTAAATGGAAAAATCTTCTTATAAATTGTTCTTTTCGAAAATTTAAATAAAAATTCCAATTTAAGTTGTTATTTTCAAAATTATAAATTGAAAACCTAAGGGCCTAATTTTGTAAAACACTTCCCCTCACTTTGAAAAAATTTTCATGTAAATTGTTTTTGTTTTTCAAAAATTTGTATGGAAATTTTTTCAAAGTGAGGTGAAGGGATTTACAAAATAAGGGGGTAATTTTCAAGTAATTTTTTTTCAATTCTAAATAAAAAGTTTCACTTCTGAAATTTATATGAAAAATGTAAATTTCAATTGTTATATTCTGGAATTAAAAGAGAAATATTATTTTAATATGTTCTTTTCTGAATTATAATAAAAAAATCATAAACTAAAATGATATTTTAAAATTTTGAATATGAAAAAAAAATTTTAAAATTAATATTAAAATTTAAAATTTCAAGAATATCATGAATTTACTAAAGGCTCGACTCAGCCGGCTTACAGCCGATCGGCGCAGTTCTCTGTGGCAGACACAACAAAACGAAAATAAAAATTGGCGGTTTCAAGTGATGCCAGACCTAAGTTAACTACAAAATACAGTACAGTACAATAAAGTTACCATATCTTTTTAATGTAAAACACGTATCGGAGATCTGCGCCGACCGACTAAGTCGACCCGCCGGAGGTTTTTCAAAAGCTGCCGCCGCCGTGAAAAATTCGGCTTAAACATGACTCAATTATCGTCGCCTATTTTAGTCCAACTTTTAGTAAATTCATTCATTATACATTGTAAAGTAAAACCTTTAGTAAATTCATTACATTTTTGAAATTTAAAACTAATATTAATATGTTTAGAAATTTTTCAAAATTCTCCTATGACGTCGGCGACATTTTTAGTAAAGCTGCCGTCTTATAAATTTCCGCGGCAAGAACTTGCTCTTCATGGCTATGAGGTCTGCGCTCAAAAACGCTGCTGCTTCAAAATCCTTCAAGTTGCTCTTCGTGTATATTTTAAATACAATTTGGACCCCAGAACATTAGAAGTTTTATTTTTCGGCAAATAATTTCAAATGAAGCAAATTGCGCTGCAAATGTCAAAAACTCGGACAAAAGTATTGCAAACAAATAAGTCATAAAATTTCAATAAATTACCATGGAAATGTAAGTTCTTCTCAAAATTAAAACTATGATTATTTTTTAGTGATAAAATGTTCATTATATTATTCAGTATTAATCCCTGCTTTTCCGTGCTCTCCAACTACGAGGTAATGGAGTCTCTGAAGAATATCAAAGATACGAAAAAGAAATATGGTTTAAGAAATTTAGCTACAATTACCTATGAAACATTACAATATTTGGAAGATTCTCCATGTAAACATCAAAATCGTGAAGCTATTTTGGCCTTTATTAATGATATGCAACAATATAAATTAACTACAAATGAATGTCTAATGATGGTTAATGATCCTCCATCAAGTGCTCTGCATATACAACTGGTAGGTTTTATTTTTACTATCCAAATCAATTTCTAACATTGATATGTAATTAATTAAATTTTAGCTTATTGAAGACAGTGAGGAACGTTTAACGGAAGAACAGGTCAACAATATAATTGAAATAACCAAAACCCATTTCCCGGGCCCTCCACAAGAAACAAATTAAAATACTTTTTTCGTGTTAATTTTGTAAAATGCTGTTTTAGTAAATAATTAGAAAAGAACATTTTAGCGTTTTTGATCTCCTAAATCTTCGATAAAATCGGGATCAATTTCTGGCCATTTATCGGGTATAACATCAAAAAGATCGTCTTTAACATCACCCTGAATGACAATTTCATCTTCACCCGTTACGGAAGAACCGCATGCAAATTTTGAGCCAAAAAATTTAGCAGCCACTTTCAAATCGATTTCTACAAAAAATAAATTCGACGAAATTAAAATTATAATTCAGTATTAGTCTCTCAAACCTTACCAAAAGTGCTTAAACCAGTTACTACAGTTACAGACTTCTTTTTACCTCTTGGAGCTCTTGACACTGTTATTCTTTTGTTTACCTCTTCTTTCTTTTTGATTTTCATTAAACCTTTACCGCCACGTTTTTGTCTTTTCTTGTCATCATCTGTGCCATCACCGGCTTCCTCCTCTAATTTCACACGTTCGAATTCAGTGGGCAAGTTTTTTTCCAGCCAGGCTTTACATTTTTCATACTCAGGATAATATTCACAATACTATCAAGGAAGAATAATTGATTTTAATTTCTTTGAATGCAATTAATTGCATTTCTTGCACTCACCTCTATAGGCATGGAACAATTACCACAATATTTCACAACTAAGGGATAAGTTACGCCCTCTCTTGGTCCTAACTTAAGACGTTCAGCTACGGGATTTATTGCTACTTCTGTCATGATTATTTGTGCTTTTCTTTGTTTAAAATTTATTAATTTTTATACTAAAAAAACGATTTTGCAAAAATTTATTGAAGCAAATTTTAACAAACAGCTGTAGAATTTATTCAAATTATAGCTTTTGTATATGTACTAACGATAACTATTTGTTACTAGTTTATATCGATAACACACTTCAATGATATGTGTACAATAAGTTTAGATTGTTTTTTCATAAATAAATAACTGCAATTTTAATGTTTTTACCGCTTCAAATAAATATTTCTTCTGTGTAAATTTATTTCGATTAATAAATAAACTTAAAAAAACATATTCACAAAAATAACCTTTTGTATATGTTACTTACCATTTCATAATATTTTCCTTTTATTTATAACTTTGAGTCTACATTAGACAAATTTTTATCAAGACAAACGTCAAAATTTTATCATGATAAAGATTTATCTAATGTAGACTGAATTTGTCAGTGTTATTGCAGCGATAAAAGAAAATTGTCAGCGCTCGAGCTCTGACAACTTTGTCTTGATAATGCTTGATAAAAGACGCCATCTTGATTGTTGTTGGTACTTTTTGTATGGTTTATTACATACTGTCTCCACATTGATATAATATGTAAGATAACGCCGGCAGAAGAGAGTAAACATTTTGTTAATATTATGTTAAATCTTAAACAAGGGGTAAATGTATTCTAATAATATTTCATTATTTTCATTCAGTCACAGAGTAAACATGTAATTTTTATTTAAGAAATTCTAAATTTTTTAGCACAATTTTAATGAAAATATATTTCTGAATGTAGAATAACCATTAAAATAAAACTATTTTACAATGAAATTGAAAAAAGATTCGGCTGTGCCGAATCTTTGATACCCTTCACCATGTTACCATATTACCATCTTACTATCTTATCGACATCATATTACCATATTACCGACAAATAATAAAATTTTCGCCTTAACGTATGCTTTCATATTTTCACATATATAAATCTAAATTTTTTTCAAACTACGAAAATTTGAATATGAAAAAAAAAAAAAAACAATCATAGCAGGCTTTGCTTTTAAAAAATAAACAACAACAATTCCATATTTATTTATTTTTTTATGTGTGTATATACAAACTGACTGCATATACAAAGAACAACAACAACACTGTTATTCATTATATTACTTCTGTTGCTAACTAAACTACTTGTCTTATAGGCAAAAACGTCACTAATAGTCATTACAATGCTTAATATACATGTTTGTGTATGTATTTATGTATATTCTTAACAGATATGTTTTAGTTTTAAAAAATAAACAACAACAATTCCATATCTATTTATTTTTGTACAGACTGCATATACAAAGAACAACAACAACACTGTTATTCATTATATTACTGCTGTTTCTAACTAAACTACTTGTCTATACAAAAAACAAAAAACGTCACTATTAGTCATTACAATGCTTAATATACATATTTGTGTGTATATTTATATTCTTAACAGATTTGTTTTTGGGCCATAACTCTGTTGATTATGAACGAATTTGGTTTATTAAAAAAAACGAAATTTTATAAAAACATTTATGACTGATCTATATAAAAATAAAAATCTGTAGCTTGAACAAGGGCTTCAAAAATAAAAAATTCGTTTTCCCCGATATCTCAGTTATTACTGAACCGATTTATTTCATTTTTTCAAAACAAAAATTCAGAAAATAATTTCGGAGCCCCCTTTAAAAATTCGAAGTCCCTGGTATATACAGAGGCTTCAGAAACTGAAAAACCGGTTCCAAAAACCGGTTTTTAAAGCTTATTTCCGCCATTTATAAACCGATCCTGCTGATTCAAAAAACCAAAATTTTATAAAAATATTTGTGACCGATCTGTATAAAAATAAAAATCTATAGTTAAAACCAGGGCTTCAAAAAATAAAAAATGCGTTTTGTCCGATATCTCAGTTATTATTGAACCGATTTATTTCATTTTTTCAGAACAAAAATTCTGAAAAAAATGTCCGAGACTTCTTTGTAAAAACGAAGTCCCTAGTATATACAGAGGCTTCAGAAACTGGAAAACCGCATTTCCGATCGGTTGATATATATATTATATATGTCAGTTATCGGTGGGCTTCATAAACGCCATTTCAACCGACACACGGACGGACGGACAGACATGGTCTTATCGTCATCATTTCTTACAAGGATCCCGAAAATGTAAACTTTTTTGCTCTCCGACGAAAATTGTGAGAATTACAAACGGAATGACAAACTTATATATACCCTTTACACCTTTGGTGAAGGGTATAAAAAAACATTGTTTTTAAGTACTTTTAAAAATAAACATTCACACACACAAACAAACTTTCGTATATGTGTAATTTTTTGAGAGTAAATCTTATAAGATAGTTGTGTAGAAAAATCTTATCACAACAGTCTCATAATATTTCTTATAATACTAATATTTTAGTCTACACGTGAGATAATTCTCTCAGAGAGCGGATTTGACACTCTCTGTTACATATTATGATATAAAAATATTACGTGGAGACCCAGTGTAATTGATAGAGATAAAAAATTATCTGCAACTCAAACAAAAATTTGACGTTTGTCTTGATACAAATTTCTCTAATGTAGACTCCATAGTAAAATAATAAAGTACTCGCACATCTACAAAAATTGCTTGTATTTTGTTAGCGTAAAACTACTGCCCACAATGTCAGAATGCTTTCAACGGAAAAATGAGAGAACGAAAGAGAGCAAGAGAAAAAAACTCAAAAAATATTTTACATGTGAATACAAAAACAATTTGACAGTACCGCGAGGTTTGCCAATGAAAAAATTGTAAAACAGCTGGTCTTACGAGTATACTTTATTATTAACGTCCGCCAAGATAGCAACGAAAAGATAGCAACGACGGAAGTGAAAAGTGGCAACACCGCAAAATTTGCAATAATTTCAAATAAAATTTTAATAAAAATCTAACAAAACAAATACAATAAGTTTTAGATATTTAAAATATTAATTAATTTAAAAAAATTTACAAATTACAATATTTTTTTTTTCTTAATAACAAAATTATATACCTTAAGGAATCTGTAAATGGAATATCTCAGGAACCAGGCAGTGTCAGGACAAAAACTCTATAGGGAATGGAAGGGTACTATTTATAGATTCAAAAAAGCTTTCCGTGCTAAAAATCGTCGGAACAGTTTCTGAGAAAATCCAGTTCATCCAAAATGGTCAGTAAAACTTGGAAAATGGAATATCTCAGGAACCAGGCAGTGTCAGGACAAAAACTCTATAGGGAATGGAAGGGTACTATTTATAGATTCAAAAAAGCTTTCCGTGCTAAAAATCGTCGGAACAGTTTCTGAGAAAATCCAGTTCATCCAAAATGGTCAGTAAAACTTGGAAAATGGAATATCTCAGGAACCAGGCAGTGTCAGGACAAAAACTCTATAGGGAATGGAAGGGTACTATTTATAGATTCAAAAAAGCTTTCCGTGCTAAAAATCGTCGGAACAGTTTCTGAGAAAATCCAGTTCATCCAAAATGGTCAGTAGAATCTAGAAAATGGAATATCTCAGGAACCAGGCAGTGTCAGGGCAAAAACTGTATAGGGAATGAAAGAGTACTATATATAGGTTCAAAAAAGCTTTCTGTGCTAAAAATCGTCGGAACAGTTTCTGAGAAAATCCAGTTCATCCAAAATGGTCAGTAGAATCTAGAAAATAGAATATCTCAGGAACCAGGCAGTGTCAGGGCAAAAACTGTATAGGGAATGAAAGAGTACTATATATAGGTTCAAAAAAGCTTTCCGTGCTAAAAATCGTCGGAACAGTTTCTGAGAAAATCCAGTTCATCCAAAATGGTCAGTAGAATCTGGAAAATGGAATATCTCAGGAACCAGGCCGTGTCAGAGAAAAACTGTACAGGGAACGGAAGGGTACTATTTATAGATTCAAAAAAGCTTTCCGTGCTAAAAATCGTCGGAACAGTTTCTGAGAAAATCCAGTTCATCCAAAAAGGTCAGTAGAATCTAGAAAATGGAATATCTCAGGAACCAGGCAGTGTCAGGGCAAAAACTGTACAGGGACTGGAAGGGTACTATCTATAGATTCATAAAAGCTTTCCGTGCTAAAAATCGTCGGAACACTTTCTGAGAAAATCCAGTTCATCCAAAATGGTCAGTAGAATCTGGAAAATGGAATATCTCAGGAACCAGGCAGTGTCAGGGCAAAAACTGTATAGGGAACGGAAGGGTACTATTTATAGATTCAAAAAAGCTTTCCGTGCTAAAAATCGTCGGAACAGTTTCTGAGAAAATCCAGTTCATCCAAAATGGTCAGTAGAATCTGGAAAACGGAATATCTCAGGAACTAGGCAGTGCCAGGGCAAAAACTGTATAGGGAATGAAAGAGTACTATATATAGGTTCAAAAAAGCTTTCCGTGCTAAAAATCGTCGGAACAGTTTCTGAGAAAATCCAGTTCATCCAAAATGGTCAGTAGAATCTGGAAAATGAAATATCTCAGGAACTAGGCAGTGTCAGGGAAAAAACTGTATAGGGAATGAAAGAGTTCTGTATATAAATTCAAAAAAGCTTTCCGTGCTAAAAATCGTCGGAACAGTTTCTGAGAAAATCCAGTTCATCCAAAATGGTCAGTAGAATCTGGAAAACGGAATATCTCAGGAACTAGGCAGTGTCAGGGCAAAAACTGTATAGGGAACGGAAGGGTACTATTTATAGATTCAAAAAAGCTTTCCGCGCTAAAAATCGTCGGAACAGTTTCTGAGAAAATCCAGTTCATCCAAAATGGCCAGTAGAATCTAGAAAATGGAATATCTCAGGAACTAGGCAGTGTCAGGGCAAATACTGTATAGGGAATGAAAGAGTTCTGTATATAAATTCAAAAAAGCTTTCCGTGCTAAAAATCGTCGGAACAGTTTCTGAGAAAATCCAGTTCATCCAAAATGGTCAGTAGAATCTGGAAAACGGAATATCTCAGGAACTAGGCAGTGTCAGGGCAAAAACTGTATAGGGAATGAAAGAGTACTATATATAGATTCATAAAAGCTTTCCGTGCTAAAAATCGTCGGAACAGTTTCTGAGAAAATCCAGTTCATCCAAAATGGTCAGTAGAATCTGGAAAATGGAATATCTCAGGAACTAGGCAGTGTCAGGGAAAAAACTGTATAGGGAATGAAAGAGTTCTGTATATAAATTCAAAAAAGCTTTCCGTGCTAAAAATCGTCGGAACAGTTTCTGAGAAAATCCAGTTCATCCAAAATGGTCAGTAGAATCTGGAAAACGGAATATCTCAGGAACTAGGCAGTGTCAGGGCAAAAACTGTATAGGGAATGAATGAGTTCTATATATAAATTCAAAAAAGCTTTCCGTGCTAAAAATCGTCGGAACAGTTTCTGAGAAAATCCAGTTCATCCAAAATGGTCAGTAGAATCTGGAAAATGGAATATCTCAGGAACCAGGCAGTGTCAGGGCAAAAACTGTATAGGGAATGAATGAGTTCTATATATAAATTAAAAAAAGCTTTCCGTGCTAACAATCGTCGGAACAGTTTCTGAGAAAATCCAGTTCATCCAAAATGGTCAGTAAAACCTGGAAAATGGAATATCTCAGGAACTAGGCAGTGTCAGGGCAAAAACTGTATAGGGAATGAATGAGTTCTATATATAAATTCAAAAAAGCTTTCCGTGCTAAAAATCGTCGGAACAGTTTCTGAGAAAATCCAGTTCATCCAAAATGGTCAGTAAAACCTGGAAAATGGAATATCTCAGGAACCAGGCAGTGTCAGGGCAAAAACTGTATAGGGAATGGAAGAGCACTATTTATAGATTCAAAAAAGCTTTCCGTGCTAAAAATCGTTTTTTTTTGCATTGGTGTATATTCGGCGGTTTTTTTTTTTTTTTTTCTTTGGCGCACTAAATAATACTAAGAAATGCGCACATATATTTGTGTGTAGTATATTGTTTGTGCGAGTAAAAGAGAAAGGGAGTTCGAATTCAGTTCATATACAATACATTGTTCTATTCATTGTATGCTATACAATGAACCATGTTATGATTTTAATAAGTGTAGCGCAGAGCATGTATGTCTTGTTGTTTTACAATTAGAAATACTTGAAGCCGCACCGAATTTTTATTGCCCTGCGAAATAAAAATTTTGTTAAAATCTCTGCTTTGTTTACAATACTTGCAATTAAATAAATATTTATTTGCAATGAATCGTATTAGGCAATAAAAACTATTTACACTGGTCGATAAAATAAATGTTTTAGTGCTCCTTCAAAAAAAAAAAAAATATATATATATGTGGACTAGATGAATTTTAACGTGCTTAACTCAAATCTGCTTTCAGTTTTTTCCCATCAGATCGAGATTTTTTTTACGGGCGTGTCTAGTATTGCGATCGGTTACTCGAGTATATTTTACTATAACTCGAGAACGGTATGCACGATTTATATAAATAATACACCAAAATTTGTGGAATAAAATTGACTTTAAGTCAATTGTTGTCCGCTATTGCGTTTATTTCTTCTAGATGATTTCAATGAGAAATCATCAACATATTGCGAAGGGGATAATCCCCTTACTGAAAAAAGGGCGATCATTTGATGATAAATTTTATTTTATAAATGAAAAAATAAAAATTGTATCTATTTTTTTGTGTTTGTTTCCTAATTTTCTCTAAACTGATAAAAATAATAAGTAATATTATAAAAATATGGCTTTGTTCACTTTCTTATATAATAATAAAAAAAATATATTGCGTATATATCTTCTAGGAAGATATCTTCCAAATTTTGCCCTATCCCAGAATTTCTTTCGACAAAATATATGAGAAAAAATACCAACATTTTATATTTATTTGTTGTTTTCCATATAAGTTGCCGAAACAAATATTCGTTTGACATCTTGGGACATATCATTAAATCAAAATAAAAGCAAAAATACAACCTTCCAAAGGATTTACCCAAAACAAGGCTATACTTCGTCATTTCGACGACGCATCCTTTAAAATTAATACATAGTTAGACTTTTCGAATTGAGCTGGGCAAACGCATATAGAAATATCTCCTTAAATATATGAACTATACAAAAAAAAAAAAAAGAAATAAATAAATAGTATGTGAAAATAGTTATACGTCGTCGATTCGAGGAAGTGTAGCCTTGCAGGGTTTAATGTTTTATCGGTACCGAAATACAGTGTTGCCGTTTTCTGTGTAATTATCCAAAAACGGGACAATTTTAAATTTATTGGATAATGAAATTTCTTTGTAATTTTTGTGTAATTTTAGTAGAAGTTCTTTTTGTAAATTAGTCATATATTTTTTGTAAAAAAAAATTGATCCAATGAATTAAAAAAAAAAAATTAAGGCTCAAAAACACCGTATTCTAATACAATATTGCAAAAGGAGAAGAAATTTTGGATTTTCTTGGAAGTTGTTAATAATTGTTTAGAAAAAAAGTTAAAATCAATGAATTCATAGCAGGGAAAAAGTTTAATTTCTAAGAAAATTAAAATGTCGCAAACTAAAAAAATATTTTTATTATCTTTTAACAAACCTAAACCAACGTTATTCGTTTTAAGAGAAGCAGTGTACATAAAAACATTTGTGATTGGTAGGACACTGCAGTTTTTTCAGCACTAAAGACTCGCTCCAAATGACAACTGCTAAAAAGCATCGTAATGGTTTAAATCATCGCTTTCACAACCCTTTTTCATTGCTTTTTTTGCTGCCATATTTATATTTTGGAGATCACGGAGTTAAGACAAAATAAATCTAATTCTTTTTTAATTTTGAAAAAATTTGCATCTTTGAGCGTGCGCCAAACGGTAGCAATGTTCTAAGAAAATTTAAAAATTTCCTATGTTGAATAAATGTTACAAATTTGCTGTGCCAAATGAAAACTTTTTTCAATTGTAAATTTTGATAGATTTAAAAAAATACACACAATTTCATAGAATTTTTTATTACATATTTTTTAATACAATTTATTTTTAATATAAAATAAAAATTTAATTAAAAAACATTAAAACACAAAAAAAATTTGAAATATTTTATTATTCTTATTTATTTAAAAATTTATGATTGTCAATATTTTCTATACATTTGTCAAAAATTTAAGTAGCCCTATTAGCTAGTGAAATTTTATTCACCTCATATACTTCAAAATTTTACTTTTCTACATACTTTGCTACCGTTTGGCACACACTCTTTGTATAATTTTTTGAATTTTGAACTCCCGTCTTCGGCAACACTGCCGAAATATGTCTTTGTTTTTTTTTTTTTTTTATATAAAAAAAAAAACTGGACAAGTTGTAATAAAAACAACAGTGTTGTTTTTACACTTTTAATTGCGAGAGTGGTTAGAAGAGCGAGATAAACAAAATAAAAAATGTAATACTTTGAATTGCTTTGTTTATTTTTCGAGTCGAGTGCATTGAGATACGAAGTAAAAAATGTAAATAAGAAATTAAGGCGAACAATTTTTTTTTAGCAAAAAACGGGAAATAATCGATTTTTTTCAAAGTTAAATTTTCAATGCTTGTAACTTGTGACTCCGTAAATATTTTTTCAAAATTCTTTCTTTGCACAATTTTTCTGTTTGTTGTTAATTGTAAAATTAGCTGACCCATTGTAGCGAAAAAACTTCACCAAGACAGGCTAAAAAGTAAAAATATTAGTCTCTAAAGCTCTCGTCTAACAGAATCTTGCTATATAAAAATCTTTCAAATCGATTTTGATATAAGGAATCAGGATCGTGTGTTTTTTTTTTTTTTTTTGATAGTAAATCTTATAAGATAGTTGATTAAAGAAATCTTATCACAACTGTCTTATAATACAGTAGGACCTCGATTATCAGTGATTCGATTTGTAATTGTTTTCTTTTTTCCATCCATTTAATTTTATTTTTCCATCAATAAACAGTGATTACCTCTATTATCTGGGACAAAAACACAAAAGAGAATTTTAATAAGGTCGTCGATTCGAGGAAGTGTAGCCTTGCAGGGTTTAATGTTTTATCGGTACCGAAATACAGTGTTGCCGTTTTCTGTGTAATTATCCAAAAACGGGACAATTTTAAATTTATTGGATAATGAAATTTCTTTGTAATTTTTGTGTAATTTTAGTAGAAGTTCTTTTTGTAAATTAGTCATATATTTTTTGTAAAAAAAAATTGATCCAATGAATTAAAAAAAAAAAATTAAGGCTCAAAAACACCGTATTCTAATACAATATTGCAAAAGGAGAAGAAATTTTGGATTTTCTTGGAAGTTGTTAATAATTGTTTAGAAAAAAAGTTAAAATCAATGAATTCATAGCAGGGAAAAAGTTTAATTTCTAAGAAAATTAAAATGTCGCAAACTAAAAAAATATTTTTATTATCTTTTAACAAACCTAAACCAACGTTATTCGTTTTAAGAGAAGCAGTGTACATAAAAACATTTGTGATTGGTAGGACACTGCAGTTTTTTCAGCACTAAAGACTCGCTCCAAATGACAACTGCTAAAAAGCATCGTAATGGTTTAAATCATCGCTTTCACAACCCTTTTTCATTGCTTTTTTTGCTGCCATATTTATATTTTGGAGATCACGGAGTTAAGACAAAATAAATCTAATTCTTTTTTAATTTTGAAAAAATTTGCATCTTTGAGCGTGCGCCAAACGGTAGCAACGTTCTAAGAAAATTTAAAAATTTCCTATGTTGAATAAATGTTACAAATTTGCTGTGCCAAATGAAAACTTTTTTCAATTGTAAATTTTGATAGATTTAAAAAAATACACACAATTTCATAGAATTTTTTATTACATATTTTTTAATACAATTTATTTTTAATATAAAATAAAAATTTAATTAAAAAACATTAAAACACAAAAAAAATTTGAAATATTTTATTATTCTTATTTATTTAAAAATTTATGATTGTCAATATTTTCTATACATTTGTCAAAAATTTAAGTAGCCCTATTAGCTAGTGAAATTTTATTCACCTCATATACTTCAAAATTTTACTTTTCTACATACTTTGCTACCGTTTGGCACACACTCTTTGTATAATTTTTTGAATTTTGAACTCCCGTCTTCGGCAACACTGCCGAAATATGTCTTTGTTTTTTTTTTTTTTTTATATAAAAAAAAAAAACTGGACAAGTTGTAATAAAAACAACAGTGTTGTTTTTACACTTTTAATTGCGAGAGTGGTTAGAAGAGCGAGATAAACAAAATAAAAAATGTAATACTTTGAATTGCTTTGTTTATTTTTCGAGTCGAGTGCATTGAGATACGAAGTAAAAAATGTAAATAAGAAATTAAGGCGAACAATTTTTTTTTAGCAAAAAACGGGAAATAATCGATTTTTTTCAAAGTTAAATTTTCAATGCTTGTAACTTGTGACTCCGTAAATATTTTTTCAAAATTCTTTCTTTGCACAATTTTTCTGTTTGTTGTTAATTGTAAAATTAGCTGACCCATTGTAGCGAAAAAACTTCACCAAGACAGGCTAAAAAGTAAAAATATTAGTCTCTAAAGCTCTCGTCTAACAGAATCTTGCTATATAAAAATCTTTCAAATCGATTTTGATATAAGGAATCAGGATCGTGTGTTTTTTTTTTTTTTTTTGATAGTAAATCTTATAAGATAGTTGATTAAAGAAATCTTATCACAACTGTCTTATAATACAGTAGGACCTCGATTATCAGTGATTCGATTTGTAATTGTTTTCTTTTTTCCATCCATTTAATTTTATTTTTCCATCAATAAACAGTGATTACCTCTATTATCTGGGACAAAAACACAAAAGAGAATTTTAATAAGGTAAAATGCCAGTTTTCTGCATTCATGAAAATCTAGTTAACGAAAATATTTACATATTTGAAAAAAAAAAAAAGAAACAAACAATATTATATAATTTTTTAAGAAACTACGTAAAATGAAACCCTTATGTATTGTTCACTATTTTCCATATATTAAATACTTGAATAATTGAATTATATAACTAAAAAATGTTTAAAAATACTACTCAAAATTTTTACTCAATTAACCGGAAAATTTGATTTTCCAGAATGTTTCCGGTCCCGACCGTTACGAATATAATACTATATTTTAGTCTACACATGAAATAATTCTCTCAGAGAGCGAATTTGACACTCTCTGATATAAAAAGAGAAGCGCGTCAAATATATACACTATTGCCAGATTTGACGATTTATCGTCATTTGGACGATTTTTGGGTCTGAAAATGGCCTGTTGACGATTTTACGATTTTTACACCTAATTTGACGATTTTTTCTAAAAATTCATAACAATTTTTAAAATTTTGTATATATTATTTTTTAAAAGTAAGTTAGCTGCTACAATAATATTAACAATTTAAATAAAAATCTTCTTCAATTTGCTAAATGGTTCACTTATTAGGAAGGATTTATGGGAACCAATATAATATTATATATAACCCTATTCATGACCTAAATACTTCAATAGTCGAACTAAGAATCCAAAGACATTTTTGATGAATTCATTCAAAATTAAATTTTGTATATATTGTGGATAGGTTTACAAAGGAGCCTATGTGTATTTTTTTATAACAAGGTATGATAAATAACTTATACATACAAAATTAAAAAAGTATCGCGTAAATCTCGATTTCTATATAACGCACTAAATTATTGATCATTTTTTGAAATACGAATTTTCATTCAACGCGAAATTGGTATAACGCGCATAAACAATAGTGACAAACTTTGAAATGCGCAAATTATGGAGCGTATTGGAAAGAATTTATTGAAGAAATAAATTATTTAATGAAATATTGCCACCAATATGTAATTTTTATTAATTTTTCTTTTAATTAAAAATTTAATTTTTCATCAGAAAAAGCATAAAAGCTGTCCATTAACACATAAAATACGTAGTTTTTCATGAGATGATACATGAAGATGATAAGATGGTGAAGGGTATCAATTTCTTTTAATTTCATTTCTATATACATACTTTTTTTACTCGTAGTTTTACCAGCTTTGAGATAAAGATGATAAACAGAAACCAGGGATAGAAAATTTAAATATTTTTGGGTATCAAAATATATTTCAAATAGTGCTTTTTTCACTCTCAGAGTACTAAAATTAAAATTTTTGATAATTTTTATTTGGTGTATAATTCAAATAATGTAATTTTTATATTACGAAGAATTAAATACGATACTAATTCATTGATTGCTTTTATTCCAATTAAGTATCAAAAAAAGTACTATTTTTTCAACTTTTCCATCCCTGGCTGAAACACTTTTGATGTTTTTACCAGGGACAGAAAATACAAATTTTCTTGAAATTTTAAACAAAAAAAATCAGATACATAGAACAACCGGATAAAAGTGTTAAATACAGAAATGTAATCTTCAGAACAGGTTCCATCGGAATCCGGAATGATTTTTATGAAAATAATCAATATTAATGATTATTTTTGATTTTTATTATTTTGCTCAACTTTTAATGATTATTTTTGATTTTTATTTTTTTGCTCAAATCATAATGATTATTTTTGATTTTTACTTTTTTTGCTCACAATATAAAACTTAACATGAGAAATGAAACTAAATTAAATTTATTTACTAAAAGGCAAGTGTGATGATATATTTTTCATCAAATTTTTCCAAAAAAGAAATTTTAGCAAGATAAATCTTCAATTTGGTATAAAATACCAAACTAATATTTCGGACACTTATTTCGATAAAACTCCAAAACTATTGAGCGGATAACAATTTGTTAATAAAGGAGCCTAATACGATTCTTTGCAAATAAATTTTATTTAATTGCAAGTATTGTAACTAAAGCAGAGATTTTAACAAAATTTTTATTTCGCAGTGCAATAAAAATTCGGTGCGGCTTCAAGTATTTCTAATTGTAAAACAACAAGACATACATGCTCTGCGCTACACTTATTAAAATCATAACATGGTTCATTGTATAGCATACAATGAATAGAACAATGTATTGTATATGAACTGAATTCGAACTCCCTTTCTCTTTTACTCGCACAAACAATATACTACACACAAATATATGTGCGCATTTCTTAGTATTATTTAGTGCGCCAAAGAAAAAAAAAAAAAAAAAAATCCCGCCGAATATACACCAATGCAAAAAAAAAAAAAAAAATGCGCGCGCCCAAAAAGTGTTGCTAACTTTGCTCATGATAAAATTAAATACCTAGCCAAAATCGCTGAAAATAAATAGATCAACTTGTTCCTAACATTGTTAAAAACCCATTCAATATTCTCAGAAACTGTTCCGACGATTTTTAGCACGGAAAGCTTTTTTGAATCTATAAATAGTACCCTCCCATTCCCTATACAGTTTTTGCCCTGACACTGCCTGGTTCCTGAGATATTCCATTTTCCAGGTTTTACTGACCATTTTGGATGAACTGGATTTTCTCAGAAACTGTTCGGACGATTTTTAGCACGGAAAGCTTTTTTGAACCTATATATAGTACTCTTTCATTCCCTATACAGTTTTTGCCCTGACACTGCCTGGTTCCTGAGATATTCCATTTTCCAGACTCTACTGTCCATTTTGGATGAACTGGATTTTCTCAGAAACTGTTCCAACGATTTTTAGCACGGAAAGCTTTTTTGAACCTATATATAGTACTCTTTCATTCCCTATACAGTTTTTGCCCTGACACTGCCTGGTTCCTGAGATATTCCATTTTCCAGACTCTACTGTCCATTTTGGATGAACTGGATTTTCTCAGAAACTGTTCCGACAATTTTTAGCACGGAAAGCTTTTTTGAACCTATATATAGTACTCTTTCATTCCCTTTACAGGTTTTGCCCTGACACTGCCTGGTTCCTGAGATATTCCATTTTCTAGATTCTACTGACCATTTTGGATGAACTGGATTTTCTCAGAAACTGTTCCGACGATTTTTAGCACGGAAAGCTTTTTTGAACCTATATATAGCACTCTTTCATTCCCTATACAGTATTTGCCCTGACACTGCCTAGTTCCTGAGATATTCCATTTTCTAGATTCTACTGACCATTTTGGATGAACTGAATTTTCTCAGAAACTGTTCCGACGATTTTTAGCAGGGAAAGCTTTTTTCAATCTACAAATAGTACCCTTCCGTTCCCTATACAGTTTTTGCCCTGACAATGCCTGGTTCCTGAGATATTCCATTTTCCAGACTCTACTGTCCATTTTGGATGAACTGGATTTTCTCAGAAACTGTTCCGACGATTTTTAGCACGGAAAGCTTTTTTGAACCTATATATAGTACTCTTTCATTCCCTTTCCATTTTTGCCCTGACACTGCCTGGTTCCTGAGATATTCCATTTTCCAGATTCTACTGTCCATTTTGGATGAACTGGATTTTCTCAGAAACTGTTCCGACGATTTTTAGCACGGAAAGCTTTTTTGAATCTATAAATAGTACCCTTCCGTTCCCAATACAGTTTTTGCCCTGAAACTGCCTGGTTCCTGAGATATTCCATTTTCCAGATTCTACTGACCATTTTGGATGAACTGGATTTTCTCAGAAACTGTTCCGACGATTTTTAGCGCGGAAAGCTTTTTTGAATCTATAAATAGTACCCTTCCGTTCCCTATACAGCCTTTGCCCTGACACTGCCTGGTTCCTGAGATATTCCATTTTCCAGATTCTACTGACCATTTTGGATGAACTGGATTTTCTCAGAAACTGTTCCGACGATTTTTAGCACGGAAAGCTTTTTGGAACCTATATATAGTACTCTTTCATTCCCTATACAGTTTTTGCCCTGACACTGCCTGGTTCCTGAGATATTCCATTTTCCAGATTCTACTGACCATTTTGGATGAACTGGATTTTCTCAGAAACTGTTCCGACGATTTTCAGCACGGAAAGCTTTTTTGAACCTATATATATAGTACTCTTTCATTCCCTATACAGTTTTTGCCCTGACACTGCCTAGTTCCTGAGATATTCCATTTTCTAGTTTCTACTGACCATTTTGGATGAACTGGATTTTCTCAGAAACTGTTCCGACGATTTTCAGCACGGAAAGCTTTTTTGAACCTATATATATAGTACTCTTTCATTCCCTATACAGTTTTTGCCCTGACACTGCCTAGTTCCTGAGATATTCCATTTTCCAGATTCTACTGACCATTTTGGATGAACTGGATTTTCTCAGAAACTGTTCCGACGATTTTTAGCACGGAAAGCTTTTTTGAACCTATATATAGTACTCTTTCATTCCCTATACAGTTTTTGCCCTGACACTGCCTAGTTCCTGAGATATTCCGTTTTCCAGATTCTACTGACCATTTTGGATGAACTGGATTTTCTCAGAAACTGTTCCGACGATTTTTAGCACGGAAAGCTTTTTTGAATTTTTGAACCTATATATAGTACTCTTTCATTCCCTTTCCATTTTTGCCCTGACACTGCCTGGTTCCTGAGATATTCCATTTTCCAGATTCTACTGTCCATTTTGGATGAACTGGATTTTCTCAGAAACTGTTCCGACGATTTTTAGCACGGAAAGCTTTTTTGAACCTATATATAGTACTCTTTCATTCCCTATACAGTTTTTGCCCTGACACTGCCTGGTTCCTGAGATATTCCATTTTCCAGACTCTACTGTCCATTTTGGATGAACTGGATTTTCTCAGAAACTGTTCCGACGATTTTTAGCATGGAAAGCTTTTTTGAACCTATATATAGTACTCTTTCATTCCCTTTACAGGTTTTGCCCTGACACTGCCTGGTTCCTGAGATATTCCATTTTCTAGATTCTACTGACCATTTTGGATGAACTGGATTTTCTCAGAAACTGTTCCGACGATTTTTAGCACGGAAAGGTTTTTTGAATTTATGTACTTTCTTTCTTTCTCTTTCATTCCCTATACAGTATTTGCCCTGACACTGCCTAGTTCCTGAGATATTCCATTTTCTAGATTCTACTGACCATTTTGGATGAACTGAATTTTCTCAGAAACTGTTCCGACGATTTTTAGCAGGGAAAGCTTTTTTCAATCTATAAATAGTACCCTTCCGTTCCCTATACAGTTTTTGCCCTGACAATGCCTGGTTCCTGAGATATTCCATTTTCTAGATTCTACTGACCATTTTGGATGAACTGGATTTTCTCAGAAACTGTTCCGACGATTTTTAGCACGGAAAGCTTTTTTGAATCTATAAATAGTACCCTTCCGTTCCCTATACAGTTTTTGCCCTGACAATGCCTGGTTCCTGAGATATTCCATTTTCCAGACTCTACTGTCCATTTTGGATGAACTGGATTTTCTCAGAAACTGTTCCGACGATTTTTAGCACGGAAAGCTTTTTTGAACCTATATATAGTACTCTTTCATTCCTTATACAGGTTTTGCCCTGACACTGCCTGGTTCCTGAGATATTCCATTTTCTAGATTCTACTGACCATTTTGGATGAACTGGATTTTCTTAGAAACTGTTCCGACGATTTTTAGCACGGAAAGCTTTTTTGAACCTATATATAGTACTCTTTCATTCCCTATACAGTTTTTGCCCTGACACTGCCTAGTTCCTGAGATATTCCATTTTCTAGATTCTACTGACCATTTTGGATGAACTGGATTTTCTCAGAAACTGTTCCGACGATTTTCAGCACGGAAAGCTTTTTTGAACCTATATATATAGTACTCTTTCATTCCCTATACAGTTTTTGCCCTGACACTGCCTAGTTCCTGAGATATTCCATTTTCTAGATTCTACTGACCATTTTGGATGAACTGGATTTTCTCAGAAACTGTTCCGACGATTTTCAGCACGGAAAGCTTTTTTGAACCTATATATATAGTACTCTTTCATTCCCTATACAGTTTTTGCCCTGACACTGCCTAGTTCCTGAGATATTCCATTTTCCAGATTCTACTGACCATTTTGGATGAACTGGATTTTCTCAGAAACTGTTCCGACGATTTTTAGCACGGAAAGCTTTTTTGAACCTATATATAGTACTCTTTCATTCCCTATACAGTTTTTGCCCTGACACTGCCTAGTTCCTGAGATATTCCGTTTTCCAGATTCTACTGACCATTTTGGATGAACTGGATTTTCTCAGAAACTGTTCCGACGATTTTTAGCACGGAAAGCTTTTTTGAATTTATATACAGAACTCTTTCATTCCCTATACAGTTTTTTCCCTTACACTGCCTAGTTCCTGAGATATTCCATTTTCCAGATTCTACTGACCATTTTGGATGAACTGGATTTTCTCAGAAACTGTTCCGACGATTTTTAGCGCGGAAAGCTTTTTTGAATCTATAAATAATACCCTTCCGTTCCCTATACAGTTTTTGCCCTGGCACTGCCTGGTTCCTGAGATATTCTATTTTCCAGATTCTACTGACCATTTTGGATGAACTGGATTTTCTCAGAAACTGTTCCGACGATTTTTAGCACGGAAAGCTTTTTTGAATTTATATATAGAACTCATTCATTCCCTATACAGTTTTTGCCCTGACACTGCCTGGTTCCTGAGATATTCCATTTTCCAGATTCTACTGACCATTTTGGATGAACTGGATTTTCTCAGAAACTGTTCCGACGATTTTTAGCACGGAAAGCTTTTTTGAACCTATATATAGTACTCTTTCATTCCCTATACAGTTTTTGCCCTGACACTGCCTGGTTCCTGAGATATTCCATTTTCTAGATTCTACTGACCATTTTGGATGAACTGGATTTTCTCTGAAACTGTTCCGACGATTTTTAGCACGGAAAGCTTTTTTGAATCTATAAATAGTACCCTTCCGTTCCCTATACAGTTTTTGCCCTGACACTGCCTGGTTCCTGAGATATTCCATTTTCTAGATTCTACTGACCATTTTGGATGAACTGGATTTTCTCAGAAACTGTTCCGACGATTTTTAGCACGGAAAGCTTTTTTGAACCTATATATAGAACTCTTTCATTCCCTATACAGTTTTTGCCCTGACACTGCCTAGTTCCTGAGATATTCCATTTTCCAGATTCTACTGACCATTTTGGATGAACTGGATTTTCTCAGAAACTGTTCCGACGATTTTCAGCACGGAAAGCTTTTTTGAACCTATATATAGTACTCTTTCATTTCCTATACAGTTTTTGCCCTGACACTGCCTGGTTCCTGAGATATTCCATTTTCCAAGTTTTACTGACCATTTTGGATGAACTGAATTTTCTCAGAAACTGTTCCGACGATTTTTAGCACGGAAAGCTTTTATGAATCTATATATAGTACCCTTCCATTTCCTATGCAGTTTTTGCCCTGACACTGCCTGGTTCCTGAGATATTCCATTTTCCAGATTCTACTGACCATTTTGGATGAACTGGATTTTCTCAGAAACTGTTCCGACGATTTTTAGCACGGAAAGCTTTTTTGAACCTATATATAGTACTCTTTCATTCCCTATACAGTTTTTGCCCTGACACTGCCTGGTTCCTGAGATATTCTATTTTCTAGATTCTACTGACCATTTTGGATGAACTGGATTTTCTCAGAAACTGTTCCGACGATTTTTAGCACGGAAAGCTTTTTTGAACCTATATATAGTACTCTTTCATTCCCTATACAGTTTTTGCCCTGACACTGCCTAGTTCCTGAGATATTCCATTTTCTAGATTCTACTGACCATTTTGGATGAACTGGATTTTCTCAGAAACTGTTCCGACGATTTTTAGCACGGAAAGCTTTTTTGAATCTATAAATAGTACCCTTCCATTCCCTATAGAGTTTTTGTCCTGACACTGCCTGGTTCCTGAGATATTCCATTTTCCAGGTTTTACTGACCATTTTGGATGAACTGGATTTTCTCAGAAACTGTTCCGACGATTTTTAGCACGGAAAGCTTTTTTGAATCTATAAATAGTACCCTTCCATTCCCTATAGAGTTTTTGTCCTGACACTGCCTGGTTCCTGAGATATTCCATTTACAGATTCCTTAAGGTATATAATTTTGTTATTAAGAAAAAAAAATATTGTAATTTGTAAATTTTTTTAAATTAATTAATATTTTAAATATCTAAAACTTATTGTATTTGTTTTGTTAGATTTTTATTAAAATTTTATTTGAAAATATTGCAAATTTTGCGGTGTTGCCACTTTTCACTTCCGTCGTTGCTATCTTTTCGTTGCTATCTTGGCGGACGTTTATTATTATACTATGGTAGACTCCATGATGAAATTATACCAGGTGACAGTACCGCTACAACAAATACAACAAGGCAAAAACAACCATGCATTTTGTTTTTGGTTTTTCCAGCACAATGTCAAAACATTCGACAAAATAACAAAACAAAGTAAACAAAAAACAAGAAAAAGTAAACAAAAGAAGAAGTAAACAAGCAAAATAACAGCGCCTAAAAAATATAAATTGAAAAATTGTAAAATATTTACATTTTAAACGCAAATGTATTTATTTCAAAACAAATATTATTATTCTTTTTTACAACAAATATTATTTTTTCTACACAAATATTAAAACTTTTTTTGTACCACGCAATCACAATGCACAAATTATTAACAAAAGAAAATAACAAAAAACCAATATTAATTGAAAGAGTATTTAATATTTTAATTTTAAACGCAAACTTATTTATTTCAAAACAAATATTATTATTCTTTTTTAAAACAAATATTATTTTTTCTACACAAATTTGCACAAATATTCAAATTTTATTTTGTACCACACAATCACAATGCACAAATTATTCACAAAAGGAATTAACAAAAAACCACGTGTATTATGTAAACAACTTTTGACAGTAATCTGGAAAAAGTAGACGTCGGCAAAAAATCATCAGCTGATTTCGTACTGTCACCTGGTATAATTACATCATGGTAGACTCAAAGTAATAAACAGCTGTTGTTTACAAATTTTACCACAGGGAAGGAAAATTTTATACTATTTAACATTCAAAAGTACCTAAAGTCTCAACTACATAGAATACTTTCGCTTCAACTGCGACTGACTGCTACGCAACGCATTAATGATATTAACCCAGTCGTTGCATTATTTTGTTATTAAAATTTTATATAAAAAAAATATAAAGATGAAGAAATTAGATTATCTTCTCATATTTGAGAAGACAATCTAATTGCAATTTAAAATTTCCGACTCAACGAAAATATATTAAAATAAGAATAAAACAATCAACAAAATGTATTTACGTACTTCGGCACTTCAAAGTTGAACATTTTTCATCTTTGAAGTACTTCACGCAGAAGTTTGGCGTACTGATTTGGTTCCGTTCCATATAAATGCATGTATTTTACAGTAGCTGTCAGTTGCAGTTGAAGCAAAAGTATCGTATGTAGTTGGGCCTTAAGTACTACCTCGAGTAAATTGATACTGTTAAACTATGAGCTGAATATCCTACAATTTGAATTAAAAATAAAATTTTTAAATGAAAATATATTTCATATATAATTTTCGAAAAGAAATTTGTTTTTAATGTCTTTGATTTATATGTATTAAAATAGGTGATCGGAAGTAATAATGAAATTGTAATGAACTCTATATTTGACAAAATGCTGGGGCATTGAGTTTAATTTTCCATCCCTGTTTTACCGTATAATGTATTAATTTGTTTATCAGAATTTAACAAGTACAACAGAGGAATAATAATAATAAATATTTATTTGATTTAAAAATAATGCAAGCAAATAATAAACAATATTATGAAGGATGTGGCAAAGAAGGACAAATACGTTGTATATTTTTAAGTGAATTTCATGCCACAGCCGGTTCTAAAATAAGTTGCCAGGTAAGAAAATCCCAATGAATTTGTTTGTAGCAACTTGATTTGAGTATTCCTTACAATTTACTTCAAGGTTCCACCCGACTATGTGCCTAAAGATATTTTTGATGCTATTAGCGTTTATATTATACCCAAACCTCATTTGCAAAGATGCATTTTAACCGTTAATGCGATGGACATGAAAATTGTCGGTTATCCAGTGGGTATTGAAGATCAACAAAAATATGCCCGTAATGCGTTTTTATTCAACTTGTGTTTTGTATGTGATTCCTGGGCAAGATCAGTGCAATATGAACCTGTGGTTAAAAAATTATCTGAATACTTGGTAAATATTTTAAGTACAGGTATGACAAAACAAAGTTTTAATGGTTTTTGTTTACAGATTATGATGGAAGAGGAAAATTGCTTTCTCTCCAAGGAGGATGATAATAAACTTAAATTAAAGAAAATATTTGAAACTGTTATAAATGATTTAAATGAAAAGAAAGTCACCACAATTGTGGGTAAGTGTTTAAAAGCCTATCATGGAATATAGAAAATAATTTGATAATTTTTAAAATATAAAATAGAGGGTGATACTACAATATACTTAAAAATTGTAACACATAAACCTGATCCTCCTGTGGTTAAGGATCACATGGTGCCTCTTCTTTTGGTGGATTATAAAAATACACCCTTAGAAAATTGGGACTTAACAACACAACAAGTAATTAATGCTATACAAAATCTTAATATAAGTTTTCTAGTAAACAATAACATTTCAGATTCTTCCCTATATAAATGGCATTAATCACATTGCTCGTATAGCGGCTGAAGCTGATGTTGAAACTAATTTGGTAAAATCTTGTGTTCAAAATTTAGTCTATTATGGCGTTGTACAACTTTTACCCATACTGAAATATAGCAATGTTTATATGACACAAAATCTTAAAAGTCTTATACAAAGTACTTCTCTTACAAATGCCTGCCGTAAATATGTTGCCTTAAATCCGGACAAAGCAAAACCTACAATACAAAAAATATTTCAATTTTATGCCTCAATGACGCATGGCGTTACCTTAAGGGCCATTTGCCAAAGACTTTGTCCACAAAATCATAATATTGATGAGAGGAAATTAGTGATTTTTGGTTTACAGCATAAGTTTATACGTTGTATACATAAATATCCAGTTTTTACGGGATCTGTACCATCGGGAAGACAAAAAATGTATACAGGACTTTCAAATTTCGATGAAATATGTTGCAAGACTGGATTATCTCCTTCGTGTATTGAAAAGGATATTGATAAGGATACAAATGTTACTGTTATATGGAAATGAAGTGGTTTGTATGTTATTCTTATATATTATTTAAATATAGTTTTAGAATTAAATTTTGTAATTAAATAATTATGATTTTTAAAAAAATATCAAATCGAATTTTAGAATTTTTTAGAAGAATATGCTTTATCAAATCTTCTCTATTTCGGTTAATAGGTAACGATATTAAATTGTTTGTTCGAAGGTAGTTCTGTGGCGACAAGGAAAAACTACATAAGTAGGTATTTTATTTTTTTAACTTACCTATCATTTACATGTAACACTATAGAACGTATTAATTTCAAATATCAATATATCCTGAAATATTTTAGCAGAACACTTTTGTGAGACCAATTAAAAAGTTGAATTTTCTTAGTTAAAACAAGCGTATTTATTTCCTTTTTTGAAATTTTACTGTAACCTCTTGAATTTTTTTTTTTAGTTTTTGGGTTTTGGGTATTCTTTCTGTCTGTCCGACTTTTTAAATTGTCTCTCTTTTCTTTTAAATTTTAAACTTATTATTGCCATCAGTAAAATAACTGATGTTACTGAACCTGAAGTAGTTCCATTTCTGGTGAAACATCAATGAATTTAACACGTGGTTGTCATAGGACGGAAGTGATCCAAAAAGCTGAATAGTATGCGCTTTTGAGGAACACTAAGGTATTATGTGAAAGTATACCTTTTTATATATTTTTTTTTTCATTAGTGAAACAATTTAATACAATTTAGCATACATACATATACAATATACAATGCTTACATACAAATCATTAGATAAATGATATAATTTTTTAACATATTGGGATGTTGCTAAAAAGAACAATTTTAGAATACGAATTTCATAACTTAAAGCTTCTTAGTATGTAATGAAAATGCTGTGATTTTAGAACAACTTCTGAAATATTTTGCTGTGTAATTTCCCCAGCAAAATGTTCCCGTTTTCGAAACGTTTTGAATTCACACGAAATTAATATTCACTCGAAATTAAAAATAGGTATTCTCGTTTTCATATATTATTATCTGTCCTTTTATTTTACAATTAATCTTGATTTGTTAGAAAAAATATGCATTCGAATTGTTTTCACTTAAATATTTTTAAGTAAAAAGAATTCGATTTTTTTGGTTCGTAAGTGAAAACGGGAACATCAAGAAAATGTGAAATCGTTCGTTTTCACATTTATTCTTGTGAAATCGAAAGCCAAAATTACAATTGTGTTATTGCAAAATATTTAACATTTTCAGAAAATTTAAAATAACATTATAACATGATTTCTATGTTTCTTACAAAAAAAAAAAAAAAAATAATAATAATAATAAATAATATATAATAATAAATAATATATAATATATATCGAAGATTCAAATTAGGCCTCATGCAAATTTACAACATTTTTTATTTTTTTTGCGTTAGACTCTTCAGTTTTCTATTTTTTATATATGGTGTTAATTTTGGAGTCAAAAGTTAATTCTAACACTATGTTTTTCACCTTTTGTTTTTGGGCTATCCAGGGTTGTCAGATTTTTTTGAGCCTCTGTCGCCAAATTGTTAATCAGAAATCGCCAAAAATCGCCAAAATTAAATTTTATATATTTTTTTTTTTATGAAAAACTAAAAACAACTAAAATCTTTAGTGCTTCAAATTTTATATAATTTTAAAATGTAAATTCAGCTTCAACAAAGTCAATAATAATTTCAGTAGCTAATAATAATTGAATCACAAAAATAGTAATTTCAATAAACTTTTCTGACATACATAACTCAATTTTAGGTCAACAATTTTAAAAATTTATTTAAATTTATTATATTTTTTAACAGAATAATTCTAAAACTATATAATGAACATTTGTCCTATTAAACTTATAAATTGTTTCGAAGAATTAATTTATTCATGAACGTTTTCTTTTCATTATGGTCCATAAAATATTAATATTCATATTTGAAAGATGATGGAAAACAAATTATCAAACATTTGATGAAGATATTTATAAATTAAGGATCTTGATTTTGTTAGTCGGGGTTCATTAACAGCAATTTTTCTTGCTGCAATTTTGAGTTCGTAGACGAGAGAGGTGAAGTGAATGTAAATGTTTAGTATTCTCTTCTCTATCCTACGAACTCAGAATTGCAGCAGGAAAAATTGCTGTGTGTGATCCCAGACTTAGATCAGGGGTTTTTACAAACTCTTGCTTCGTGCCTTTAACTTTAATAATTTAAAGGTATTTCTGAAAATACGTTGAATTTCAAGTTTGAATAAAAATTAATATTCACTTGAAAAAAGGGATACTTTGTCAATTTCATATCAAATGTTATTCCTAAATAATTCTTAATCCAAAAATAATTTAATACTTAAAGATAAAAGATTAATGGCATATTCTCAATTTGATACCAATTGCTTTTGTTAAATCAGGCTATATTTAAGAAAATAAAACATTTGACTTCAATTAATTATACATTTAAGATAAAACGTTTGTATTTAAAAATGGATTTTAAAATTGCTAATAAACGTCTTATGCCAAGGACAAAATATCATTAATGGTTTTTTACAATTACCAGAATGATAATAATAATCATGCACAAACACAAAAAAATGTTTACTCTATATTTTTTGCAACTTTGCAAAGCTTCGAAAGAATTAATTAAATCCTAGCTTAATTCCCTTAAATCTTAATTCTGAATTAAGAAATAATAGTTTTTCATTCAATAATACCATTCCCAAAAATATAATTCAATAGCTTAATTCAAAGGCTTTTGTTTGAATAGAATTAATTCTTTATTGAATTAATTCATAAAGAATTCATTCAATTTTTGTTAATTTAAATCATTTCCAAATTGAATGAAAATATTTATTTTTTTCATTCAATTTGTAATATTTTGTGTTTTATTATTTTACAAAATGAATTAAAAAATATTTTCTAAAACTAATTTGTAATAGATTTGAAGCGAAGAAAATTTGAATGATTCAATATACTTTGTTGAGAACCGCGGACCTCCATTTGAGAACCGCCGTTTTGGATAAAAAATACTAAAAATAGACGTTAGCTAGTAAGAAATTTAATAAAGTTTTAAAAATTAGCCAAATAAATCGCCACCTTGTTAAAAATCGCCAAAAAATTCGCCATGTCGCAAAACGGAAAATTCAGTCACCAAGAGCAATTAAAAATCGCCACGTTTGGCGAAAAATCGCCACATCTGACAGCCCTGGGGCTATCTACAAACAGTATATTTTTTTTAAGGAAAAACGGGCTATATGCAAGTTTTTGTTTGACTTTCAAATGTAAAAATAAAAATTGATAAATAATGAGAATTTTCTCTGCGATTTGAACTTTTTTTAAACGTTTTGAATCTCACAAAAATTTTGTTATCTCAATGCAGTCTGAAGAAAAAAGACATTTAAGTTAGATTTGTAACCTTTTTTAGATGCTTATAGATCATACGCGGGTACACCTATCAACATTTTATGAAGTTAGGTGGGAGCATTATACTATAGATTTGAAGGCAGGAAGGAACAAAATTTAGTAAAATTGGTGATTATAAGCAAAATATCTTAGATACCAAAAGCAGTTTCTTAAAAAAATGATAAATAAAAAGTGCAATAAACATCGTCTTTAAAGGTTTTAATAATTTTTGAGTTGTTGATATGCAATTTGATACAATTTTAATTGGTTCAAAATATTTTTTTGCAGAAATATTTTTTTTTTTTGCATTTTTTCGCATACAATTTTTTTTTAACATTTAATTTATAATTTAAATTATGAACACATTTTCGTCCTTTTAGTAAATATTCCTGTTATTTGAAATTTCTAACGATTAAAAATGGTCCATCCAACCACAATATTTCGCTTTTTTTATCTCTTGATTGTTATGATATCATAAATTTAACATATTCTCAATGTTTTTTCCAAAAATATTATGTTTTACTTCTTTAATTTCCAATAAACAAAACGGGCTATATGAACATAATATATTTTATAAAAAACTTCGAATTAACATGTAGTCGGCATGTGTTTCCCAATATTCGGCATATCATGATCCAATAGTCGGCATGGCAATTTTGATTAATGAAATAAAAAGTCACTACACTAAAAATCGTTTTTTATGTCCATTATTCTATAAATTTGGGATAAATTTAATTTTTCATAACACTTCTGCTTACTCAAACATATTATGGATGAAAAATATATATTTAAATTTGGTACAGCATTCCGTTGTCCAAGACCAATATTTAAAGTTATAAAGGACAAACCAAATTACATCCAGATGTTTTGCATTAAGAATGTAAGGTAAAGAATGTAATACAAATATAGGTGTATTATCAAATATATACACCTTTGCACTGTTTGCGGGGTTTGTTGAAAATCATTTATCGTTTCCATTTTAATATGTCGTCCAAAGGTCTTTATTTTTAATTACGCTTTTAATACGTTTTGGCATACTCTCCACCAACTTTTGGATGATATCATGGTCAAGAGCTCGCCATTCATGTTGTATTCTCTCCCAAAGCTCGTCAACATTTTTGGTGGGTTTTCATGTGCTATCAGCTTTCTTTTAACAATAGCCCATAAATTTTCTATTGGATTCAGGTCTGGACATTAAAAATAATTAAGACAAAACGGGCTTACTACCATAACTTCTCGAATAATGGAGTTAAAAGATTATTTTTTTAATTGTGTGAGGTTTAGTAGACGTAATATTAATAACTCGTAGAAGAACGGATTTGCAAAATGTGGGAAATAAATAGTGTGTATGGTGCTTTGCATGAGGCGCGTTTTGAATATAAGCCCTCGATATAAAAAATAATAATATTTCTTTACAAAATTTTCACTGAAAATAAACGGTTTTTCACTAAAAATTAACTTCTTCAATCAAAAATAAATTTTTCACTAAAAATGTAACATTCACTAAAAATGCAATATTTCACCAAAATTTTCACTAAAAACCCGATTTTTCACTAAAAATCTGATTTTCAAATAAAATTTGATTTTTTCACTAAAAATTCGATTTTTCACTATAAATTAAATTTTTCATCCATCTTTTCACTAAAAATGAGATTTTCATTAAGTTTTTCACAAAATATTAAATTTTTCCACTTTTCACTCAAATCAGATTTTCACAAAAATTTTTTACTAAAAATTGGTTTTTTTTTACTTAATTTAATTAAAATTCACTAAAAATTAGATTTTTCACTAAAAATTTAATTTTTTTCAACAAAAATGAAATTTTTACTGAAAATTAGATTTTTTACTAAAAACCATTTTTTGTGCTATATAGCATAAACGGAAAATAACTGTTATTTTTTAAATTAAAAAAAAGCAGTAGCAACGAAATGTCGGAAAACAGATTCAAATACAGTTACGGACAAAAAAAAAAAAAAAAAAAAAAAAAAGGTTCAAGTATGAATATTTGAATTTGTTTGAGTTTTCGACAAAATTTTATGCAAAACAATAAAACTTATAATGCCAAATCATTGTGAATATATTGGATTACAAACTCATACAAATATAATACCCGTAAACATTATCCCGAAAACGGTACATCGTCTCAAGCTCGAGAAGTCCTTTTTCAGTGTGGACAAAAAAATAGGGTCAGCAGTAATTTTGTTCAAATTTTTTAAATTTTTTTGAAAAATGTATGAACATTTACCTTTTTTAAATCTCGATAACGATATTTAAAATAAAATACTGAAAAAAGAGAATCATCGATGATCTTCAATTCCGAGAAATATTCATATCGGAAAGGATCTATAGATTTGGCACTTTAAAAATATGAGTAAAATTGAAGGTTCCAACAAAAGATACATACATAATGATCGATTATAGTTAAATAATTTTATTTTCAATTAAATGGCAGAACTTAAGATCAATTAAAACAGATTAAGTGCAAAAAAAGTTCTTCGGAAACGGAAAATCATCCACAAATTTTTAAATGTCTGAATGTTTTAATTCTATTCATTCGGTTCAAAATCGACTTGGAACATAAATTAGTTCTGGGAACATAAGAAAACAATTGGAGGAAACTTTATTTCTTTGGAGGACCATTCTAGAGTTCCCTGATGCTGAGATATCGACCTGACAATTTGAAATGGTAGTAACCCTCTCCGATATATTACAAACACAATTATGCTTAATTGTACATGTGGTATTAAATGTTTCCAAATCTGTATTTTTTGGACCCATGCAAAAGTTTTACTACCAAATTTAACATTTATATTCTTCTATAAAATAAATACACCTTTTTTTATTTGGAATAAATTGTGTTTTCGCCAATTGTCTTATAATGTTCTCAGAAGAAATTTAAATTCCTACCGAATTTTGAATCGACTTATTCGCATTAAAAGTTCAGGACTTGATAAAAAATGTTGGTGATTTTCTGTTCCTAAAGAACTTTTTTTTACATTAAATCGTTTTAAATTGTCTATAAATGCTGCCTTTTAATTGAAAATAGTACTATTTAACTATAATGATAAATTTCGGTACTTATCTTTTGTTGGGACCTTCGATTTTACTCATATTTTTAAAATTCCAAATCTATAGATCTTTTCTGAAACGAATAGTACTCGGAATTGGAGATAATCGATAATTCTCATATTTTTTCTTTTTTTTTTTTATTTTTAATATCGTTATCGAGATTTAAAAAATGTAGTTTTATAAAAATTTTACAAAAAAAAAAAAATTTTGTCCACACTAAAAAAGGACTTGAGACGATGTACCGTTTTCGGGATACTGTTAAAGATATTATTTTTGTATAGGTTTATAACCCAATATACTCGCAATGATTTGGCATTAAAAGTTTTATTGTTTTGCATACAATTTTGTCGAAAACTCAAAAAAATTTCAAACAAATATACTTGATCCTATTTTTTTGTCCGTAACTGTATCTGTTGCTTATAGACCAATTTTGTGAGGAATTAAAAAACACGATAAATATGGGTTTGCGCTGAATAACGTGGACTTGTGATATATTGATGTATAAATATACGACAGAAATACTTATAAGGACCCATAATTTGTTAGTTCCCAGATGTATAGTGAAGAAATTACATATGGTATAACAAAATTATATTCTTGAAACCTTTGGTGAAATTTATAAAAAAGGATTCCAAATGGAGGTACGGTTACAATAATATAAAATTAAAGAAAATTTAACCTCTAACATTTTACGAAGAATTAATTCTCGTTCATTTCTGACAATTTCAATGTTTACAAATGTTCATCTTTACATTGTTCTACTTCATATTTGATCATAAAATTATATGATTGACCAAGTATCATCCACTTAATTGCTACAAATAGGATTGTACATAGATACTTACATACTATGCATGTATTACTATTTCTATATGTAAAATATTTGAAATACTTATGCACATAATGCCAGCATATTGAAAATTCAATAAATTGAACTTTTAAATGCAAGTAAATAAAATACTGGCTGAATATCAACTTGTGTCATTTTCAACCAACAAAGACAATGAGATTTTATAACTTTAAATTTTCTTTATTATGAATACATATGGATCCATTTTTATACTCCCTGCAAAAATAAACTTTTGATTTGTCAAGAGAATAAACTCAGAGATAAATTCAAAATTATAGTAATATAAGAAAATAGCAACTACTCCAAAATGTCCATTATAAAAACTGCTTACTATTTATAATAATATAAAGAGAATAAATGAGGGAATCAATGCATATGTTAGGGAAACTTATATTCAGTCTTTTATCAACGTTCGGTCGGATAACATGTGTTCGGATAGTTAGACACTATAAAACGGTAGTATCAGTAAATAAAGAGGCCGGTTTTTCTATAGTTGTTTCGAAAAAAAGAGAGCTAGATACTTATACACTTTTATTTGTAAATGTGTATAAGAGTTTATATTTTTATTGTTGTTTTGCTTGTTTTTGTGCGATGTTTCTTTAATGAAAACAAGATCGAAATACGCCAGACTGACTGAATGCTATACATTCTTCTTCTTGAGCACTGGTCATATGTATATTCACAATATACAAAATGAAAAAATAATACAAAAAATATAAAATAAAATAAAAAGAAAAACACTACTACTATTTTTCTAAGTACATATTTGTGATAATGCGTCTATGTAAATAATAAATAATTTTCTGTTGTGTTGTGAATCATCTGTTGAAAACAAATGGAAAAAATATCAAACAAAACCTTCACAAAATAAACAAAAAAATGTTGAAAAAGAAGATAATTGAATAAAATAAAAATTGTGAACAAAAAATTTGCCAACAAATTATAAAAAGTTTTGGAGAAATTTCTAAACTAACTAAGTAACAAAAACAAAATAATAAATAATTTATCAATTGTATGCGAAAAGCATAAATAAATACACAATTTTCAAAGCAAACTGTCTACGCTAAAATCTCTCTTTTTTTTATCGGATTTTCTTTTTCACATAGTGGCAGAGTTAATATGTCATTATAAATATTTCTTTTATTTTTTTAATTTGCTCATTTATTAATAAAACCAAAAAATAGACTAATAGAGTTTATGATTAATTAAGCAAAAACGTAATTGTCATAGAAAAAGAAGGTAATTAAAATTTATGTTATTAACATTAATTTTTGTACATACATTATTATAGTTGTCGTTTATAGTGTCTAATGTAATAAACATTTTTATGGGTTCATTTTTTTTTTTCTATTGTTAAGACTTTACTCATTAATCATTCAATCTCTTCTATTGTTAAGTAGACAGACATTCAATTTTATTAAACAAAAAATAAAAAAATAAACAACATGCATTGCAATACTTGCACACACCCGCATTCTATACTTGATTACACACTCATCTGTTTTCAATTCTATACAAATTGTGTTTTAAAATTTCGATTACTTTATTTAAGTAGTTGACGATTTTGTTGGGTATTTAAACTTTTTTATATTATTTAATTGAAACTTAAAATTTAGATTTTTGAAAATTTTTTTTATTTATTTTGTAAACGAAGTGTAGTACAATTATATTTTTTATGGACAAGTTCAAAATTGTTGTTTTACCTAATTTTTTTAATGTGATCTTTTTTATATTGAATCTATTTTATTTAAATATTGAAAAGAGAACTGCGCATAAAAAATTTAGTACATACAATTCAGCTCTAACAAATTTTGTAAAAGTATTTATTCATTTTTAATAAAATATTAAATATTTTCTAGAATACCATAAGGTTTTTTGTGTTTTCGGGTCCTTTTTTTTTTTTTTTTTGGTGTGGGTCCACTATTTTAAACTATACTTTATTTTTTAGTTAAGTTTAAGTATAATTTAAATATTTTTTTTTACTATAACAAAACACATTTAAAATGGACAGTTCTGGATTGTTTGAAACATAACAGCACCATTTGTTTGTTATAACTCAATTACTTTTTTGTGGTAATAATGAAAAAAAGAGATTAGGCCAGAAAATTTACACTTTGTTGAGTTTTCTAATTATAGAAAGACTATAATCTGACGACACTGATTTGCAATCATTTCTCTATTAGAAGTGTCATTTGTTATAAATAAAATGCTTTTTTCCTCCCATGTACAAAAATTTATTCTACAATTTTGATTTTTTTACATGATATTTATCTGTTACATTTCTCATATTATCTGTGATATGAAATTCAAGACCAGATTGCTGTAAAAAGCCCACTAGTACATACTCATCTCAATAATTTTCATTCCTCTGTATTTTTTATGACTCAACTTTTTTTATATGTATGTACAACATTTGTTTTGGCAATAAATTTAAATTATATATTCCCAGGAAAAATTTTAGAACATGTTCTAAAATCATTGGCTCTAGAACTAATGTAATCAGAACCACTTCAGATTCTTTGATAACATCCTTAGAACTAAATTGGTTTAAAAGAATGTTGAGAACTAGTGCTGAATAACTAATTCTATATGACTTCTACATTACTTCTGAGATCAAATGACTTCCTTTAACTGATTAAAAAATTGTATAAAAAATTTTTAAAATTAAAAAAAGATTATTTACAAAATTAAATTGATTTAAAAAGTTGGCTTTACAAACTAGCCCATTAGAGAAAAAAATTAAAACCCGGTTCTGAAACCGTCCTCTAACGCTTTTATAGAACTAGTTCTGAATGTAACAATTTCAAACAAAAATCATTGGTCGTAACGCCAAAGTAGAATGAATACAGGCTATTTTCATGCGTTCTGGAAGTAGTTATGGAACTAATACATATTTTCCTGGGTTTGAACGATTTTTTAATTTTAAGAAAAATTTAGTTACTTAGTAATAATAACTATTGTTAAGAATTTAGCGGTACTAATTTTGTTTACGTATAATAAAAGTTACAAACCATAAAGTGAGCACACATTTTTTCGTGCGCAGTCCTTAGTTTAATGTTTAAAGGTGTTTATAAGCTTCTTTTACAAAAAAAAAAAAAAAAAAATTCATGTAATTATTTCAGATTTATTTCTATTTTATATTATGAATCTTGTTTTTTTAATTGCACTTGATATGAAACTGCCCATTTACATATAATATACTAGTATTAACACATAAAAAGAAGCACATTATAAAAACGTGCATTTTTATATTAGTTGACATAGTACATACGCTGATACATACATATATGTATCTATTGTATACTTAGATACAAATTAAAACTATATTACATTCATTTTTCGATTACATTTTTAGTCATGAATGAATGCTATTACATTTTATCTGACATATTGGATGTTTGTTATCATTGAACATGATACACAATTGAGTCCCTACCTGTTGATTTATCTTCAATATTCTAATTTTCTTTTTGTTTTACTATTCTTGTTAAAATAAATAAATAAAGTAAAACAAAAATTTGTATTGAGTAATTTGTTTTTTATTGTTAGAAAATACCTATAGTAGCATGAAATTTATAGATAAAAATACATAAATACAACGGACCCACCTAGTATTGTTTAGGACCATTTCTTACATTACGACTGTTCAATAAAAATTTTTCATATCAGATGGTTAAAATTAAAAAAAAAAAAAAATAAAGGCCAAGAAAAAAAAAAAAAAAAAACAATATATTAGCTCTACAACTAAAAAAAAGTTGTATTCATTCTAGTTTGATGTTACGAATAATAATTTTTGTTCGAAATTGTCAACCTCAGAACTAGTACTGTAGAAGTATTACACAGCCAGCCAGTACTCATTATACGAACATTTCTAGTATTAGTTGTTTAATTAACGTTTTTTCTTTGAAATTGTTCTATAAAAGAGGTTGGGTAAGGTTTACATGAAATTCAATGGTTTCTTTTTTAATTTTTATTATTATTTTTTTAATCAATTTCGGTTTGTTAAATTTATTTGGTAACAAGTAATTTGTTCAGAGAAGTCATGTAGAATTAATACTAAAAAAAAATATTTAAAACCAATTTAATATTAAACTTCATGAGTGCCAGAATTAGTATCTACATCAATAGTACTAAGGATCTAGGTAAATATAATTATAATATCTTCAACAGAAATCGGCTGAGATCACAAAAAATCCTTTCTTCTAATTATTTTTGGTTTTGTTATAAGATCATTTTGATTAAGATATTAAACAGGGTTAAAAACATATTTTTAAAAATATCTTTAAATTAAGTTTAATTTTTTTTTTTATTCACGTGCTAAAATAATGTAAAACTTGTTTTAAGACCACGACTTCAAAAGAAGTAAATATAAATTATAAAATATGCCATTTCTCTAAGTTCTTTTAATTCTTTTCTGCCTGTATTTCTTTTTTTTTTGTAAATGGTAATTCCATTTTAAAATGATCGAATTTATTCTTTGGCCTCTTTATTACGAATCTTTACTATTCGTCAACGTCTGTGTCCAATTTTTAATATAACTAATATTTGAAGATACGAGGATGGATTAATAAGTCTTGTAGCTAATTAAAAAATCAACAATATATACAATTATGAACAAATTACCGTATTTATTTTGTTAGAGGAATCCTACATTCTGCAGTTTTCTAGGTATGGAAAAGTGAATTTTACAGGAAATAATTTCAATTTTAGATTTAAATTTTAATGATAAAAATGGGAATTACTTATTGAATCCCACAAGCACTAAAATGCACAGGATTTTTTAAATGGCAGGACCGATTTTGATGAAATTTCGTACATCGATATAGGAGTTAAGCTTTCAGAATATATAAGCACGGTGGCCGCAACAGTGGGCTGAAGTTGACCACCTCTTGGATGAAAAATATGTCGAAGTTTGTAACTTTTACAAATATGACTCGAGATTTAAATATTTTTTTTTTTTAGAAAGCAATATGATCACTGTACATAAATTTAATTTTAAATATTTTGCCTTGACATTTTTTACGTTTCTGCCCTATAACTTTTAAAATAAAAATTTTTAAATAATTTAAAAAATATGTTGAAAATCCCCATAATTTTCTAAATTATAAAGCGCCCCATAGACACATACTGCATAAGCTCAAGCAATATGTTTGCATTAGTAAAATTGAGGGAGCATTTGAATGTGTGGGTCACACCGACAATGCCGTATGAAAAATGAAAATCGTTTTGATTTCAAAATGAACTCATACTTCAAACAAATATTTTCAATGAATTTTTGAAGTTTTCTTTTTCTTTTACAAAAATTTCAGTTTGACTTTTTAAACTGAAAGAAAAATAAAAAAATATTTTAATTTTTTTAGTATTAATCCGAATTTTTTCACAAAAAATTAATTTTGATTCATGAATGTTTAGTCAAATCGTCAATCACACACGTATAGGAGGGTTCATCGGCAGTAACACTCTGCAGTATGTGCCTATGGGCGCCTTAAGGAAATGTTGAAAATTCCGTTATTATGTGTGCACTAAAATGCACAGGATTTTTTAAATGGCAGGACCGATTTTGATGAAATTTCGTACATTGATAGAAGAGTTAAGCTTTTAAAATATATAAGCACGGTGGGCGCAACAGTGGGCTGAAGTTGACCACCTCTTGAAAAAAATATGACCCGAGTTTTAAATACTTTTTTTTTTTTTAAAGCAATATGATCGCTGTACATAAATTTAATTTTAAATATTTTGCCTTGACTTTTTTTGCGTTTCTGCCCTATAACTTTTAAAATAAAAATTTTAAAATAATTTAAAAAATATGTTGAAAATGTTGAAAATTCTGTTATTCAAACCAAATATATGTGAGTTTTGGTGCCGTCTAAACAAGACGTTTCTGCGTGCAAACTTGTGCTAAAAATGACCGGGATGGCTTCATCGGTTAACAAGTTCATGTATATAGTTTTCTGTAATACACGTGGCATAATCCATCCATGGTAAATATTATGCCAACCTATGGGATCGATTCATAGACGATTTCAAAAGAAACGGTGACATTTGGAAAAAAAATATAATTTTCACTCGTGTGTAATACATAGTTTTGGAAAAAACCATGAATGACTATGTTCTCTGGATTTTATAATTCCAACATGAAGAAGTATTACGATCCAGCATAAAATGTGAAATTATTTGCCTCGTTTCAAAAACTTTTTTTAAGTTTATAATTTACTAGGTGTGCTTCGCCACCCCCCGAAATGAAAGACACTCGTGTATAATACATAGTTTTGGAAAAAACCATGAATGACTATGTTCTCTGGATTTTATAATTCCAACATGAAGAAGTATTACGATCCAGCATAAAATGTGAAATTATTTGCCTCGTTTCAAAAACTTTTTTTAAGTTTATAATTTACTAGGTGTGCTTCGCCACCCCCCGAAATGAAAGACACTCGTGTATAATACATAGTTTTGGAAAAAACCATGAATGACTATGTTCTCTGGATTTTATAATTCCAACATGAAGAAGTATTACGATCCAGCATAAAATGTGAAATTATTTGCCTCGTTTCAAAAACTTTTTTTAAGTTTATAATTTACTAGGTGTGCTTCGCCACCCCCCGAAATGAAAGACATAGTAATTAAAGGATTAAAATAATATATTTATTTAGTAATTAAAATATAAAATTTTTCTTAAAAATTAGATAGATAGATAGATAGATAGATAGATAGATAGATAGATAGATAGATAGATAGATAGATAGATAGATAGATAGATAGATAGATAGATGTTTCCCGTTCAAAATTTAAGTTCAAGCTCTAATAGTTTCCCAGATATACTAATTTTTGATTTAATTTTTATGGGAGGGACCATACCAAATCCGCTAATTTATTGGGATAATGTTTTTATGGATGTCAAAATTCTTTGTGCAAAATTTAAGCATTCCAACTCCAATAGTTTCCCAGATATACGAATTTTTGCATTTAATTCATATGGGAGGTACCATGCACCCAACTTCTAGTCCGCCCATATTTTTCTTAAATATTAATATTGATACCAAAGTGGCTCCGATAAAATTTTAGAACTCTAAGTGCCTGTTTCTCTATGTCGAACGAAAAATTCGTTTCGAATAAATATATGGAAAACAACAAATAAATTTAAAATTTTGTTTTTGTTTTCCATACATTTATTCGAAACGAATTTTTCGTTCGACATAGAGAAACAGGCAGTAACTGTTATATTTTCTCAGATATGATAATTTAATATTTTCTTTATATGGGAGGTGCCACGCCCACTATTGCTAGTGTACCAATTTTTGTCCAAAATATTCATATTGAAGCTAATGCTAGTCGTACAAAATTTGAGCTCTCTAACTTTTATAGTTTCCCAGATATAAAAATTTTGGTATTAACTTAATATGAGCCACTATTTCTTTTCCGCCCATTTTTGCACAAAATGTTCACATTGACACTTAAGTTTATTGTACAAAATTTGGGAAATGTAACTGTTATAGTTTCCTAAATTTACGGCATTTGGTATTGGCAAGCAATATTAGGCGTGGGATGTGCCACACTACCTATTGCTAGTTCGCCTATTTTTTTCCAGAATGTTCATATAGGTGTCAAAGTTGTTCGTGTAAAATTTGAGGACTCTAGTATTACCAATTTCCGAGATATACTACTTTTAATAGTTATTTAGTAAGTGGGCGTGGCACCTCGCCCACATGGAATTTCAAAATAAAAAGTAGCCTATTTTTCCTTCCAGGTATATAGGAACACACTGTGAAAAATTCAAGAAAATCGGTTTAGCCGTTTAGGCGGCTATAGACTTCAAACAAACATACATACATACATACATACATACATACATACATACATACATACATACATACATACATACATACATACAAACAAACACACATTAATTTTTATATATATAGACTTTAAAAATTCTTTAAAACTCAGATAATCGCGAGCTATTTTGATTTTTAAGCAGCCTACAAAAAATTTATCATGTATTTAACACTTTTCTTCGGTAAAAACAACACATTCACTGAACATATTAAAAAAAGTTAAGTCAGGTGATTTTTTAAAAGAAACATTTTTTTTTATTAATTTTAATAATTAAAAATAGCTGTGAGAAGAATTGCTAAACGATGTTATACCAATACATATTCATCAATTTCAATCTTTTGTTTTTCTTTCCTAATATGTAGAAAGTATTTCTTTGTTTAAAATTGTATAATAAATATGAAATTGAACCTTTGGGTGATGAAAACAAAATTGATTTAAAATTTTGAAAACATCTTTTATTTTCGCAACTAGGTAAAAGTTCAAAATTGTTGTGAAAAATCTGAAAACAAATTTATATAATTCAGCTAAGAAATAAATGATTTCAGAGACAATGCTATTTAATGAAACAATGAAAACGAACATGTAACAAATGTAGGTAATCGAAAATAAAATAAAAAAACAAAACTTCAAAACAATAAAAACCAAAGTGGTTTGACAACATTACATACTATTTCCTAACTAAAAACATCTTTAACACCTCTCTCCTCTGTGAATGTAAGTGCATGAGAGTAAGAGACAAAATTATAAAGAAAAAAAAAAAAAATAGTATATGAATAATAAACAACACACCTGATTGAGGCAACAATGCTCTTGGATCATACGTTTGTGGTTTGTTCACATACTACTAGTGCTATGGATATAAACAAAAGTTTGAAGCATTATTACTCAACTATTATACTTAGCAAGAGTAGTTGTCTTTAGAAATAATTATAAAATCTAAACACGTTTTAGTATATTCTTAGAAATATTTCTAATAAAGAAAAATGAAGTTATGTTAAAGACATAGTTGTTTTTCATTACTGTAAAATAATTGAATTTTCAATACATTTGTGCAAGTACAAATAGTTGTAATAACAATAAAAGTTACACCCAAGTTGAAATTTGTTTTAAGGTATTTTAACATGTTTATTTGTTTTTTGAAGAAATATAAATAAGCTTTTAAAAAAAATAACTATAAAATGTTATTTTTATTATAAATTTTCAATATGTATCTATTGTAAGGTTTAAGCTTCCAATTTGTTATGGGTTTGGTACATATTTTTTCACACTCGTGCCCTCTACTGTGCCACTCTATTCTGTTGTTATGCTAATTTATATTAAAAAAAAAACATGTTAAACGAGTTAAATTTGTTTTTCGAAAAGTTTGTTTTACGAGGCACAGTCCAAAAGTTTTAGCAAAATTTGAAGTCAAATAGTTATAATTTTTTATTTTGACTACCTTACATTTAAATGTTATAATTTTACACTGATATTGTTAAAAAATAGATAGAATGGTTTTTTGATTTAATAATAGGGTTATTGATGAAAAATATTTATTTATAACACTAAAGACGAATAGTTGGAATTGACGGATTTTGATGTAAGGAGTGCGATCGAAAAAATCTTAACACACGTTTGGCCTCATAATTTTTTTTGCGAAGCAATATTTAAAATTCTTTTGATCTAGTTATCAGTGAAAATATGTCAGTTATTATTTTTAATGACAATCATGTTGATTTGTTGTAAGTTTGATCAAAATGAGTGGCGAAAATGATGTTCGTCAATGAATTAAATGTCCGCTGTCAAACAGTTTTAAAGATTATTAAACAGTATCAAGAGAATTCGACCATTGATAGGAAACATGGTTCGGGAAGAAAAAAGGTCCACATGATATTGGGGAGGCCAAGAAAATTTAAACCATATTGAAGAGAACTCCAAACACATCTGATAGAAAAGCATCCCGATTAGATCAGTGTTTTGACTATTTGGTGCGAAAAGTTAAATCTAATGTGAAGTTAAGAACATATAAAGTCCTAAAAGTTCCAGACTGGAATGCTGCAAAAAATTTAAAAGCCAAGATTGGGGCACGAAATTTAAAATCAAATTTCATACAAAAATACTCATGTTATATGAAGAACAATGAAACGTATGTACTGGCAGATTTTTTCAACTTCCGAGTTAAAATTTTTATATTGTTGACGCTCAAGGAAATGTTGACGATAAGTTTAGAACCGGAAAGCTGACGAAATTTCCTAAAGAATTCGTGGTGTGGCAAGATTTATGCAGTTGCGGCAAAAGGAGCAAGTCATTTGTTACAGTGGGCATTATAAATACCTAAAAATACATCAAAGAATGTTTGCAAAAAAATATTTTTACTTTCATAAGAGAGCACAATGTGTCCACACATTTTTGTCTCGATTTGGCATCATATCACTACGTAAGAAAGCTCTGGAGTGGTACCAAAGCAATAATATAATTTTTGTGCCAAGAGAGGTCAATCCTCTAAACTGTCCAGAAAAAAGACCAGTGAAGAGATATTAGACTTTTGTGAAAAGAGATTCGAAGAGGACAAAGGAGTTGTCCTAAAATATCAAAGATTTTAAAAGCAGATGGGCAAACTTTTCGAAAAAAGTGACTGAAACTACTACAAATCTCTAATGGGAGGGTTATCGAAAAAAGGTCTACGAGTTCATAAGTAGTGGACAGAATTATAAAAGTTATGTTTTTCTGTGATCTGTAGTATAATATCAATTCAATGAAAAAACAATCGAAACCCTAAGATCAACGGTTTCCAAATTATTGACTTTTTTATATGTTAAGATTTTTTCGATCGCACTCCTTACTAAACACGAATCTACTTTCAGTTTTTTCCAATTTTTTTTCCTCCTTAAATCTAGATTTGTGCATTAATTTGATGATATATGATTTATTTTTAGGGAGATCGAACTGGTTTTAACCGGTTTCTTGAAAAAATATCGCGGTTAGTTTTTCGAATATCAAATAATTCGAGTTTTTTGCGTCGAATACTCTGTTATTATCTTTAGAAATTTTGTCTAAAAAGGTGATTAATTTTCAAAACTATAACAAATAACAATTCCAAAAATAATTTTCATGAAAAAATGTAAAAAAAAATATATATATTTTTTTTATATTTTTGTCATTCTTACAAAGTTCAGAATACGATTTAAGTTTATAATTACATCATAATCAATAGCTTTTAAATTAGAAAAATATTTGTCATAATTTGTAGTAAGACATCGCTAGAATTCCGAATATATTATAATAATTTATTTTTCTTTCATATTTGTTCTACTATATAAACAGTAAATCAAAAATATAAATGAAAAATATTATAAGCAAATAACATAAGAAGCTTCATGATTAAATTAATTGGCGGCTAATAAGGCTTACATGTGAAAAAATATTAAATTATTAATGAGAATATATAAATATTTTTTAATTAAATCCAGAAGTAATTTCATTAAATATTACATTATTTTTAGGTATAGAAAAGATAACTGTGACATATGATAAAAAACATGAAATCAAATTCGTCCTAGTACCAAAATGTATATTTTCACCAAATTTCATTAAGGTCTTCAAAATTGATATCTGTGTTTTTTCGGACATTGACAAAGGAAATTAATTTGTGTAGAACGGAATACTTAAAGTGAGGATCTGAAGATTTTTTCTGTGTGAAACAATTATTAGCACAAATGCATAATATCCGAACCATATATCGTCACCGAAAATGCAAAACAAGGTAACATCACTTGGTACTCATTTATCTTCCTAACTCACTTAAAATCGTAAATATTTCCTATACTATTCCCAGCAAAAAAAGGAACTGAAAAAGAAATGAAAAATTCATGAATTTAATATTGTGTTTTTAACACATGGCTGTCATTGGTAGGATGTTCTTCTTTTATACTTTTTGTTCATTTCTTTTGAAGTACTTCCCTTAAAACTATGTTTATAAAATTTTTTAACCTGTTTTAGCCTTATTAAAATATAATAAAGATGTTATAAAATTAATAAAATTTTAATTTTCTTTGAAATTATAAACCTTTTTTCCCCCTAAAAGTTCATTTATTTTCACTTTTTGGGAAGTAATTATAAATAACATACAAAAAAGTTTAAAATATTTACTTTGTTCTACTTTTGAAGTGGTGAAAATGTTCTTTTTTGGAAGCTTTTGATTGTTTTTTTTCTGGGATTTATCTGATTGCAAAGATTAAGGTGTCAATTAAAATCTCTTAATGGTGCATGTATAAAATTAAAATAAAAAATATAAAATTTTCATAAACACAACTTTTTTAAATATTTTGTAATTTATAGCGCAAAAAAATATATATTTTTTGTAGAAATATTTTTCTTAATAGACGGCCTTCGGCAGGGCGGAAGGGTTTTTAACTCTGTGGTATGTCTAAAAGCGTCTGCGCTAACGTAATTCTTTTTATAACAAAAAACATTTTTATACGAGTTTCTTAGGGAAATTCGATTTCAAAGCCCTATAATTTCCAAAATATTTAATTGCACTCAAAAATTTTTCATCATTATTTTCACCGTTCAATCAATGGTGAAAAAAACAAATAAATCGTAGCTGAATCAGAGCGGTCAATTTATACCCATAACTTTTCATAGCTTTACAGGAGGTACAAAAAACTTTATAAAATCAAAACAAATTTTCAAGAAAAAGTTCTTCTATTTTGCATGACACTAATATCTGAATAACTCCGAAACTGTTGGGCAGATAAAAAATAATGTTAAGAATTTAAAGATACATTTCGTCAGTGAATATATTTTTGTTTTTTAACGCTTCGAATAAAATATTTAATTTTTTCTGAGATTGAATGTAGATTTGATTTTATTTTATAGTTTGTAAATATTTGAAAACACTAAAATTATTATTACTGTATTATGTTAATTAAACTATTTAAACAAATTTCACTTTCATTTTATGTTATTATTTCCTTACTCTTTAAAATTTTTGTAAAAATGTATTTGTGCCTATGTATGCGTTTTTTTTTTTTAATTTTTATAATAAAGCTTGTTTATTACTTTAAATAGAACTTTTGATAAGAAAATTATTAAATATAAACATATTTATAACGACGAAATGAGACATCAAGCAGAAGAACTTTAAGTACAGAATTGTGTATAAAAATAGTGAGTTTGTTATATTCGGCTTGGCCGCATCTATATAACCATCATCTGCAACTTTTTGTTCCTCCGTAATTAAAAATTTCACCTTAAATGGGAGGTGGACGGTAATGTGAACGGATCACGCGCATTTTTGGATTACAAGTTTATATCGATCCTCAAACTATTTGTAGAAAATTTCGACGGAAAAGTATGAAATAGGGTTACAATGAAACCCTTTGTTTCTAATATTTGGCCTATAACTGTTTTGTTTATGAACCTATTTTGCCCATTTTTAATACCAAATAAACTTTATAAGTGTAAGATAAATATTTGAACTAAATTTCGTCTTCCTAGGTGGCCCGGCCCGAGCCTTACGCATCTTTAAACAGAAAAAAGTTTAGAACTTGTTCTAAAATCATTATTTCTGGAACTGGTGTTTCTGAGAACAACATAGCGTTTAAGAACTAGTTATATAAAACTTCTACATTACTTCTCTGAACAAATTACTGGGTATCCAAATAATTTCATCCCTGGACCATACAGAACCTGTGTACAAAATTTCATTTTTTTCCATTTTGCATGCCACTAATTTCATTATTTTCGAAATTGCGACCTGTAATTTGCTTACAAGGTTTACATGGAAGGACGGACAGACGGACATCGTTAAATCGTCTCAGAAAGTAATTCAAAGCCGATAGCGTTTATTCTCTTATTTGTTAAGATAGGTCGCCAAAAACTTGTTAATTAAATACTGGATATGAGCTGGTCTAATAAAAAAGGGCAGAGAGAAAAAATGTGTCATTTGTAATTTCTAACATTTAGTACACAAGTGTTGCTTAATAGTAGTTTTTTTTTCTGAGAAATAATCACAATAAAAGATGAGTAATATTACAATAACTATTTATTTTATTTTTGCTTTAATTTTGTAATGAATTTATAACAATTCTTTGTTTTCTTTTATCTTTTTTTTTTTTATTTCAGAAATATGTGGGCATTTATTTTCTCATATTTTTTTATACATAAAAATAAAAATGGAATCAAGGATATTTATATAAAATGGTTTTGATTTAGCAATACCAAAAATTTATATTTACATTTTTCAATGACACATTTTAATATGCATACAAGCTTATTGCGAATTTATACTACATACAAGATAGATAACACTATTTATGAATGTAAATTTCATCAATATTAGATAAATTCAAAAGTGTCCCTTAAAAATTATTTACTAAAAAATTTCAATGAAATTGTTAATCAGAATACGCAGAAAAAATTAAAAATGGACTTCAATTACGAAATTGCTTATATCAATAAATTTTTAATTGATTTTGCTCCAATAATCAAAATGACAATATTAATAACTAAAATAATTGATTTTATTATTACTACTTTTTTTTAAATAGATATAATGAGCTGAAAATTGTTGGAAATTGGCTTAAACTTATTTTATTTCTCTATTTTTATAGACTAATCTTTAATTTTCTTTATATTTTATTAAGAGCTGTCAATTTATTAAAAAACAAAAATTGTAAACCAATTAAAAAATTAATTATATTAATAAATAATAAAATTAAATGAAATTTTAACCTAAGTGAGAATATTAATAGTTTATTTAAGTGGATTTTTTCGTGCTTGATTCTCAAGCCTAATTTTGAAAAATTAGAATATTTAAAAAATTAAATTTATTGTTGTGGGGATAAGCTGGTTACTTATGCCAGATCATCAGGAAAACTTTCCCTGTTTTTAGAAATTTAATTTTTTAAATATTCAATTGTTTTCAAAATTAGATTTGAGAATCAAGCACGAAAGAATCCACTTAAATAATATAATTAAATTTCAATATAAAGCTTGTTAATAATTTTATTAAAAAATAATTTGAATTATTTTTTTCTGAGTATTAAAATGATTTCAAATATATTTATAATTAATTACATTAGTTAAAATTTAATCGAATTAAATTAAAATTTTACCTAGAAAAATCGATAATCCAATACCAATTACGAATGATACATATTCGATGATAAATCATTTTTGAATTTTTATTCAGGCTCAAGTTCATTATTGTAATATTTTTTATTTTTTTATTTAGAATACAAAAAAAAGATTTATTAGGCACTAGCAGGATGGAATCATTTTTTGATCTGCTACGATCTTCGTCAGCATCCATTTGTGCCTTTTCGTGCTAATCGTAAAGATCTTTCATTTAACTCACACTTTTGAAGAATTAGAATACGTAACTTCATCACTTTACATATTCTAAATACTTAAGTATTAAGTTGAAATAACTTTACAAAAGCTTTTTCTTATATTTATTGTATTCTACATTATTACAATGTTGTTTTATTGCTCTAGCTAACCGTCGGTAAGCATATTATGCAGATTTATATGTTGTTTGTTTTGTCTGTTACATTGTTGGTTCTATACTAGAATTCCAACATGCAATCAGTAAACAAGTTACAGCGTGCCCTCTGTAGTATTAATGTTTGTGAATGATGAATATTTTTCGAACTTTTTTATGAATTAATCATTTTTGAATTTTTATTCAGTCTCAAGTTCGTTATTGTAATATTTTTTTTTTTAATAAAAATAATAATTTTATTAATTTAAATTTTCAATTATCCAAATTATCACTTATTTTTATTTATATTTGATTAATTTATTAATTGATACAATAAGACAAATAATTAAAAGCCAATAATTTGTTTTATTTTTTATTCAATAAAATAAAAAATTAGAATTTTTATCACTTGAATAATTGATATAATTAAAAAAATAATTGAAATAGTTTTATCTTCGATAAATCGTTTAATTGTCTGTATTTTCTGTTTTTAATTATAACTATATTTGAAATTATTTTAAAATTCTGATGAATAATTTAATTGAAATTTTTTACAAAATATTTTTTTGTAAATATACTGAAAAATTTCTATTTCTATTCTATTTCTAAATCAGGTAGTATAAGTTTATATATACAATAGGGTGATTTCAATAAATATATTTACATATAAATTACGAGGAAAATAATACAGACATCAATAACAGAGAAATACGTTTACAACTTTCATTTATGGAGTCTATAATACGTAAATGGCACATAAATGTTTTATTTTCATATAAAACTACTTAATGAAGTCTAGTAAAGTGAATGAATGAAGTGTGTTAAATAGCTTAAACATTTGCCAGATAAATAAATTGCAATGGGATCAACAATTATAGGTATTCAAATAATGGAGCAAAAATAAAAAGAAAATGTATTTTAAAGCTATTTATAAAAAAATAGGATTTATTTTTTAACAGTTTAAAAAACACTCAATAGTTGCATCATTACAAGAATACCCCTTATAAACTAAGCAATATAACTAAATGCATAATTGGATAATTTTGTTCATATAAACAAAGGGTCTTTGAACTTATGACCGACCTATTAAAATTATCACAAGATAGTTTCTGTTGCTGACTTTTCAAAAAAGTAAGTTGTTTAGACTTTATTACTTTGTAACATTTATTTTTCTTGAACGATTTATAGAACCACAAGTTTTTCTTAATTATGAGAGTGTTAGTTTAGTTTTGTTGTTTTTTTATGAAAACAAAAACAAGATGGTAAATAATAACAATGCACTATAAACAATAAAACACAATTCTGCTGAATTGAAATTTAAATACACACTCATACTTTCAAATACATACTTATGAGTACTAAAGTCTATTACTTGATAAACCTACAAATAAACATATATTTTTTTTATTTTTTTGTACTAAAATTTGCAATTTTAATGAATGTGTTTAAAAAATGATTTAAATTACAACAAAACAAATATTTAAAGACATTGAACCAAATACTATAGTATTGCAGTAAGTGCGAGAGAATAATAAAAAATAAATAAAAATTTTACTGAAATTGAAATTATAAGATTGGATTGTTAAATGTACACTTTTTTTGGGATAGTGTTATAAATAAATACTCAAATTTCTTTTAATAAATAAAACAATTTATGGTGGTGATTCATGTTATCACAAAAGAAAAATTTTAAAAACAAAGTCGTATTTAAGTATAACACCATTTCCAATAAGAATTTAATGAAAATAAAGAAAGGAATAAAATATTCTGTTTCACATTTAAAAAAAATATATATATATTTTTTTTTAATTGAAGTAAATAATTTTCAATTGAAGAAATAACATTCGAAATACCTAACTTTTTTTTTTTAAAAGATTAAAATATTTTTAAGTGATACATTGTACAGTGGGTCCGATAGAAAATATATCCGTTACAATACTTATACCTAGCCGATCTTATTTTAAATTAAAACTTTAATAGAGCAGGAGATATGCCTTTGGAATTTTATTTACTAAAAAGTGTAATTGAAACTGAATAGAATAAAATTATGTAGTTTTTTAGTTTAGACAACTTTTTTTTAGAATTTTTCCAGTATATATGTATTTAACTTATAGATGTATTTAACTTATAGATGTATTTAACTTATAGATACTCATCGTTTGAATGATTTTCTTACATGAGAATCGCAAAAATCCAGTTTCTTGGAAGTCCCGAGTCGGGATTCTTTTAGGACACCACATGAATTTTTAACAAGATTTTAATATTTTTTTTGTAGATTTTAGAGCTTTTATTGAATCAAATAATAATATTTGTTTATTCAGTACAAAAACTTTTACTGGTCTTTAAAAACTAGTTTTCGAACAATTTTTTTTTTTTTTAAATGTTACTTTTATTATTTTTTTAGAATAATGGTACTATTTCTTGAAGAATTGTACTTCAAAAATAATATTAAAAAAATAATGGTACTTAAAATAAATAATTCTTTATTATTATACATTATTCTATAAATTTTAGTTAAAAATAATAATAATTATTTATATATTATTATTTAGAAAAAAATTATTTTATTAAAACATGGTACTTTTTTTTAATATTGTACTTATTTTAAAGTATAAGTATTTATGTTGTCCAATATGTAAATATGAACACATTACTGCCAAATACTAATTATAACATTTATAATCTATTGCATGTATTTAAGTTATCTTTATTGATTTTTTTTTGGAAATGGTGTAATTAATTGGACTTGGTACAATTTATTTTTGTTTAAATTGAGCCAATCATTACCCTCACAATAATTTTTTTATTTTTTATGTAAAATTTGCAAAAATATTTATTTCTCATTAAATAAATATTGAAATAATCATGTGTGTTTTTGATGGCCCCAATTTTGGGGATATAAAAACTTTTTAATTGTTATAAAATTACAAAAGTTTAATTAACCATGTTTCCTCTCTAATGAAAACTAACACTAAATTTCTTTGCGCAATTTTATTTCATTGTTTTTTTTTTTTTTTTTTTGTATGTATGTATGTGTAGTTGAGTTTTTATTTTTATGAATCACTTTTTGTGTACTATAATTTAAGGGAACCTATCAAACACGCTGTGAACCAAAACCGCAAAAACAAAATTTATAAAAACTATTAATTACTAATAAATAGGCGCTGATATAAAGTCCATAAATAGTCACGGAAATATTTATTAAACGTTTGATAATCTATATTTAAGGGCTTCCAAAGGGTTTAATAATATAAAAATGAATGAACACGTTTTCTCTATTAATAAAATTAAAGCCTTTTAACTCCATAAGACCAAAACGATAACAGAATTTTATTTGATTAACCCATTAAGACTCAAACTTATATTCAGCAGGAATATTTTTCTAAAACATTTATTTTACTATTGCCCAGCAAAAAAAAAAAAAAAAAACGATCAAGTGCTTCCAAAAAAGAACAGTTTCACTACTTCTCGATTTTACTCGATTTTTTCATTGTTCGAATAATCAAATAACTCGAAAATGCAGTTTTTAAGTTACTCGAATAATCGAATAAATCTTTTAAGTTACTCGAGTTATTCGATTTAATTATACCTTAAAATTTTACTCGATTTTTCAATGCTTATCAAAAAAGAAAACAAAAATATAGCTTAAAATAAGAAATAGTCTTTCCAAAATAATATAAAATTAAAATTTGCGTAAATATTTATGAATACTTGTTTCTTTTGCTTTGATAATGCCGTTGTTTCTCTATATTTAATATATAGGTCTAACAAATTTGGTCTATCAATTTGAACCAAATTTTATATTAAGGGTAGTCCGAAGTGCTTTTTGTAACTTTTGTGACGCTATAAAATGACTAGTTTTTACACTGTGAAAAAATGATTCCCATTTAAAGGTAATTATCAATACCTTTGATAAAAATTAAAACTAATGATGAGTTTTTATCCATTTTGGAATAATTTACGATTTTGTCTCATAACCTCGCTTTTTAATTTGGATACACAACAACAGAGGTTTTCATTTATATACAAAATGTTTGTACAATATTTTTAAGTATCGAAGATCTACTAAACCCAGATTTATTTTGGGTATAAGGTTTTATAATTAATTGTTCAATTATGTTCAATATTTAAAAGGTGATCATTTAAAATTATACAAATGTATACAATTTTTAAGATAATTTACTCTTATTTGTTTTGTAGTGATCTCGAGACAATGTCTTAGTTTCATTTTGTGGAAAAATGTTTAACAATATCAGTGTAAAAATATAAGAAGTTATATAAACTTGTATAATAAATTAAGTCCCAACCAGTCAACTTTCCATCGCAACGTAGAATGAAGAAAAGTAGCGTTAAACATTTTGTTCAACCAGTCAACAAAAGTAAACGTAACATATGTTTTTCAACATTCATTGTGTAAACAACCCTGTTTTTCGGTTATTTTGTGAGCAAAATAAATTACAGGGTTGTTAAAAACTCACGCATTCTATTTTCTGTAGATTTCTGCGATACGCTACCTAGAATTTTTGTGTCAATAGCTACATACACACATCTGCATAAAGTAGGTTGAAACAGCTGATTGCGATGCGATGATTTTTGGTTGAGTGGTTGCGGCTTTAGTCAAATATACATTTAGTTAGAACTACTTACTTTTCTCCATTTAATGGACAAATTTATTGTAAATTTAAAATAAATAATTCTTTATCCCAAATTGGCTCTATTTTGAATTAAACCACAATTTCTACCAAAATATAAAATATTTTATTTCTCGTTTCTTCCTATTTTTGTTATAATTTAGTAAAAACGACTCAGTATAATATTTTACACAAATATTATTTGGATTTTTGTCCGTTAGGCTGTGAAAGATATGCGAAAATATATTTGTTAGTTTCTGAGTTATTGCATTTTGAAAATGAGAAAAAGCACTTTGGATCCTTTTTTTAGATAAAGTGGTTCAGCTATTCTTAACATAAAGAACGAGTTTACATGCTAAACTTAATTTTAAGTCCAAATTCCTTGTATATTACAAATTTCATTCAAACCATCACATCCTCTACACCAGACTGAGCATTTATTGGTATATAAACTATGTACTTTCATTCATAGAACCAAAAATAAATTCCTGCAATTTATTTCTTATTATTTATCATATTTATATTAAAATTATTTGAATTTTACTTTATAATTTTTTAAAGTGACGTTTAAATTTTTATTAAATTTTTGTAATTAAAAAACGACCTTTAACTACGTATTGTAATTTAGGCATATATTACTTTCTTTTTATTAAATACAATTTTTTTAATAAATTCCAATTTATGGTGCTACTTTTAGATTCGAAACATTCTATACAAATTTTGAAACATTGTTTCTAAGCTAAACTTTTTAGGAAACTAAAATTAAAACATCCTAAAAACTAGTTAAGAAAGGAAATATTAAAAATATGTTTTACTCGAATTGTTCGATTAATCGGCATAATTTGCTCGAATAAATTGTTACTCGAAATTCTTGATTTTAATTTAATCGAACAATTATTTGATTTTCATTTTTGGATTAATCGAACAAACAATATTCGAGTAAATACCCTAGTGTTTACTTATAAAACAAGCACATAAATTAATGTAAAAAAATCTTAAAAAAATATATGAGTGAACACTCGAAAGCGTGAACGACTCAAAAATGTGAACAAATTATGTTACACAGACTATTCTAAAACGTGAATAAAACATGAAAGCTCAAAAACGTGAACAATTTTTTTTTTTTAATTTTTGGTGTTTATAAATTGGGAAATCACCGAATAAGAATAAAATGTTTTTATTTCTAATCCTAGAAGTTTTTGTTCTCTTAAAACAAAAAAGTTTTATATTTATGTTTACCAATCGAAAACGTGAACAGTCTCGAAAACGTGATCATATGTTACAAAGAGAAAAACAACTAAAGCTCTCTACCGTAAATGTATATACGTACGTTATATTTACGTTTATGAGTACCCATATACACATAACGTAAACGTGTAAGCTGATTCCTTACATTTATGTTTACGGTGGAGTAACGCGATTTTTACACTTCGTAATAACAGCCAATAATTCAGTTGTACTCAAGTGAGCTTAACGGGATCAAATGGGTTAAAACAATGATAAATGTTTAAAAATAAATAAAAACCACTGATATTTCTTATAAATAAAAGAAAGTAAATATTTGCAAAATAGATTAAAGTATTTTTTTTTATTGTTTAAAAATATATAAACCTAAAAACTTAATCTAAAACGAGAAAGAAAAGCATCGTCGGTCAAGCCCGATACCCTACACCATTTTGTATGTACAACAAAATTTGGGGAAAGGTGTTTTATGGGACCTGTGGCCAATTGTGGACCGATAAATGGATTTAATGTAATGCATATTTTTATAAAACATACATTATATTACATAGATACTAAGTAACATTTATATGGAATTCTGAACTTTAAGATGATTTCCGGACTTGGGCCTTATAAGAGAGCTATGGTATAAAAATTGGCACTGCATTTTCTACTTATATAAAACTTATTTGTGTCAAATATTAACATTATACCAACATATGCATGGAATATGTGCACGTTAAAATAATGGACCAATTCAATAGGGTTCGTCCTTAGCCTAATATAAGATCGTGTACTAAACCTAAACATACCTTTAAAATTGCGACCTGTAGTTTGATTACAAGGTTTACATAGACAGACAGACGGTCAGATGGGCGGACATCGTTAAATTGACTCAGGAAGTGATTCTGAGTCGAATGGTACACTTTAAGGTGGTAGTATAATAGCTTTTTCTATGCATTACATGCATCAACAAAGAAGCATAATACCCCAATCACCTATGGTGGTGTAGGGTATAATTAACACTTATTTTTACATTTAAAAAATTTAATATACTAAACGCCTGTTTGTTTCTGTTTCGGATGATGTATGGTCAGAAAATGATGCGATAATTCGACACAATAAAGTTCGAGTTTTATTTTTGATTATTGAGAATAATTCAATTCTATTTTATTTACTCGGGTATCTTTAAATTTATATTTACCCAATAAGCGTTTTTGCTGGAATTCAAGTTGAAACCAAATGTATTTGAAGCCTTGAATCCAGTAGCAAGCATTGAATTAAAATAGTATTACACTTTAATTCAATAGCATTTTCCAGTGAAAAGGAAATTTAAATTCCAGTCAAATTTATTTTACTTGAAAAATTTTATTTTTTCAATTATATTTCATGTTTAAAATGTTTTTATATTTGAATTCATGTCGGACTCCAGCTAATTTTTCCAAGGCTTGAATTTTTGAAATTTGTATGCTTATTGGGTTAACATATAAATATAAAGAATTTGAACTACTTTCATATATTAAAGAACTTTTTTCAGAAAGTTCTTGATAATATATTCTAGTGTAATACGAGCTGAACCAAATAATTTTGAGGTATTTGGTTTATTATGGTGCCTCATGATATTATTAGTTTTGGTGGTTGATGCAAACCTTAAATGATTTCTCGGATATTCTTCATAATTTTTAGTGACGTTTTTAACCTTTAAGATTACTGTGAAAATTCGATATTTTCGTATAACCAATATAATAATAAAAATTGAGTACAATATTTCTCTCCTTTTCCAAATTAGGTGTATATTTTTGCTTCTATTATTGATGGTGCTTTCCTGGTTATATTAAAAATATTAAAATTTGCTCACCACTGTGTGCATTAGATTGATGAACTCATCCAGTTGAAAACGTTTATATTTATACAAATTCTTTTCAGGTAGATTCTCTTATTCTAACTGCCCAGGTAACTTCAATGAACAAATTATTACTTAGAGATTTGTATTTATAAAAATACTAATTGATCTGATTGTAAACTAATAAAATGTACTTATTTTTAGTCCCTGGAAGTATTTTTATAAAATCTCTATTGACTCTTTTTATTGTACTATTAGAAAATTTCCTTTTTTCTTGGAAGGATTTAGGTAAAAAATCTGTATTTGATATTAACAAAAAATTTTTGTTGGAAATTTTGCAGAATATTTGAAAGAGATATTTAAGGAAGATAGGAAAAATTAACTTTTTGATTGGGGAATTCAAAATTGAATGGTTTTTGAGAGGAAATTGATCATTAAATATTTTTCAGATGATAGATATGTAATTTTCTCCTAATTAGAATTTTGCAAAATTTTAAAGTAAAGCCAGAATTAGGAAAACATATTTTTAAAATAGATTGGGAAAACAAAATGTGTGACTGTGAAAATGTTGACAACTTATTGTTATTTTTGTATTTTACTTACGAATATAATTTATATCTGGGAACTTAAGTCTATATTAAAAAATTGTGAGTAGAACTAAAGTCATAACATTAGTGCAATCAATCTGGAAGGCTCCAATGCCTATAAATATTATTATTTTCATGTAGAAATTTGTTTGTTCAAATATACAAATTTTAACTTTGGCCGATAAAGTATATTTAAAAAGAAAATTTATTATAAGTTATAAGAAAAAAATTGGGAATTTTTTTTGTGATTCTTTTTTAGAAACCCCACTCACGATGCGTGGTGATGATCTAAATATAGGAAAAAAATTAACAAATTTTTAAAATTAGTTTTTATTTTAGTTATTTTTCTTCTTCTACACTGAAAAAAGTAATTTCAATGAATGATGTACATTAAATGAAATTCATTAATTTTTTCCAAGAATTTATTAATTTAATGTACGAATTCATTGCTTCAATGAAAATATTCATTAAAATTCAATGAAAAAATTAACGCTATTATGAACATTACATTGAAACCATTCATTAAATTTATTTCTTAATACAATAAGTAAATCAGTTATTTGTTTTAATGTATTAGTTCATTGAATTAATTTATTCAATGTACTAATACATTGGTTTAATTAAGAAGAAGCATTACACAATGAATAAAAGCATTGAACCAATGAAATATTTCATTAAATTATATTAAAAAAAATGCTTTCTAATGGGAAATAAAGTAAAACGAAAACAAATACAACTCTTAACAAGAAATGACACGTTTTAAATAAAAGTTATAAATCGAATTATTAAAATACATAAATACAATTTATTCGCAAAGAAGAAGTCGAGCAGCATAATTGAATATACCAAATTAAATTAATTACCAAAAAGAAAGAATTTGGAGACTTGCCTTCCTAACACGTAAGTTTAATAATATTTATGATTTTAAACAGTATTACATTTCATTTATATTTATGTAGATAAAACCACTAAGACACAGAAGAATGTGTTTCAAAAAATATTTGATTTCAAAACCAAGAGGATTCTATTCGTAAGTATACATAATTATATGAAATATTTTAATTGAATTCTTAACAAAAATTCTTAAAAAAAAAGATTTGGATGCTACATCTGGGAATTTCTATAGACAAAAAAATTTAAAGGTAACTAGTTCAAATATTTTAAGTAATTGAACGAATTTTAATAATTTTATTTATAAACTTTTTTTGTTCAGGATAATGCTGTTGTTATATTAATGTGGCGTCTAAATTTCATATTCTATACCATCATTGAGCAATATAGAGGACAACAGGAATTACTATATTATTATAAATGACAAAGCAAACACGATCACATCTGTAACATGCATTTTGTAGTAAAATGTAATATTTTTATATTTATATTTAATTTTTGCTTATATTAACTCAATATCATATAATTTAATCATTTAATTTAAAATAAAATAAAAACCAAAAATACAGAACAAGCCTATTATAATACATTTTCAATGTATAATTTCATTGGGACAAAATATGAGTTCATTGAAATCAATGTACGGTTCACTGGAATTATTTATTTCATTTAATGAACGTGGTCATTGATTCAATGTAAGAATAAATGTAATCAATGAACTTGTACATTGAATTTTAATATTAATGTATGGTAATACATTGTTTCAATTAACCTGTACATAGGGTCAAAATTAGTGCACAAATTCATTGTAACAATGAACTTTTTCGTTGTATTTATGTACCTTTTTGGTTCAGTGTACTTTTTTTTCGAAATAATCCTAAATTGCTGATTTTATTAAACAAAATAAAATGTTTAAATTTACTATAATTACCCTAGTCAACAGAATAGGTTCAAGATAAAAACGCGCATTATTTTTAATATAATAAACATAATTATATTTTTTTCATCTTGATTTCTAAAGTCTTGAATTCTAAGATATTTAATAGCAAGAAATAATTACCATTTTTAAACGGATTTTCTTCCAAAAAATGTAATTTTTAATGCAATTTTTTGGGGTCATTTGAATTGGTTCATTAGAAATAAAATCAATTTGCTTCAAGAATTTGGTGAATTTGCCCATAATTGTGTGTTTTCCTAACATTTTCAACAGTTATCTATAAGAATCTTTAAAACTTGGTCGCGTAAAAAATTTCCGATAAAGAAAAAAGCAAAATTATAGGGTATGGACAATTCTGACTTCATCTTTGATATATTGCAAAGAAAAATTGAGCGAATTTAAAATATTTTCAACAACTTTTTAAGAAATCAGTCTAGCTATGGAAAGAAATTTTAAAATATGTACTTTTAAAGCAACAATGAAAGCTGGCAAAAGATCCATCATTCGAGATGCCTCCAATTGTACTGATTCTGCGTCAAAAATTAAACAAAAATCCAGCAAGTATTTTTACCGTAAAGGCTGTTTTTCTAAATTCAGTGCTGTTAAGAAGACTAAAAGTTATATAGAACCCACCTCTAAACACCATTCGCGAAGTAAAACTTTACTCGTGAACCTATATTCTAAAAAAGGAATGAAACATATTATTCTATAGAATAAAAAAATCAATCTGGAAGGATCCAATGCCTATAAATTTTATTATTTTCGTTATCTGAGAAAAGAAGAAAGCTAATTATGTATCCCATAAAGCTGCGAAGGATGTGTAATGGCGTAGAGTACAACTTTACACTATGAGACATGTGAACTTTATTTATTCGCATAGAATTACGGAAAAAATTTAGAAAAGTTTATTGGAAAAATAATTTTTACATTTTATACACTAATTTATTCATTCCATGAACATTCCAGCTCCACAATGCCCCTTTTCACATCGCAGGAGCGGTAAAACAATGAATTCGAAGGCAAAATTTTATCATACTCTCTCGACCTTAACATAATAGGAAATGTATGGAAATTGCTGTCACGTAATGTTAATGAGTCGGAAAGACATTAGGAGGACAAAAACTCATATTCTTTGTTACAAGTTGAAAATATTTATAAGTCCTTCCGAATAGAATTTAAAATGAATAAAAAAGGCCATTTGCATTATTAATAATTTCCTAATAATGAGCAAAATCTGTTAATAAACAAATAAAGCAATGGACTAAATTATAAAAAAAAAATCAATTTAATATGGAGGCATGATAAAGAAGAAAATAATTTTATATGAGAAGTCAGGTATAATCAGTTCTCTCAAAAATATTGTTAGTATTGTATAAATTCTGTAGCAAAAAGTTCCCAATATTAGTCCTTGGAATTTTAAGAAATAGTTGTAAATCTTACTATTTTTTTTTTTTTTTAAATTTATAGTTGTGTTAATGCCCGACTCATAATATTTAAGATTGGTAAAACTTTTCATAAATCAGTTAATATCATTTAAATCGTTAAAAGATTCCCATTAAATATGTTTTTAAGGAATTTTTCAAATTTTAAAAATTAATTTGTTTAACAAAATACATATATTTTTTATTGTTTTACAATACTTAAACTTAAAACATTTCTTAAATATAAAATTTATAATTAACTTAACTAAATAATTTAAAATATTTTTAATATTCTAAACGTTTTCGAGTTGAACCAAAACGTTGTTGTGTTGGTTTTTGTTTTGGATGATGCATAGTCAATAAATGATGCAATAATTCCACACGATAAATTTCGACTTTAATTTTTGATGAATGAGAATTATCCAATTGAATTTTATTCACTTTTGTTTGTTTAAGACTATAGTTTACTTCACTGGGAGCAGTAAGATCGTTCTTATAAACCAGTGAACATTTTTCTGATTTGGCTGTAACGGATTCTTGAGTAACATTAGTTGAACCAAATGATTTTGAAGTTGTGGAGGATATTTGATGTTCAGTTGTTTGAGAGGATGTTTCCATTGTGTGTATTTGAAAATGGACTTTCTTTTGATTTGATTTGTTTGTAGTTTCCAATTGTTTGTTATCCTGTTTACTTTGATGCTTTAGGATGGTGGTTGTTTTAGAAGCAGCTGTAATTGTTACACGATTCCTTAGTTTCTCTGTATTAGAATGTTCCTCATTTTCATAGTTGTTTGTTATATTAAGAATTTCCATAAAAACTCGAAATATTTTTATTACCAATAAGATAATATCTATAACTAAATGAATCGTTTTAAAATTTTTCGATTTATTTGAAGAATTTTCGACAGCAGTTTTAGATTCCACAAGTTGCATTGGTGCAGTTGATGTTGATGATTTTTTAACAATACTATTCATGTTTAAGTTTGTTTTTTAATAGCTCAACTCTACGTTCGGATGCTGAATGATGGATGTTAACTATTTGATTTCCTTTTTATTTATACAAATTTGCCTCAGGTAGTTATTTACTGTAACTGGCCAGGTATAATAGAACTTCAATGAACATATGATAATTTCAATATTTTTAAAAATACTAATTGATCCGATTGTAAACTAATAAATTGTATTTATAATCCCTGGAAGTGTTGTATAAAATGTGCGTTGACTCTTTTATTGTGCTATCAGAAGTTTCCTTTATTCTTCGAAAGATTTAGGTAAAAGTCAATGGATTTCTTTGATTTTGCTGAATATGTGAAAGGAATATTTAACAAATATTGGGAAAAATATTTATTTTCGTATTGGGGAAATCCTAATTGCGGACAATTTTAGAGGATGTTATACATAAATTTGTCACATAATATTTGGTTTCCCGACAAACCAACGGAAATAATAAGAATAAGTCTAGGTTTTCTTACAATTTTGTTTTCGTATGAAAAATATGTACTTATTTAAAATATTTACAATTGGAAAATATTTTTATGAACACTTTTTTAATTTATGTATATCCAATATTAAACAATTTTCTGTTATTCTTTTTCAGTTGACCATGGAAGACGATCAAACAACTTGTCGGCCGGTGCCAGCACCACGACGCTTATACCCCGAATTACGTAAATCAGAATATGAAAATGTTAAAGTCGAATTAATTAATAAGAATCTTAATATCAATTCCGAAAATATACAAAATAATGCGAATAGTAATGAAAAAGTGCCGAATAATAAAGTATTTTTACTCTACCCCACATTGCCTGAAGATGTGGACAAATTATCCTTAAATTCCTCATCTACACAAAAATCTATACTAACAGAAACGAATGACTTATATGGACCAGATGCTAACGAAAATGTGCCAATATATAGTACGCCCAGACCCGCCCCTCGACCTCGTAAACCACAAAATACTGATGTTCAAAATTATGAAAATACTGTTATAACACCACCACCTTCACTAGCCTCACAGACACAATTATCACCCGAATCCTCCACAGGTGCTGTTAGTAAAGCTCTACGGAAAGCTCCAGAATTGCCACCAAAAACTTATTTAAATTTTGAACGAGATAATGAACGCAGACGCAGTAATTATTCCATCTCAAGTGAATTTTCCACCACCAGTAGTATTCACAATACAACTTCACCTCCTGATTCGAAAGATACTAATTTTAAACGTGATCAATTTAACAAATCATTTGCAAGTTATAAATCATCTAGCTCCTCATTGGCCGATTCCATTGAAAGTTCAGAAAATTCAAAATATAAATCACCATCACCCGGGTATGTAAAGGAGCACAACGACACAGATTATAATGATGATAACGACGACATTGATGATGATGTTTTTAAACATAATACATTTGATGATGTTGATAATGTTGCCACAACCTCTACTGACAAGTAATATATTACCTTTTATTTAAAATTTGTTGATTTTTTAGTTAATTGGCATGCACTTTCTTTTTTTGGTTTGTTTTTTTGAATGGGAATTTGGTTGTTAACTTACAATGGTCTAGGGGTATACATATCATTTTAATTATTATTTGAACAAATATTTGACTAACAAAATTTGGTATAAAATATTTATTGTACAAGAAAAATATAGTTTTGAAACAATTTTATTTTTGCGAATTAGATTATACATATTTTTTATTATTATTATTTTTTTGCATGAATTCTATTTATAAGATTGTTTTTGTCAATCTCATAGGGCCTTTATTATAAGATAGTTGGTGATATTTCAAAAAAAAAATTTTATTTTTTTTCTTAATATGTTTAAATTTGTTGTTATTGTTAAAATTTCTTTAAGTTCCCTAGTGGTTTTATTCTTCATAAAACATTAATAAATAATTAAAAATTATACTCATATTATAAATCCAATTGGAAATACATATATTAACCAACAACATTTTACTGTCTAACATTTTAATCTCTTCTGGAAGAGCCAAATATTTTTCTAATATTACCCCAACCACCATAAATTCATTAGATAAATGTGATCTTTATAAAATATGTACAATAAAATATTTAAAAATAAAACAGACAAAATAAGCGGAAGCCGTAAAAGTGTCTTCCTATATAGACTAAAAACAAAATCCAAAAAAAAAAAAAAAAAAAAAAATCTAAAAATAAATGACAATTTCTTTACTGCAGCACATACAAGCTCTTTACTATAATATAAAACAGATGATGATCTTGAAATCACACTCTCCAAAAAAAATGTTTACTAAGGGCACGCGATTTACCAAGCAACTGTTAGTCATTGACACTAAGAAATATCACTGCCACTAAAGGAATATGTACTAGAAACGGGGATGTACTAAATTTAGATTGAAAAATGTCTATAAGAACAAGCAATTGAGTATGATGGTGTTGCATGTAATTAATTAATTTTTTTTTTGGGGAAGAAATGAAAACATTAATTAAATTGACTTAAAACAATAGTATTATTGTATTTAGTTAACGCTAGGTCAGAAGTTCCCAAACAATTTAATATTAAAAAAAATATGCATAATTATACGTACACTTTTAATTTGGCTGTTATGTCTGATAAATTTTTAAATTTTTACTCAGAGTTAAACCCAAAACATAGACAAAATGACATTGTTTTTGTACAAAATAATCATTTTGACTTCGTTAAGCTTTAAATTTGGGTAAAAAATTAATAAATTAATAGCCCTTAATGAAATAGTTCTATAACTTTCGTACATTCAGAATAAAATAATATGATGTTGTAGTCCAATGAATTATTTTTTAATATTAATTCCCATAATATAGAAAATAATGTAAATAGAAAAGTTACAAATAATTATGGAGAAATGTCTACAAATTCTTTAGATATATAAAAATCTATTACTTCGTTTATACGTCCTATTTTCGCAAAATAAAAATAATTTACAAATAATCAACTAACTGTTTATACGGCAAATTGCATAAAGAATTACGTTTATACAGACTTCTGACTTACAATTAAAAATATTCCAAAATGAAATCTTTTCGCATAAATGGCGAATTAATATTTTAATTCCAAAAAAAAAAAAACGCAAGGAAACAAATTGTGATTAGTAAAATCATTTGCAAATAAAGCGTATGGCATTAACAGTTCATTTTACGTTCATAGAATTTTCAATGATAATACATAGTTGCATTTTATTTTATATTTTCATCCGGCCAAATAAGTAAATATATTTCTTTATGCAATTTGCCGTATAAACATTATTTGTAAATTATTTATTATTATTTTGGCAAAACGTATAAACGTAGTAATAAAATATAAACGTAATGAAATAAACCAATAATCACAATTTTGTTCGGCGATTGAATAAAAAACTGTAATCTTTACAATCTTAATTAGTAAATAATAAATCTTCCCTTAAAGATGAATAATTGGACCAGGGATGGAAAATGAAAACATTTTGCGGTATCAAAATAAATTTCAAATAGTACTTTTTTCACCTTCAGAGTACTTAAATCAAATTTTTGACAGTTACTTATTTTTTTATCTATTGCAACTCAAATATTGTAATTTGTATATCTAAAATGGAGGATTTAATACGACATCAAATAGTTAAATGATTAAAAATGTATTCAAGACATTCTAAAATAAGTTTTTTATATGCTCAATATTTTCGAATTTATTTAGGAATCAGTCTTTTTAAAATTTTTATTAAAATTTCCGTCACTAATTTCCGATAACTACGTAAATATTGAGTGGAAAAATATTACAGTAAAATAACTATTAAAGATTAATTTACCTAAATTTGATGATATATGACTTTTTTCATAGTACTGCCAGCTTTATGATAAAGGATTAAAAAATTCGAATATTTACAGTTTCATTTCTTAAAAAAATTAAGAAAATAAATTCTCTCATTTTGTTTGAAAATTATTTTTTTTTTTTTTACACTAATTTCTGAATAACTCGGAAATTGTTGGGCACATAAAAAATAGCATTAAGGTGACTTAAAGATAATTTTCATTAGCATCCTTTGCTGTTTTTAGTTGTCTAAATAGGAAAACCTATTCTCGAGTCATTGTAAAATATACTCGTGTATTCGATTTATTAAGGGGAGATATTAGACATGCCCATTAAAAAAATCCAGACCTGATGGAAAAAAATTGAAAGCAGAAGCATGTTTAGCGGGTCATATTCAAACTTGTCCGCAACGATTTTTTTTGCCGACCAGTGTAATAAATAAACTAAATTTTACATAAATTATTTTTAGAATATTCTATACTATTAGTTAATATGTAAGGAGTGAAATCGAAAAAATCTTAACACACATTTTGCCTCATAACTTTTTTCGGAATCAATATTCAAAATTTTTTTTGATCTAGTTATCATGGAAAAAAACTTCAGTTATTATTTTTAATAACAACCATATTAATTTGTCCTTATTTTCATCAAAATAAGTGATGAAAAAGATTTACGTCCTACAAGTTATTAAAAAATTTCAAAAAATCCAAATAGGTCTTACAAATAATTGGCCACAGAATTAAAAGTCGTCCGTAAAACCGTTTCTAATGTTATTAAACAGTATCAGGAGAATTTGAATATTGATGTGAAACCTAGTTCGGTAAGAAAAAAGGATCACATGATATTGGGAAGGCCAGAAAATTGAATGCATATTGAAAGGAACTCCAAACACATCTGGTAGAAATTAAGCTCAGTTTTCTCACTGTATCGACTATTTGGTTCGAAAATTTAAAGCTAATGGGAAAGTTGATAACATATAAAGTTCAAAAAATTCCAAACTGGAATTCTGCAAAAAAAATTACAAGCCAAAAATAGGACTCGGAATTTAAAACCAAATTTAATACAAAAATATTCAAGCTGTATAATTGACGAAGAAACGTAGGTGCTGGCAGAATCTTCGCAGCTTGTGTCTCAAAAATTTTTATTGCTAATGCTCGAAGCAATGTTGGAGATAAGTTTAAGACCCAAAAGCAGCAAAAATTTCTTACAAAATTCATGGTATGACAAGCTTTTTGCAGTTGCGGCAAAACAGGAAAGTCATTTGATACATTCGGATCTATAAATACCAAAATATGCATAAAGGAATATTTGCAAAAAATACTTCTTCTTTTCTTAAGAAAGCACAACGTATCCACATATTTTTGGACCCATTTGGTATCATGTCACTACAGTAAGAAAGCTCTGGAGTGGTACCAAATCAATAACATAGTTTTAGTACCAAGAGAGATCAATTTTCAAAATTGTCCATAGCTTAGACCAGTGGAGAGATATTGAGCTCTTGTGAAAAGTGAATTCAAGAGCACAAAAAGGTGTCCCAAAATACCAAAGATTTTAACAGAAGATGTGCACACTGTTCCAAAAAAGTGACTGAAGCAACTATCAAATCTCCAAAGAAAGAGTTTTCAAAAATGGTCCACAACTTTATAATTAGTGGTTAGAACCATAAAAATTATATATTTCTGTGATCTGTGCTAAATTATCAAATGATTAAAAAAATAATGAAAACTCTAAGATCAACCGTTTCCAAGTTATTGAATATTATGTATGTTAAGAATTTTTCGATCTCACTCCTTATAAAATCCATTTATACAGGTTTAAATTATACTAAACAATTTATGACATTTAAAAAAATAGGTAGGACCATTATAGGCTTAAATAATTTCTTTTTTTTTTTATTTTGATTAAAACTATGATAATAGAGTTTATTATTTAGTATTATCTTCTTCAGTTCTTTACAAATGTTCATATTAATGGGTTAATTGGATTCTAAGATATTAATAAAAATGTTAATGGAAGTATTTCATTTAATATATAAACTCAGCAACAATTTTAGAACATGTTCTTAAATCATTTCTTCTAAAACTGGTGTAACCAGAACCACTACAGATTCTTTAATAACATCTCATTCTCATGAGATGTTATTAACTACTTCATGAGTGCAACCAATTCTGCACTCATAGAGTAGAACCTTATTGGTTTTAAGGAATGTTTTAGAGAACTAGTGCTTAAGAACTAATTCTGTATGTCTTCTACATCCCTTCTCAGAACAAATTATTTCTTTCCAAATGACTTTCTAGAACTGTTAAAAAAAAACTTGTATAAAAAATTTCAAAAATTAATAAACTAAATACAAAAAAGTATTGCAAAAATTAAATTGATTAAAAAAGTCGCCTTTAGAGGAAATAGCCCATTAGAATAAAAATAAAAAGAAAACAAGTTTGAAGCTGTTACATAACACTTCTATAGAAATAGTTCTGAACATGACAATTTCGAACAAAAATTACTAATTAAAGAACTAGTTCTAGAACCGTACCATAGAATGGGTACTGGCTAGCTAGCACTAGTTCTGGAGGGGACAATATCAAACAAAAATCATTGGTCGTAACGCCAAAGTAGATTGAATATAGAGTTTTATCATGTGGAACTAGTTGTATAACCCAGAAATCAATTGCAAAGCAATATTGATAAATATTAAATCTATTGTATATTTGCCATAATATTTTAAACCATTTTGGTGTTATAATTACATCCGTCAGTACGTCCTGCGCAGATATCAGCAAATAAAATTTTAAAAATTCATTACAACAGATATTAATCTTTCTTTATACCCTACACCACCATAGGTGGGGAGGGTATTATGCGTTTGTGCACCCAAAAATATTGGTCTAAGACCCACCTTAATTTATACCAATCGGCTTAGAATCACTTTCTGAGTCGATTTAACGATGTCCGTCCGTCCGTCCTTCTGTCCGTCTGACCGTCTGTCCGTCCATGTAAACCTTGTAATCAAACTACAGGTCGCAATTTTGAACCAAAATTTATGAAATTTGGTACACAGATTTCTTTTGGTCCAGTGACGAAGCCAGGGACGAAGTTTTAGCCTATAATCATAAATCCCTTAAATATAGCAATATTTTAATGAAATTTAGCACATATAAGTTTCATATAAGTCTAAATAAGTGTGCTGATTTTTAAAAAGATCGGTCCTTTTCAGAAAATCACTTTAACGGGCATAAATCCCATTAAAATATTAGTATCAAGTTAATATTCGACACAAATAAGTTTTATATGAACATAAATGATAGTGCCAAATTTTACAAAGATCGGTCCATAATTTACCATAGCTCCCATATAAGGCCCCCTTTCTTGAATCAACCAAAAGTGAATAAGTTGATATTAATGTCAGCATCAACGTAATATTCTGTATTTGTATGTTTTATTTTTTTTTACACTTATGAGTATCGGTTCACATTTTACACCATGTCTAATAAAAGACAATGGTGTAGGGTATCATATGGTCGGGCTTGACCGACTATATCTTTTTCTCTCGTTTTATACTACACGAATTTTAAACACGTTTCTATTTTTTTTAATTTATCACTAAAAATAAAATCTACGCAAAGTTCTCCACCAAAATGGTATAAATTATGTTTTACATAGTCTAAGATGATAAAATTATACCTACTCTTTAAAATGTGATATATATTTTGCTCAAAAATAGCTTATGTGAAATATGTATAGTAAATTTAGCGAATATTTAAGGATATCTGAAATTATTACAGTTAATTAAAAATTTTATAAAATACAAAATAAAAAATAAAAAATTACAAAAAAAAATTTTAGCAATTACACAGTGCAAGGCTTAAACTTTTTTATATACTTCAATTTCTATTATATTAAAATCTCTATTCAACCAATAAGTACAAACATTTAAAAAATGTAAATATTATGTATGTAAATCCAACTTTAATTTAAATAAAAATTACTAAGATTTTCTTAATAGCATATCAACCTCCAAAACAAATTAAGAACCTCTGCCATGGTACATTCTTTTAATTTTATATATAAAAAATACACAAATTGAAGAGATAATACTCATACTCGTACAATGTAAAAAAGCCTTTGTGTGTAGTCTAGAATCCACTAAAGGGACTTTCATTCTTGATTCGTTAGTGGTGTAAGCAACATCACATCACTTCACATCTTTATCATCAATGTACGTTGTAAACGAGTACAGTGGAAAACCAAAATTATTTTCTGTGGTGTTGTGTATTTAAACATTAAACTATATTGTAATATACATATAAAAAAAAATAATAATAATTGTAATCATAAATGATTCATATTGGATTTAAATATTTACTCATTTCAATTATTATTATCGTATTTATTGTTTGCTTTATTCTTGCTAACTACTAGTGACCTCTTAAAATCATTGGGTACAACATCAAAATTACTAACCGAATCCATAGGAGAACGTATGGCCTTAAAAGCTAAAGGTGCCAAACACAAATTTGATAAAAATTTTAAATCATCATCCGAAGTTTTAACAAATATTGGCACTGAAACTACACAACGCTTAAAAAAATTGGGATCAAATTTTACTTTAACTAAAAATAGAAATAAAGAAAATATGGCTACAGCACAATTTAATGTAGATAGACCACAAACTTTACCGCCAAATGATCAAGTTTTCAATGGTATAACTTTTACCAGTCCTCTTAGCAATAAAACAAAGGGTATGTATGACTTGAGATCACAAGAGTTGGATAATTCCTATGAAGTGCCAAAAAATATAAAAATTACAAAAATAAGTGAAGATTCTGGAGAACCACCATCATATGAGGATGTTTTAAAAGGGAATAAAACAGAAAAACCTGCCATAAAAACAAATCCTTTAGCTTTGGAAGCAGCCAACAGAGTCTTACAGAAACAGCAACAAAAAAATAAACTAACAGAAGGTCTATCAGCCGATAGTTCGGAACGTTATTCTAGTAATTCGTTGGATTTACCCTCACCACCTATGCCTACTATACCCGCCCCAGAATTGCCCAAGGAATTTGTGGATTCTAGAGAACCAGCTTATGGTAAAATTAATCTTATGCAACCGCCAGCCAGACATAAGAGACGCAAAAACTATGAAGATATTGAACTAAGAAGAACATCTCTTGAATCCAATGAAGAAACAACAATTCCATTGCGCATGAATGTCGACTCCGCAGAATTACATGAACTAAATAAAGTGGCTGCCTTGCACGAACGTGAAGAATCCTTAATATTGCGGGGAAAAATCAAGGAAGAAGAAATGAATACACCACAACCAGATCGTAGTGATTCTTGGGAATATCATGAAGAACAAGATAGTTCGTCCTCAATTGATGAACCTTTGTATGCCAATCAAGAACAAACTTATGGTAATGTTTTTGAATTGGCTTCCGGCAATAAAGACATTTTAACACCACGTAATGCCTTAATCAATATATCTGAAGAAGACGAATCATTAGATGAGTCTGATATGGGAGCTGTAGGTGGTGTGCTAAGACCACCTAAAGAGATTATAGATGAATTCGATCCATTGTTGGCAAGAAAAACTTTAAACTTAAGTAAATCTGATAAAAGTAATCAATTGTTGTTGCTGGAGCATCTACTCGAAGAAGATACATACGGCAGTGTTAAAGGTGAACAATTCAAATCAGATGATGATATTAGCATGTGTACTTCAGAAGAAGATAATCTACAGGTAGAACCAAAAACTCCAACAGTAAAACTACTGGCTAAACCATCCTCGCAAACATTAGAACAGTCATCTTCAACTTCTTCATCATCTAAACCTTTGCAAATTGTTCATCAAAATGCCCAACTACTTTCGGAGAGTAAAGAAAATATATTGGATAATGACTTTGAAGCCAGAGTTAAACCCTATTTGAGCCGCTTAGAAGAAAAACCCCATACAACATCTAACGTTGACTTGTCACGACCTTCACAAAATCGTTCACAATGGTTTGTCAACGAAAACACATCGAACGAAAATCCCGCTAAACGCAGTAATCCCTTTAATAAGGAACAAAACATTGCTGAAGATGGTGAAAGTCCACCTTCTTACCTGGAAGCAATAGGCGCTAACGAAAAGTCATCGGACAGTGCACAAAAACAAAACACAAACAATCGTACGAATACTTCCCGTTTTATGAATAACACAATGAATGTACTTTCCAATGTTAAAATACGTATGGATGCTTTAAAACGCAAGGCTAGTTTTAAGAATCAAACAAAACCCAGCGATGTTAAGGTTACTTTACAAATGATTCCTCGCCCTAGTTTATCACCTTTACTAGTACGCTACGAGGGTCCCCTTATACGTTTTCCATCTGGTGTTGTTGAGGACATACTAAAAGAAATGCAAAATCGTAAAGCCATTTTAAGAGATCGTCAATTTCAAACATTCCTCGATCAAGAAATGAAAACACCCAAAGAAGCTATACCCTTAGAATATATTACCACTATTCAGTGTGTCAGCAATAGTAGAGTGACAGATAATTCTACACATTTTTATTGCTTTGAAATTACTACAGCTGTACCGAAAAACGGAAGTAGTTCCTCTAATATACATTTGTCAAATCCTAATTTAATAATGACATCAGGGTCTTCGGGGAATGTTAAACAACAGAGAATTGCTCATTTATATGGTGTTGGCAAGGAGTCGGAAAGGTGAGTTTAAAATGTTTATTTTCTTATTTCTACTTTTTTATTTGAGTTTTTTTTTTTTATTTTTATTTTTTAGGGGCATTTGGATGCAAAAACTTTTAGAAAGCTTAACGAATACCATACCTACAAAGTATACTTGTCATTATTATAGAGCTGGTTGGTGTTATTTGAAGGTAAGCTAAAGAAGATATTGCTTTTAATTAAAAACCACATATCTTAAATGATTTTACAAGTATATTGAGGCAACAAAGTTATAAATATATTTAAGATGATGAGTTTTAATGATTTTATACCCAACCAATGATAAAAAAGATGTAACATATCGAAATATTGATCTAAGACCCCATAATGTTTATATATTCTGGTTCCTCTCTGTCCGTCTGTCTGTTGAAAGCAGGATAGGGCTAAGGACTTAGGGGGACGAAATTCTACTCAAACCCTTCTCTCATATAAACGGCTATGTGATGGGAATCGCATATCGCAAAAAATTGGCGATTACGATTTGAAATCGCCTGATGGGTGTGCTGTGGTTCACAATCGCTCGAAATTAGGCGATTTCAAATCGCATGCTTATACTAATGCGAAGTGAAGTATTTTGCTTAAAATTAATTTTATATAACAAATAAAATGAAACATAAGTAATATATAATATGTTTTCTTTTAATTTAAACAAAAAATAATAAAATTTTTGAAGGATTTTATAAAATAATATGAAATTTAAGAAAACTATTTGATTTTGTTTACTGTCTTTCTTGTTTGAATTCGCATACACTGGCGATTTAACAAAAACAGCTGATCTAATTGATGAAAGTTTGTTTGGTATTGAAAATGGGAAAGATCAGTTACAAAAAAGTTATGGGCCAAATCCTAGAATATGTTAGTGGCCGCCGTAACTCCAGTTCATACTTTTGCACCGATATTTCTTTAACAAAATCACTTTACGCCCAGATTTATTTATTTTTATTATTTTCTAGAATTCCATAACTTCCGAATGGAGTGGCACTTGGCTGGTTTTAAAGAAATCTCAAAGACGCCTTATATTTGTAACGGAAGCAACTGGAAATGTTGAAAAAATGGATCTAAGAAAAGCCCGTTGTATAGGTAACTATTAATTATAAAACTTTAATTCCAATATTTATATTTTTAATCCCCATTACAGTACTCAAGGATAGCGATGATAGCGTTAAGAATTTACATGTCGAATCTGGACCTATGCTTATGATAGATGCACCACCATTTACAGTTTACATGATAATGAGTTCACCAAGGGAAACTAAAATATGGCGTCATATTATACGAGAAGTGGCACACAATAATGGTTTCACTTTAGGCGATCAACAATTAACAAAATTCAATGTACCCGTTATTGTTGATAAATGTATTAATTTCGTCTACATACATGGTTCCATGTCGGAGGGTATCTATCGAAAATCGGGTTCAGAAAATTCCATACATAAACTATTGTCAGCTTTTCGTTCCGATGCATTTAATGTGGAAATTACACGCAACGAATACAATGAACATGATGTGGCTAATGTATTAAAACGTTTTATGCGTGATTTGCCCGAACGACTAATGGGTAAATTATCGGAAAGTTTTATATGTGTTTCGGAATTAACTACAGCAGCGGAAAAAATAACATTATATAAAGAATTGTTGGCCCGCCTGAGTGTAATAGAACGTGAAACGCTTAAGAAAATTGTGGGTCATTTGGCATTTATTAGTTCTCAAAAGTCCAAAAATAAAATGAGCATACAAAACTTAACCATGATTTGGGGACCAACACTAATGCAAAGTCATCAAACGGAAGAAATGGTGTACTCTCAAAAGGAAGCAGATGTTTTGTGTGATTTAATAAATTTGTATAAAAATTTATTCCCCTTAACTGCAGATGAAATTGTAAGTAATAGAGGAATTTTAATGATATTGGAAATATATGTAAATTTTGATTTTTTTATAATTTAGAAAAAAGAACAAGAAATGTTAATGTGTTTGCAAAAATACTATGCAGCCGCTGAAACATTATCGGATACTGTTAAAAAATCAGGAGACTTAAAAGTCTGGATAACACTCAATCCTAATCCGGAAAATACAACAGAGGTAAATATTTTTATCAAAACTATTAGTTCAAGACTTATTTAATATTTTTTCTTTAGGAAAAGACTCAAATCAATGTCACCATTTCACCCACCAAAACAGCATATGAAGTTTGTCAAGAATTAGCACCCAAAATGAAACTCTCCACCCATCAAGTAACCTTACATGAAGTTATTTTAAATGGTACTTTAGAACGGCCATTACATCATGAGACAAAAGTTTTTGAGGTTGTACTCAATTGGTCATATTGGCCTGAAGATGATCGTAAAAATAATGTACTCATTGTTAAACCCATTGAAGTACTCAATGAAGTTCAAAGAGCGGTTAAAAATTTAGCCACCGTTACACCAGGCAAAGAATTGAAATTTGCCGATAATAAAACAAAATCCTTTAAGGCATATCAGTGTGAATTACGTGATGGCAAAATAGTTATTTCTAAAAAGGATAAAAACGATAAGACTACTATTGTCAGAGAGATATTCTTGAATAATACCACAGCTTATTTGGGATGTGAAAAGAAACGTGATTTTCCTTGGAGTTGGGCAATTACGTTTGTGGAGAAGACAAAAACACAAATTTTAAGGTAAATTGTAAACAAAAAATTAATAAATTTTTATGGGTATTCATTAAATTCAAAATATTGCTTATATGACCTTATATAATTCCCAAAATACGATTTGAATGTTTTCGTGAGCTGGAACATTTTGCAAAAACCTCCAAATATATGAATTTCTTTTTTAGAACTCTTTTAAAATTAAATAAGTTGCTTGGAGAGATTTATTATACATAAATAAATTAAAAAAAAAAAATATATATACTAAATTAACTTAAAACCGATGTAATAATCAAATTAAAGATAGTCTTTGAAATTTAGTAGATTTTTTACACGATTTAATAGTTTTTATGATATATTTATGCTTCTGGTTACATTTATTTTCTCAAACTTTTAGTTTTTAGTAATTATGATATACTTTAGAGTTTACAATTTTCTAAATTTAAACTTACAGCTATAAACTTATTTGAATTGTCTTAATTACGTATCTATTTTTTTGGGAACTCGAAGCCTCAACATTTAGTCAAAGGTAGTGTTCATTTCATGATTAATTCTGAACACTAATTATAAATATTAGGGTGGCCCGTTTGTATGGAGAGAATAAGGTATCGATGTTCCTAGCTTAAAACAATACGCGTATTTTGATGCTAAATTCATATAAATCCTTTTCATATGAAAACATATGTATACCAATGAAATTATGATTTGAGAAATTCTTATAAAATTCAAACAAGTTCAAAAATTAAAAAACGGGAAAAACAATTTCAGTATAACTGCTAGAGGATTATATTGTATTATATTGGTCCTATTTTTTAAATATTTATGTGTAAAGAATTAAAATATCTTGGTTTTTTGTTAAAAATTTGCAAAAATTTTGGACCTGGTCCTATCAAATTTTCGTATTGTTCCTTTGGCAGAAATATGAAAAAATTCGAAAAACCCGTGAAAAAGACATATTTTTATTTTGATCTAGCTAACGAAAGGATAATGTCAGGACAAACATTTTGATAAACGGTATCTTAGAATAAAGAAAATTTTCATTTGAGCTGGGAACATCGATACTTTTTATTTTGGGGCCGCGCTAATAAAAATAAATCAAAGGTGTTTAATAAACCTAGGTTCCTATTCAAAAATTATATATCTCTAAAATATATCAAGCCCTAACCGCGAAAATGTCGTAAGTGCAGAACACAAAACTTTACAGCAGAAGCATTTTTGTAATTGTTTACACATTGTTATACAGTCAATCGCATAAATATGTATGCATTTTTTTAACTTTAGATTTTTGTACTTACATATTTTTAAAAATGTTTGTAAAAATGTTGGTCTTATAGTTAATGGTATATCTCTAGATTAAGAAAACCAAACAACATTTTGTATCCCCATACAAATCGAGACACTTTAGTATTAATAAAGGTATAATGGTGAATACCTTTAACATTTTTCTTCTTTTAAATAACTAATAGTAAATTATTTTTAAATATTGTTTTGGCTATAAATACAGTGATTTTATATATTTATATAAAATGAATTTTGTTGACATAATGCGATAAATATTTTTTTTTATCGGGCTAAACAAATATTTTCGTTCAAAATCTCATATCGCAAATTAGTATAGTGTATATCTATATACTTTGTTGCAGTCTTGTATTTTAATACTTAATCTTAAATGTGATTAAACTGCAATGTTGTTTTTAATTTCTTAAAAATACTAGACTTTATGTACAATTGTATAAATCCGAAATTCAATACTTTTTATTTTGTATTTAATAACTATGAGTTTATCAAATACATAAACAATAACTGCTTTATTCATAATAAAATTTTAAAATTTATAAAATCTTTTTAATCAAATTTGAATGGAAATTTTTCCTATAAAACTTTTGTTATGAACAAGGCAGTAAAACTGTACTTTTTTTCTAATGATTAAAAATTAGTCATTTGATTTGCTCTATTTCTACTCATTAAATATCTAATGCTATAAAATAAATGTAAATTATTTGTATTTAATTTTAGATCCCGAGATTCACCATATATAGGACATGTATTGGCGGGTTGTGAATGGGTTGATCGTACTATTTGGTATTCTAGTATATGGTACTGTTTATATGGCGATAGTATATTGCCACCAGCAGAAATTATTATTAAATAAGTTTAAAATAAATACAAAATCCATTATTCATACAAACATGTCATTTATATATTTAAAAATATGTAGTAAATGTAAGATAAATTAATTAGTATTTCATTGTAAGAACATTTTAAAATGTTTTAATTTAAATGCATTTTTAGCTATTTAAGGTGTTCAATCTAATTTCATAATTGTTTGAATTAAAACGAAGTCTGGAACTTACTTTCAAAATCATTTTGTATATAGCACAAATTACACGTAAAAAATATTTTTAGTTAATTTTTAAACCATTTGCTGAAGACTTTTTATTGAAAGAAATTAGAATTTGTTTAAAAAATATATTTTTGTTAAAAATAAAATTAATTGTTAAATTTATTTAAATTAATTAAGTACTAAAGTAAAACTTATTTTTAAAACACCATTTTAGAAAAACAAAATATAAATATGTATATTCAATTTTTTTAAATTAAATTAAATTTTTTTAAAAACTAAATTAATAATGTTTGTATGTTAAAATTAGTTAAATATAAGATTTAAACTTAAAAGGTACTTGTACGGACGGTTGTATAAATACGTTTCGATGACCTTCGATAACAGGCTAATAACACAATATACGTTAAGGAAATTACGAATCCCAAAGAATTAAGTATAAAAGACAGACCTAATATCGAGGTCCAAGGTCCGGTAACTTCTTGGCAACTTAAGTCACTGAAATAATAATAAATTAGGTTTAATAAAATCTTTTGATAAATGATCTTCAAAATAAATCTTTTACAACTTACCGATATTCTACATTATAACTATTGTCTGTTATTTCATTTGTTTCATTTTCATCGTATGTTGATTCGTTTAACAAGGGTTCTGTTGTATTTACTGGTGGTGGGGCATTGAAAGTGCAAACACATGAACCATGTTCTACTAAAAGATGCATACTTTTACATTTGGTATCCGCTGCAGTTAGTCGACAATAATGTATAGCGGCAAATATTAAAGCCACACAGCAAAGTAATACGGACAGCAATGAAAGTACATAGGAATCCATACGTAAAAACATAAAACAATGCTCTCGAGTTTTAGCACGCTTGATACGTTGATAACGTATAACTATTAAACCTATAATACCCGTTATTAGCAGCTATCATGAAATTGAAAAGAAATAATATATAATATTTTTTGTATACAAAGCTAATTATTGTTTCTTCTTCCTTTCACTTACCACTAAACCACACCAATATGGATTGTCTTGTACTGGTGTATTTGGTGTTAGGAAAAATATCCATATTGATAAACTTAACAATAAAATACCAATGATAATTTGTAATATTAATAACCAGCGGGCAAGATTTGGCTGTTGAAAACCCATGGGATTGGGATATTGTACTTCTAAGGGAGGAGGAGTAAACAAATTGTAAATAAATTAAATTTTAAATGATGATATCTTAAAAAATTACCTTCATAATTTTTATTATTAACCACCAGCATTCTACTATGGCGTAAACTACTTCTTGTCGGCGTATGTCGTCCAGCGATTTTATTGCCTTTAATATTTTGTGGTACTGTAGTGGCCATATAAACGGTCTGTAAAATAAAAAAAGAGTGATATTGTCATAAATATTTACTTATAATTTTTAAAAAATTTGGTAGCAACATAAGACAAAAAAAAAAAAAACTAAATTATTATTTGAAAAATATTTTATGAAAATAATAGACCAAAGTTAAATTATATTTTTGAATGTTTATTTAATTTACTTCCTAATAACGAATAATTTCGAATTAAAAAAAAATTTCGAAACGAAAACCCTACATTAAACTTTTTTATAACATGATCATTTTTTTACATACTCTTGATCATATTATACTAATTACGCATTGAGTTTGAATGTAAGAGAGAGATGATTAAAAAGAAATCTCTCTTATTTCTTTATATCATACAATTGCTTTTTTTAACAGTTTTTCACAATTTTTTCAAGAATTCATTCGAAGTCAACTTTTGAAGGGTTAAAGTTCTTTTCAATTAGTGCTAAAGTCAAACTGTGAAAAATAATAAAATATTGTTATAGAATTTAAATTACATGCAGTAATATTTTATAAAAATTCCAAAAGTTTTGAGTAGTTTTCAGTACTTTTCTAAAATATTTAAAGATAATAAAGTTTAAGTTTTTAAAGAAAGGCCTTGCATTTTTCTAATAAAATATATAAATTTAAATTCAAATTTTTGTAAAGAGGCAACAAGCACACGTGGTCCTTGGGAAATATTACTCAACCGGAAGACTTGGGACATTCTTAGAATGTTGTAGGGTGTACAGAAGTCATAGGTGTCTGATATTAAAAAATCTGAGGATATTAAAAAATTCGGAACGAAAACCCTACTTGCATTACCATTGAACTTTTTTATAGCATGATATATAACTTTTTTTACATACTCTTGATCATATTCTACTTATTACGCATTTAATTTCCTATTGAGTTTGAATGTAAGAAAGAGATGATAAAAAAAAACCTTTTATTTCTTTATATACTTGAAAAATCATATCATCATATAGTTGCTTTTGTTAAGCTTAATGCGTTTTTCAAATTATTTCAAGAATTCATTCAAAGTGAACTTTTGAAGTGAAAAATATTGTGAAAAAAAAAAAGAAATATTGTTATATAATTTAAATCACATGTGAAATCCCATTCCTATTTTATAAAAATTCCAAATGTTTTGAGGAGTTTTGAAATCTTTTCCTAAAATATTTAAAGGTAATAAATTTTAAGTTTTGTAAAAAACGCATTGCATTTTTCTAATAAAATAATAATATATATATATATATATATACAGTTAGGGACAAAACTATTTGTACACCTCATATATTTCGTATACCTTCACGCACATTTTCAACAGATCCGGTATTTTTATACTTGCTTACAATGTATTGTACTGTGGAATGTTGCAAATTTACTAAATTACTTATATTCCGAAGAGATTTTCCTTTTTTATGTTCATCAATAATTAAATTTTTAATATCCAAACTCAACTCTTTTCGCTTTCCCATTTTTGATGTGCTTATTATTCAAAACGTTAAAACCAACTTCTTATTTTGTAAAATAAAACTCGATTAACGAAGAAAATATAACGGTATTTAAAAAAATCATCATACAAGAGTCCAACGTACAAATAATTGTACAAAGTACTGATGTACAAATACTTTTGTCCCAAAGATTTTTACTTAAATTGTACTTTTTTTTAACAATGTGTTATATATTAATTTATTTTTTATCAAATAATTCAATAAAAATGGACCTGAATTAAAACTACATATAATAATTTTTTATTCTTTATAAATTATTGAAGATATACGAAATGCATGGGTGTACAAATAGTTTTGTCCCTAACTGTATATATTTAAATTAAAATTTTTGTGAAGATACAACAAGTACACATGGTCCTTGAGACGTATTATTCTATCGGAAGACTTGGGATATTCTTGGGATATTATAGGGTGAACAAAAGTAATATGTGTCTGATTTTATATCAACAGGCTGGGAAAAATGCACCCCTTTTGGTTATAATTTCTTGCCCAAAGAACTTATATTTTATAATTATGAATTTTGTTTTTCTTTACGGTTGATTTTTGACAAAGTATAGTTATATGTTTTCCGGTACGCGTTTAAAATTGGGTTAAGAGCTAATATCTTTTTAATATATTTTTTTTTTTTGATTTTGAAATTGAGAAAAATTAATTAAAATTTAGAACATTGAATAAGACTGATTTGAATGATGAAATAATGTAAGGTCAACTTAATTTATATTACCTTTAAGCAAATAAAATTTAGAGATTGTATCAAATCCATCTGGAGTATAAAGTTTGAATTACTTTACATAAAATGATTCCTTATGCTAATTTTATTCTATATATTATTTCAGTTGAAATTCTGAATTTAATTTAGTTTTTTCTTTATTTTAACTGTATTTTTCTGAATTTAAAATAGAAAATCTTCTTTTAAATTGTTCTTTTCAAAAATTGAAATAAAAAATTCCAATTTAAATTGTTATTTTCAAAATTATAAATGGAAAACCTAATTTTTAAGTAATCTTTTCTCAATTCTAAATAAAAAGTCTAATTTTCAATTGATCAATTTAGAAATTTATATGAAAAATGTAAATTTCAATTTTTATATTCTGAAATTAAAAGAGAAATATTATTTTTATATGTTCTTTTCTGAATTATAATAAAAAAATTATAATTAAAATGATATTTTCAAACTTTGAATTGCAAAATCTCATTCTTAATTGTTCTTTTCTGAAACTGAAATGAAAAACCTCATTTTAAATTGCTGTTTTCAGAATATCATATGAAAAGTTCTCATTTTAACTTAAAAATAGTGTCGTAACTTTTATAAAAATTTATTTATTATATTGTAAAAAAAATAATCGATTATTTGAATTACTGAATATAAATATTTTTCATAGGTTGGATTTCAATTAATAAAATAATTGAATATGTACGTATTATTCGTAATTGCAATTGGATTTTAGATTTTTCTTTGAAAAATTTAAATTTAATTCGAAAGAATACTTTGATTTTGAGTAATTTATTTCATTATAAAAGTTATTTTAAAATTCTGATAAATATACAAATATAAAATATGATAGAAAAAAATTTAAATTTTTGTGAAAAATGTATTGTTTACAATTACAAAGTGGGGCTGATTCAAACATATTTGAAAATAAATCGATAACTTCTAATTTTTATAAGGAGGACCTTACATACATGTTAGGAGCGGAGCTATGGAGGCTCAAAGTAGGGTATCACTTTAAAGATCTTGATAAGACCTTTATTTATCTTATATATATATATTTCGCGTTATATATTTTCAACTATATTTCGCAAGATCTTGAACAAGTGTTTTCTATATATAGCCCAACATATTCGACCGACTTTATTATAAGGACTGCACACGAAAAAATCCGTGCATACTCTTGGGCCTATAACTTTTGATGTAATGAAAAATATATAATTCTGTTAACTGGTTTACATTTGTCATTATGCTCACTAGCCATGTGCTAAGTTTCATGGTTATAACGAAAGTTTTTCTTAAAATGGAAGTTGAACAAAAAAACACCTAAAGACATAATTCAAATTTTTCATGAAGTCTTACATTGGTCATGTAAAACAATTGCTAGGAAGGCAGTTGTGTCAAAAAATACAGTTTCTTGGGTCATAATATCATAGAAGAAAAATAGTATATTCAGGCTGTATGACTCATCTCTGGAAGAAAAGTGTCACAAAAAGTTATTACTTTGAATCTTTATCAGAAAAGTTGAAGGGAAATCTAGCCTGAAGACGTATAAAGTACAAAAAAATCCTAATAGAAACGCAAGCAAGAATTTGGAGGTAAAAAATAACATGAAAGTACTTCAGACGATTTTTTTCAGAAATTTTATTGCTGCATAATAGACGATGAAACGCTTTGTACAGGCTGACTTTTTTCAACTTCCTGGCCAGGAATTCTATGTCGCAGATGCTAGAGGGAATATGGCAGAAATATCGTGTATCAAAGATATCAAAATTCCCAAGTAGTTTTTGTTTGGGAAGCCATATGCATATGCGGAAAAGAATCACTTCATTCACAAAAAATGGTTCCATAAACTCAGAAATATACGTGAATGAGTGTCTTTAGAAAAGTCGTCTCCCTTTCCTAAGAAAATACAATTACAGCATTACAGCAACGAAACAATGGAGTGGTAATAAAGAAATTGTTTTTACCGAAAGAGGCTAATCCATCAAATTGTTCGGAACTCCGTGCAATTGAAAGATATTTGCCTCTAGTAAAAAATAATTTAAAGGACATTAAAAGCTCACCTTAAAATGAAAAGGAGTTTAAAAATAAGTGGACTTATTCGAGAAAAAAAAGTGACCGAAACACAATAAAACCTTTAATTGGAAGATTTCTGGAAAATATCAGATATTTCCTTAAAAACCAATAGGAAATAATTTATTCTTTTATGTTTAGAACTTGAACATAACAGTTATTAATAAAAATATAATAAAAAAAATCGCCCATTGGTTTAGTTTCTATAAGCAGATTTGTATGCACTATGGCTTTATATAGGGTGATCGATACGGTTTTCCAACCGGTTTTTAAACCGGTTTTTTCTGTCAACGTGCTGTCGGTTTTTTCAAAATGTTCATTTTTCGAATGTCGAATAGACCTGTTTTTTAAACACAAAAACCGGTTTTAAAAATAGCTTTTTATTTCAAAAAACATGTACTAAATACTGATATTTGAATCGAAATTTATGAATATTTTTTAGAGTATTATTTGTAATGTTTTAAAAATATAGTTTAAGGTTAAAACGAAATTAATTATTGTAATATTAAATAAATAAATTAGTAATAATATAATTTATTTATAATATCCTCCCGGAAAAGGAGTTAACCGATCATAAATCCCTTAAATGTAGTAAGATTTTTTTTTTTACAAATGTAAGTTCCATATAAGTTAAAATCTGTGTTCCGAATTTCATGAAGATCGGTCCATAATTGAACATAGTATTGGCCCACAATTCCACAGGTTTAGAAAAGAAGACACTTCCCCGAATTTGGTGCACATAATTGAGTAGGGTATTGTCGGACTTGACCGACTATTTCTTTCTCGTTCTTATTGGATTAATAGTTATTTCCAAAAATAATTATGTGTAATATATTTTAACTTGGACATCATAATATTTATTGATTTTTCTTTAAGAAATGTAGTCTTTTTCAAAATACCAACTATTCGAACTATTCGAAAACCGGTTTCTCCAAAAAGTCGAATAATCGATCACCCTAGTTTTATAGTTTTAAAAAAAAGTCGACTTTTAGATTTTTCGACTTTTTTAATTTTTAAATAGTCGTTTTTTCGACTTGTTTTTTAATTTTGGAATAGTCGACTTTTCGACTTTTTCGGACTAATTTCGAATTTTTCCGACTATTTTCGACTTTTTCCGACTATTTTCAACTTTTCGAAAATTTTTTATTATTTGTCTTATAACAACTTTACAAATATAAATACAATGCAATCAAATATATTGATTAATTAACATACTATCTATCCAATGAAAGTGCTGTTTACACACAAAAATATGTATTTACTATACGAACGTTTTGATGATATATAAATAAAAGCTGCTAAGAAACTATTCCTTTTAAATAGAATAATTTTTTAAACATTTTCCTCCTACATATTTCCGACTTTTTGACTATTTTCGACTTTTCGACTTTTTCCGACTTTTCGACTATTTTCGACTTTTTGACTATTTTCGACTTTTGGCATCTCGACAATTTTCAAATCAAAAAGTCGATTTTGACTTTTCGACTTTTTACAACAAAATGTCGATTGTTCGATTATTCAAAAGTCGATTTGATAAACCCTAGTATGTACGAATTTTTTCGTGCGCAGTCCTTATATTTTTTTTTTGTAATTAGTTAAAGAACAAAATTATCTATCGAATAAATGAAGTTGATATTTTGAGTCCAAAAATAAAAGACTGAAAATTGCACAAATTAAAAAACAGATAGACAGACGGACGGACATCTGGAAAATCTTAAAATTACAAAAATGCATTTTTACTTACTGATCAATAAAGAAACAAAATGTTGATATTAATATTATTTCATAAAGTCTCGCATGTGGAAGTAAACTCTATAATATTTAATAAACATGACATTAAACTAATAATTTTTGATTTTGTTTGTAGAATCAATTTTATATGCTGTATTTTAAAATATGTTTGTTATATATTATTTTTGTAACATGAATATATAATTATAAAACAATTACAATATCAAAATCATCATATAAATTATTGCAAAAACAAACTAATGTCGTAATTAAAAAAAAAAAATATTTACTAAAATAACATTCTCATATGACGATTATAAACCAATCATGTATAGTAAAGGTGAAAAGGTGCTGACAAGCGTTATTAAAATACTTAGAATAGAATATTTGTACAAGATCTTGATCTCTTACCTGTGATCGTGAAGCTGGACCATCAATATCGTTCAACGATATTTGATTATAAGCGGTTGTACTACTACCAGCACCAGATGTTGGCATTTTTCTATTGTTATCGGGTGTTATTGTATGAATACTTCGGTTTAAAGGTTGTTGTAAATTTTGATATTCAATTGGTTTTGGCGGTAGTTCAGGAGGAATACTACTATTAGCTATTTGATTACGAAATATTGCACTATTTTCTGGTATATTTTGATATTTTGGTTGGGGTTTTTGTACTTGTTGCTGTTGGATTTGCGTTGGCAGTAGTTGATGATTGGGAGATTCTTCGTCGTAGATATCGTTGTAATTATGTTGATAATCTTGTAGCTGTTCTTGTTGTTGTTGCTGTTGTGATGATGCATAACCATTTAAGCCAAAGAATTTTGATTTAGCTTCATTTAGAGCTGCTTTCACTGCAGCTATGCTATGACTTGTATCGTTCAGTTCCGATTGTGAATGTTGACTAAGCGGTCGATTAAAACTATTGAATGTATCTGAGTTTATAGCTACTGCTGCTGTTGTAGGTATTGATGTTTCTGTTGTTGTTCCTATTGTTGCATTCGTTTGTATTAACGACGTTGGTGATGACGTTAATGTATTCGTTATTGTTGTAGCTGCTGCTGTTGTTGTTGCTATTGATGGTGAGTGTTGTATTTGTTGTTGTGCTGTTAGAGGTGGTGATGCGGTGGTTATTACTGGCTTTATAGGTGTTGATGTTTTATATGGTGTCGCATATACAGCTGCATTATTACCTGTATTGGGAGGTATTTCATTCAAGTTCCGATTGCCATTTATTTGAAGTTGTTGTTGTTGCAATTTCTGTTGTGGTGTATTATTGTTTTCATTAAATTTAAATGTAATATCTGTAAAGGGCGTTGAATGTGCTGCTCCATTTGTTTTCGATGACGTTGTTGTTGGTGGTGGTGTTGTTATTGTTCCTGCATTTGTATTACTGTTTGTTGCCATTGTTGGCGCTTTTGTCATTTTAGGTGTGCTACTACTGTTCATTGCCACCGTTGTTGCATTCATATTTGTGGTCATATTATTTAGATTGTCATACATACTTATCGGTCTATCATCATATGTTTCCATTATACCATTACAACTATTAATACTATTATTAGGGGGATTAATCATGACGATATAAATATTTTGCTAATACTTTTTTTCAGTTTGTATGATTTAATTTTAATTCAACAAGATTTTCATGTAAGTGTAGTAGTAATACGATTAATTTAAGTAAACAACAGTATAATCCGTATTTATTGATTCATTGCCGTTCATATTCAAGTATCTGAAAGAAAATGATAATAATCTTTAATATAATTTGAAAATATGGAAAGATACACACTTTTAATAAAAAATAGTTGTAAAGTTTTTAAATCATTAATCTGGAGTTTAAAGTCTAAATTTTAATATAAATTGTTTCAGAATTAATAACACTATCTTACAAAGTGATAAAAGTTGGATATACTTTTAATATAACCTAACTTAGGTTAGATTTAGAGTTATTAAGGTTTAGGTTGTTTTTTAATATCCAATAAAACTAAAAATTTTCCTAAAATTAAAGAAATAAAAATTACCAGAATATATATAAAAAAATCTTACAAAAGGTGTAATTTAACAAGTTGAAAGTATATAGTTGGTTACGACTGGTCATATATTATCCTATACCATTTGATATGTGCATGAAAATCCGGGGATTTTTGTCTTACAGTAGACTCGCGGAAACGTGAACTAATTTTTACCAAGGATATTCACGTTTTCGATTTGTATACATAAATATAAAACTTTTTTTTTAACGAACAAAAACAGGTATTATATGCTTTTAGGATTAGGAATAAAAACATTTTATTCTTATTCGGGGATTCCCAATTTATAAACACCAAAAATAAAAAAAATTGTTCACGTTTTTGAGCTTTAATTTTTTGTTCACGTTTTAGAATAGTCTATGTAAAAAAAATTGTTCACATTTCTGAGTCGTTCACGTTTTTGAGTGTTCACGTTTTTCGAGTGCACTGTATGTTATTTATGCACTTTAGGGTGATGCCTAAAACGTGGCGTTATATGAGAGCTGTAGCCAATTACTGGCCGATCCTTATAAAATTTTGCATTGCGATTTATATTTATATAGTACTGATTTGTGTAAAATATTAATATTAAAAAATTGTATAGGATTTATGCCCATTAGAGAGATTTTTTAAGCAGAGGTTAATATGGAATTATGAAATTCGGAATACAAATATCGTCCATTCCATGAGAGATTTATAAAAAATGCCAATTTTTTTTACTGGTCATCCAATTTGGTTCATATTTGATACGCATATAATCTATGGAGCCATTTAAACATCTCCATTTTTATTTTTTGGAATTTTGAAAAATTTTCGAATTTATTCACGATTTTGATTTTCCGAAAAGTCAAAAAAATCGGAAAAGTGTGCAACTTTAAATATTAATAACTTTAAAAGTTTTTAAAGGATTTTAATGATTTAAACTGCATGTAGAAGATGAATATGTCCTCTTTTAATGTAGCAATTTAGAAATAATATTGCAATTTAAAAATGCATTCATAATGCAGATGCAATTTTATGATGCATTTTTGAAAAATTTCTACCCTTTCGATTTTATATATTTTTTTTTAATATGTTAAAAAGCAATATCTTTACTATAAAATGCAAAAATATTTGTTCTGGGATAGTAAAATCTACTATTTTTAATATATATTTTTTTTTTTTTTAATTTAAATTTTTCAACAAATTTTGATTTTTAACTTTTTTTGGTGATACTCTTTTAGTAATATGTAGCTTCAAAAGTTTTTTAAGATAAATATTGTAAATAATATTGTATGAATCAAAAGTAATTTTTTTTGCTAATGATGCACTCACGAAAAGAATGCAATTTTCGGATGCATTTTTAAGAAATTTCTACCCTTTTGATTTTAAATATTTTTGCTTAATATTGAAGACAAATATGTTTATTATATAAAACATTAGCACTTAATCTGGGACAAATAGGTTTTCTACCGCAAATAACAAATTATTATTATGATTAAAATTAATTTTAAAATAAGCTCATAAAAATTAAAAAATACAAAAATTTACATTTTTTTTTATGAAAAAATTTGAAGAAATATTTAAAATTTTTTTTTTTTAAATAGTGAACTATTTTATCCCAGAACAATTTATATTGCAATTTTTAGGAAACATAATAATGTTTTTTATATCAGAAGAAGATAAAAATTTAAAGAGTAGAAATTTTTCAAAAATGCATACTAAAATTTCATTTGCATTTTTAAATAATAATATTATTTTTAAATTACTACCTTTATAGAGAACATATTCTTCTTATATATGCAATTTAAATTATTTAGATATATTGTTGTTTAAAGTTCGACACTTTTGCAAAAGTGCACAAATTGTATGGGGGTAGGTGAAATAATGGACAGATCGAGATATCTTCAAAATTGCGATCTACATTGCGCGAACGGACGGACGCACATCGTTAAATCGACTTAGAAAATGATTCTAAGCTAATTTGTATAAATTAATATTTTTGGGTATTACAAATATCAGCACAAACGCATATTATCCTCCCTACCTATGGTGGTGTAGGGTATAAAAAGTACAAATTAAAAAAAAAAATATACATTTAAATTAAAAAAGACAAATTTTCAAAAAGTACATTTTTTTTAATACCAAGGAAGTGCTTCATTTTTCAAAATTATTTTTTTTTTTAATAAAATTAAAAAATAATAAAAAAGTACCAATTTTTAAATTAGGCACCAATATAAAAAAAATATAAAATTAAATTTTCGAGAAATAGTATAATTTACCACTTATTTTCAGAAAATTATAAATTTAAGTTTAAAATTGGACTTTTTCGATTCCGGGAAATGAAATATAAAGGAATTTTTTTGTAACCCTACTAATTTTTTGTTATTTTCGGTTTTGAGTATAGTTATTTCAGTATTAATTGTGACAATGTTTAGTTTTTATGACGAGTTGAAGTCATTTGCATATTACATTTTAATTTTAGTAAAATGGGGTTACTAATTATGGTCACCAAAGGTCTTCTTAAGTTTATGGAACTGGATTTCTCGTCATGTTTTTTTTAATACACTCCGTTGCAGAACTATAAATGCACCTTATTAATGCGGATTTCTGGAGACATAAATTTGTAGAATAATGGAAATCGGCAATGTGTAAAAGCAATTGAAATAGAAAATATTTTTATTAATAATTTTTTTCTATTTTGAATTTTACTTTGTATTTTAAGGTAAAAATTACTAAGCAGTGTTTCATAACTATAAATACATTTAAATAAAAACTTCAAAGTTTTTAAAACGGAAAGAACAAATTATAAAAAGAATATAAATTAATAATGAGCAGGGCAAGTTTTTATATGCACAAAAATAATTGAAATATGCGCTTGAAAAAGCACGAAAAAATGGTATAATATGAACAGAAATATGCAAAAATAGCATGTATATGTATATAAAAAGCAACGAATTTATGCATTCTTATATATTAATGTGTAGAAAATATGCACATAAATGCATTTTTTATCTTTCAATTTCAAATATATTTCAATGTCTATAAAAATATAACAATTCTAATTTTAAGTACCATACTTGACGCTTCCGAATTTTTTTTTTCTTTACAATATTTACAATGTACTCAAAATACTCACAAAATAATTTTAGAAATCATTTGATTAAACTCCAAAAAATCACCAAAAAATTTTGTTTTTGTTAAGAAAACTAATTTTTGTATCCATTATATGCAAATTTATGCAATGATTTAAAATATAAGCATTTTTTGTGAAATTCTTTTGAAATATGCAAATGCTTACTTTCCAAGCGAAAAGCTTGAAAAACTTGCCCTGATAATGAGTATGTACAATTATATGTTTAAATATTGAAACAAATTTTCTCCGACGCTCACTTTACCAGTGTTGCCATCATGTTTTCGTTTAAGGACCTCCTGCCACAATTATTAGTTATTTTGGATGGAAGTCACTTTCACATTTGTGGTTTTAAGAATAAATCCCAAGGAATAACAATCCTCAAATATTTCCAATTGGACGATTCAAAAATATAATATTATTGTAATGTGTGTATATATTTGATGGTTGAATTGTATGGACTGGAGCGTTCTTTTGGTTGGAAATTGTCTCATATCTGCGAAAATTGTCTACAAAAGGAACTAGTTGATTATCTAAATACTCCATAGAATCTTCGTGGGTGCAAAGATCTCAAACGTATTGCAAATGAGCCTATGAGATTCATTTAAATAAAATATCAAAAGTCCTTTAGTAGGCTAGTGTTATACAGTTTTTATATAGAATAATTTAATTTAATCCACTTTTAATAGTAATGGGATGAATCTGTGAAAGAATTTTCCATAGTTCCATAAAAATACATCTTGGTGGTAAATCTTCAATGAGTTTGGGATTTTTCTCTGTGCTTGTAATAGTTGCGCTGACGTATTCTAGCCTTTTCACGAATTATTTAGAGTAAATTGGAGTGTAATAAGGCGAACTTGTTGCCTTCGTGGAAAATTTTCGCAGATATGACCCAATTTTCCATCAGACCACACGATTCGCCTGACAAAAATGTGCATACATTACAAAAATATGATTTTTTTGATAGCCTGCAAGATTTCTGGATCAAACCCCAATTGGACAAATTTGGACATTGTTATTCCGTCGGATTTATTCTGAAAACCAGAAATATAAAAGTGATTTCCATTCAAAAAGTGGTAAAGGTAAAGTGAATGTCGACCAAAATTTTTCTTTTCGATATTTTAAAAATTATTAACTTATTATTAATTATTAACTTAAATTCTTCTTATAATTTGTTCTTTCCGTTTTACAAATTTTGAAATTTTTATTTAAGTGTATTTATAGTTATGAAACACTGCTAAGTCATTTTTATCTTAAAATACATAGTAAAATTCAAAGTAGAAAAAATTGTTCACAGAAATATTTTCTATTTCAATTGCTTTTACATATTGCCAATTTTCATTATTCTACGACTTTTATATCTTCCGAAATCCGCAATAATAGTCTGTATTTATAGTTCTGTAACGGAGTGTATATTCAAAATTATTACGTTTAGGTTGAGGTCTTAAAAAAAGTAACAATTAAAAAAAAAAATAACAAGTATTTTAAAAAGTTTAAATTTTGAAAGCAAATACAACTTTTCCAAAAATTTTACCTTTTTGCAAAAAATAATGCCAAGTTTCATATGTCTTTTCCAAAGTGTATTTGATTTTTAAATAAATGTGTTTTTTATTAGGAAATCATTACTAAATAAATTTCTAAAATAATAAAAACATTTACCAAAAAAATTATAGCAATATAAAATTTTGGTTTTTATTACTGAAAAACTTGTCACATAAAACTGTCAACAACTAAAGAAGATAGAGACATTTATACTAGATAAAAGACAAATTAACACTATAATTTACAACAAAGGCAAATATTTAATAAATAAATGAAATTTGTATATCAACAAATAAATCATAATAACAAATTGTTTGCTTGGCAATGCCCATTGACACACTAACACACACACACACATACATATGTACATACATATAGGCACTCGAATTTAAAAAAAGTATATTCAAACATCATTATCACAAGTTGTTAATAATAATTATGTACAATGTACGTAGGCTGGCTCTTATATGAATAGTTCTTATAAAAAGAAACATGTGTTTGTATTTACATTAACCATAAACAATAAAAAAAGAAGAAAAAAATATTAATATAAAAATCTTCATAAAATATTTTTTTATGAATGAATTAAAGTGGTTTTTGTGCATGGAAATATAAATAAAATTAAACAAAAAATTCGAATAAAAACCTCATTATAACAAAATTTTAATTTTCTATTTAAATAAAACTTAAGTGTGTGAGTATAATTGTAACTACAGTGTACTCTATTTTTTCGAAATTCTATGCCAAGTAAATTTATTTTGTTTTTTTTCTTTTAAGATTTAGTTTACTTTATAAATGACAAAACAAAAGTGTTCTAGTTTAGAAGCATTCATACCAATGAACAATGAACCAACCAGTTTTTTTTTACTTGAATTTTTCATAGCCAAAAATACATTTTATTTAACTAAAACAAGACAATATTTGGTATGCAAGTATTGTAGATTTTGAAGTAGCCTCTTTAGAATATATATTATGTATGTATTTCTATTTATATATATATAATACATTTGGTTTATATCTATTATGACTGACTGTATTTAGTGTATATTTATGACAAGTTATTTAAAAAAAGTATTTTGTTTACTTGGCGATAATGGTTTTTTAGCTAAATTTTGTATGTGGTTAATGAACTATTTACTTATTATTGCGACATAGCATTACGAAAAAAATAATAATAATGACCATAAAATAATTATTTTGCATAAACTTAACTGAATAAAACAATTAAAAAAGGTGTGTTTTAGTAAAAGTATAAATATACAACGTATAAATATTTAAATAATGCTAAAACAGGTGGTTGCAACAGTAAAAATGTGTTTTTGTGCGTTTTTAAAGGCAACAGGTTGCCAAAAAAAATTTCCCTTTGTTAAACATTTCGAAAATAGTGACTAATTCTTTAGTATAGGTATTAGGGTATCCAATCGATTAACCGTCGTTCGGTTATCCGGTTAATTTTTGTCGATTAACTGTCCGAATAAATTAAAACTGTATAATTTCGAATAACGAATAAACCGAATAACTTGTGTCGAATAACCGGTTAACCGAAATATAGTTTTCTTGAGTTATAAATTATAATTTTTTTTATTTTTATGACAAATTTATGTAAATTACATAAACTGTTACATTCCAGTAAAAAATAAAAATAATTTTTACTGAGGTACTTTTTCTTCTGCTTTATAAGTAATAAAACAGGATATATATAGAAAGATTTAAATGAATTGTTCGCTATAAGACGTACACAAAAATATTAATTTACACTTTTAACAAAATATCATTCTTATAAGGAAAATACGCTTACATGAAAAATGTATTAAATATAGCGGAATTAATAGAATATTTTGTAGTATTTGCTTAAAAATTAAAATTTTTCATACAAATAGGAGAAAATAATTACGAAATGATCCCCTTGTAAAATAATTCGATCTTATATTATGTTTCTAAGTCACTATTTCAATAGATTAAATTCTATAATTTGTGTAATTTATATGTTTTACATATATAACTATGGTTATTTGGTTAATCGAATAATTTGTCAATAATCGGTTATTAACCGATCAACTTTTAACCTCGAATAACCTCGGTTTTTAAACCGGTTTTTTCAGTCAATGTGCTGTCGGTTTTTTCAAAATGTTCAATTTTTGAATGTCGAATAGACCGGTTTTTTTAAACACAAAAAACCGGTTTTAAAAATACCTTTTTATTTCAAAAACCATGCACTAAATATTGATATTTGAATCGAAATTTATGATTATTTTTTTTAATATTCATAAAGTATGATTTTTAATGGCTTAAAAATATAGTTTAAGATTAAATAAATAAGTAATAATTATCCTTAATGTAATATTTTTGCACCTAATTTAAATGTTTTAGTTTTTTTTTTATTCAGCGAAGAAATTGTTTTTCAAAGATTTTGTTTTAAAAGAGTTTCACCTGCAGAATCTTTTCAATAAAATTGATTCTTGCTTTTTTCATATTAACCCATGGTTTCTGTTTATGCTAAGTAAATGTTAATATAATTTTTGATGATTATTTTCTTACAATTTTTATACCCTACATGCCTATTATGCGTTTGTACTGATGTTTGTAACACCCAAAAATAAGACCCACCTTCGTTTGTACCAATCGGCTTCAAGTCGATTTAACGATGTCCGTCTGTCCATTCATGTAAAATTTGTAATCAAAATACAGGTCCCAATTTTGGTTTCTTATAGTCCAAGAACGAAGCGTGTTGAAATTGGTTATAATAGGTCCATTATTTCCCCTAGCCCCCATATAAATAACCTACGAGAAAATGGGTTTAACGATCATAAATCCCTTAAATGTAGCAGTAATTTTTGCACATCTAAGTTCCATATATGTTTAAACCTGTATGCCGAATTTTATGAAGATCGGTCCATAATTGACCATTGTACTGGTCCACAATTCCACAGGTCTATAAAAAAAGGCCCCTACCCGAATTTTGTTGCACTCAATGGTGTAGGTTATTGTCGGCCTTGACCGACCATATCTTTTTTTCTCGTTCTTAATGGGTTAATGTTATTTCCAAAAATAAAAATGATTTATTGAATTTTCTTTGAGAAATGTAGTTTTTTGATAGAAATATTAACTTCTGCAAAAAAACCGGTTAACCGGTTTTTTCTGAATTTTAAAAAGTGCAACCGGTTTTTTCAAAAAACCAACTATTCGAAAACCGGTTTCTCCAAAAAGTCGAATAATCGATCACCCTAGTATGTAGGCATTCGTTTTTAATTTATTTAAAAATTGCTCTACTTATTTATCATGCATTTGATATGTATGTTTTATTTCACCGCAACATGTTGACAGCAACATGATTTGTTTAGAAATCTAATATACACACAAGTTTTTTTAATATTGATAACGTGATTGGTTTTAAATGAATATAAAAAAATCAATAAAATAAAAATTCTCACGACATACAATACATACATAATCTCTAGATCTTCCCTTAATTTTGTAATTCATTTTTAAAATTAAAAAATTAATTTTAAAAATGAAATAGGTTTGTGATAATATACACTCTTATACATTTTCTTACAGATGATAATAATTATTATCAACAGATTTTGCACTATATCATTAACTATCTTTAGCTTCAGATATAAATATGTTATTTTGCTTTGAAAATCATCCAGCATTTCTATCCAAAAATCGTTCTGGTTTTCACACATTTTTAAGCTATTAAATATTAGTTTCGAAGAAATTCAGTTGCGTAATTACTTAAATTGTCAATTCATTAATTATAATGCTTTTTCACAATTTTTCAATAACATTTAACGTATTATAAAAATTTCAATATATTAATTTGTTTTAACCATTTTCTGTTTGAAACACACCTTTTTATTATAAACATGTTGATCAATATTCAAAATAAGGACTGCGCACGAAAAAATCCGTGCATGCTCTTGGGCTTATAACTTTTGATGTGGTGAAAAATAAATAATTCTGTTAACTGGTTTATATTTTTCGTTATGCTCACTAGCCATGTGCTAAGTTTCATGGTAATAGCAAAACTAGTTTTTCTTAAAATGGAAATTGTATAAAAAACACCTAAAACATAATTAAAAGTTCTCACGAAATCTTACATCGGTCATATAAAACAATTGCTAGGAAGGCAGTTGTGTCATAAAATACAGTTTTTTGGGTCATAATATTATAAAAAGAAGTCACGGTCACTAAATGGAAACCTGGTAGTGGAAGAAAAATAGTATTTTAAGGCTGTAGGGCTCAGACAAAATAGAAAGGATTTTGGGAAAGAAAATCCCATCATCTCTGGAAGAAAAGTGTCACAAAAAGTTAATTGTTTTGAATCTTTTTCACAAAAGTTGAAAGGAAATTTAGCATAAAGAAGTATAAAGTACAAAAAAAGTCCTAATAGAAACGCAAGCAAGAATTTGGAGGTAAAAAAAAAAACAAAATGAAAGAACTTCAGACGAATTTTTTCATAATAATGATTTGTGTATAATAGACGATGAAGCGTTCATAAAGGCTGACTTTTTTCGAATTCCTGGCTAGGAATTCTATAATGCAGATGCTAGAGGGAATGTGAAAGAAAAATATCGTCTATCAAAGAAATCAATATACCCCAGGTGAAACTTGGGAAGCCATATGCATATGAGTGGAAAAAGCACTTAATTCATAAAAAATGGTTCCATTACCATAGAAATATACTTGAATGAGTGCCTTTGGAAAAGATTTCTCCCTTTCCTAAGAAAATACAATGTATCTGCTTTTTTCTGGCCTGTTCTCGCTCCTTCTCATTAAAACATAGCAATGGAGTGGTAACAAACAAATTATTAGTATTTGTACCGAAATAAGCTTATCCATTAAATTACCCGAAACTCCTTGCAATTGAAAGATATTGAGCTCTAGTTAAAAATAATTTAAAGGAAATTAAAAGCTTCGCATAAAATGAAACGGACTTTAAAAATAAGTGGACTTATTCGAGCAAAGAAATAACCGAAACACAATAATACCTTCAATTTGAAGAAATTTGGAAAAGATCAGATAGTTCCTTGAAAATCAACAAAAAGTAATTTATTCTTCTATATTTAGAACTTGAACATAACAGTCATTAATAAAAAAATAATTTAAGAAAAATTCTCCCACAGAGAAATTCACAGTGTCACATTTGGCATTTTTAGAACGACAAAAATCCAGTTTTGTAGATACTGGTCTGAAATGGTATATTCTGTTAATAGATAAGGCCATAAACATATCCACTCAAAATGGGAGGGGAGGACTACTGCCGCTCCCATACTGAAAAAAATTATTTTATACGTATGAATTTCAGACATATTTTTGTAAATTTTATTAAAATAAAGGATATTTTAAAAGTAGGCGTGGCAAGATCTAATCAGACCAATATTAGTGTAACACTTGAATAACAAATTTTCAGCCATTACCATAAAATGTTTAAATAATTCTTAAAAAATAACTAATATGAGATACCGCACATTTTATACTAATATTTTAAAAGATCGCGAAAAGTCGCAGCTAAAATTCTCAAATATAATTTTATAGATATTCTTTTATATAGCAATTGTATTTTTGAATTGGAACTCGTTGGAACTTTTTAGTTCCGGTCCATTATAAATAGAATTTCCCAAAAATATATTTTTTAATATTATGATTTCTTTTAAATAAAAAACAATATTTTCAGTATTGACGTTTTAATCTAGGAAATTACAATAGAATAGTTTAGATACAATTACTATTACATACAAAAAAAAATCATATAAACATCTGCAGTAATTGCCGAGATATATGAAGTTAAAGTTACATACTTCATTACAAAAGTTGTAAAACAAAATTAAAATGTTTTTAAAAGTTGCAACTTTGAAAATCCATAATTCGCGCTTTAGACACTTTCCAACACTTTTAGTATTTTTTGCATAATATATGACATGTTTACTAATATATGTGAAAAGAAAAACTTCAATTCATTAGCTTTTATTTTCGTATTTTTGTCGTTCTAATTTGGATAAATGTGACACTGTGCATTGGTTTACTTTCTATAAGCAGATTTGTATGCACGGATTTTTTCGTGCGCAGTCCGAATTTTTTTAGAGTGTATATAACATGGAAATAAAATTTAAGTTAAACGAATACTTTGCTTAAACCTGATTTGTGAAATTTTGTTTTAGAACTTATTATTGAGATATTTTAAAAAATTTAAAATAATGTGAACAAACTATTCATTCATTTTGAAGTATGTATATAAATACATACCCAGCAAAAACTTTGGTTGCCATGTAATGAGTTAAGAAGCTAAAATAATGGCTCTTCACTACTTACACATTAGCTGAATAACTCATTATTTTAACATGGTGATGACATTAGAGGAAACTACTTACCCTATACATTACTTAGATGTCATTACAATAACTAATTACTTTCAAGCTGTTAAATAGCGCTTTGATTTTAAAGCATTACTGAAGTCATGATTAGTAATAACAATAGGAACTAGTTACATTTTAGGTTATAAATAAGTGATGAAATGTCAGGATATAAAATATTTTTTTCGTTGTTGTAAAAAGATTTTTTAAAATGTAAATAAAATTAATGTAATAAAAATAAACTTTTTCAGATTACAAATTCATTTATGTACCCCTTCTTCAAATATATGAATTGGTAACTGCATTATAAAAATCAATAAAAGTTTATATTTTAAAAATCTGATCATAAATAATTATTTACATTCGGGTTATAAATAATTAATTAGTTACTAAACAAGTCTATGTAATACTGACAGTATGTTGTCATTACAAAGTAACTACATCCGTAACTACATGTCATTACCAAGTTTTTGCTGGGTAGTTTAAAAATGATGGATATTACAACTTTTAATATTGATTTAACTCAGACCATGTTTTTTGTTATTTCATAATAATGAGATTTATGATCATTTACAAGACTCGTAAATATATAGGACTTGATAAATAACACAGGAAAACACTGACTTGATAAATAACACAGGAAAACACTGACCAATGCCGGGAAAAAAATAATATAATAACAAAAATATGCCCAAACAAATCCGAAATACTTAAAAATATATTAACAACATTTTCCTTTCCCTAATCGAAGTTAAAAATTTCATTTGTTCAAGAAATAAGTAAACTTTAAAAAAAAAAACAGACCTAAAAAAATACATAACAAAAATTTAAGAGAACGCGTTTCTTTGCTCCCTGATAGAAAAAACCTAGCTGCGTTAGGATTTGTAGATTTATAAGTAAGTCGATTTTTATTTTTTGAATACGTCTGGGAGCTTCAGAAAGCTTTGGAAAGAGAAAAAATGTTTAGAAAAAGACACATAAATCCGATTATCTCCGCTCCCTAATAGAAATTTCAAAATCTGGTTCCGTTAGGATTTGTAGAACAAATAGTTTTATAATTAAAAAGTTATTAAATAAGGACTGCGCACGAAAAAAATCCGTGCATGCAAATCTGCTTGTAGAAACTAAACCAGAGGGCGAATTTTTTTTTAAATTATGTTTTTATTAGTGACTGTTATTTTCAAATTCTAAGCATAAAATAATAAATTATTTCCTGTTGGTTTTTAAAGAAATATCCGATCTTTTCCAGAATTCTTCCAATTTAAGATTTTATTGTGTTTCGGTCACTTTTGTGCTCGAATGAGTCCACTTATTTTTAAAATCCGTTTCATTTTAAGCTAAGCTTTTAATATTCTTTAAATTATTTTTTACTAGAGCCCAATATCTTTCAATTGTTCGGAGTTCTGGACAATTTGATGGATTAGCATCTTTCGGTACAAACACTTACAATTTCTTTACTATCCATTGTTTTGTTGCTGTAATGAGAAGAAACTAGGCCAGAAAAAAGTGGATACACTGTATTTTCTTATGAAAAAGAGAATTCTTTTCCAAAGGCACTCATTCACGTATATTTCTGTGTTAATGGAATCATTTTTTATGAATGAAGTGCTTTTTTCCGCATATACATATGGCTTTCCAAAACAAAAACATTCTTTGGAATTTTAATTTCTTTGATACACGGTATTTTTCTGCCACATTTCCTCTAGCATCTGCAACATATAATTCCTGTCCAGGAAGTTGAAAAATGTCAGGATGTACGAGCGTTTCATCGTCTATTATACTCTGATCAAAAATATGGAAAAATTCGTCTAAAGAACTTTCACGTTATTTTTTCACTTCCAAATTCTTGCCTTGTGTTTCGATTAGGACTTTTTTGTACTTTATACGTCTTTAGCATAGATTTCCTTTCAACTTTTCTAATAAAAATTCAAAGCAATAAACTTTTTGTAGCACTAGAGATAAGGGGAATTTCTCTGAAAGTCCTTTCTATTTTGTCTGGGTCCTACAGCCTGAAGATATTATTTTTCTTCCATAACCTGATTTTCATTAATAACCATGACATCTTTATATAATATTATGACCCAAGAAACTGTATTCTTTGACACATCTGCCTTCCTAGCAATTGTTTTATATGACCGATGTAAGATTTCATGAAAAATTTGAATTATGTGTTTAGGTGTTTTTTGTTGAATTTCCATTTTAAGGAAAAATAGTTTTGCTATAACCATGAAACTTGGCACATAGCGAATGAGCATAATGACAAATCTAAACCAGTTAACAGAATTATTAATTTTTCACCACATCAAAAGTTATAAGCCCAAGAGCATGCACGGATATTTTCGTGCGCAGTCCTTAGTTTTTAAATTTTGTAAAAAAATTCTTCATATGTATGTTTTAAGACAAAGTATTTATTTCTAATAAGTTTTACAGTTTTTGTTTAATTTTTAAAATGTAAATCTTGTTATGTTTACATCAAAAATGCCTTAAGACTTAAAAAAAGTCCGATCGAAGTAACATAGCCGATCAATTTATGAGATGTTTTCTTCATTTTTTTTTTATTCATTTAAACTTTAAAAATTTTCCTTGGTCGTTTTTATAGGAAACTGAAAGCAAGTCTATTCAGGAATAAAAATTATGATGAGAAACATTTTCATGTTTAACTACAACAAATTGAGAAATAAACTTATGCTGATGTTAATACTTAATTTTTCAACATGATGATAAAGTCAAAACATACAATGACTTGATATTGATAATACTATCTAAGTGTCCAAATTTTCGCGGACAAATTTAATTATTTTAACATGTTATCATTCAAATTACTTATCAATTAAACAGTTTTGGTTAAGCAACATGTTGCTAAAAATATAAAAATTATATAATATATACATATATTAAAAAACTAATTGTTATTTATCAATATTTTTAAAGAACGAAATATAATATAGATACATATATATATATATATTTTTTAACAAAATCAAATCCTCTGACATTTATCCAGCTGATTTGAAAAGTTTTTTACAACAAATGTATGTATATTGCTAAACATGTTGCTAACAAATAATTTATGTATTTAGTAAAAGCATTTAAATGGAAATGATGGATTTTTTATTTAAAAATAATAACATGACATAAAATATAAACAATTTATTTTATTTAAATGTTTTTTCTTTTTTTTATAATTTAATTTTTTTCTCTTTACACACATGGTGCGTGCCGAAATTTGTTTACATTGTTCTATTTTGTGGGTCTTTGTAGGCGTTTTATTATTTCTTTTAAATAATGTATGAACTATTACCTTGAAACTAACATGTTAGTTCACAAAACTATAAAAAAAAATATAAACAATCAATAATAGGTAGTGGTTGTTGTTTTGTTTTCCAAAACATTTTATTATAGTATGTTTTTTAAAGTTTATTATCAATAGAAATTTAAAAACAGATTTTAAATAGAGTTTTTTTTTTTTTTTTTTTTTTTTTGATTAAATGTAAACGATAAGATATTAAACAATATTTAAAATTTTACTGAAGTAGTTTAAAAAACAAACTAAATTAAACAATAGTGGTCTTAAAAAAAAGTATGCATAAAAACCAAAACCTACGTATTTTTTAAAGTAAATAAAAATTTTAATATTGGACCTAAATAGCAGGGAAAAACAAAGTTCAACAACTTTTTCTTAACTAAATGAGAAGAAGAAGAAAAAAAGTTGCTTTAAAGACCAGTTACCAGAAACATTTTTAAAAGAAAACATTTTAAGTGTAGGTGTTTTATTATGTAGCATTTTTTATATATGTATTTCATTTAGAGATGATGAAGACTGACAGTCAGAAATAAAAATTTTATAACAAACCAAAAAGAACTAAATGTCCGCCCATATAATGTTTTTATTTCTTGTTGGATTTTTTTTCTTTCTTCAAGTGTTATGAGAATATTTTTTTTAATGATATTTAAGTAGTGTCTCGAAATGTATACACTATGCTATTCAATGTATCTGTGCAATTGCATTAAGGTGTTTTGTGTTTGTTATGTCTGCATTTGTATTTATTTATGGACTACGTATGAATTTGGCGGAAGTCAATCATAATAAGTACGAACAAAAGTTTCTTTTTTTGACATTAATTGTGCACGCACATAATTTAAACTCGTTTATTTGGTTTATAGTAAAATAGTTTGATATGTTTTGCGCCGGCGCACATTTGGTTTCAAAAATTAATTTAGAGTTACCAATTTTATTAGAAGATTTAAGGCAATTTCGAATATTTAATTTTCTATGAAATTGAGTAAATTTCAATAGAATTTGATTTTAGGTCATAAAGGCCTTCCTTACAGCATCATATATCAGATATAAACATTTCCAATACACCCTTTAAATTTTGAGTTATGAGTAAATACATTTTTTAAATTTTAAAAATTTTATTAATTTTTATTTTGAAAACTGTGGCAACTCTATAGCTTTAAGTGTGATTAACAGATTTTTTTGTATGGCCAAAACTTTTGTTGTATAAAAGATATCAAAATATTTTTTTTGCAATAAATTTGTCAAAGCTTGTATTTTAAGATGCCATATAAAAATTTAAAAATAATTTTTTGAACACATTTTTTTTCTAAAAATTATTTTTGAGACGTTTATCTTAAAATTTTTTTGTAGGAAGCTCTTTTGGTATACTTACTATAGATAAAATTTCATAGAGGTAAATTTTTTTAAATTTTAAATTTTGAAAAGTAATCTTTATGTTTATTAAATTTCTTCATATATTTCTAAACAAAGTATTTTATTTGTTGTTTTAATTGGTGCATCATACTTTTTGGGACAAAAATTAAAAAATTTTCGACAGTAGTTTTATAATTTTTAAAAAGTCAAACAAGATAATAATGTAATTTAAAAAATTATAAAACAACTGTAGAATATATTCGATTTTATCTGAAATAACTTACTAAGACTTTTCATATAATACTTTGTTTAGAAATATATGAAGAAATTTTTGATAAAATTTAGAAAATGCTTAATAAATTTTTTAGTTTCTAACCGATTTTAACCTTAGGATGACTGATAACGTTATGAGCGCTAAGTTATCCTCTTGGTCTGGCCAGACCACAGAACAGTTATATGTAAAAAGTTGGCCCTAGAAACAATTTATAGTAGCACTTTTGTCTTGATTTTGTGGATAGTAGTTATATATGTTAATATAAAGTGAAAATATTCTGCTAGACTTATAATAACAACTATTGCGATAAAACAAAAATAGATGAAAAATCTCATAAATTTGCACTTTAAAAAAAAAAACGCAATTTTAGGTTTATTTATAAATTATATGCATGGAAAGTGGATAAATATTGTAATTTTTATTAAAAATAATGTTTATCTAATATTACTTTGCTTGGCAATCATAAAAACATATGAATTTGCTTATTTACAATGTCTTAGGCTGGTAGTAATGTTTCATTTTTTACATCGAAGAATAATTTTGTGATTAATTTTACTATTCAATTACACCTAATTTTCATTATTTCGTCGTCTAAGGAGATAATTTGTCTTTCTATGGTATTTTTGTGTCATATTTAGCTTATTCTGCCGGAATGTATATTTTGAAACATGTACGTACAAGATAAGAATAGAGCTATTTATTCACGTACAAATTTATAACAGGAGTATATGATGACTCCAAGTTTTTAATGAAAATTACTCGAAGATCCTCTACGGTAGTTAATTTTCTAAATTATTTATGCTTTGGGTAAGTTTTTGAATTGTCAGATCGGAAAAAATAACAATGTATTCAAGGTACCTATTATTCAAGGTACCTATTGCAATTTATTTTTAATATCTTTAACAATAATAATAAGCACTTCTTTAGTAAATATTGTTTTAAAAATGTTTATAGTACTCGGTGGAAATTGTCTGGTTGGTAACTTTTTGTTATAGTAATAATGAGAGTTTTAAGTGGTTCCAATTAAGTACATTTGCAAATCAGATTTACTTTATTGCTGAATATCCAGTATTTCCCGAGCCTAACGTTGAATCTATATTAGAGAAATTTGTATCAAGACAAACCTCAAATTTTTGTTTGATTTGCAGATAATTTTTTATTTCTTTTAATTATAAAGGAAAACGTATGTCATAATAAACCATGCAAAAAGTACCAACAACAATTAAGATGGCGTCATTTACCAAGCATTATCAAGACAACGTTGTCAGAGCTCGAGCGCTAACAATTTTCTTTTAACGCTGCAATAATACTGACAAATTCAGTCTACATTAGACAAATCTTTATCTTGATAAAATCTTGACGTTTGTCTTAATAAAAATTTGTCTAATGTAGACTCAAAGTAACGTTTCGTCACCCTCATCTTCACTGTTTGGAAATGGCAGTTTCACATTATCTCGATTTCAAAGACTATACATCATTCCCTCTTCATCCTCTTCCTTTTTAGTTACTATAAGGCATTAAAATCTGGAAAGTCTATTTAATGGCATTTAATAACGCCCAAATCACATTTTATTGCATCAAGAATTAATTTTTTTGAAGGAATTTGCAAATTTTTCTCTAACTTAATTTTCGTTCATGAATGACGAACATTTACTCACAAATTTGGGTAAATTTAGTTTTATTCAGACATTTTATACTTTCAATAACATATTATGATTGTTTTTAGAATGATTGTACGTAGATGAATAAAAAGAAACACGTTTACAAAGAGAGAACACATTCTGGTCTATCCAGACCAAAAGGGTCAACTTAGCGTACTTTTTCTTTAAACCCAAAATTTTCCTAGTTATCGTACTCCAATCGATTCAAAATTGATTTCAATCGATTCAGTAGATATCAGTTATAGATATCATGTTCATCCTTTTTTGATTTTCTAATTAAAATATATTAAACTCCAAAGTCAAATTTGGTCTGACCAGACCAAGATAGTAATCCTAGGGTTAAAAATTGATATCTCGTTTTATTTTAAACAAAGTAGCATTTAAATGTTTGTATAAAAATATGTTTAGTCTTAACCCTGAAAGGATACACTTATTTTTATTACGAAAAAGCTGCACTTCGTCGAATCGGCGACGGTGATTTTAAATAAGTTTTGTACACAATAAAATCCTGAAAATTTTCCAAAATTGAACTTTTTGAATTATTTATTTTGTATATAAATGAAATAAAGTAAGAAAACTATTCAGTTTTCAAAATACTGCTTTCTGAGTAAAAAACGACATCACTGAAAAATGCGTCGTTGATTCGACGACGTGTAGTGTAAAGAAAAATACGAAAAAGTGCATCAGAATCGAAATTTTGAAAAAAATAAATAAATTTAAAAATGTAAAAAAATCATTACTTATTTGGAGTATATAAAAAGCTACAAATGAGCTAAAAATCTAAAAATTGCTTAAAATGAAGGGAGCTACGAGATCTTTAGTACAGGGACCTACCCTTTTGGAAGATCTAAAGAACAGACGGATGGACGGACATCATTAGATAATTAAGAATGAAATTATACTAAGTTAGTTTGAAATCGTTATTTTTATTTTGTACACTGTAGTGATTTTATTTCAATTTAACATGTTTTTATTTAATATTCAAAAAGTTTTAAAATAAAATTTTAATTATTATGCATTTGGGATTCGCTCCATTAAAAATTCTATAAAGTGTTAAAGAACCAAAGAATTTAATAAACATAATATATTTTGGAAAAATTAGATATTCAAAATGAATTTAATTTAGGAAATTGTCAACATTTTCAATAAATGGTTTGTAAGTTATTGTAAATCCCACACCCAGGGTTTTAAATAGTCATTTGGCAACTCTATTCAATTTAACTCGTTTCTTTCAAAATTTTCAAAACGGTAGTGTTGAATGAGCATTTTGTTGTATGAATGTTGTTGTCTACATATTTAACTACTCATAACTTAATGCTTCGTAACAAAAATGCTCCCACACGCAAGTGCAATTTAAGTAGATTTTAAGTTGTTTTTTTTTTATTTATTACGGAATAAATATATTTTTAATGTTTGTTTAAAATAAACATTCGCAAATGGAGCTTAAATAGTTTATTTTTCTTACATACATATCAATAAATTGAAACCAGAAATGAATTAAAAAAAAAACATAAACAAATAGCCAAGTTCAATTAAAATTTTTTTTGAAGTTTATTAAAAAACACTTCCCACACCGGTAACTTTTTAGTTGACCATAACAGAGTAACATGAAAATCAACATTTTAATTATGGGATGTACAATACAAACATAGATACATACATGTATGCATAGGTATGTGTGTATAAATTTAGTGTATTTAAAATTATTGAACCAAAACGATCTTAAATTATGTACGAGTACGATTAAATATTTTTTGCTTTTATATTAAGCCAGGGGTGGTGATTATATTAATACGCTCTTAAACAACAACAACATTTATACCAGAGTGTTTTTCGGTCGTTAATTTTTATGTATTTTTTTTCTTAACTCTTTACAATATCTTGTCTTAAATGAATTTTTAATATTATCGTTTGCATTTAAAGTCACTGGATTTTTTTTATTTTTCATTGTAAACACCCAAACAACATTCCATACCAGATTTTTTATAGTTTTTTTCTTTATCACAATTGTTTTGTGCCAAATATTTCTTGGGTCATTATTTTCATGGAAAATTATTTAGCTCTTCAAAAGAACATTCGATGCATTTCAATAATAAACGTTGGATAATTTGTTTTCTTTTTGTAAGTTTATAAAAAATGTATGTATGTAGACGATTGTAAACAATTTGCGGTTAAACATTTGGAACATAAAGTTAACGGCATGGTATTATTAAAATACCCTACCCCTTAAGGTGTGTAATAATAATGAATAAGACAGAAGTTTTAAATTTTTAAAAGGGTCATATACATAGAGTTTGTTTTATTAGGGTCTTACTTAAACCAACTCGCTACTTAATGACATATCCCTGCAGCAATTTAAATTTAAAAAAATATCATACATATTGACTTTATGAATTATACAAAAATAATATTTTAATCTCCCTAACTATAGAAGTAATGGCGTTTCAATGCTGAAAAGCCATTATAACAACTTATACAAGATTTAAAATCACAATAATGACAGTGTCATTCTTTATAAAGTCGTAAGGTCAAATATAATTCTTAAATATTTTAAAAATCTTCTTTTATAATTTTTCAATAAACAAAATAAAAATCTAAATAAAAAATTTGATTTCATATTCTAATTAAATTTTCAACCATTATCCGGCACGAAGGCACCAAACAATTTCAAGACAAAAGTTATACCAGAGCATTCGAGTTATGAGTGACAAATCCGTCTACACTAGGCAAATTGTTTATTGAAATTTATTTCTGATATTACACAAAGGATTAAAGTGAGACATGAGCCTAATAAAATTGTATTCTCAAGTATGGTGGCAGCACTGTAGAAGCGAAAAATAATTTCATAAGTGAAAACTATTAAATTGAGAAACCTTTCTCCAAATTTCAATCGTTTGAGGATGATTTGAGAGTAATTATATAACAATTACTTTCTTATGTCGCTTTATTTTCTGACTTAAATATTGGCTTTATTATACCCTTTGCATTTTGTGTTATAATCTGAAAAACATTTAATACTGTGGATGGATCAGATATTCTTTGCTAATAGTGTTGACCTTAATTTTCTGAATATATAAAATTTCACCAGAAATTCAAGATTTCACAAAAAATTCCAATAAAAACATTAAAAATACGAAATTTCACTAAATATTTTATGTTTGACCAAAAATTGGAAATTTCGCAAAAAGTTCAAAAATTCACTACAAATTTCCCCAAAAATTAAAAAGTTATCAAAATTAAAAATTTCACCAAAAACCTAAAATTTCTCAAAAATCCGAAATTTCATCAAAAATTCAAAATTTTACTTAAAATGACTTACACAATTAATCACATATTTGTATGCTTTATTGTAATTATAAAAAAGGGATCTATTTTATGAGGGCAAGGGTAACCTTGAAAAATGTTACGAAAGAACAATGTATCATAATTTTTTAGAAGACGCTATTAACCCTGGAAGGTTTTCGTTAGTCGTTTCGACTAACAACAATGCAATTTTTTGGAAATAAATCTGTAACTTTTGATCTGAAATTTGGTACAGGCATAGCAGAGGAGCGTACAATGTTAAGTTTGGAAGGGGGACCATACAGATCCCTCAGAAGCGGAGCTAAAGGGGCTCAAAGTTGAGTACCTCTGACATACAAATTTTTCAATCGCTTGCAAATTTTTGTTTCTCGTACAATTTCAAATATTTTTATACATTATTGTAGGCATTGATAAGACCTACAAAAAACATGCTTGCATGTCCAATTTATCTCCTATAGTTTTTGGAGTTATTTGCATTTGAATTTTTAAGTACCTGAATTTTGCATGTTCTTGGTCCAGTTTTTGTCATATATATCCTATTGTTTCCGACCGATTTCATTTATTTTTTCTTTAGCTAATTAAAAAACAAAATTATTGGTCAAGTTACACACCCTCCCGAATTTGACCCATTTTATATTTTCTTAAATCCCAAAGCACGAATCGGCAAGTGGAATGCAGTTTAAGAATTTGCAATATGTTGTTAAAAGTTTTCAATCAAAATCTACGGGACTTCGGAAAAATGTGGATTTTATAGCCAAAAATGTGAAAAAACCCATATTTGGGAATTGTGGGATTCCTTTCCCAAAAATCTTAAAGTTTTTTTCACTTTCTCATTTTATACGATAAAGTCTACATCCTCCGAAAATTTTGTTAAGTTATCTTTAATAACAAAGATTTTATTACAGATGAAATATTTATAGTTTTTCAAAAAAAACACTTTTTTACAAAAATTTTATTTTAATTTCAAAAATCAGAAAAAGTATAAACTCGATTTTTTTCATCTAAATTACCTTGCATAACTGACATAATTCTTCGTTATGCAGAAAAAGACTGAAATCAATATCTTTTACAGAACCGAAACTATGCCACTTTAAAGTTTATTGAGTTACGGAAAATTCAATTTTTTGCGTATTTTTGCACAAACACACATTCGAACATTGGCTACGGGAAAAAATTATTTATGTTGTTATGGCTTTTTCACATCCACAATAGTGACTTAATAAACTTTAAAGTGCCATAGTTTCGGTTCTTTAAAAGATATTGATTTCAATATTTTTGAATTATGTCAGTCTACAATAATGTATAAAAATATTTGAAATTGGACGAGAAACAAAAATTTGGCAAGCGATTAAAAAAAATTGTATATCAGAGGTACCCAACTTTGAGCCCCTTTAGCTCCGACCCTGTTCGGTCTGTTCGGTCCCCTTTCCAAACTTAACATTGTACACTCCTCTGCCGTAAATAAGATCTTGCAGTGTCCAGACGTATGTTGTTGTGAGTCGTCTGGAAGTTAGTATTTTGAGTAACCTTGCAGCGAAGCATTAGTGTGACTTTTTGAACTTTTAACGTTAAAGTAATTTAGTAAATATAGTAATGTAGTGTAATTAATATTTGTTCCTATAATGTGAAATATATTTTGTTGGGAAATAATTTTAGCAACACATAAATATATAAAGCTGTAATTGTTATATCAAATAAAAAAGACATGCTGAAGACTGAAAAAAAAGCCATATTATAGAGTACTAATGAATACAGATCGACTTTATCTTATGAGTTCTATAATAAAACCTAAGCACGCGATTGATATTTTTGAACAAATATGCAGTGTAATATCACACTAATGCCATATTTACCGGTGCGGCTCTACAATTTCTGCATCAAACTAAACGTAATTATATTAATAGTTTATTCAAAAAATATGTTAAAAGCAATTAAAGAAGAAAATTTCTTTAAAAACAGCATAACGATCTAGCTTAGCAATTTTAAATATTTTGTTTAAATGAATACATCAACTAAAAATCAATTATATTTTTCAATTTAATGATACGTCTTGAAATATTTTTAAAAGTTTGTGTTAATCATTTCGACTAACGAAGCCCTCAGACTGATCAAAATATCGAAGCCCTTCCAGGGTTAAACATATTTTTAAAATTATTTTCTAATTCCGGTTGCATTATTGTATTAAGTTTATTATGATATTGTGAACTCCTTCGGGAAATATATTATGTATTCTAAAACTTATTAACAAAACTTTCTCAAACTTTTGATACCCATTGAAGTGAAAATATTTTTTTATTTGATACGAGCGTAACCCGGTGAGCTTCGCTATCCCCTAAAAGTGGGCGTAAAAAGGGGGCGTGGCATCCAACCATGTTCATACATATCCTATAATGACCAGCGGCACTGGTACTATCTGTGTGTCAAACTTCGTGAAAATCGGTGAAGCCGTTCGAGATTTTTAAAAAGTGGGCGTAATATGTGGGCGTGGCATCCAACCCAGTTCTTTCATAACATATAATGACCACCGGCACTGGTACTATCTGTGTGTCAAATTTCGTGAAAATCGATGCAGCCGTTTGAGAGTTTTAAAAAGTGGGCGTAAAATGTGGACGTGGCATCCAATCCAGTTCATACATAGCCTATAATGACCAGCGGCACTGGTACTATCTGTGTGTCAAATTTCATTAAAATCGGTGCAACCGTTTGAGTTTTAAAAAAGTGGGCGTAAAATGTGGGCGTGGCATCCTCCATAATCCGCTAATTTATTAGACAAATGTTTTCATGGATGTCAAAATTCTTTGTACAAAATTTGAGCATTCCAACTCCAATAGTTTCCCAGATATACGAATTTTTGCATTTAATTCATATGGGAGGTACCATGCCCCCTACTTCTAGTCCGCCCATATTTTTCTTAAATATTAATATTGATACCAAAGTGGCTCCGACAAAATTTTAGAACTCTAACTGTTATATTTTCTCAGAGATGATAATTTAATATTTTCTTAATATGGGAGGTGCTACGCCCACTATTGCTAGTGTACCAATTTTTGTCCAAAATATTCATATTGAAGCAAATGCAGATATAAAAATTTTGGTATTAACTTTATATATGACACGCCCACTATTTCTTTTCCGCCCACTTTTGCACAAATGACACTTAAGTTTATTGTACAAAATTTGGGAAATGTAACTGTAATAGTTTCCTAAATTTACGGCATTCGGTATTGGCAAGCAATATTAGGCGTGGGATGTGCCACACCCCCTATTGCTAGTTCGCCTATTTTTTCCAGAATGTTCATATAGGTGTCAAAGTTGTTCGTGCAAAATTTGAGGACTCTAGTATTACCAATTTCCGAGATATACTACTTTTAATAGTTAGTAAGTGGGTGTGGCACCTCGCCCACATGGAATTTCAAAATTAAAAGTAGCCTATTTTTCATTCCAGGCATATAGGAACACACTGTGAAAAATTCAAGAAAATCGGTTTAGCCGTTTAGGCGGCTATAGACTTCAAACAAACATACATACAAACAAACACACATTAATTTATATATATATAGATTAAACCTGTTTATCTATTGAGGTATTTCAAATTCGTTGCAACCTAAAAAATATTATTCCTTATATTGTTTGCAATTTTTCAGGTATTCTCTTTTAAAAGTTTATTCGTTGAAAAAAAATGTAAAAAACTTGGCTTATACTCGCAAAAATATTTGCATAAACTTCATTGTTATGAGGTAATTTTCGTAGAGAATTCTGAGAAATAAATAACAAATGATTAATCTCAATTTAAAATTTTTTCCAAAATGAAATAAATACAAAAACAAAAAAATAAAACAAAAACAGTTAAAATCGTGATGTCTAGCAAATACCATAAAAAAACCAAATACAAAACAAGTTCAAAAAATTATGAGTCATTTAGGAATGTCTTAATTTTATAAATAGAAATACAAAAATCTTTTTTTTTTTACTAAAGCAAACAACATATACAGATACAAGTTAAGCCACACTAAACATAGAAAAAAATCTCAAAAATAAATTTGACAATTTTAAGCTCATTCAATAAAAGAAAGATTTAATATACTTTAATATAAAATTCTACTCTCTTATTACTTTAATAATATTTTTTCAATTAGATTATTGTTTAGCTTTTAATTATATTTATTAATGAAAATATGGTGACAATAAAATAAAACCTCTTTGTTCCGCCACCTGACCTAAATATGACAACAATTTCAATTGTTGATTTTAACTTAATTAATTTTTTATTTTGTTGTTCATACTTTTTAACTCTTTCATTTTTAATAATTATACAAATTTAAATTTTATAATCACATCATAATTATTTGTGGATTTCCTCTTGTAGATTTATTATGTTCATTTATGCGATAATTATTTATTTAAAAAAAAATCTTTTATTTGTTTTTTTTCACTGAAAAAATGTGATAAACGTTTTTACGTGATTTTAAGCAACAATTTAACCGACGAAGCCGAACAATTTGCAAAACATTTTGTAGACATTTGATTTCTTTTAATGCATTTATGTTTCGTCTGTTTAAATTATAATGAGAGGCACTTTATATTTAGTGTGAAAATAATGTAGATAGTATATGTAAGTAAATATTATTAAGTATTGTTTAAGAGTATTTTTGACGTTAGATGCAGTTAGAGCAACATGCAATATTTAAACGAAGATTATTGCAGGCGAGACTCGGAACAATTAAAATAGTAGTCATAAATTATAAAGAAAATAATAAAAAATCGTGTTAGTATTAAGCTAAGTTTTTTGCATTTTAGTTTTAGGATAAAATGAGTTCAAACATTTTTTTTAACATATTTGAAGATCAAAATTAGTAGGTAGTTTTTACACTATAAACGTATGACAAAAGTTCACACTATGCAGATATTTAACAAAAATAGCAAACAATTTTTGTGTTGCATTTGAGTCGAATTTATTGTATTTCGCTTCATTAGTTACGTGAAAAACAACTGTTTTAAACAATTGTGGACGTTGCATTCGATTAAGCTCTAACAAAGCACAATTTTTATAGAAATAAGTTATTTAAGCAATTTAATACAAAAATGATCACTAGAATTCGTTTTTTTTTCCAGTTACGAATTAAATGCAGTATAATGGGTATTTCTACCGCTGTGCGTTCCAAATCGATTTTATTGGAAATAATTCTGTAACTTGTGAACCGTTGAATGTATCTATGGTGTTTCCAAGTTGATTTGGAGGAGTACATGCTCCTAGCGAGTCACGAGGGTAGAGAGTAGACCTCCAAAGTTGGTTACCTCGAATATGTAATTTTTTTAAAAATTCGCCAAAAACTAATTTTGAAACTTGAATGTAAAAAAAGTCTTTATAAATCTTTACAAAAACATGCTTACATGTGTAGGCTATTGGTTTAAGAGATATTTGGGTCGAAGCTAATTTTACTCTCATTTTTGGCCTCGTTGTTTTTAAGTTTTTTAAATTTGGGAGCCTTAATTTGGATCCAACATTTTTTGTTTAAATAATCACTAGTTTTTTTACGAAATTCTAAATAATATTACTGCAAGGACTATATCAATATGTCTATCTCATAAAAAGTCATATTTATATGAATTTGAAACTTAAACAAATATTTACATTTTTGGGATTATTTTCCAAAAAGGTGGTAGTATTCTCTCACTTCTAAAGTATTTTTTTTTTTTGTTCTGGACTGAAAAATTTTTGTAATTTTTTCAAAAGAAATCTTAATGCAAATGCGTGTAAAACAATATCTGAGGCTCTCTGGGGAATGGTTTCCCCTCAAGCCCTATACAAACTTTGTTTTGAAAAAGTTTTTTAATTTATTTTCTTAAATTCAAAAATGTCAAAGCCGAGATCAAGAAAAAAATATATTGACAATATAGCCACATGAGCGACGCCTTTTGCAACGGTAGGGTGACCATTTTAATGAAAAAAGTCAATTATTGAAACAAGTTTTCCCCAGACTGGCATATTGGGTATTTTGGTACAAAACAATTCCTTGATTTTAAAACAAGTTTATATATAATATGACAAAATTTCATTAAAATAACTTTACTTGTTTACTTTACTTGTTTAAATTTTATTTAGCTACAAATATTAACATTATTTCTCGAAAATATGTTTAAAATTCCAAATATCATATATTGTAAATGCGCGATATATAAACAAAATTCTTTTATTGAACTTAAAAACAGTAAAAATATATTAAATATTTGTGATAAAATATTAGCGTAGTGTGAATCTAGTATCTATGGTACTACTATGTTCACAATTGTCAAATATTTGACCAAATTTGCTTGCCTACTAGTTTTACAAAAAATAGTTTGACGCTGTTTGATCTTGCAAATGTTTTGTAAGAGAAAACTCTGTTAAACAAGATTCGGTAAATGTTAACTATGATTAATGATAAGTAAAAAATATTTTACCATTAAAATGAAAAAGCTAGAAAATATTTTATATAGTCGCTACGTCATTTTGGTCAAGTATTTGACTAGTCTGAACATACTTTTACGGTCCCTGGTTTAAAAAAGTTCAAAAATGTCAATTTCTACGTAAAAGTGAGTCCAAAATAATTTCCCAATTTTATTCAATATAAATGATAAATGTTTTGTGAATACTTCACTAAATGAACACAATTTTTATTTTTTTTATTTATTAAATTGTAACACTTTTCAATATAAACAAACGTAATAAATTCAATAAAACCACATGCATAAATATAAAACATATTGATGACAATTCAAGGTCCTCTAAATTTAGAAAAAAACGTAGACACAGACCCACTTATTTAAACCAACTCTTATAAACTGAAACAAACACACACAATAGTATTTGCAATTGTTTTCTTTCTTTTGTTTCTAAAAATCTTTTACGACTAAAACCGAAAACATCAAAGTGTTTTGTACCGGACATATTAAGAAAATATTTGTTAATTTATTTTTAATACCTCAAAGCTAATAAACAAATAAACGTAACCTGTATCCATAGAAAATATGTCTGAAAAACAAAAACCATTTAAAGTAGTTAAACGAAAAGTATTGAAAATACATACATCTGCCCACAAAACAATTAACAAGTTACTGTAACTTAAAACTAATTAAATAAAGAGTTTTGTAGATTTTAACAATTATTAACAGTTTTCCTTTTTTTCTCTATTCATTCATCTAACAATATAAATAATAATAAAAATAATTTATAAATAATAAAAATAATTTATAAGCTACAAATGCGTAACTAAATATAGATTATGTGCGGCGTCATTGATATGCCACAACTAAAATGGAACGAATGAAAATTTTAACCAAAACCAATAAAATGCCAAACACTTGTTTTCTTTTAATATATAAAAAAAAAAAAAAAATACAACGAAAACATTTAAAAAATATTTATTAGAGAAAATATACAATATCATGTTTTTAATGTGTTGAAGACATAAAAAAAATGGGAAGAAAACATGACCAAAAAATATTTTTCTTTTTATAAATAACCAAAACTAATGTGGGAACATTCTATCGATCGAACAGGCGAACGACCGATCGGGCTAGTGGCTGCTGTATGAAATTTTTATTGAATCTGAAAAAATGGAGCATGTAATATATCAAATGTAAACATATCTTAATTAAAAGAATGAAGGAAATTTGAGTAGTATCTTGACATGAAGACACATTTGTTTAGAGAAATTTCTTTTTGGAGAAAATGCATTAGCAAGATAAATGATGAGACGTTTGATATTGATGTCGATGATCATATGTTTTTGTTTAATGACAACCCGGGGGCAATATGAAAAAAAAAAAAAAAAAAAAAAAAAACATAAATATTTACATAGATATGTAAATCAAGACCTTAATGATGTGGAGAGGAAAAAAATTTAATTTAAATATACAAGTGTATAATAATAGTAAAAAGCTTGGAATTAAACATTATTCAAATGTTTGTAAAAGAGAGAGAAAAAAAAAACATTACATTTCTTAACAACCTTACAACTTATAACGAGGTTTACACCAGCAGAAATATGAATATCTTAAGTTTTACTTTTACTTGGTTTACTTTTCATATTAATTGTTTAATAAGAAAAATAAACAAATACTTATACCGCATTGGAATTTAAACCCCGGTTAATAAACAAACATAATAATTATTTACAATAAACCTATTTATATGACGCAACTGATTAAAATTTCATTAAATACAATTAATCTTTTAATTGTCGATCAATTAAATTCACAAAAGTACAAACAATAATTGTTAGCTATTCACTATATAAAGCCTTTTCTACAATTTAATTGTATTGCAACAATAATATTAATTTATTTAAATTATTTTAAAAATATACATTTTATACTAAAGGGATTATAACAATTTAAAATTTTATCTAGTGTGAAGCAGCCAAACTGAACAAAATTTGTACAATAAAACTTGAATAAATTAACTGCAGGTAGTAAGTACATTGGTGTTTAATGTATGAATGTTTTAATGTAAATATTAGGGTGATCGATTATTCGACATTTTGGAGAAACCGGTTTTCGAATATTTCGAATAGTTGGTATTTTGAAAAAACCGGTTGCATTTTTTTGCAGAAGTTATTATTTCTATCAAAAGACTATATTTCTTTAAAAATCAAGAAATCTTATAATGTTCAAGTTAAAATTTATTAAACATAATTATTTTTGGAAATAACTATTAACCCATTCAGAATGAGAAGAAAATATATAGTCGGTCATGCCCGACAATACCCTATTCCATTATGTGCATTAAAATTCGGGGCTGGGTCTTCTTTTTTCTAGACCTGTGGAATGATATTTGTATTACGTCGATACTAAATTTGTATGAATTTATATGGGAGCTATGGTAAATTTTGGACCGATCTTCATGCAATTCGGTACACAGATTTAAACTTGTATGGAACTTACATGTGCAAAAATTCTTGCTGCATTTAAGAGACTTATGATCGTTAAACCCCTTTTCCGGGAGGTTATTTTTATGGGGGCTAGGTGAAATAATGGACTGATCATAACCGATTCAACACGCTTCGTCGTTGGACTGTAAGAAACCTGTGTCAAATTTTATTAATTTATGTTCAGAATTGCGACCTGTATTTTGATTACAAGGTTTACATGGACGGACGTACATCGGTAAATCGACTCAGAGCCTATTGGTACAAATTAAGGTGGGTCTTAGACCAGTATTTCTGGGTGTTACAAACATCAGCATAAACGCATAATACCCCCCCTACCTATGGTGGTGTAAGATATAAAAATTGTAAGAAAATAATCATCAAAAATGATATTAACTTTTAATTAGCATAAACAGGAACCATGGGTTAATATGGCAAAAGCCAGAATCAATTTTATTGAAACGATTCTTCGGGTGAAACTTTTTTAATACAACATCTTTGAAAAATGAAGAAAATATTAAATATTAAATATATAATAAATTAGGTGTAAAAATACTACAGGTGTTACAATAGATAAAACAAATTTCATTCAGGATAATTATTACTAATTTATTTATTTAATCTTACAGAATTACTTTCGATTTAACCTTAAACTATATTTTTAAAACATTAGAAATCATACTTTATGAATATTTAAAAAAATATTCATAAATTTTGATTCAAATATCAGTATTTAGTACATGTTTTTTGAAATAAAAAGCTATTTTTAAAACCAGTTTTTTGTGCTTAAAAACCGGTCTGTTTGACATTCGAAAAATGAACATTTTAAAAAAATCGACAGCACATTGTCTAAAAAAAAACCGGTTGGAAAACTGAGTCGATCACCCTAGTAAGTATGTATGCAAATGTACAAATACTCTATTATTGCAATTAGATATTTAATATTGTTATTTTTTAATTTCGTTCTCTTTAGAAATCTGAGCTTTAATATATAAAAAAATCCAAAAGAAGTTATAAACTAAAAAGTACATGAAACTGGATAGTTGAATGAGTTCATGTTTGAGTGTTAACATTGTAATTAACATAGTATGGACTAGAGTACAAAGATACTGTTAACTTTTACAATGTGTCATTAAAGTTAATGAACAAGAAATAGGGAAGTAAAAAATATGAAGATAGTTATATGTATTTAAATGTGTATAACTTTATTAAAAATTTTAAATAAATGCAAAAATGTAACTTAATTAGAAAATTACAATTTTTGCAAAAATGTTTGTACTTTTATTAATATAATTTAATTAAAATATAGAAAACCTTCAGACATTTTTTATTAAACCATTATGTTTGTTCCTTAATGTTTTTAAATTTATAACCTTGTCTTTTATTAGCTTTATTACTTTAATTTTTTATTATATTTTTAATGCTAATATTTTACACTAAGGGTGCTTTATTAAGAGTTTAAAATATATAACTTGGTTATGTTTATAAAAGTAGGACATAAAACAGCCTTGGTGATAAAAGTTATCATTAACACAAGGTCTCTTTCATAATGTTGCTTTAAAAGTTATAGTTAAAAATCTTTAAATCTCACTAGTTTTCTGATATGACTTTTTATATTCAAGTTAAATTTGTATTCCCATTAAGAGCATAACACTTTAAAATTATAGAGTTGGAATAAAGCTCACAATGATGCCAGAAATTTTAATTCTCATAATATTCACAAATTATTTTATTATTTTTTCTGTGATTTTTTTTTTTGATTACAACGTAAAAAGTCAAAACAATTTAAATTTGAGAATGTTTATAAATTATGTACGCATATTTTTGAGACTCACTGTCATATGTAATGTAATGCCCATTAAGGTTTTATTTTTTATATGAGCAAAACCCAAAAAATTTTAATATAAACGCTACTAATTTTCAAAACATTAAAGATAAGTCACACTAGCTTATTATTTTTTTCTGTGACAACCTTTTGCCGTAAATTTACATACTTGGGATAATGATGCAGTTTCAAGTTTGTAAAGCAGTTTTTTTTCTCTCATTTTCGTGATAAACCTTTATCCTCTAATTAAATGAAGCTGGTTGCACTACATATTGAAGCATATTTCGAGAATAATTTTCCCTATTTGGTTAAATTAAATACCAAGCATTAACCAAACTTCATTTAATTTTACTGAATTGTTTATATAAATAATTTGATTATTTTTTGGGAGATACTATCAATAAAAGTGAATAAAATTGAAATTTACGCATCGATAGTAATCAATATCTTCAATACCTAATCGAACAATTTATTCTCGCAGCATATTTATTATTTACTAGCTTTTCCCGCTGAGCTTCATTGCCCTTTTTGATACGATAACTAATATCTTCTTTATATAGGTGCTACTACTCTTCCTGGACCTCTCTGCCCTATTAGAAATATGATATGAAAATTACCTCTACAACTTTTTAAAACTTTAAAATAATTCTCCCTTAGATGTGGAAAATTAATATTTTCTTTATATGGTGCTACCTTTCCCCTGGACCTATCCGTCTTATAAACTAGATGTTCACATGAAATTTGAGGGCTTTCATTATAATAGTTCCTTAGATATACCATAACGAATATTTGCTTTGTATAAGGGGTACCTCCAACTGAAAGATAAAATATTATATTTAAATTTAGGGATACACAGGATGATGCTGTGAAAATTTTAAATAAAAAAGGTCTATAAAATTTTCCATAGCAATCACTATCTATGATCCAAATTTCATGTAAATAGCTTCATTGATAACGTTAAAAATTTAAAATTTATGATTTTAATTTCAGTTATGCGTACAATATGGGCGTGACATCCAATCAAAATCTAATATAGCCTTTAACCACCTTTGGTACTAGTACAATCTGTGTTTAAAATTTTGTGAAAATCGTTGCAGCCGCTTGAGAGTTTAAAAAAGTATTTACGACTACTATTCGATCAAGATCCAACATAGTCTTTAAAATTTTCTGTGTGTCAAATCTCGTGTAAAAAGCTTCATAGATAATGTGAAAAAAAAAAAAATATATATATATATATATATATATAGATAGATAGATATATATATATATATATATATAGATATATATATATATATATATATATATATATATATATATATATATATATATATATATATATATATATATATATATATATATATATATATATATATATATATATATATATATATATATACAGTTAGGGACAAAACTATTTGTACACCCATGCATTTCGTATATCTTCAATAATTTATAAAGAATAAAAAATTATTATATGTAGTTTTAATTCAGGTCCATTTTTATTGAATTATTTGATAAAAAATAAATTAATATATAACACATTGTTAAAAAATGTACAATTTAAGTAAAAATCTTTGGGACAAAAGTATTTGTACATCAGTACTTTGTACAATTATTTGTACGTTGGACTCTTGTATGATGATTTTTTTAAATACCGTTATATTTTCTTCGTTAATCGAGTTTTATTTTACAAAATAAGAAGTTGGTTTTAACGTTTTGAATAATAAGCACATCAAAAATGGGAAAGCGAAAAGAGTTGAATTTGGATATTAAAAATTTAATTATTGATGAACATAAAAAAGGGAAATCTCTCCGGAATATAAGTAATTTAGTAAATTTGCAACATTCCACAGTACAATACATTGTAAGCAAGTATAAAAACAGCGGATCTGTTGAAAATGTGCGTGAAGGTATACGAAATATATGAGGTGTACAAATAGTTTTATCCCTAACTGTATATATCTATTAAAGTAGGAGTGACATCCAATTGACTGGTACTGTCTGTGTGTCAAATTTTGTGAATATCGGTACAGCCGTTTTGAGGTGATTGATACACTAAAATTACATGGAAATAAATCTACAGTTTCCTAGTTCAATTTCAATAAAATTTTATATAGCGATAGTAGAGGTGCAAATTTTTTTCCCCGATATCGGTTGCCAATATATAGCAAAATAGTACATTTTGGAAAGTATTTAGGAATTGAAGGATTTCTGTTATTAAATTTAACAAATAAGTTTCGAATTAAACGTCAAAAAAGTCTATTCAGCTAAAAAAATCAATTTAAAATATTAATTAATAAAAATTTGATTGCATTATTAAAAATGAATAATATACGCAAGTCTTCAACGAATTTTCATATTATAAATATTATACAAAAATATTTATATTTTTTAAAATTAAAAAAAAAATAATTTTTCAAATACCGATATCGAACCAGAATTTTTAATCGTTGGTATGCAACTAAAGATCAATATTTAATTTTTTTTTTATATTTATCCTTTATTAGTTTCTTCAATGCTCATTGCTTGTGGGGAATTCTTATTTTTTTGGAAGCGATTTCGTTCCTATTTCGCAATATTGAAAATGTAAGGACTAATTTGTTAATTTTGATACCTTTAATATGACATCTCAATAAATCTTATATAATAAATACTTCGAATGATATTTGTAATTTTGTGTATGCAACTTTGTACATGTTTTGAGCTATTTTGCACTTTCAAACCGCGATATTTGAATTAGTCTTAGTTTTGACAATAATAATAATTGTACAAAATATTATCAAATTCGGAAGACGTGAGAAAATCAGCTGGTTGGTTTTAAATGGAATAACTCAAATCTTGAATTTAACATGAAAAAATTGATGGGCAAAAAAATAAAAAAATATTTTTTCTTGAAACAAAAATGGGTGGACTAGGTGGATATTGACGAGTTAAACAAGAATCTGTATTCACTTTTTTCTATCACGTACTGATTTTTTAGGTGCATGACTAATATCATCACCTTATTCAGCAGTCACTCTATAAAATTCGAGAATGGTTTGTACAATTTAGACTATAACTCAAGATCCGTCCACAAGATTTTGATAAATAATATATCAAAAGATGCATACGAAAATTGTCTCCAAAGCATTTCAACAATATTTTTTATTCGCTCAAGAATTTCATAGTTATGGATCACCATTTTTAAAAAAAAAAATAATAATAATAATATTTTTCTCTACTAATTACCGACTAACTACGGAAATATTAGCTGGAAAAAAAATTATATTAACTCAGCTCAAAGACAATTTAGATCACTATATATTGTAGTTTAATTTATCTTAATTGGACAAACCGTTCTCCAGTTATAGAATTGTGAATGCCTAAAGGCGGGGTCATAGTAGTCACGATCAGAAAAAAAGTAAAAGCTGATTAGTTAATCCACCTATTTTTATATTTAAGAAAAAGATGATAAACTGAAATATTTTAAAAAGAAGTTTTAGTAAAAAAAGAAATCTTGAATTTAGCATGAACAAAATTTTTTCGGACACTTATTTCAAAATATCTCCAAAACTATTGAGCGGATAAAAATTTGTTAGTAGAACGACTTAAAGCCAGTTTTTTTCTACATATTTCGGTGTATTATTTATATAAATCGTACATACCGTTCTCGAGTTATAGTGAAATATACTCGAGTAATCGGCTTATTTAGGGAGCAATATTAGACACTTCCATAAAAAAAATCTCGACCTGATGGGAGAAAACTGATTCGAGTTTAGCATGCGGAATTCCATCTAATCCACATATTTTTTATTTTTTTTTTGAAGGACACCAAAAAATTTTTTTGGTGGCCAGTGTAATTAATAAAAATTATTTTTTTTTTTAATAACTCTTAAAAAGTGCCATTTTTTTTTTTTTTGTATTTTGAAAATTATGATAATAATTATTTTGGGACCTCGGTTGCAGCATATTTTGGACTTAGAAGCATACTTTGTCATATTATTTTTTAAGAGCATATTTTATCATTGTAAATGGCATATTTTATACATAAGAGCATAATTTTAGATATTTTTCACTTAAGAGGAATTTTTCATATTTTGCACGCAATAACATTTTTGCCATTTGGAAAAAGGGAAGGTAAAAGCTTTTAATTATGTTTTTAACTCCTATGTAATAATAATAATTATTTTTTTATATGTATATTATTTTTGGGATTTACTGATATACATTGTTCATAAGTATTTTTTAATTATAGTTTTCATTTTTTTTTTTTTGTTGTAAATTTTAGTGTCAGCATGATAATTAACCAGCATAAACAGTTTATTAAATACAATTGTACTTATATACACACATTTATGAAAAATAACAACCTTTAAGTTAATTATACAAAATAAATAGGTTTTCACTAAGAAAAAGTCATGTTTATTACAAAACTATGAGAGTACACTACACTAAAAAAAATAAATGGATGACAACATAATTTGTAACTGTATGTATGTATTGTAGAAACTAGTTGTACGAGGAACTTTTATGTTTAGAAACAGCATTCAGAGAGAAACGATGAAAAAAACCTAATAACAGGTAACAATTGTATAAATATGAGAATCGGAAAACCAGGAAAAAATCAAACTCAAATATGCAGATCCAAATTAATTACTAAACTTAGCACAAACATATGTACATATTTTACATGAAATTACAAAGTTTTCTTACTAATAATGTTACAAAAGGTATAAAATTAATAAACCAAACATTTTCAATACGAGTAGGAATGCATAAATATGTATTTGCTTTCTCAGCTTTAAAAAAATCAAGACATAAAAAACCATAAAAAATTGTGAAATATTTCAAGAAACGAAAACATTTTAAAATAATAAAAAATACCTAAAAAAGACGAATTAAATTGGTTGTTCTGTCTGTTAATTTAGAGGCTGCTCAAATGTTGTTGTAAATTTATAAATTGATTTTAATAAATAAACAAAATTTTTATTTTTTTTTTTTTCTGTATATTATTTATAATTATTGTTTTAACACTCACACGCGATTTTATTTGCGCTCACGTTTTGTTTATGTGACGATCTGCCATACCTTCCCCAAAAATAATATTTTTTTCTGTATGTAGAATAATAATCCAGGTGTGTTGTGTACGGAAAAAAGTGTTTATTATTGTTAAAAGATATTTTTGTTGTATGAACGAAACAAAACTTGTTTTTACTCTGTTTTTTTTTCTATTTCTTCGTGTGATATTATTATTCCAGTTGTATTTTTGTTAATTTCTTCTTCACTCACTATGTTTTTTTTTTTAATTTGTTACGAATGCGATACAAAAACTTTTGATATTTTAACGAACTCACGCAACGAAAAGCTAAACAGCAACTGAATGAAACTGCGGCATCAATACAATACTTTTGCTAGTGTTGGCGCTGCTTATGTTGTAGATCACTTCTGTTGGCATTGTTTTATACACTCCACTGATCATAAAGCTCCCCTTTTAATCAAACTTATTTTTATTGTTTTCTCGTTGTATTGCTGTTGTTGCAGCTGCTGCTGCCATCATCGCTGAATACGTACGTTTGGTTAGAGAGAATGAATGAGTGTAATGTGAAGAAAAAACACAATAAAATAGTTATAAAGGTGTGTTTGTTGTGCAATTTTGTTGTTGTTTAAATTTAAAGTTGTAATAAAATGAGAGATTTGGTAGAAGGTAATAAACAAATTAATGGAGTGAGCGATTAAGGTAAAGAATATCATACACTGCAAAAAACATGGTGTAATATTTGTAAATTTAATGCTAAATTTTAAAAATAAAAATATAAGAAATTGAAAAAACTTCGAAAACTTGTTCGTTTCCAAGATTGTTGCAATCATAAATTATTATTTTTTATTAAAATATACCGAACTGAAACTGAGATACTTCCATCTGCTATAACAGTGGTTAAACTAATATTAAATCTCAAGAATCATCTAGCAATTTCAAGAACCAAAAGAACTTTCTACAAATAAGTTATAACAAGGTGGCGGATTTTTATTCAAATACATTTTTTTCGGGAACATTTAAAACTACTTCATGTTATTATCTATCCAATTCACGAATTGTTATATTGAATGTTAGATTAAATTATAAATCTAAATCAGAGAAATAAATCGTGGCAAAATATTCGACGGCGCGATACTCTTTAGTCGGCGTATATGGATGCATTACCTACTTTTTGCATTAAATTTCAATGAAAATTTAAAAATTCCGCATGAAAAACTAGTGCATAAAGTTAAGCTTATACAAATAAAATTATTGGGTTAATTTCTTTAGAATTTTTAGGTTTAAAGGCTGGTAACTTTGGAATTTAAAGGAAAATTAATTTTTTTAATTCGTGTATTTGATAAAATATTTTATATCCATTGTAAGATCTTTTATTACGTTTCGGGTATTTTTTTTGTAAGAATGTGTCTATTAAATGTCTTGCTAGACTAAAAGTTTATTCGATTATTAAAATTTTGTATACGATATTTATCTGTTACATTTCCCATAAGCAGTACCTAGCTATGTCCGTCCGTCTGTTGAAAGCAGGATAGGGCTCGAACGGGGCAACGTAGGACGGGGACGAAATTTGTCATAAATATTTGTCTTATATAAGGTTTGATTGGGATTGAAAATGAAAAAAATCGGTGAATAAACAAAAAAAGTTATGGCTAGAAACACAGGGTGTCCATTTCATACTTTTCTGCTGATATCTCTTGAACAAAAGCATGTACGACAACGAAATTTTGTATACACAGTTGGGGGATCGATATAAACCACAAGGTGAAATTGTGTTCAAATAGTTCAAGGACCAATGTAAACTCGGAAACAAAAAATAGGCGTGGTCGGCCCACTTTACCGCCCACCTCCCATATAACGTAAAATGTGAAAAAGTTGATAGTGGGTATATAGATTCGGCCGAGCCGAATATAACATTCGCGATTGTTTCCATTCTTAAGGCAATATTTAAAATTTTGAAAAAATATTTTTCGTTAAAGCAAAATGCCCACATCTTTTTTAGTAGAGTTGGTGAAGTATCAAGTATTTGGGTACTCAGTACTCGGTACCGATTGGTTTTTTGAGTATTCAATATTAAATCATAACTACTCCATATTTTCATAGTTGTGTCTTGAAGTTTAATTTATTTATTTATTTATTTATTTATTTATTTACTTCAGCTACATATATTACAAACAGCTGAGAAAAGTTTACAATTTCTAATTTTTATAAAGAAAAATAGTTACTACCACAAAAGTTTGAGTACTTATACTAAAGATACTTATACTAGAAATTGTTGGAGTTCAAAAAACTAAGAAGCTTCATTTTTATATTATAAGGTGAGTCTGAAAAGTCCACATAATTGTATAACGAATTAACTTCCGAACAGATTTTATAAAATGGATCAAGGTTAGCAAAATTGGATCTATGGAATGGAATGGTTAACGGATGGTAGGATCTCAACATCCGATTAGGAACACTAATGGAAATTTTACCCAGAAGAAATTCTGAGTCAATTTTTCCTTGAAGAAGGTCTATTATAAATGATATATTAGAAACCGTTCTTCTACTTTTCAGCGTTGGCAGCCTGATTAGAGCAAGTCGACTTCGGTACGGTGGAAGGCGAATATTCGGATTCCAGTTTAATCCACGAAGACAAAACAACAAAAATTGTTTTTGAACAGATTCCAGTTTATTTATATAAATGTTGTAGTAAGGATCCCAGATAACGGATGCATATTCCAAAATTGGCCTTACTAAGGATGTATACAGACGTTTAGTGACATAAGGATCTTTGAATTCTTTTGCCCAGCGCTTAACAAAGCAAAGTACGCCACTTGCTTTGTTAGCAGTTATTTGAATGTGAGAGTTAAACGTTAATTTCATATCAAAAAGTACTCCCAAATCTGTGAAACTATTAACTGTACTTAACTCAACTCCCCCAAGATTATAAGCAAATACATTAGGAGTACGCCTATAATAAACCATGTGTTTGCATTTTTTGAGATTTAATTCCATTAAATTTTCGTCACACCATTTGAAAAAACAATTTAAATCATTTTGGAATAGTTTTTGATCATTAGGATTAGTAATTGTTTTAAATATTTTAACATCATCTGCATACATCAAAATTTTGCAGTGATGAATATTTAGAGGAAGATCATTAATAAAAAGTAGGAATAGGATCGGACCAAGGTGACTACCTTGTGGAACACCAGATATAGCATTTATATATTCGGATTTACAGTTGTTATATAAAACGCACTGTTTTCTTTGTTTTAAATAGGAGTAGATCCATTTTAGAAGAATTTCGCTGAAGCCGATAGCTTTAAGTTTCATTATTAGTAGTTCATGGTTAACTTTATCAAATGCCTTACTAAAATCAGTATATACTACATCCGTCGGATTACCGTTGCAGAAACCAGCATTTATATAGGATGATAGTTCCATCAGGTTAGTACATGTCGAGCGACCTTTACAAAAACCATGCTGATAAGGCGATATTATGGATAACAAATTGCGGGATAACATATCTGTCACCATTTTCTCGAACAATTTTGGTATTGCGTTAAGTTTAGCTATACCTCTATAATTGGTTACTTCAGATCTTCCTCCGGATTTATGGATTGGAACTATGAACGAAAGTTTCCATAGCAATGGGAAATAGCCATATTTAAGTGAACTATTAAATAAATAGGTTAGCGGATATGATAACATTTCAGCACAATTTCTCAAGATGATGCTAGGAATGCCATCAGGACCAGGATTGGTACAAATTTTTATACTTTTTAAATTTTTTAGGACTAAGGAAGAATCCAGAAATGGTATATTTATCGGAAAAACTTCTTGAATATGATTTGGAATAATCATTTCATTAATTGTTTTGGAGGAATACGTTGATGCAAAGAACCCTGCAAAAACGTTGGAAATATCTGCATCATTCGAATATAAAATTCCATTCATTTTCATGGTAGTTGGATAGGTGGTTACTTTACGTTTCGAGTTGACAAAATTATAGAATAATTTAGGATTTCTCCTAATATTGGATTTCACCTTAAACAAATATGAATTGTAGCATCTTTTATTTTCCATATTGAATTTATTCCTTGCAATCAAGTAACGACAATGATAAGTTGGATTTTGCGTTATTTTAAATTGTTTGAAAAGACGATTTTTACGATTTTTCAACCATCTTAATGTGGCAGAGTTCCAGGGTGGACCACAATTCGTTTTATTTTTACTCATTGGAACAGTCTCAGATATAAATGAGGAGATGATACTGTAAAAACGTTGTAATATATTATCAAAATTACTGCCATCATTGTTAAAAGATAAAACTTCATACCAGTTGACATTTGATAATAATTCATTCAATTTATCAAAATCCGTTTTCTTGTAGCAGTATGTGGAGGTCGATTTTGATGCCTTATCAACTTTATAAAATGACGTCATTATACCAATTGTTGGATGGTGACGATCCTCCGGAAAACTTAAAGGACCTGTTTTAGTTATATCGAATAAAAAGGGGTTGTTCACAAATACTAAATCAAGTGTACGGTTATTTATATTTTGGATATGGTTTAATTGGTATAGATTAATTTCAAAAAATGACTGGAAAAAATCGAACGACCAGTCATTTGGACAAATAGGAGTTAAAAAGTCTGTTTCTGGTAACGAGGACCATGATACAGATGGTAAGTTGAAGTCACCAAGGGAAATAAAAACATCAGTAGTTTTAATATTTTCCATAGCAGATTTTATTGCCAACAAATGCTCATTATATACGTTAGGACCAGAATTAGGTGGTATATATGAGCAACTTATGTATAATGATTTGAATCCAATCTTTATTACTACTATAATTATTTCTATATCCGAAATGTTTTCCAATTTTATTTCTTCTGCAGGGAAAAGACATGATACCGCTATTAGGACTCCACCACCTAGTTTACCAAGGCGATCTCGTCTAAATATTTGGAAGTTGTCACACATTATCTCAGAGTTAAAAGTATTAGGAGTAAGCCATGTTTCAGTAAATGCTGCAATTTGGAATTCAAAATCAAAGCTATTAAGATACATCTTACAAAGCTTTGTATTCAATCCATTAACATTTTGATAAATTATATTAAAATTGGAAGGCATACTCAGTTTTTTGATTGGATAGGAGCTTTAGGAATACGGACGTTTTCATTGTCCCGATAAATAAATTCTCTAATTATAGCATGCTTAGGCCAAATACCAGGATTTACTATAAGTTCAAAAAGATATTCAGGGACAATAATCTTAAAGGATGCTCTATTTCTGGAGTTCATTTTGTAAATTGAGATATTATCCAAAGTTGAAATATCAACCTTGGATTGCAAAAATGACGAAATGTCCTCAGTTGTGGTATCACATGCGAATCTTGAAGCAAATATTGTTTTACGTGGAGGTATAGTTTTAAGTACAGTGGGCTCCTTTTTACCAGAACTAATATTCGATGTTGATGAGCCTTGGGAAGAACTAATATTTGATGTTAATGGACCATTTAAAATAGGAGTTTCGGGGATAGCAATAATTGTTGGAATTGGAGATGTTGAAAATTGTTGATTTGCAAGCGGTTGATTTACAAGTGGTAGTGCTAGTGATTGTATAGGAGTTTCCGGAATATGTTCTATTTGGGGCGTATTAGTATCACTTGAAGGAAAAGATTGAGCTACATGCATCAAATCGGCAGGTTGTAAATTGGAATTGCAAAGAAGCTGGGGTAAAGGAAGGGTTTCCATTGTTTTCTTTCTTTTAGGAGATGAGGATTCCGAAATAACAAACTTTTCCAATGAAGAAAATTTTGAAAACAATTCACCATACTTTAAGAGTTTCTCATTTAGAACAGAAAAATCCTTGCAGATGGTGTCAAACTCATTGCGCGAACTTTGGAATAAATTATAGAATTCAACTCTTATTTTTCTACAATTATGACAGGTCCACTGTAAAAATTTACTTTTATCTAAAAGCGCATCGGCATCACGAGCTTTTAAACCACCAGAACATTTCAAATGACAATATCCATTACATAGCCAGCACGAAACCATACGTTCGGTTCCAGTAATGGTACAATTTTTATTAATACAATCCATATTTATCATTAAATTATTAAAATACACAAGGGTTAAAAAATATATGGTAATACCGTTTTTATGCAAGAAAACTGTTTTATCAGTTATAGAGGATAATGATACGTTTATGGATAATACCGTTCAATGTAATACAGAGCTAGTTTGAAATGCACAGCTGATGAATTATAAACAAAACAAAATATTTATATGTTTTGTTGTTGTTCAAAAATCAAATAAGATTTTAGTGAAATAAAAAAGCAATAAGAACTAACTTTATGTGATAATAACAATATAAATTTAAAATATTGACTTATCTTGTTATGTTTAACTGGTTACCAGAAATAAACACTGCGTTAAATAGCACAAAATATTAAATTATTTACGGAAGGTAGAGAGCCGATTAAAAATTCGTACTTGCACAAGACAGAGTTGCCGAGTATTCAATTATTTTTTGTGCTTTATTACACCAAAACAATGCAAATTTAATAGAAAAGTATCAATTGTACTGTTTGTAGCATCATTTCATAAATAAGATATAAAAATATTTATAATAACGAGTTAGAAACATATCCAAAAGTGTGTCCCGTAGACCAAAATTTTTTAGCAAGACCCCTCAGACAATGCATTGGCCAAAATGTATGGGGCCCAAGATTTTTGAATCGCTGGTATGAAACTGAAGACCAATTTTTAAAACTTTTTAAATATTTGTCTGTATTCTTCTCATAAATACGCATCATTTGGTCTTCTTTCATCAGAATTTCAAAAATGAAGTTTCTGGGGACACTTTAATGTCCAAGAAGAAAAGCAACATTTAAAAGATATTAAAAATGCAGAAACGATAAATGCTATATTTGCAAAGCCGTTATTTATAAAATTAAATATGATGCCAAATAAATGTCATAATTTTAGGCGGACGTTGATCAAATTCAAAATCCGTTAATGTATTGAGTAGTATCGAGTACCCAAAAGAAAAGTATTGAGTATGTATTGAAGTACTCATAATTCAGAACTCTATTTTCTAGCGTTCTTATTATTTCTTCACCGTGGGTCTTCAGGCAAGCTTTTTTAACAGGAAAACTAAAAGAATCAATCACATTCCATTCAAGATATTGTCTCAAAATGTGCATTACGTTGTCTCGGACCCTTAAGTCTGTTAATTAAATTTTTTCAACTTTTAGGCTTCTTTTGGTGATCGTAAACTCGTTCTGTTTTTTATAACTCAAAAAACTATATTTCCCGATTAAACTGCAATCCTCGCATTTGGTTTATATCAAGGGTTTATATTCCAAAAGTATTTTTTGATGTAAAACACTTTGCTTTTGTGTTCTTTAACAGTGATATAAATTTTGACAAAAAGACATATAACTTTTATTATGAAAAACGGACTATCTGCATATTTTTATTTGATTTCCAAAGGTTTGTAATGAAAAAACTCTATAAACAGCATTTTTAAATATTTTAGTCAAATTTGAGTTGTTGATAAGTAATTTAATACAGAGTTCATAAGTTTAAAATTTGTCTGCAAAAAATTGTTTAAACTTTTTTTTCGCATGCTTAAGATTTGTTCACATTTGTCAAATATTTAACCAAAATTGTGTGACTACTTTTACAAAAAAAAAAAATTACCGTTGTTTGATCTTGCAAATGTTTCGTAAGAGAAAACAGCTTCGTACAAGATTTGGTAAAATGACATCTATGAATAATGATTAGTAAAAAAAATTTTTTTTCCATTAAAAGGAGGTTAGAAAATATTTATTATAGTAGTTCCGTGATTTTGGTCAAATATTTGACTAGTCTGAACATAAATTATTAGTTTTGGAGATGACAAAAAAAAATATTTTATCGATAAGCTATACAAAGATATTTTTAGCTATTTTGTGCTTTATTTATTCATAAATAAAAGTAAAGTGCTAAAACTAAAAAAAAAATCTAGAAATGCACTTTTAATGCTAAACAATTCATTTTATTTATACAAAAAATTTAAAAAAGTGCTTAAAAGCATCCAGCACTGCAAAAAAAAGTGAATTAGCAGAAAAATAAGTGCCATATATGCCGTTAGGTCATCGATGGTTCTCACAATAATTCAACAATAAATTCCATCCCAAACCCGCTTCTTAACTTTTTAGACAATAAACGAAGCAATCCAAATTTTGAAATCTTTTCTTTAGTGAATCGCATTTTATCTACGGAATTTTGAATCAAACGAATCAATAGTAGCCAGAAGAGGTAACGTCAGCGCTATATATAATTTCAACAAGCACGAATGTTATATTCGGCTCGGCGGAATCTACAGTTAGGGACAAAACTATTTGTACACCCATGCATTTCGTATATCTTCAATAATTTATAAAGAATAAAAAATTATTATATGTAGTTTTAATTCAGGTCCATTTTTATTGAATTATTTGATAAAAAATAAATTAATATATAACACATTGTTAAAAAAAAGTACAATTTAAGTAAAAATCTTTGGGACAAAAGTATTTGTACATCAGTACTTTGTACAATTATTTGTACGTTGGACTCTTGTATGATGATTTTTTTAAATACCGTTATATTTTCTTCGTTAATCGAGTTTTATTTTACAAAATAAGAAGTTGGTTTTAACGTTTTGAATAATAAGCACATCAAAAATGGGAAAGCGAAAAGAGTTGAGTTTGGATATTAAAAATTTAATTATTGATGAACATAAAAAAGGAAAATCTCTCCGGAATATAAGTAATTTAGTAAATTTGCAACATTCTACAGTACAATACATTGTAAGCAAGTATAAAAACGGAGGATCTGTTGAAAATGTGCGTGAAGGTATACGAAATATATGAGGTGTACAAATAGTTTTGTCCCTAACTGTATATACCCACCATCAAGTTTTTCAAATGTTACATTATATAGGAGGTGGACGGTAAAGTGGGCGAATCACGCCCATTTTTTGTTTCCGAGTTTACATTAGTCCATGAACTATTTGTACAAAATTTCGTTGACCTTTCACCTAATATGAGAGGGGGGCGGTAAAGTAGGCGGACCACGCCCATTTTTTGTTTCGAAGTTCATATCGGCCCTCGAACTATATATACAAAATTTCGTTATCGTACATGCTTTTGGTTGAGAGATATCAGCAGAAAAGTATGAAATTAAGCTACAATGTCTTTCTAGTATTTTGCCCATAACTTTTTTGTTTATTAACCGATTAACGGACATAGCTAGAACGACTTAGAATCTAACCAGGACCCAGAATATGTATACTTTATGGTGTCTTAAATGATTTTTTCGACATGTTACACACGGAATGACAAAATGAATATAGCCCCCATCTTTATGATAGTGGGTATAAAAACAACAAATTTTCAATTCAAGTTTGTAAATTTATTAAAGATTTACGGTCTTATTCATAATAAAGTCTTATTTTAGGTTTATTGTACAAAATATATATTAAACGGTTTTCACTTTTTTGGCTTTAGCAACAAACAAAAGACAAATCAATTTGGTCTTACTCTTAATAAGCTAAAAGAACATTGATGCTTTGTTCGCACAAATATAACTTGCAGATATGCTTTAAATTAGTTTAGAAAATATTTTTCCATATGTATTTTATGCAACTGAAAGAAATAGCAGTTATATTTGAAACAATATTCTAATTACTATCCGAAGTCTGTGTAAAAGATTTTATGCAGTTATAAATTCTTCTTTATGGAACTGTGCAATTAGACCTAAATATAAAGTAATATGTTTAAAAAAAACTATGCAAAAATTTTTTATAACTGCATTCAATATGCTAAAAAAAAGTAATATCTAAAAATTTGTTTTATCAAACTGTTAAAGAAGGTTCTCACCAACAATAAAATTTTTAAGTTTTATACAGTTTTATAAAATGTTTATTAAACAAAAAAGTAATTATGAATAATAAATTTTCAAAATTTATTATTAACCTTTAATAAAACCTTTTATAAATTGTTCAAAACGATTATGAATAAGGCTGTTAAAAACTAATTTTATTTTGTAAGTAAAACATTATTAATTTAAAAATTTCATGACAGTTTATTAAAAAAATTAATTCAAATAAAATCGTTTATGTTTTGTTTGTCTGGCAACATATTTGACAGTGAAAGCTGTTAACATACATACATGTATAAATAAAGCTCATTAACATTTTACTAATATTAACATATTTCAACTAATGGAATGATGTTTATTAAATGTTAAATAAAGTTTTAATATGTTCTTTTCAGCGTTTATGTTATAAATTTTAAGTAATGTTAGTATAACAGAAGCTTTTTATACATTAAAGCTTTTTATTAAACAAAAGAAAAACTCTACAAAAACTTTTATATAGCTTTTACAAAATATATAGAGAGCGAGAGTAAAAAGCTTGATTTTTTTTCGAAAATAAAAGTAATATAAAAAATAAAAAATAACTCCACAAGTCTTTAAGAAGATCCATTGTGTAGCTGGTTTTACGGATGCCGAAACAAAACATAAAAAAAGAAAACAACAACATGTTTGTCTTAGGTTAGTTCTGCAGTATGCTGTAAAAGAGTCCATCATACAACCATATTTGTTTTTGTTTCTCTTCTAAAAATGCAGTTGGTTCTTTTTTTTTTTTTTTTCTATATAAAGAAATGTTGCAGTAGCTCATCTTTGGCATTAAATGTTTTTGCTTCATTGCAATTTTCTTTTATCTGATGCTTTAGTTGTTGTTATTGCAGTTTGTACTAATTTTAAACAAAAAACAAACAATTGTGTGTTTTTTCTTCTTAAGTGCTATGACACGAGTGACCCATTTTCAGTTTCCCGTCATAACTAAATACAGACTCGTACATACAAACATTATTATGGAGGTCTTTTAATTTTATTACCTACAAGAAGATGATGATCATTTTCACAACTTTGATTTAAAGTTTATGACACTTGGAAATGTATTTTCTTTTTTAAGATTTATTTTATTAAGGAAAAATAGTGATTTGCTGCTGCTGATTTTCTTTTCAAATTATGATAAAAATTGTCCGCCTTATTAAGCTGTGATAAGTGGTGTTGCAATTGTTAACGTTATTTTCTGTTGAATTTGTTATTTTTTGAAATTAGTACTATTACAATTTTTATTTTTAGCAGTAGCGGTTATTTTAGTTGTACTTTTTTTTTTTTTGTAGTCTTTTACCAAACAAGTTCTTTTTATTCTTTTGAATGAATTCTATGAGAGTGTATTGTATGTCTAAATGTTTGTTTCTAGGTATTATGCACACAAATAGTATTACTACTCTGTCTTATTAAGTTACATACTATATTATTAGTTTTGCTACATTTATGTCGCATGTATTGTTTTTGTTGTAGTTATTCATTTTTGTTATTGTTTTTTGTTTATATTATAGGTACTACATATACAAGACATTTACTTGAAAAGTAATTGTTATTCTGTATATGAGTTTTGTGTTTTAAGTCTTGTCTTTTTTTAAAAAACTGGTTTTTTAACTGTCGCATTGCAAAAAACTCCCTTGAATTCGTTTATTATTATTTTTTGTATATTGGATCATGGCATGTACATAGACACTTATTTACTTACGTATGCTAAGTACATACAAACATATACGAATGTACACATGCATATATAGTATATACAAATGTAAGTGTAAGTTAGTGTATAGAATTACATTTGGCAAAAGGGGCTTTTAAGAAGTTAAACAATTTTCTTTTTTTCTCTTGCTGTTTTTTTTTTCAATTATATTAATTTTGTTTAGAAAATAAATGATTAACTAGTATTAAATATCATTGATGTAAAGACTGTGAAAAAAACCGTTGATTGTTTTTTTGTTTAAAAATTAATATTATTTACATGATACGATTTAAAGAGTTGCCATGTTTTAATTTAAAAAAAAGCTAACGATTTTACTAATTTTGTAGGTTCCGTGATGTTCAGAATTATAATAAATATGCAAAAAAAAAAAAAAAAAATTTACAGATCTGTGAAAGTCCGTGGCGTATGATAAATGAATGTTGTAATAACTCGAATAAAAAATTTTACTTTTTGGGACCCAAAATGTACTAAAATTAAACAGGTATACACTGAATCTGTTACACGGGATTTTTGAGTCAATTCGGATGTACATTATTATGAAGTACTAACTAAACATCTAAATAACTTTTTTTGTATTGATTCTGATTTCCGCGACAAATCGCTGTTTGAAAAATTGTCAAAAATTTATTTGTAAAGCTTTTTAAATGATTTTTTCAGGAATGAAAGACTGATATATTTTTTATACATCACATAAGAAACAATGGCAAAAATATTATGCTAATGTGCTTTTTTATGCAATTAAAAAAAGTCATTTAAAAAATTGACTTTTTTCATGAAATCTGCTCTCCCGCATTCGTTTTTTGCCGGGCGAGAAGCAGTAAGTGTCAAATCGTTCTAAATCAATTTTTGATAAAATATTGGCAATAAATTTAAAAAAGCTCGCGTGACATTTTTTTATTAATCGATAAAAATTTAAGCTTTTTCCAAAATTCAACATTTTTGACCAATGCCTGATGTAGGGTGTAAACATAAATCAATTCAAAATTTCTTTATTAAACATTTATGAAGCATTATCTTTTAAAATATACAAAGAAAAATTGTTTTCTTTAACGGAACTTTGAGAAAAAAGTGAAAGAATTGTAGTACTATATTTTTGTAAAAAATAGCCATTTTTCATACCAATTTCCGAGAGCTGACTTTGAATATTTTTCACGTCTAGACGCATTGAGATAATCCAAAAATTCTTTCAGCATATTATTTTGAAATATATAGAAAATTACAAAATATTTTTAAAAAATTTTTACCTCATATACCTCAGGACTTATTCCCGAAAAACGAACGAAACTCGAGGCAAGAAATCAAAAATTCGAAATTCAAGTGTAAATATCTTTTTAACTGTAAGAGATAACTTAGGTGAGTAAGTTTATTTTTTCTTTATCTTGCCAAGCACTTTACACAAATATAAAAATCTTTAAAATCGAACTTCATTTGTAGAAGTTAAAATTTTTTTAAACTTTTACATACTCGAGGTGACTACAATATGATTTTTCTGAAAGCTTAAGTTCTCCTCTGCAACTCTTCCATACATTTCAATTTAATCCGAGCAGTAGTTTTGGAGATACAGATTTATTTATTACCAAAAAATTTGCGTTTGACCCCACTGTGCGGTGATGACATTAGAGGCAACTACTTACTTCATCTCATTACAAGAACTAATTAGTTTTAAGTTGTTCAATAACTCATTGATTTTAAAGTATTACTGAAGTCATTATAAGTTGTAACAAGAGGATCTAAGCTCGTTTTGAGTTACTAATTAACAGGGAAACCACAATATGCTCTAAAAAAATGGGTTTTATGCGCATTAAATATGCAGTAAAAAACAAAAAATATGCTGTAAAAAACGCGAAAATATGCACTAAAAAACAAAGATTTTGTATAATTTTTTTAACAAAATTATTAAAACAAATGGTTTTATTAACATTTCAACGTTATAAAATAAGACAAAATTGAAATTTATCAACCACGTCAAAATTTGATTCCCCATTTTTTTCTGTATCTCATAAAAACGTTTTTGATCTATTTTCAGATGGGTAAATCTAATTTTAGACACTATTATTAGTTCAGAAATTATTAAAATGATCATATCGATCACTGACTTTCGAAATTCGTGTTTTGATAAAAATCTATAATTTACAACCATTTAGATAATGTGTCAAAATTTCATCGACGTATCAGGTCATTTCAGATTTATAGCGAAAGTAATTTTATTGTGACAATTTTCATACATATAACAATGTGTAAACTATAACAAAAATGCTTCTCCTGTAAAGTTTTGTTTTCTGCACTGACAACATTTTCGCGGTTAGGTCTCGATATGCTTTTATAAAAAAAAATTGTTTTTACAACATAAACTTCAATAATAATATTCAATCTTGTTGCTACAAGACAAGCTTCTCAACGATAAAATGGTATCTATTAAAGTTAATTTTAAAATCATTTTTTTTTTATTTTCTCACTTTTTTTTTAAATCAAATTTGAAAAACATTTCATGAGGTATGACCTAAAAATAACAAGATATGTTATAAATATGCACTAAAAATCGCCAAATGCAAAAATATGCCGTGAAGAGTAAAATATGCAAAAATATGCACTAACAAATCGATGCCAAAATGATTTATTTGTTCTGAAACGGATAAATATTTAATCGATGGCTTCATTCAACGTCCAAGAAAAAACATTGCATATTTTGGTTTCCCTGCTAATTAGTAATGAAATTTTAAGATATAAAATGCTGTTTTTTTTTTTTTTTTACTTATTTAAATTTAAATCTGGAAAGATTTTATAAATTTAATTCTCAAAAACTAAACATATATATATACTTTTATAAAACTTGCGTATACATAATTATATTGTAATACTAATTTATGCACCTCTATGATCTTTGGAAAGGGTCTGTTTATGGGAGCTGTGGTCAATTTTGGACAGATTATTTTAAAAATTGGTACATTGATTTGTATTAAATAATATATGCTACTTCTTCTACACATTAATATTTTTGCCTGACTAATGCACGTTTAGGTAAATTAAATTAAGTCTTTGTATGCGGCTTATGTTAAAAAAAATGATTTGGTAAGTTTAAGGTTACAAACGATTTTATTTGTGTTGAATTCTACCACATAAGGTCAAACTCCATTCTGGAAAGACATCTTTCAAATCAACCTTTAGTTTACATGGATGGACATTAACTATTTTCCGTTTCCTTACTTCTTCGAGTAAAAGCTTGTTTCTCAGATTTTTTAAATTTCTATTTTTAATTGTTTCACTATACAAATTTCAAACGAACAAACCTTATGTTTTGTTTTAAAAAATATGAATGAATTTCTTTAATTGAAATATGTATAAAATCATATGAAATATCAATCCCGAATCCCGAAAAATCCCGGGATCCCGAAAAATCTCGGGGTCCCGAAAAATCCCAAAATCCCGGGATTTGAAATTATAAAATCCTGAATCCCGGGATTTGCAAAATCCAGTCCCGTTTGGCATACCTATTAACTACATTATTAAAATCAATAAAAGTTTATACTTTTAAAAGCTGATCATAAATAATTATTTACATTCGGGTTACAAATAATTAGTTACTAAAAAGCTTCTATGTAATTCAGATAGTATGTTTATATCATTACAAAGTAACTACATGTCATTACCAAGTTTTTGCTGGGCTATTTTCAAATTGAAATTTATCAACCACGTCAAAATTTGATTCCCCATTTTTTTCTGTATCTCATAAAAACGTTTTTGATCTATTTTCAGATGGGTAAATCTAATTTTAGACACTATTATTAGTTCAGAAATTATTAAAATGATCATATCGATCACTGACTTTCGAAATTCGTGTTTTGATAAAAATCTATAATTTACAACCATTTAGATAATGTGTCAAAATTTCATCGACGTATCAGGTCATTTCAGATTTATAGCGAAAGTAATTTTATTGTGACAATTTTCATACATATAACAATGTGTAAACTATAACAAAAATGCTTCTCCTGTAAAGTTTTGTTTTCTGCACTGACAACATTTTCGCGGTTAGGTCTCGATATGCTTTTATAAAAAAAAATTGTTTTTACAACATAAACTTCAATAATAATATTCAATCTTGTTGCTACAAGACAAGCTTCTCAACGATAAAATGGTATCTATTAAAGTTAATTTTAAAATCATTTTTTTTTTATTTTCTCACTTTTTTTTTAAATCAAATTTGAAAAACATTTCATGAGGTATGACCTAAAAATAACAAGATATGTTATAAATATGCACTAAAAATCGCCAAATGCAAAAATATGCCGTGAAGAGTAAAATATGCAAAAATATGCACTAACAAATCGATGCCAAAATGATTTATTTGTTCTGAAACGGATAAATATTTAATCGATGGCTTCATTCAACGTCCAAGAAAAAACATTGCATATTTTGGTTTCCCTGCTAATTAGTAATGAAATTTTAAGATATAAAATGCTGTTTTTTTTTTTTTTTACTTATTTAAATTTAAATCTGGAAAGATTTTATAAATTTAATTCTCAAAAACTAAACATATATATATACTTTTATAAAACTTGCGTATACATAATTATATTGTAATACTAATTTATGCACCTCTATGATCTTTGGAAAGGGTCTGTTTATGGGAGCTGTGGTCAATTTTGGACAGATTATTTTAAAAATTGGTACATTGATTTGTATTAAATAATATATGCTACTTCTTCTACACATTAATATTTTTGCCTGACTAATGCACGTTTAGGTAAATTAAATTAAGTCTTTGTATGCGGCTTATGTTAAAAAAAATGATTTGGTAAGTTTAAGGTTACAAACGATTTTATTTGTGTTGAATTCTACCACATAAGGTCAAACTCCATTCTGGAAAGACATCTTTCAAATCAACCTTTAGTTTACATGGATGGACATTAACTATTTTCCGTTTCCTTACTTCTTCGAGTAAAAGCTTGTTTCTCAGATTTTTTAAATTTCTATTTTTAATTGTTTCACTATACAAATTTCAAACGAACAAACCTTATGTTTTGTTTTAAAAAATATGAATGAATTTCTTTAATTGAAATATGTATAAAATCATATGAAATATCAATCCCGAATCCCGAAAAATCCCGGGATCCCGAAAAATCTCGGGGTCCCGAAAAATCCCAAAATCCCGGGATTTGAAATTATAAAATCCTGAATCCCGGGATTTGCAAAATCCAGTCCCGTTTGGCATACCTATTAACTACATTATTAAAATCAATAAAAGTTTATACTTTTAAAAGCTGATCATAAATAATTATTTACATTCGGGTTACAAATAATTAGTTACTAAAAAGCTTCTATGTAATTCAGATAGTATGTTTATATCATTACAAAGTAACTACATGTCATTACCAAGTTTTTGCTGGGCTATTTTCAATATTGATCACAAAATAAACTATTATTCGTTTTTAAAATTTCAGTGTTACTTGTAAATTAGAGTCTTCATTAAATTGTTAATAAAATCAAAATTTATGCATTGATTTTAATAAATAAAGAATATTTAAAATTTTGAACTACATTTTTTTGATATATTTTCGAGATATGTTTCAATATATAGTGCATCCTCATTAGTTTTACAAATTGCGATTTAGCGCAAGAACTAGAACTCAATATAAAACGAAAAGGAAAGATATAGTCGGTCAAGCCCGACCATATGATACCCTACACTATTGTGTATATCAAAATATGGGAAGGGATGTTTTATTAGACTTGGGGTTAATTGTAGACCGATGCTCATATTAAGTGTAAAATAAAACAGAATATTACGTCGATATTAACGTTTATATGAATTTATTCACTTTTGGTTAATTCCCGAAATTATGGATCGATCTTTGTAAAATTTCGCATCATTTATAATTATATAAAACTTATTTGTGTTAAATATTAACTTGACACTAACATTTTAATGGGATTTATGTCCGTTAAATTGATATGTTGAAAAAAGGTTTATGTGGGAGCTATGATCAATTATGGACCGATCTACCTGAAATTAGTCAAACTTATATGGAAGTTATATGTGCCAAATTTCATTAAAATATTGCTATATTTAAAGGATTTATGATCGTTAAACCTCTTTTGCCAGGAATCATTTGTATGGAGGCTAGATGAAATAACGAACAAGCTTTGTTCTTGGACTATAAAAAACCTGTGTGCCAAATTTCATTAATTTATATTCAAAATTGCGATCTGTAGTTTGATTACAAGGTTTACATGGACGGACAGGCGGACGGATGGACACTCTTAAAAGCATTGCCGATATTTTAATATACACAATTTTATTAACCGACACACAGTGTGCGATTTAAAAAATGAAATGGAAATAATTATGGATCTTTGGAACGGCTGCTCCGATTTCCATGAAATTTCACATGGTGATAGTAGAGGTGTAGGCGTGCTTAAGTTGAAATTTCATGGAAATCGGAGCAGCCGTTCCAAATTTCCATAATTATTTCCATTTCATTTTTTGAATCGCACACTGTGCGACAGACGAATATTGTTATTTTGAACCTTTTAATTTCTTTAAGGGTGAGGTTTTATGCTTCTGTTCATGACTACTTATACTAATAACCCTAAAACAATGCCTTTTTAATTAAATTTTTCAGAATAAGTACTATTTTGAACTTAATAAAAAAAATTTAAAGATAGTTAATAGTTATTTTAGTTCTTCGGTTATGTAATCCAATTAGTTTTATTATTTAGTTACTTTGGTAAAAAAATGTTTGTATTGAATGTTTTCGAAGCCCATAATTCATAGGGTAGATGTGGCTAAATTTCTGAAGTTCTTTTGCTTTACTTTAAAATTTAGTTCATTGGATCTCAATCTCAATTGTATTTAACACAAAATTTCGAAAATATTTTATCTAATTTTTGTAAATTTGTCTCACGAGCTAATTGTTAAAATAACATAAAAATATCTTAATTAAAAAGTGCGTGAAAACAAATATTAATTTTGCTTACTACTGCTATTTTTCCCACAATATATTTTTATAAATTAAGAATTTCCAAAACTGTAACACAGCATGAACCATATACAATAGAATTTCATAAAATATTTATAACGTTAAAAAAATGATAAAGTATATTTATTAGCGTCAAGTTCTTTAACTGTAAATATAAACAAATTCATATAAATAAAAGTTCTTAGGTGTTTTTTTTTTAATTAACAGTTTATACTGGCAACCTTGTTTCTTTTTGTTGTTCTTATATCTAGTTCTTATTACTATTGTTGACGTTATTTTTACACAATAACCCTACCTGAATACTTATATTATGGGAAATTTAAACCAATTAAAACTGTAAAACAAAAATCAACTCCTGCTGCAGTATTTAACACAAGATACTAAATAATATTTTTAAAAATATAATACTTATACGTAAGAAGAGTGTTGTTAAGTATTTGTAATATAAAAGCGCTAGATTAAAAATATTTATTTGAGCTTAAAGAGAACAATAAAAAACTAGAAAAAAAGATATAGTCGGTCATGCCCCACTAAATGAGACCCAACTCCATTGTGTATTATAATTCGGAAAGGGGTCTTTCGTAGACCGATATTCATATTAAGTGTAAAATAAAACATACGAATACAACAAATTACGTTGAAATTAACACTTATATGAATTTATTAACTTTTAGGTGATTCCCGAAAGAGGGAGCTATTGTAAATTATGGATTGATCTTCGTAAAATTTGGCTCTATCATTTATGTTTATATAAAACTTATTTGTATCGTATATTAACTTGATGCTAACATTTTAATGGGATTTATGCCCGTTAAAGTGATTTCTAAAAAGTGGCTTATATGGGAGCTATGGTCAATTATGGACTCATCTTTCTGAAATTCGGCACACTTATTATATGGAACTTATATAAAAATTTCATTAAAATATAAATTACATAAAATATTATGGATTTATGATCGTAAACCCTTTTTCGGGAGTACATTTTTATGGGATCTAGGTGAAATAATGGACCGATCATAACCAATTTCAATAGGCTTCGTCCCTGAACTAAGAAATCTGTGTGCCAAATTCCATTTATTTTTGTAGTTTGTTTACAAGGACGGACAGATGGACGGACGGACGTACATCGTTAAATTCGCTCACAAAATGATTCTAAGCCGATTAGTATAAAATAAGGTGGGCCTTAGACCAATATTTTTGGGTGTTACAAACATCAGCACAAACGCATAATACCCTCCCTACCTATGATGGTGTAGGGTATAACAAATGGGACTTTTGTATTTCGAACCGAAAAATAATTGTTTTTTTTTTTATTTTATTCATTAGTTCTACGGAAATTTTAAGAAAAATAAATTACGGGAATTATGGGATTAATTTGTCAACACTTTTTTTAATTGACTCTGATATTAAGCCTATTTCGTGAAAAAATTCAATTTCGTTCAAAATTCATAAAGGTTTTTTTTTTTTTTTTTTTTTTTTGTATGTGTTGTAAATAATATATCTTCACTAATATGTGAATAAAATCAAAACTTAGGCATTGATTTCTTATTTTATTTTCAACAAATTTATCTCTTCGATTACAGAATAAAAATAATATCTCCATAACGTGTTAAAAAATGATGTGAGAATTTTATTTCGATTTTTTTTTTGTTTTATTTGGTATTTTGTTTAACAAATTGTTTTCGAGATATACTTCTTTATATTGTGCAACCTCTTTAATTTCACAAATAGAGATTTATCGCAAGAACTAGAGTTAATTCAAACAAGCGCGAATGTTATATTCGGCCAGGACGAATCTATATACCCACCATCAACTTTTTAAAATTTTGCGTTACATGAGAGGGGGCGGTAAAGTGGGCGGACCACTCCCATTTTTTGTTTCCGAGTTTACATTTGTCCTTGAACTATTTGAACACAATTTCGTTGATTTTCACCTTATATGGGAGGTGGGCGGTAAAGTGGGCGGACCACGCCCATTTTTAGTTTATGAGTTTATATTGATCCCTGAACTATATGTACAAAATTTCGTTGTCGTACATCCTTTTGTTGAAGAAATATCAGCAGAAAAGCATAAAACAGACACCCTGTGTTTCTAGTTTTTAGCCCATAATTTTTTTGTTTATTAACCGATTTTGCCCATTTTCAATCCCAAACAAACCTTATATAGGACAAACATTTGTGCCAAATTTCGTCCCCCTACGTTGTCCCGTTCGAGCCCTATCCTGCTTTCAACAGACGGACGGACATAGCTAGATCGACTCAGAATCTAACCAGGACCCAGAAAATATATACTTTGTGGGGTCTTAGATGATTCCTTCGACATGTTACACACGGAATGACAAAATGAATATACCCTCCATCTTTTTGATGGTGGGTACAAAAAGTGATTAAGGCTTATTAATTCATAACAACATGTATCCGAATTGACTGATATGTTTCGTATTAGAGTCCAAACTTTAATTTGTTCAACATGAATTATATTTTATTTTTTGTTTTTTCCCTTAAACTTGGTTGATAACAATAAAAAAAGAAGAATTTTGGGAAATTTGGAAAATGATTTTAATGTCTTTCGAAAGATCCTTTTATAAGCAGCTACTTTTGGGTCCTAATACGTAAATTGGATTCCAAATAATACTAACAACTCAGTTCTTTTGCTCTATTAGATACTGAACTAGTTCAGTAGGAAGAATAGATCTTTTAAAAAGGTTCGCTCATGAATTACATATATAAGTTTATCATAAACACGCTAAATTAGCAACGCCATATAGTACATATGAGTTTGTGAACAAATACGACTACAACCAAAACAAAAAAAAAAAATAAAATTAAAATGTATCGGCAAAATACACAAGCAAACAAACAACAGAAACTTTTGCGATTGCGCTTTGTATGTGGAAAATCTACAAAGAAATAATATTTAATGAATAAGCTCTCGTCTGAGAAATAAAGACTACTGGCAGGCAGTAATGTTAAACATGCGCAAAACTTAAACCAGTTATGAGACAACTTTCATTACGTGCTGACGTTTCGAACGAACAACAACTGAACGCGTCGAGGAGCGGTTAAATTTTTGTTTCTATTTAACGAGTTTTACGTCGCCAAGTATTGCGTTTTTCGGTTTTTTTCACTTAATTTTTAATAAAATGTTTAAAAACACTTTGGCATTTAAAAGAAATTTGTTAAATAAATAAAAAGATAACAAATAAAAAGAAAAAGGTGATGACAGTGACAGTGTTTTTTTCTACGTAAAGAGAAAAGAAAGGTGTGAATATTTAACAAAAATAATAATAAAAAAAAAAAAAAATAATAAATAATATATCTAAAGAAAGAAAGAATAAATCTAGATAAATTGTTAAAGATATACAATATTGAATATATTAATTCTATATTGAATATTGTATACATTTAGTATTTAGTCTAGATATTAATGTTTGTTAACTGAAAGAAAAAATATAATATAAAATAAAAATAAAAACAAAGCGAGGTCAGCCAGTTGTGTGTTTAAAGTTATTTATTAACTTTGTTGTTACTAGCTGGTTATCGGTTTTAAGCTATCAACTTGGTTGTTTGTACAATTGTTTTTAATTTACTTTTTTTTGGGCCAATATAAAAAAATACAACGAACGCCACCGACTAGCTAACACGTTAATAACCATATGCCACCAGTCAAAGTCTACTCGTGTCTGCAACAACAAAAGCACTTTTAATGCAAGCAATAAAGTAAAGAGAAAGGATTTTTGTTGTTAAAATTGTTGTTATTACGTTATACATACTATAGAATATTATTGTCTGTGTTTTAAGTCAATATAAAATTTATATATTTTTTTAATTAATCTAAAGAAAAAATAAAAACAACAAGAACAAATTTAAAACAACTTTAAATAAAAATAAAACACCAAACTGATTTTTTTTACATATTTTAATATGATTTTATCGTGGGCTTTAATGGGCCTTTAACGAAAAAAAAAAATATATATTTTTTCTTGTTTAATTTAAGTGTTCTAGAAGTTATATAAAATGTGTTAAACAGAAATTATATATACCATATTAATTAAATTCCGGTTTAAACAAATTTGCAATAAATTTACAAAAAAAAGTTCTTGAATTTTGAAATGTTAAATAAACGAAAGACTTAAGAAACAAACTTGTTTTATTTTAATTGTGCTGCTAAAAAAATATGAATTTTTGTTGTTGTTAATAATTTGTTATTATAGTGGTTGTTGTTAACTTTTAAAATTAAAGAAATAAAAATTATTTTGAAAACTTGTTGTGGTTTTATAATTGTTCTTAAGAAATCTTTAAATGGAAATTTTGGTTAAAAATAACTGTAAATGTTATTGCAAACAAATATGGAAGCATGTTTACTAAGTTTTTCAAATTAAACATTTGAATTCTTGGATCTTTTATGATGTATTTTACTAAAATTGCTGCTGAAACTATTTGGTTGTAATGGAATAATTTAAAAAAGAATTTTCATTAAAGAAAATAATATGTCAATACTGGAAATTTAAAAAAAATGTTACAAAACATTAAATATGTTTTTATTTAGTTCTTTTAGAGCATTTTTTTATACTAATATTAGCTTTGAAAGTATTCCTGGAAATGTTATTTTAAATAAACTATAGTTTTGTTTTGATTTTGTTTATATTTTCAAATCATTAATATTGATTTTAAAGCTTTTAATTTTGTGTGCTTTATTTATTAGCACATTTAATACTAATATTCATTTAAATATCAATCAAATTTCCATAGAAATATGGTTTAAATTTTGCAAACATTTTTAAAAGCTTTTTTAAGATTTTGCTTTATTTGGCTGGTTTTTGAAAATTTTAAATTTAAAAAATATGCTAATTTTTATAAGATTTAAATTTTTGGTAAAATAGGTTAAGGACAAAACAGAAATTTATGTTTTAAAAATGTTACCTATTCCAAAAAAGATTTAAGAAAAAAGATATTTTATTTCGCATACATGGACATTTAATTTAAGCTGTATTTTGTGGTTTTTATTTAGTTTTTTAGTTACGAATTTAAGATAAAATTTGATTTTATTAATAAGAATGTGATTAAGTCCACTTTAAATAGTATAGAATATGTCTATCAGTGTAATGAACCACTTTATGATGATACAAGATTTATTTTATTCACAAAATTACCAAATTTATGACAAAGGATAAAAAATTAACATTTTTTGCCGTTTTTATTTCTATAAAAAAATTAAAAAAAAAAAAAAAATAGTCTGACCCTTATTTTGAACTACTCCGAAACTATTGCGCAAATCCGCATATTTTGGTATTTCATATACATAAATCGGGCAAACCATCCTGCCTTATTAAGGAAATATATTACAGTCTATAAAAAAAGCACAATCTAAAAAAAAAAAAAAAAAATTTAAGCAGATTCGTATTAAGTATGTTAAATTCTATCTAGTCCATATTTTCAATTCAGAATAACTGGAAAACGAATGCAAAAAAAAGTCATGATTTTAAAATAGTGTTGTCATTGGATGGATATATTTAGTGCTGAAAAAGAGCTGCAGAATTTATTTGTTTAATCCATGGTTGTCATTAGTAGGACGTACATTATTTGTGCTTCCTTTTCGTTACTTTTAAAGTACTTCTTTTACTGTTTTTTTTCACTAATAAAAATACTTAATAATTTGTAAAATTTTAATTTTCTTAGCAATTACACAGAGTTACAAAATGAAAAAAAAATTTCTGCGGCATGGAACTATTCATAAGTACTTAAGGCTCAACTACATAGAATACTTTCGCTTGCATTGCGACTGACAGCTACGCAATGCATAAATGATACTAACCCAGTCGTTGTATTATTTTTTTTATTAAAATTTTACATAATCCTAATATATATTATAAAAATTAAGTGTAAGTTTGTTTGTTTATGCGTCAATCACGTCTAAACGGCTAAACCGATTTTCACGAAATTTGACACACAGATAGTACCAGTGCCGGTAGTCGTTATAGGCTATGTAAGAACTGGGTTGGATGTCACGCCCACTTTTTAAAACTCTTAAACGGTAGTAAATATTTAATATCGCCTTATAAAGAGTAGCGAAGCGCACCGGGTTACGCTCGTAAAATATAAAGATGAAAAAATTAAATTAAATTTCAAATTTCCAACTTAATGAGCAAATATTAAAATAAGAATAAAACAACCGAAAAAAATTTATTTACGTACTTTGGCACTTCAAAGTCAACCATTTTTCATCTTTGAAGTACTTCACGCAGAAAATTGGCGTACTGATTTGGTTCCGTTCCATATAAAATGCATGTATTTTACTGTATATGTCAGTTGCAGTTGAAACAAAAGTATTGTATGTAGTTGGGCCTTTAGCCTCTAAACTAATTTTTTTGAATTAACTCTAGTTCTCACGAAAAATCGCGATTTGTAAAATGCACTATATACTGAAACATATTTCGAAAACGACTTGTCGGATTTTGTTAAAAAAAAAAAAACAAATAATTCTAATTAAAATTGTCTTTAAGTCGTTATTAAATTAGTTTTCAATAACAGTTATAGAGATATTAAGCCCATTTTCTGAAAGTATTAAATTTTATACAAAATTGCGATTTTTTTTTTTTAATAATAAAAATTCGAAAGTGTCAAAAGGTACAAATTTTTATTCATTAATCATTAAGATAAATGTATTGCAAATAAAACAAGACACATTTCATTAAAATCAATGTATAAGTTTTGATTTTATTCACAAATTAGTCAAAATACTCAGTTAAAAGTTAAATAGAAAAACGGGAAAAAAATATATAGTTGGTCAAGACCGACCATATTATACCCTACAGCATTTTGTATGAGCGTAAAAATTTGGTCTCGTATTAGACCTGTGGCTAATTGTAGACACTTTTACTAAATGTAAAATAAAATATATAAGTACAGAAGAATACGTTGATGCTAACATCTATATGATTTTATGCACTTTAGGGCGATTACCAGAAGTGGGTTTATAAGGGAGCTATGTTCAATTATGAACCAATGTTCATGATGGCACAGAGATTAACGCTTATGCAAAACTTCTTTGCACGGAATTTCATTGAAATATTGCTATATGTAGGGCATTCATGGCCACTAAACCCTTATTCCTGGAGGACATTTGAATGAAGGCTAGGTGAAATAATGGACCGATCGTAACCAAGTTTAATAGGCTTTATCCTTGTGTCAAAATAACTATTTGTGCCAAATTTCATCAAGATATCTTCATAATTGTAACCTGTGCTTTGTTCACAAGATTTACATGGACAGATAGCCAGACGGACGAACGGACATCGTTAAGTCGAATCAGGAAGTGATTCTGATCTGAACAGTATGCTTTAAGGTGGGGGTCCGATAATTTTTTCTGCGCGTTACAAACATCAGTTCAAACGCATAATACCCCAAGCCACCTATGGTAGTGTAGGTTATAATTAAAAAATCATTTTTTTATTTTTCTTAACTTTGAAGTCCTTTTGAGAGAAAATGTTACGTCCTTAAGAAAAAATGAATACGTAATTTTATTATGTGTGAGCTATAGTTTGACGCATATATCGATTCTTTCATGTGTGGGAAATTTTTAAACAGTGTTATTAAATAGTCAGAAAAAGTTGAGAATCTATTATTTTAAAATTTTAAAAAAGGCGAAAATTTAAATTTAAACTGTAGATTAATATCAAATATAGTTCTTGTTTTAAGATTTTGATGTAATCTTAAAAGAACTTTAATTAATAATTTCTAATTGAATTTAATGAAATAAAAGATATTTTTTATAAATATTTCTGAATTTCTTATATGAAATAAATACATTTCACAGAAAAAGTTAATTTTCCTTCAGAATAAATAAGAGTAAAGTGAAATAACTCCAAAATAAAATTAGTTTCAGCAAAAAAAATGGGTTTTACTTCATTGTGAAATAACACCCAGAGGGTTGTTAATGTTTTTATTGTTTTCCAGGGAAAGATATTTCATTAAATTTAAAACTTATTTTTTATTATTTTTTTTAATATTAAATCTTAAATGTATATTATTATTATTTTGCGTTTCTTTTTAGCAGATATTTCATTTTATAAATTTGGGAGTTTTGTTTTTAATTTTGCTTGATTTTTTGGGAGTTATTTAACGGTGCTATAAATACTTAGGTTTAAATTAATCGAAACAAAAGAGTTATGTAAGGCATTATTTTAATAGCAATATGAGGGCGAGACATTAAGCTTTCGAAACTCAAGGAAAAGAGTCCTTACAGATAAAGAAGATCAATTTAGGGATATTGTTTTCTTAAAAAAATATTAGATTAAATATGTCCCAAGGCTTTTAAATTTGACCACTTTTTCATTATTTGAGCATAACTTTGAGAGATATCGCTTTAATTCAATTATAAATTTAAAACATATAAAGTCAGCTTTAATTTAAACTAAATAATATGGCTTAAAAATGAATTTGATAAAACAAAAACGAAACTTATGCAACCCTTGCACAAAACAAAAACCAACCATTAAAAACAAAAAACTTAAGACATAAACTTAAAAGTTTTGTTTGAAGTAAAATTTCCTAAAACAGCTGCAAAATTTCAAATGTTTAATAAATTAAAAGAAAAATTCAAAATGACATATAAAAACGTAAGCGAAAAAAAAAATGAAACGTGAGAAAGAATAGCCTTCATTTGTAAAGTCACTACAGAAACAATCACTAAATATTCACAAAAGTTTTACTGATTTACAGCAATGACTTAAAAAATTTGTACGCGTTTTTTTGTGTGATTAATTACTAAACAATTACATACAATTGAATTAACAATAAAAATGCATAAAATAACTGCAGCAAATAAAAAGAGGCAAAATACTTAACTACAATGGAAAATGTTTAAAGATAAACTAACTCCAAGCAGCATACAAAAACAAAAAAACGGATTTAAAAACAACAACAATTGAAAACCGCAAAATAACACATACGAAAAACAACATAATCAACACCATTTATTCTCATACATAAAAAAGTGAAGTGAATTCAATTGAAGTGTATAGAAAACGAGAAAAATCTATCATTATTTAAAAACATAAAAGCAAAAAAAGAAAAAAATTGCTAAAAAAAAAATAAAAATCTTTTAAAATCACGAATCCATCAACTTGTTTGAAAAGATAAAAGAAAATTTATATATTTTAAAATATTTAATTTTAAAAAAACTGCATAAAACAACTGAAGTTCAATCAACAACAAACAGCTGCCTTAGTTCAACAACATTTGTGTCGTGTTTGACTGCAATATGCAACAAATGTTTTTCAAATAAACAAATTTACATAATTTTAATTTTTTGTTTCAATTTTTTTTTTTTTTAGTGAAAAATTTCACTGGAAATTATAAATAATAATATTAAACCAATAATAATAAGAAAATAAAAAAAAATATATAAAAATTTATATGTAGACACATGAAATTATGATGTTAACACCCGTATCTACTACAACAGCAACAACAACGACAACAACTGCACCATTAGCATCAACAATAAAATTAACACCATCTAGTTGTCATACAAGAAAAATATTTAATTTGAAAAAAATGTCACAGTCTACGGCGACAGTCAAAAATTTAACTATAAAACCGAAAAGGTTTAAGCATTTAAGTGGAGTTTGGCTATGGTCTCTACTAATAATGTGTACATTGCGTGTAACTTACAGTCAAGGTAAGTAATGTTTGTTACAATATTATTTTATTTTTAAATTAGTTTGCAAGTTTGTAAAAAGAAAAAAATTATAATTAAATGTATGAATAAATTAAATTATTTTATTGCATAAATATTTTTTTTTTTTTCAAATATAATTGTGTTATTACTTAACCAACTGGTAAAATTATAACAATTTTTTTAAAATTATTAATTGCTTTTGTTTATACCGAACAAAATTTCTTAATAATTTTTTTGCTTGTGGTATAAAAAGCAGAGGCGTATTGTTCTAGTAAACTGTAATAATTTTATAAGAAAATTTATTGATTTGAGTCTATTTTCTAAATGCTTAAATTACAAGTGGGATGAATAGACATATATTTAGCATAAAAAATGTTTGTATTGACTATTTATTTTGAAAAAGATTTATAAAAAAAAAATATTTACTATTTGTTTATTTCTTTTTGATTACATGTTTTTAAAGTAAAAATATACATTGTTTAATAATTAATTTAATTAATTTTTCAATTACCTTTTAAATTGTCTTTTAATATTATTTTTATATATATATTATTTTTTTTTTTTTTTACAATAAAAAATATATTGCATTTAAAAAATATATATTAGAAAATATTCATAGTTTCTGGTTTGAACTATTAAGATAATTTAATCAATCAACAGGTTTAAATATTGATTTCTTAAAAAGGTATTGGTACAGACATAGGGAGATAATTATTTTGTTCTCAATAGCGGAACATAGTTCCCCACAAAATTCTCTTTATGATGACTCAATTGTTTTCTGAAGTATTAAAAATATTTCAATAACTCGTGTATGAACACAGAAACTTTTTCTGAGATTTATAATGGTTCGCTTTAATAATAGTTAAATGGTATATATATTAATTTCTAGTTATACCATATATAGTTCCAAATTTAATAAAAAAAACTCAATACATAATAACACAGAAAAAATTATTACCATATATTCTTCAATTAACGCAGTTTTTTTAATTTTACATCAAAATTTAATAAATATATTTAGCAATATGCCAAAAACGGCTTTTTGCGAAAAATAACTTTTTATACCCTGCACCACCAAAGGTGGTTGGTCGGCTGGCTGACTGGCTGGCTGGATGTCCATGTAAAGCTTGTGCGCAAAGTACAGGTCGCAATTTTGAAGATAATTTGATGAAATTTGGTACATTTGATTTTTTCAACACAAGGACGAAGTCTATTGAATTTGTTTATGATCGGCCCACTATTTCACCTAGCCCCCATACAAATGTCCTCCTGGAATAGAGTTTTAACACTTATAGATGCCTTAAAAATAGGAACATTTTAATGAAATTTAGCACAAAAAAGTTTTATATTAGCAAAAATCTATCTGCCAAATTTTATGAATATCGGTCCATAACTGACCATAGCTCCCATATAAATTCCTCTCCCGAAAATCACTAACGTGCATAAATCCCATACAAATGTTAGTATTATGTTAATAGTTAACACAAGTAAGTTGTATAATAGTAAAAACATAATTATGTGAATTAAAATGGTGTAGGGTATCATATAGCGGGCTTGACCGACTATATCTTCTTCTCTCGTTTATTGTTGAAAATGGTTCTCTAGGGCTTCAGCAGCAACTTTTGTTCTGCGACTTTTTCATAATTCCGTTATTTACAAAATTACCGTTATTTTTAGGTTATTGAAGAAAATCACAATTTTGACTTTTAAATTTATTGAATTCGACCAAATGATGTTTGGCAACTTTGTAAAAAATCCTTTGGCGAGTATTTTTTCTGAACGTATGAACGCATAATATTTGCAAATACAGGGTGTTTTAGTGCAATTTTAATAAGAAATTAATTTTGCGCCATCTAGTGGCAATAATTTGTACTATCTATGTTCAGCAATTAGAAAGGTAATTTGAATATCTTTCAAAAAAGAGCTTTGTTTTGAAAATCGGTTGAAAAATAACCGGAAATCAGTAAAAAATTTTCTAAACAAAAACAGTGATACAAAGAAAAACAACAAAAAACAATAACATTACAAATGTAAACAAGCGCGAATGTTGTGTAAGAAGTGGGCGGTAAAGTGGGCGAACCACGCCTATTTTTGTTTCCTTGTTTACATTTGTCCATGAAGTATTTGTACACAATTTTTATTTCCAAGTTTATATCGACCCATGAAAATGTTGTTATTGTACATGCTTTTATTTAAGAGAGATAGAGCAGAAAAGTATGAAATTAAGCTACAACGGATACCCCGTGTTTTTAGTATTTTGTTCATAACTTTTTTGTTTATTTACACATTTTACTCATTTTCAATATCAAACAAGTCTTATATAAGATAAATATTTGGGACAAATTTCGTCCCCCTTCGTTGTGCCGTTCGAGCCCTATCCTGCTTTCAACAGACGGACATAACTAGATCGACTCAGAATCTAACCAGGACCCAGAAAATATATACTTTATGGGGTTTTAAATTAAAAATAGTGCGTATGGTCTTAATTACTACTGTATAATTTCATTTCAGTAACATAAACTTCCGTTTTTTTAAATATGCACTATATTTTTTAAATGAATGAGTAAAATTTTCCAAAAATAGGCTTTATTGTTTTTTGTACGGCACAAATTGGACTGAATGTTATGCCTTGAAAGTCAACATAGTTGTTGATGACAATAATATCTAAAATTCTGCGGTGGTGCTTGAAGATTACATTCCTACTTCAAAAGTTATATATGAATGAAGGTGAAAAAACGCATTTTTTTTTTTTTAATTTTTTCGATTTTTTTAACATTTCCAAATTTTCTCGTAAACGAAAAATGCGATCGTCAAGTATTATTGCAACAATATCCGAAAATGAAAGACTACTACCCAGACTATCTATCCAACTAATAAAAATATTGAATTTGTAGCTGTTAACATAAATAATGCGTTAAATTTATAAAAAGTAAAAAAATCAGATTTTTAAGGGCCACCCTATATTAGGAGGGACACCCTAATTAGATATTAAGGTAGCTGACTCCACCCCCCAAAGCATTAAAAATCATTCGGTATTCATATTCAAATAAAACTAATATAAAAATCAAATTTGGGTAAGATTTTATTTCTCATTTAATTTTTTAATTTATTCAATCCTCCACTTAATTGATTTAATTAATTTTTAATTGGAAATTTTTTTCTGTTTTTAATTTTTTACAGTCTTTAGTAATTGATATAATCATTTTGGTGAGAGGTGAAAATTTAAAGAAGCTGTTAATTGAATGAATTATTTACTAACATATTTGACGATTCAATTTAGTTTTTACTTTTTCTGTGAATAATTATTATTTCATCATGTCGAATAAAATAATTAAAAACATATAGTTTAGGGGTTGTTATATATTTTTAAAGTCGTCTTTGCTAAAAAAAGCTTTACTCAGCAAAGCCTCCTCTCACAGAAGAAAAATTCTTTAAGCTGAACTTAATAAAATTTCAAGAGATCCCAACAAAACTTATTGTTATTTTATTTGGAAGTTATTCCATGGAATAATTCAAATTCCTATCCACTAAGTACTATCTTATAATGAAATAAAACCTTATTTGTATGGAAAAAAGTTTGGAACTAATTTCATTTGTTTGCTGGTCTTATTTCATTTGGGAGTTATTTTTCGGTACTTAAATAATTAGAAAAGTGTGTTCATTTTTCTTGATTTTGAAAATTAATTGAAAATTAATAAATATGTTTTAGTAAAAAATTTTAATAACAGGATGATACAGTAATTTTTTGAACAATTTCTAGTTAAAATTGTAGTAAAATTGTTTCTATAAAAGTCTGTACAACGATACAATAATTATACCATACACCACCATAGGAGGTTGAGGTATTTTGCGTTTGTGCTAAGTTTAAAACACACAGAAAAAACTATCGGGTACCCATCTTAAAGCATACCATTCGATTCAGAATCACTTTATGCGTCGATTAAGCTATTTCGTTCGTTTGGTCTGCTGGCTGGCTGTCTGTTCATGTAAACCTTGTGAACAAAGTATAGGTCACAATTTTAAAGATATCTTGATGAAATTTGCCACTAATAGTTATTTTGGCAAAAGATTGGTCTATTATTTCACCTAACCCCCATACAAATATGCTCCCGGAATTTAGGTTTAGTGGTCAAAAATGTCTTTACATATTATATTTTAATATTTTAATGAAATTCGGTGCAAAGAAGTTTTGGATAACAGTTAATCTTTGCATTGAATTTCATGAAGAACGGTTCACAATTGACCATAGCTCCCATATAAACCACACTTCCTGAAATTATATTAACGTGCATAAATGTTATATGAATGTTAGTATCAAGTTAATATTCGACACAAATAATTTCAATATAAGTAGAAACAATATTGTCAAATTTTATGAGAATTGGTCCATAATTTACTATAGCTCTCATATAAACCCACTTCCGGGAATCAGTCTAAAAAGTATCCTCTAATAATTCTGTATTTTTATATTTTATTTTACAGTTTGTAAAAGGCATGGTCTACAATTGGCTACAGATCTGATATAAGTCCCCTTCCCGAATTTCTATGCTCATACACAATGGTGTAGGGTATCATATGGTCGGTCTAGACCTACCTTTTCTTTCCCACTCATTTTTAAAGGTATTTTTCCTTTAAACATATAGATATTTAGTATTTTCAAATCAAATTCTTCAGTAAAAATTAGTAAATGTTTAATAATTTTTTGAGTTTTTAAGAGATTGTATATGGAGATATCTCATTTTGTTCTAAACTTAAAAGCTTTTAATTTTTTTTTTTATAAAAATATGTTTAATTATAAAAAAAAATCCAACAAAATTCATCAGTCAAAATTTTAAAAAATAGTAAATTTAAAAATGTTGAGAAAATCATATCATTGTTTGGACTGTATATAAAATATTTGTTTTCTAAGTCTAGTTGTTCGCAAGATTACGAAATTTAAGGCGTATTCCGAAGTTTTAAAAATTGTTATGTAATGATCTCAAAAAGATCTACAGCTACCATGTAATTTGTAATAAATATTCTTTAATATTTTATTGCTCTTAAAGAAAAATACAATTTAACAAATTTACTGTGTGTGTGTGTGGCCAATATTTCCTTTCTTTATTATTTACGTTTTAAAAAGTTTATACAAAAAAGTAATAACAAATTCTCTCAGTATGATCTAACGTGAAAAACTAATTTGGAAAAATTTTTAAAATTAGTTGGTTCTGGGCCATAAAACAAGGGGTGGTCTAATGTAATAAATAAAAATATATAAACGAAAGACTATTAAAAAAAAAACTTTGTAGTTATGACTTTTTTAAGAACTTTGTAATAATTAAAAAAGACTTATAATATAAATAAAATAAAATTTATTGCAATATTTTTTTAATAAAGTTAATAACTAACTTTATATTGGAATTTAATTATATGATTTATTAATATAATTAATTTTCTAATTGGTTTACAATTTTGTTTTTTAATAAATTGGCAGCTGTTAATAAAATATAAAGAAAAATTAAAGATTGTCTTTAAAAATATAAAAATAAAATAAATTTTAAACAATTTCCAAAAATTTTCAGCTCATTATTCATCCATTTAATAATAATATCAATTATTCTAGTTATTAATATTAAAAATTTCATAATTGAAGACCATTTTTACTTTTTCTGTGCATTAATCTAAAGTCTGAATAAACATAGACTTTAATATTTTACCATAAAATATATTTTTATGTGGCTTGTCAATGAAAATTTTGATAAGTTAACTATGTGTTAGAAAAAACTCAATGAATATCTTGCTTTAAATACCCCTGCTTCCGGCCTTATAAAAACTCCCCATTTTATGCTATTTTAAGTACAACACTGACTATAAATTTAAGTTTATTTTATTTCTATTTAATTTTTTGCGTGTTCAATATTTTATATATCTGCAAAATGCGAAAAAAATCAAACGGAAGTATTAACTTGTCTGATTATTTGAAATGTTTGTCTGTTAAACAATTCAAAAAAAAAATCATATAAAAATTAATTTCTTAGTAAAAAAATTGATTACAATATAATTAATGTTAAAAGAAATAATAAAAAACAATAAATTATTACAAAAATTAAAGAATAAATAAATAATAAAAATTAAATTAGTATAAAATGTAATTAAAAAAGAAGTTAAAGAATCAACATTTTCCATTTATGTTTATGTATGTTAAACATTTTTATATTAACAATTTAATTAGCAGACATTTATAAAACATGAGAAGAAGATTTCCAAAGAAGAAAATTATTTTATAAAAAAAAAAAAAAAAAACTCATATAAGTAAATTAATTTTTTTTTATCTTTAACGACCTTCATGGTTAGTTAGTTTTGTTTTGGTTTGTGTATGTGGATCATTTATAATAATATTATGTTTATTTAATTTTTTGGGTTTATTTGTTTATTGTAAAGCTCTACTTTGTATTTTAATATGTTTAGGTTTTTTTTTTCTGCGTCTGAGAACTAAAACGGAAATAGTCAATCTTAATATTTTGTTTATTGAAATATAAAAGAGAAATATGAAAAGCAATTTAAAAATATGAAATACTTGGCTTTTGTTTGAGCAAATATGGCAAACAATATAAAACAACAAAATTAGATATTACACATTTAAATGATGGGAATTTTTGATTTAAGAAAATATTTGTTTTGTTAAATTTTTAATGCTTATAAAAAATATAACAATGAAGTTTGAAGATATAATAGAAATTTTTTTTTTAGGATCATTGGTTGTTTTTAAGAAAAAATAGTTAGCCAAATAAGGAGTGTTTAAAAACTGGTATATTTTTTACACCTCAGCAAAAAAGGAACTGAAAAAGAGCTGAAAAAGTCATGAATTTAACATTGTGTTGGCATTGGAAGGAAGTACTTCCTAGTGCAAAAGAGCTGCAGAAGTTCTTTTTTTAACCCATGGTTGTCATTGGTAGGATGTTCTTCATTTATGCTTCTTATTCATTTCTTTTGAAGTGCTTTCTTTAAAACTATGTTTATGAAATTTTTTTACAAAAATTCAGTTTTGGCCTTATTAAAAGATAATAAAAATGCATTAAAATTTATAAAATTTAATTTTCTTAGAAATTATTAACTTTTTTCTAGCTAAAATTTCATTTATTTTCACTTTTTTGGAAGTAATTATTAAGAACTTTCAAAAAAGTTTAAAATATCCACTTTGTTCTACTTTTGAAGTAGTGAAAATGTTCTTTTTTGGAAGCTCTTTATCGTTTTTTTGCTGGGACTGTAAACAATTTTTTTTTTTTAAAAGAGCCGAATTTTAAGGAAATAGAATTTTATTTTAAGGAAATTAAGAAAAATATATTTAAACAATTCCAAATATTTTGTTTGACAATTTTTAAAATATTTTTAATTTTATATTTTCTCCATATAATTTTGAAATAGTTGGCAAATACAAAAGATTTAGGCAACAAACTTAAAGCTCACTCATACAAATTTATTACGTATAAGTATGTTCGTAAAGACACATGCTTTAATTTTTTATGAATATTTAATATTTTTATTTATTTTAAAATTACTTTCCAATAAATATAAAACAAAAACCAAACTAGATCATCTAGTTTTCGCTTTCATTTAAAGTAGCAGTTAATTCAATTTTATTTTTCTTCCAGCCTCTCAAAGAAACCGTTATTAAATTTAAGCAGAAAATAAGTACAAACAAATAATAAGAAACACAAACAAAAAAACAGGTTAAACCACTTAAACGTTTAACAATACTTTGTAGGCAATTATGATCACGAAACATTTAAACGTTTAAAACTTGTGAAACCTCCACAATTTCCAGCCAAAAGACTAGTTATGCACAATGTTGGCAAATATTCTGGAAATAAAATTCTAGTCTATTTTTACTTTATTTTTTTTGCTTTCAACTATTGATTCATACATTCGAGTCATTGTAAATTATTTATTTCTTTTTTTTTTTTTGTTTTTTTTTTTGTAGTTTGTTTTTGATCATCATTATGAATAAGTTTTACTTTTTTTGCAACTAGTTTTTGACCACAAAATTTTTAATAAATTATACATGAAAATATATAGAAATTTTGGCTTTATTCAATATTCAAGTTGATTAACATGTTTAGATTTTACTTAATAATTTATCTCTTTTTTATTTAGTTTCTTTGATTCGATTATAAAATTTTTCTTATGTTTGTTTTTTTATTTAACTTTTTTTCTTTTGTTTTGTGATTTTGTTGCAAAAATGAAAATAAAAGTTATAAATTTAAATAAATTACTGATATATGTCTGATATGTCTTTATTACACACATACATATTCACATAAAAAAAATACAGTTAAGATAAATACAAATATTATGAAATGTTGGCTGAAGACTTTTTGACATTTTTAAACTGGTTTTAGCGTATTTTTGTTTATTGTTTTTATTACCGTTGTCATTAAGCTTTTATATATAATCAATACAATACAAAGTTTGGTTGTACTAACGGAGGCTGTCATATAAAAAAAAAAAAAATAAGAACAAAAGATTTATGTAAAAGGTTTTATAATTTTGCAATTGGTGGTATTGGTAAAGAAATCACTTTAAAAGGAAACATGGAATAGTTGGCATATTTTACGTATTAAATATTTTTGAAAGGGTGTTTAAAATTTTAAAAATGGTGGGAGTTAAAAAGTTTTAATTTTTTATATTTTTTTTGTAAAATACTGATATTAAATAGCCTTACTAAAATGTTTGACATTAACATTTTTTCTTTTCAATTTATTAGAAGATTATGATATTTTGTTAAAAATTTTTAGCAAATATTATTAATTTGTTTTTGATTTAAATACAAAAATAAAACATACTTTTGTTGAGACCCTCATAAAATCAATGTTTAATTGCTACTCAAAACTCTGACAGATTAATTTATGGCTATTTTTAATTTTTCTAATATTACTTGTTTTTGTAGTTAATTATTCTTAATTGTTTTTAATGAATATTTTAAAAATAAGCTTAAATTTAAATACGACGATCCTAAAATAAATTATTTAAAAATCCTTGTTTTTAATTTACTTTTAGATATAAATTTAAAACTTTTATGGCCGTATAAAAAAATTAGAATCATTTAAATAAATTTTATTTATTGATTTTTATCATAAATTTTCAGGTAAAATTTTAAAATTTGCTAATAAAATTTATTAAAAAATTGTTAAATATTTATGACTGAAATAAAGTTTAGATTAATAACATTGAATAAAATTTGTGTATAAAATCATTTTTATTTTTATTGAATGTTTAAAAAATATACATATTATATTGAAATATGTTATATCTAAAATAAATTCTTTAAAATCAATATAGCAAATTTACTTTCATACAACTTTTATGGCTGCATTAAGGAATTAGGAAGGTTTAATTAAAAAAAAAAAAAAAATATTTTAAGATAAATTTTTTCAAACTAAAGAAAAAAAATTTTATAAATGCCAAATATTTTTTTATTTTCATTTATCAATATTCAGTAATAAAGTCTCTGGAACAGGGGTTCTCACAAGACCTTGCCTCGCGACCCACTTTTGACATTGAAATGGAACCGCGACCCACTACAACTTTGATTAATTTTAAAATCAGTCAATCTCTTAAATATGCTCAGTAGCCCTATGCTAAATTTTATTGTTATAGGTAGCAAAGTTAGTTTTTCTTAAAATTGGAATTAAACATAAAAATATGTAAAGGCTATAGGGAGGAAAAAAATAATTTTGGGAAAAAAAAAGACAAGAAATTTTGCATGAAGACGTACAAGGTACAATAAGTTCCTGATAGGAAAGCAAAAAAGAATTTGGAGGCAAAACAGAAAGCGAAAATACTTCAGACGAAATTTTGGTAGAATTTGATTGTTGCTAATGGACGATGAAATATACGTACTGGCATAGTTTTTGCAACTTCCTGGCCAGGAATTCTATGTTGCAGATCTAGAGAAAATGTGGCGGAAAAATATTGTGTACAAAAATCAAAATTTTTAAGAAAGTTTTTGGTTTGGCAAGCCATTTGTACATACTTCATTATATACGTGAATAAGTGCGTTGAGAAAAAACTTCTTCCTTTCCTAAGAAAACACATTGAGTCCGCATTTGTCTGACGTTTTGTGGCTATATCTCAATGTAGCCACAAAGCGATGGAGTGGTATCAAATAAATAGTGTTGTGATTGTATTGAAAGACGTTAATCCAACAAATTGAACTCCGCCCAATTGAAAGATTTTGAGCCCTAATAAAAAATAACTTGAAGAAAAAGCTCAGAAAAAAAAAATTGTGTTTTAAAAAAGTGAACTTATTCCAGCAAAATAGTAGCTGAAAACACAATAAATACTCTAATGAAGGTTATTCCGGAAAAGATCAGATATTTTTTTAAAAACAAATTAGAAATAATTTATTCTTTTAAATTTCGAATTTGAACATAATAGTAATTAATAAAAATATAGTTTTAAAAAATTCACCCTTTGGTTTAGTTTTTATAAACAGATTTATATTTACAGATTTTTTTCGTCCGCAATACTCATTTATAATTTTTTAAATCTGTTGATTCAAAATTAAATTTAACACATGAGTTACATTTTAACTCATTATAAAATGAACTCCATAATTTATCAATATTCTCATTGAAAGACCTTTTCTTCTTTAAATTATAAAATTGCATAAGCATATTTTCTTTATATAGCCTGGAAACTTCTCCATGCAATAGAAATCGTATATACTATATTTGTGTGTACAAGAATATTTTTTCGGGATCCCTTCGCGACCCCCGATGAATGTCCTTACGGACCCCTTGTGGGTCGCGGACCCCCATTTGAGAACCGTTGCTCTGGAACATAAGCGGTTAGAAATTTCAACTTAAAATTTATGACTGAAATTTTTTAATATTTATGTCATGAGTTCTAAGAAATAAGTACTTAATACTTTTTAAATATATTTTTTTATAACACTGTAACAAAATCGATATTCGCACAAAACTAGTAGTAGAACTACGTACTCAGTTTTTCTCTAGGACGTAAAATTTCCTCTAAAAAGGACTTCAAAATTTCGAAGGATACACACTTTATACAAAAATTTATAAAATATTTACAAATATTATATCAACCCAATATGGGTGCCAAATGAAAGCTAAGAATACCTGCAATATGTAAAAATAAAGCCTGCAAAAATTATTCTCAGGCATGAAAAAATCGTTATATGGATAAAACTAGAGGGCATCCATGACAAAATTGTGTTACCACTTTTGCTCCAGAAGGTCAAATATTATCTCGAAAGGATTTCAAATTTTCGAAATTGCAGAGATTCATAGCTTTCATTTGACATCCATATTGGGCTTATATAATTTTGGTAAATATTTTATATTTTTTTTAAAGTGGCGCATTTTTCGAAACTTTTAAGTCCTTTTGAGAAAAAGATTTACGTTCTGGAGAAAAACGCAGTACGCAGTTTTATTATGTATGAGCACCAGTTTGATACATATATAGATTTTTTCATGTGTGAAAGATTTTTGGATTGGACAAAACCTATGGAATTTACTCGATTTTATCTGGACTTACTTACTAAAACTTATTATATATTTCTAATGTTCAAAGTATACAACAAATTAAACATCAAATAATACATTATCTTAAAATTATAAAAGAATTTTTGATAAAATTTTGAAAATTCTTAATAATTTTTTAAGATTTTAAGCGATTTTAAAAACAGATATACTTTAAAGTCGAAATTTTGCAACAGAAAGAATATATAGAAAAAATTTAAAAGGCTAAGTTCACAGAAAAACTTATTACCATATAATTTTAAATTAACGCAGTTGTTTCATTTTGCATTTAAATTTAATAAATATATTCAAGTAAAAATAAAATAATTTGTAATTCATTCAATCATCTACTTGAATAATATAATCAGTTTATTAATAGTTTATATCGACCCTCGAACTATATGTAAACAATTTTGTTATCGTACATGTTTTTGTTGAAGAGATATCAGCAGAAAAGTATAAAATGAAGCTACAACGGACACCCTGTGTTTCTAGTATTTGTTTATTAACCGATTTTGCTCATTTTCAATACCAAACAAACCTTATATTAGACAAATATTTGAACCAAATTTGGTTCCCTTAGGTTGTCCCGTTCGAGCCCTCTCCTGCTTTCAACAGACGGACCGACGAACAGACAGACGGGTATAGCTAGATCGACTTAGAATCTAACCCAGAAAATATATACTTTGTGGAGTCTTAAATGATTTTTTCGACATGTTACACACGGAATGACAAAATCAATATACCCCCAGCTTTTTGATGGTGGGTATAAAAAGTTTTTAATTGAATGAATTTTTTACTAATATATTTGATGATTTGTCACGAACCACCATTTATGTCTCCATTCACATGAGAACTATGCTACCTTATTCCGGCCGTGCTCAGGGATAATGGGCTGGTTCTTGTCCTCATAAGTAAAGTGGTATGTAGTTCCGTACGAGAAATTCTAAAATTCGGTAGCAAAATCCCTATATCGACAAAAAAAAAAAAAAAAAAAAAAAAATTGATTTAATTGACGAAACCCTGTAAAGGTGGTATAGATGGTAATACTACTATTATATCTTTCACCCTCCCTGCCATGCTAACTTTCGTCCGAACCTTAGTTAGCCCGAAATGTAATACTTCACCCGTTTTAGACCAAACTTTTCGTGGCATTAAATATAAAATATTTAGTTAATCATGTTAACAATAATTTAATTTAAAAAAAAAAAAAAAAAAATGAATATGTATATTTGAGTTTTTAAATGAACAAACCATTATGAGATTTTAAATTAAAATAAATAAAAAAAATAATATTTAAAGTAGTAATTTGAAGTATTAGTGTGGTTTTAATATATTTAAAAGAAATTTCAAATAGTGCCATTGATAATAAAAAAAAAACATATTAAAGAAGAAATTAAAAAATTAAATGTTAACTAGATACTCTAGTAATTTTTCAATGGCATATTAAAAAAAATATGTATTTTAATTTTATTTAAGTTCATATTTAAAGTATTTTAGTTTTATTTATACAATTATCAGTTTTTTTATATATTCATTAAGTGAAAATTTAATTTAGTTTATTTGTAATATAAATGCTTACATTTTAGAAACACTCACCAATAAAATCCTTTTGATGACACCAGATTTCTGATTTTGATGAAGTTTTCTTTAAATTTTCAAAGCATGATAAAATTTTCACTTATAAAATGTACGATAATTTAATGTGGTATGTTGTAAGGTTATGGTTATTGCAAGTTTAATAAAATTAATTGTAAAAAAAAAAAAAAACTATTTTAAATAACAAACATCATGAAAATTCGATATCTTAGGTCTATGAAGTTTTATGTACAAACGTAGAATGTAAATTAATGTCAGGTTCTTATATTTTGTTTTTGCCGTTTAATATATTTCCACACGGATTTCTCCGTATATTTGTTCTCGCCGTTTAAAATGTTTCCACACGGTTTCTTTCATATATTTGCCTTCTTTCTGACAAATAAATTGACAAATAAATTAAATTATCTTTCTTATATATTTGAAACTAAAAAAATATTGAAGAAAAAAAATCAAATATTTTTGCCAAAAAGGACGCCAAAATCTCCAACATTTTGAATATGAACTACAATCTTGCCACAAACACTATTTGTTAAAATGTTTAAACTTTCGTTGTTCTCGTTCCAAATTTCAAATTCGAATGAAAATATTTTCACTTCAAATGAAAATTCTGATACTATATATATACAAAATTTATACCGTAAAACGATCTCACAGATTAGAGACTTTTTTCTGTATTTTTCTGCTTTCTAAATAAATTAGAAAATCTAAAATTGACTGACAATTTAGATCTTTAGTCCAGCAACTACCCGGGACTTTTTCGGAATATCTCTGTCTGTCTATATACCAAAGTACAATGAAATTTGGAAAATAATTGAAATCGGTTTGTTATTTCACCTGGTCCCCATACAAATATCCCAGAGTAGTGGATGGTTAGATATTTTTAAGTACTTTATACCCTACATCACCATAGGTGGGGAGGGTATTATGCGTTTGTGCTGATGTTTGTAACACCCAAAAATATTGGTCTAAGACCCACCTTAATTTATACCAATCGGCTTAGAATCACTTTCTGAGTCGATTTAACGATGTCCGTCCGTCTGTCCGTCTGTCCGTCCATGTAAACCTTGTAATCAAACTACAGGTCGCAATTTCGAACCAAAATTTATGAAATTTGGTACACAGGTTTTGGTCCAGGAACGAAGCCTATTGAAATTGGTTATGATCGGTCCATTATTTCACCTAGCCCCCATACAAATGTCCTCCCGGAAAAGGGTTTAACGATCATAAATCCCTTAAATATAGCAATATTTTAATGAAATTTGGCACATATAAGTTTCACATAAGTCTAAACAAGTATGCCGATTTTTGAAAAGATCGGTCCATAATTACCCATAGCTCTCATATAAACCCCTTTTCAGAAAATCACTTTAACGACCATAAATCATATTAAAATGTTAGTATCAAGTTAATATTCGACACAAATGAGTTTTATATAAACATAAATGGTAGTGCCAAATTTTACAAAGATTGGTCCATAATTTACCATAGCTCCCATATAAGGCCCCCTTTCGGGAATCACCCAAAAGTGAATAAATTCATATAAATGTCAGCATCAACGTAATATTCTGTATTTATATGTCCTATTTTACACTTATAAGTATCGGTCTACATTTGACTCCAAGTCTAATAAAGACCCCTCCCCAAATTATACTGTACACAATGGTGTAGGGTATCATATGGTCGGGCTGGACCGACTATAACTTTTTCTCTCGTTCTATTCTGTATTTAATATGAACCTCCCCATAATAAGGTGATACTTATCTAACTGGAGAACGATAAATTCCATTTAGATGCATAAAGTGTCGAACGATATTGTACATTATATGTTTAATCGCTCAATAGTTTAGAATTGAAATAAATTGAGAAGAGATTCTTATTCGGTAACAAAAATCATCATACACCAATATTGTTGAAAAATAATTCTTTTGCATATCTATGAGTTTAAAAATTTTAGATGTATATTCTACCGAAATTGTTTATTTTTTTCGTGAAATATTTTTCAGCGTACAGCTATTTCACTTTTATATTTAGCAAATCAATAATATTTTATGCATTTTTTTCAAACAAAATTGAAATTAGTTTTCAAATTCAAAACAATATTTTTACAGCAATTCCAGTACAGGAAACCGGTTTAAAAAATGTATGCAATTTTTTTCTATAGATTTTCTACATTAACTATATTCTGGTTTTTGCATTTTATTTATAATTTATGCAAAAAATACAGACTCAAAACTATAATAATTTATATTTAAATAAACACAACAAAAATCACTTAGCACTTGAATTAATTTACGTCATTTGATGCTTTTAAACTCAATTTTAAAATTTTTATATTTTGCATAATAAAAAACAAAAATAGCAGCAAACAAAATACATATCCATAAGTACAGTTTTAAACAAACCAAGTGTGAATGAATGAATAGTTTTGGTTGTGTCAATGCACAGAACTTGATAACCTTTGAAATTTAACTTGAATTACATACATATAACATAAATATATGTATACACTTATGTATGAATATGAACATTAATATTAAAAATAAAGAAAAAAATTCGACCTAAACCTAAACAAATACAAAAGAAAACCATATCAAATTGTTTTATTAGAAGTTTATTTTAATGTTGCAGACATTGACCAAGAAAATTTATAACAACAAAGTCATAAAAAAGTTATGAAATATTAAAATAAATTCTAATAAATCATAATATTTTAATGTTATTTATAAAAGATTTTGCAATCAATAATAAATAAACCAAAAATATAATAGAATGAAAGAATAAAAACAACCTTCATATTATAAAGTTATAAAGTTATTTTGTGGAGGGAATAAAAAAATAATTGTAATATATTAAAAGTAAATATTTATTAATAATGATCGAGTTGAAGAATTTGACTAAAATCAATTTTTTATCGATGAGAATTATACTTTAATGTATGTATATCTGTCTTGGAATTTAAAATTTTGGCTAATGACTTAATTAGTTCTGAAAATACTGAAACTTTCAGAACATTTAAAAGTTCTCATTAAAATATATATGAAACCGTTATTACTTTTTATTATATTTAAGAAAACATATTGTTTAAATAACACGTTAAGTTTCTTTGGAAAATATTTTTTGAAACAATTTCCCACAACAATTATTTTCCCAAATATAACATTTATTTTGTAGTAACTAATAATTTTTTTGAGCTGGCCAGTTGAGTATCATGTTCTATTGTCGGTTTGAAAACATGATTTTTTTTCGTTTTTTTTCATGCATTTATTAAGTGTGCCTGTATTCTTGGAATTTGTTAAAAAAAAATTAAAAATAACATATTTACTGTACAAAGTGCAATTTTATAATTGCTTAATGTAGTTGCTAAGAAACCAGCATTTAATTAAAATTGTTGCTAAAGGTGTATTAACCTGCTTTAAGAACCTCGTTACTAAAGTCATGAGAATTTTTTATTAGTTACGAACATTTGTTGATAACATTTACATAGATATATAAACAAACAAATACAACTTACTTATTTATAAACATTTTGTAATACTTGTTACTGCTGTTTTTTTCTATTTTAAATAACCGGTCAAATTTGTAACACAAATAAACTCTCACTAAGCTACTTTTAGTCATACAGCCAGCCAGCCAGACTACCAAAAACAGTAGGAAAATGTTTAAATAACAAATGTAAAGGAAATAGATATGAATAACAAAAAATGAAAGTATTTTTAATTATAGATATATTTACATACATACTCATACACACTTAAGTTTATATAGTGCAGACATTTCTGCAATTCATTTTTTAAAATTGATTTTACTTGGTCTAAATATTGAATATATTGAGATTTTCAAAAGCTGCCAATTATTTTGAATGGGTTTGAATTGGTAAAATTGTTATTTCAATGTTTTAGTTTTGTGGTTAGAGAAATTATTGTAAGCTTGATAAGGGTTTTTGATTTTATGTTTATTGAAATATATATAAAAATTTGGTTTTGCACTAAACGACACAATCAAAAGGATAAAGATAAAAGCCCATAGAGGTTAAAAGCAGGGCCCGTAACGAGTAGGATAAATATAATAAAAATTAATTATTAAGTATTAAGAGGCCATTGTTGCCAATTCTGTCATTCTTTGTATTTATTGTAAATTAATTTGCATTAAATAAATAATATATATTTACTTTTTATAAAAAATATGGATAATTTTTTAATTTTCTCCAAAAAATTGATATATGTATGTATATATATATATATATATAAATATATATATATATGGATAGACTGATAGATAGATATATAGATAGATAAATAGATATATATATATAGATATAGATAGAAAAATATATAGATAGATAGACAGATAGATAGAGAGATAGATAGATATATAGATTGATAGATAGATAGACAGATAGGTAGGTAAGTAGGTAGGTAGGTAGGTATTTATGTAGATAGTCTGAAAAATGAAAATGCATTAAAGAGTTATATGGAAGACACCTAACATTAGAGAATAAAGATCTTACCGAACCTGTTTCTCTTTTCCTCCAACCATTTCTAAAAAACGCAGTTTATTTCTTCCTGAGGATTAAAGTTTACATATATCCACCTGAAAGGTAGAATCAAATGACTAAATCATTATAACCAATAATTAAACCAAAGGCGATGACATACTTAAGCCAATTCTACAATAAAAAGGATGTATTAAAAAAATTGTATAATTTACAAATTTAAATGGAAATGCTTGAAAATCATAAAAATAGAGGTTTCCAGAAAAAAATTTAAAGGATGAATGTATACGAAAATTCCCAAAGTGAAACAGATATTCTTTGCACTTCTTTGAAAATTAAAGGTGTGTACTTAATACAAAATACTTTGTAATATTATATCGAAACACATTAAGTTTTTATTTCAATTGCTTATATTAATTAATTTATGAGAATTGCTTATATTAATTAATTTTTGTTTTGATTTTCCTCGAATCATCAAAATGATATTATTAATTAACTAGAATAATTGATTTTATTATTACTGCTTTTTTTAATATAAGTATATAATATAATAAATGAAAATTGTTGGAAATTGACTTAAATTTATTTTATATCTCTATATTTTTATGGAAAATTTTTTTATTTTTCCAATCGGCTTAGGATGTCCGTCCATCTGGCTGGCTGTCCATGTTAACCATGTGCGCAAAGTGTAGGTCACAATTTTGAAGATATCTCGATGAAATTTGGCAAAAACTTTAGCTTAAGGACAAAATTTATTGAAATTCGTTATGATAGGTCCATTATTTTACCTATCCCTCATACAAATGTAATCCTAGAATAAGGCTCTTAACGCTAATAAATATGTTTATTATAAATATTTTTTTTATAGAATTATAAAGAAGCTCTATATAATTCTAAATCCATGTACCAAATTTCATAAAGATCGATCCATAACTGATCATAGCTCTCATAAACCTCTTTTCCAAAAAATCACTTTATCGGGTGTAAATCTAAATTAAATGTTAGTATAAAGTTAATATTTGACAAAAATAAGTTTTATATAAGTAAGATTGATTTATGAAGATTAGTCCATAATTTACCATAGATCCCATATAAGGTCCACTTTCGGGAATCACCCAAAAGTGAATTAGTTCATATAAATATTAGTATCAACCCATTATTCTGTATTCGTATATTTTATTTAACATTTAGTAAATGAATCGGCCCACAATTGGCCATAGGACTGATAGACACCTTCCCGAATTTTGCTGCTCATAAACAATGGTGGTCGGTCTTGATTGACTATGTCTTTCTTTCTCGTTATTATTTTTTTGTCAATATTTATTTAAGATCTGGCAATAAATAGGATATATAAACATAGTTATCTATATAAAAAAATATACTTTTAATTTACACAGAAAAAAATATTTCAAATAAATTTTTAATAAATTTATTAATTAACTTTATATTGGAATTTAATTATATGATTTATTAATATAATTAATTTTTTAATTGGTTTTCAGTTTTGTTTTTTAATAAATTGACAGCTGTTAATAAAATATAAAGAAAAATTAAATATTTGTCTACAAAAGTACAAAAATAAAATAAATTTAAGTAAATTTTCAAAAATTTTCAGCTCATTGCATCTATTTAAAGAAAATAAGTAATAATAATATCAATTATTCTAGTTATTAATATTATAATTTTGATGATTGGAGCAAAATCAATTAAAAATTAATTAATATTACAAATTTCGTAATTGAAGTCCATTTTTACTTTTTTCTGTGTAATTTAAAAAAATCTGAAAACAGCCCCTTAAAACATTAATAACACAGGGAAACACTGATTCTTCGGCACGGGGTTTCTCAGTCAATTCGGATACACGGTATTAATAAGTACTTAGACTCTAATCCACTTTTTTTGAATTGACTCTAGTTCTCGCGATAAATCGCGATTTGTAAAATTAAGGAGGTTGCGCTAAAAGATTTTGCAAAAAATTTTAATTAAAACTATCTTCAAGTCGTTCTTACATTACTTTTTAATACGGTCAACAGTTATGGAGATATTAAGCTCATCTTTTGACAAAAAATGAAATTTTATACAAAATTTGAAGAAATTTAATTTTTTTATTTTCCAGATAGACTTCAATATATAGTGCAACCTCCTTATTTTTACAAATCGCGATTTATTGCGAGAACTAGAGTCAATTCAAAAAAAGTGGATTAGAGGCGTAGTGTAACTCTGTGTAATCATTGCAGACAAAAATATACAAAATCCTATTTTTTCCTGCACTTCAAATGAATTTAATCGTTAGCTACTTATCAGTTTCAGACAGTTTAAATTAATTTGGCATCGATTTGTAACAACCTATTTTTGCATATTTTAGTCTTTACAGTATATGCTAACATATTTTAGGCTTAGAAGCATGTTTTGTCATATTTTCATAGAAAATCCATATTTTTTATTTCATGCAATTTCCCTGTGGATTTTCATGTTTTTTGCAATATTTAAAAATAAGCTTATATATTTATCTTTCCGAATCACACATTTTACTAAGAAATGGCAGCGATATGTGAGCTCATATTTTTGCATATTTACTCGAAAATTTTTTACTAAGTATAACACAATATAATATAATTTTGATTTTCACTCACCTTAATACGAAAAAATTACATATTATTTCTATTGTTAATAAAAATTTATTCATAAATATTTCATGTATAGAAAAATACTCAAATAAATTCCACAAACTTAATGAAATTTTTTAAATTTCTAACCACAAAAATTCCATTTTATTTTTTTATTATTAAATCATAACTATTGTATTCAAATTGAAACAAAATGTATAGAAATTTAAATAAAACCTGGTCACCTGTCACCACGTGATTCATAATCGAAACAAAAGCACAGCATATACACAAATATACCATAATAATTCGTCACTTGAGAGGTTCAGCTGGAAGTATTTGTTATTGATAAAAGTTTGTAGAAATGAGCTAATACTTTCATAGTCGACTGCAGCTGACAAACTCTTCATAATTAACATAATTAATGACAAGAATATTATAAGTTTTCTACCTTAAACGAATGTTTAGATGAATAGTCAAAGTGATATTTTCAATATGAGATCAACTTCAAAATAAAAGCGAATTTTGTTTAAAGTTGGGACAAAAACAAATTATGATCTTTTTTTTATAAAACATGGTATTTAAGTTTCCATTTAGAGAAAGTTGTTTGTTTTTTTGTTAAATTTAGTTTTTTTTACTTTGTATAAGTACCGAAAACTTGATGTATAAACGCACAAAAAAAGAGTCAATAATGTTGAAAAAACGCTTTAAGATGTTCGTCATTTCTCAGATGGTGTAAGTTAAGGTATGATTAAGAAACTCTCTGAAGAAAAAAAAATATAAACCATCATAAAGATGGTCAGTTGTTGATAAATAATTATAAAAAAAGTTTAAGAAAGAAACACCACGATAACAAAAACAAGCTAAAGCAAATTGAAATTTAAAAAAATGAAATTATAATTTGTATTAACTGCTGCTGTCTCAAACAATGAATGAATGAATGGGTCAATGTGTTAGTAATATCTTTTTTGGGTTTTGTGAGAAAAGAAGCAAAAGAGGAAGTTAAAACTATTAGAAAATAAAAAAGAAAGCTTAAATCTTTATAAACTAATTTATGTGACAAGTTTGGTTTTAATAAGAATATATTAGTCTATAACAAATATTAGCTAGTTAGTTTTTTTTTTAGTTTTTAAGAATTTTAATTTTGTATTCATAAGATTACATAAGCTAATAGAAAGTTGTTATAATTAAAACAAAAGATGTTCTTTTTTTAGGGTTGGTTTTACAGTAGAATATTAATTGTAACCAAAAATAGGCTTTGAATAAATTTGTTAAGCTTCATAAATATTTTACAATGTTTCTAGGTTTGTTTCAATTTAGATTTTTATGTTAAGCATAAAATTAACAATTTTATGTGCTGAGAATATCATAGATATTATTTTTATAACAATTTGCATAAAAATATTTATATTTTTGTAAACATAAATCATGAGTTTTATGTTGTGTGCATAATAAATTCTAAATTTTAAATTATGTGAAAATTTTAATTATTTTTTTTTTTGTTGTTGGGAAATTTGTTTATATTATTTAAATGAATTTATTGTTTTGTGTGTAATGTTGCGTGTTTTTAATTGGGAAAATTTTCAAATAAGTTGTTGTTTAAAGGTTTTGTTTTTTTTTTTAAGTTTCTTGTGACTATGATATAAATATTGGAGTATTGTAACTCCCTCGAGAAATTATTCATTTAATGTAAGAATATTATCAGTTACATACATATATTTAAATTATTGAAGCCTTAATTTGTAAAAAAATAATATATTAAATATTTTTGAACTTTTCAATAGAAATTTATAATAACACAGATGAACAAAATTTAAATCTCGATTAATTCTGCCCCTAAAAGTCTTTAAAGAATTTAGAATTTCTCAATTAACCCTCATTAAACAATGGACAAAAGAGGGGTAAGGAGTGGGTGTAGAGGAGAAATGTGCGTCAAGTTAGAGATTTGACTAATATGTACTGCATTTTTGTAGTCCCATGCCTTGGATATAAAACATGAGTGACTAATTTTCTCTATTACCTGAAAAATTTTATAACCAGGGCAAGTTTTTATATGCACAAAAATAATTGAAATATGGGTTTGAAAAAGCACAAAAAATTGTATAATATGCACAGAGATATGCAAAAATAGCATGAATATGTATATAAAAATCAACGAATTTATGCATTCTTATATATTAATGTGTAGAAAATATGCCCAAATATGCATTTTTTAACTTTCAATCTCAAATAAATTTCGATGTTTATAAAAATATAACTATTTTAATTTTAAGTATCATATTTGACGCTTCCGATTTTTTTTTTCTTTACAATATTTACAATGTACTCCAAATACTCACAAAAAAATTTTGAAATCATTTGATTTAACTCCAAAAAAATCACCAAAAAATTGTGTTTTTGTGCAAATTTATGCAAATTTATGCAAAGATTTAAAATATAAGCATTTTTTGTGAAATTCTTTTGAAATATGCAAATGCTTACTTTCCAAGCGAAAAGCTTGAAAAACTTGCTCTGTTTATAACCTAAAAACTCCTCTGTGAAGCATATTTTCTTTGGCCCTCAATGGGTTTAATAATTATGAGAAAAAGTTTTAGGACAAATAAAATATAACTTTGAACCTTTAAAAGTATTGAAAAGTTGAAACCAACCTAATGTAAATATATAAAAGCTAAATAAATGCTAAATGTTTCTTAACTAAGTCTGCACTTAATTATACACTAAGGGAACAGTATAAAACCGGACCTAAGAAATAATCTGCCGCTGCCGCACGTGCTTTTTTTAATCGTAGCTAATTTATTTTTTAATCGTCCTGAAACTAAAAAACGGCTTTACTGCATGAATACTGCTCAGAATTGCACCAAAATTTGTGATTGCAGTTAAATATAGATTATTAATGATTCCGCCAATTTTTATTTAAATCGGTACAAGAACACGCCTACATCTCATATATATATAAATGAGAAAAACGCATTTCTGGCTAACATGCCGTTTTTAATTTTATAAAAATAGAAGAAGGTGTCGCAGAAAATTTAAACTTTGCACATATATTACCTTAGACACAAACAAAATATATACAAAGTTTTGAAAAAATCGGAGCAAGAACACGCCTAAATCCCATATATTCTGAAATGTAATAACGCATTTTCTTCCAAAATACTGGTCAAAACAGTATCAAAATTTACGATACCTATTGGAAATGGGTTTTTTATGGGTCAGACAATATTCTATTTAATAGGAGCAAGGGCATATCTACCTCCCCCAAGTCCTATAATTTTTAAATATTATTTTAATTTCTGCACCCACATTTTATGTTCAGTAAATCATTAATTAGCCTAATTTCGCCCGATTTCCGATCCAAATTTTTTATTTTTTTTAGTTTTCAAAATTTTATTAAATTTTAAAGCAATATCGATTTAACAACACGAAATATTTCAACATAAAGAATTTTTTTACGTTTGTGTAATAAAAGGAAATTTATAAATTTTTTGAATTATTTTTTTTTTCAGTTACAAAAAATAGGAAGTAATTCTTCTTTTATATATTAAAATACAATACTAAATTTTAGAATCAAGCTAAAAAAATTGTATAATTTTTTATAATTTTTTTTAATACTCCATCGAACTCATGTAATTTTTTTATTAAAATTTAAAAATGCTCTATAATTAGCGCCATCTGGAGGACTTATAACGTATTATATTAGGTCCAAAAAATATATTTTTCTATTCTTTAGTTGTTTTTTTAATTTCGAAGTAAAAACGGAAAATCAGACAATTTTTCAATTTAACTTTTTTTAAAGTTGTGGCAAAAAATAGGCTCTAACTATTTTTTAATCTGTTAAATAACAGTAAAAACTTACATAAACCTTAAAAAAAATGTA